>JAYRCH010000354.1:0-1200000 GCA_037179445.1 Phengaris alcon alcon
GATGTAGTGTGCAGTTACAAATACGACTTAGGTTTAGTTGGGGCAAAAAGGGGATTTTTTTCTTATCTTTGAAGGTTGAAACTGAATTTAACCCTGTCGTCACTGCGACCCAGGTGGATCTATTGTGAATCAAAACAGTGTAGTTATTTTTCTTACTGGGGCAAGAGGAACATACTTTTCGTATAAATCTCGCCATATTTGCTAATGAGCCATGTTGCCCAGTATGACAATACTTGTCTTATTCAAATTAGTGTTTTTAATGAATTATTTAGTTTCATTTATAAGTACCTGGGAGACCGAGCTTTGCTCGGTGTTTTAGTAGAACTATAAAATAATAAAAATAAATAAGAAAATTTAAAAGAAAATAAGAATCACAAAAATATTTGTCTAACCGGGATTCGAACCCACCACATTCCGAGTTTCCAAACAATACAAAAATTATACGTAGGTACGCATACCAAGCTGCCAATCAGACTGACGGTTGGACGAAGAAATAAAAAAAACATATATTGCTAAAAAATGCGCATTTTCTAAAGGATAAGACCTAGCTATGTAGATCGATTTTTTCTCCCCCAAAACTACCTGCATAATAAATTTCATGGTAATACTTGTAGCCGTTGTCGAGATTCCGATTATATATATACAAGATCGTCTCGTTTAAAGTATGAGATTAAGTACGCAAGAACTAAAAGAAGTTGACTTACTAGCAAAATATGCGCAATGATTCACTATTATAATAATCGTTGCCTCCACTTGTAAACAGTTGCAGGTTTTACGAAAGACTCTCTACTACTACAAAGACGCTTATTATGTAGCAAGCGTGGTCGCGCGATAAACGTTCTTGACAAGAATATAACGAAGTTGCCAGAGTATGATCCTAATTTCTAACAAAGATTACACAGTTTTCGCAAGTGTTACAGAACCTTAAGCACAATCTTATGGTGTTGTAATAATACAACACCATAAGATTGCGCTTAAGGTTCTGTATAAGCGTTAAAAAGGATGGAAAAATGTGACTGTTCAGTTTTTGACGTGATAACGTCTTATAATTCGATGGAGCCGACTGAACGCACGAAAAAACATGACACATGCGGCGTTACCGGCGTTACCGTTGTTACCTCGCTAAGCATGACTCATGCGGCGTTACCTCGCTCTGTTCCGTATCTTATGACGTTGTCACGTTCAACTATCGTCAGTAAACCGACTTTACAGACAACCGATTTTTTTTTTTACAAGATGTGTGCTATCTTTTAATTTAAATACCTCTATCTCGTATACATTTTTACACATTGTGAAATAATGGTGTAGGTGCGTGCCTACGAAATAATTTCTGTCACACAAAGTCTAGAATCCTTACTAATATTATAAACGCGAAAGTTTCTAAGAATGGATGTATGGATGTGTGGATGTTTGTTGTTCTTTCACGCAATAACTACTGAATGAATTTCAATTTAATTTGGTTAAAGTTAAGATTCTGGATATATAGACTACTTTTTATCGCCGCATTATGTGCGGTTCCTACGAGATTTCTTTTTCTTTTTCGTTCTAGTTTAATATAAACTACCTACTTATTACTTAACCTTTACAGGATTTTTTAGACATTGAGTTGTTTGTGTGAAATTTTATTTTTATGATTTGTATTAAATCACTTGCAGATTTCAAGACAGGGTCATTTCACACTGCGACGCTACGCGGCGCTGCATTTTTAAAATATCTATCATATTCACATGTACAAAAAGATACACGTTTCATATGATATACATTAGTCATACACTGCACAGTGCACATGCGCTGTGCAGCGCGGTGCAACCTGACATTCGAACTCTTATGTATCTTCTTTTGTAATGAATGAAATAAAATTTTGAATAGCTATCTTTAAGTTGCAGCGCTATGTCGCGGATTGCTTCGTTTCGGTGTGAATTGACCCTTAGATTAAGTATATTATCTCACGATAGTAGGTACGTTGATCCACATAGAACTGTAATTATAGCACACAATAATAAAAAAATGTTATACCATTATCATCGTACTTATCCATTCCATCGTTTCTAAAATAAATATAATATTATATAAAAGTAATATTCGAATGTTTGGAGTAAATAAATTTTTAATAAATCCGAGTAAAATTATTTAAAAACATTGAACTGGGCCACAGAAATAAATGTCGAGTGCAGTCAGTAGACATATAAATGATCGCGACTGCTCTGTACTTGTTTATTCAGAAAAACTCCCCCTGATGGATTTACATGCTGAATTGAATTTATACCATTTTAAAATGTTACATTGAAAACATTGTATAATTTTTCAGAGCACAAACTTTCGTTCGCAATTATGTAAACAATGCATCACGTTAATTACTTTTTAATGGCGTCATTAAAAGAATAGTATTGAAAATTTCAAAATGCTATAAATTAATTCAATACGATAACTCTTTTACTGTTATCTATAGGTTTTAATAATATATGTTAATAAAAACGAATATTACATCGAACGAAAAAAAATAAATATGTGAAGGTCAAACAACTTTTGCGTATGTTATTTTCGCTTTTTAGGGTTCCGTAATACACAAGGAATCCTTATAGTTTCGCTCTGTCCGTTCATCTGTCTTTCTGTCTGTCTGTCCGCTCTTCTAGCTTCTGTAAGTATAAATATAAATGGATAAAATTTGGTATAGTCATAGATTGTGTATAGATCTCGGTTTTAGAATCATAAAATAATAATATTTTAGGGGTGGCTCTCTATACATGTGAAGTGGGGATGAAAAATATTTTTTCATAATCATTCTTCCCATCGTGTGGGGTATCATTGAATAGGTATTTTAAAATAAAGTCAAGATTTCGTACATGACTTTTTTACAAAGTCGACCATTTTCGAATAATCGGCCTCCAAAGTGGTTTACAAGTTGGTCCCCTAGCATTTCTAAACTATTAGAGATATAAATTTGTAAGTTTCTACACTGATAGATTATGCTAAAAACTCATTAGGAAAATTATTTTGAACAAAATCGGACAGTAAGTTTTGAAGTAACTTGAAAAAAACCTATTACGCGTTAATAGTTACGGAACCCTCCTTAAATATATCCTGACATGCTCTTGGTTGGATTAAAAATATTTATTAATAAGGCATATTCATTAGGTTTTATAAACAAAGTAGCTAATATTAAGAATTGATTTGATCCAAAATGAAAAAATACAAATTAAGTTCATGCAAAACCACTGTAATTGCTACAGAGTTTATATTTTCAAATACCTTGCCTTTTATACACGTCACAGAGATAAGATCTTATGATTTCTATTTACGTACGTTTATTTAATAAATATAGTTTATAGTACGAGCATTTACGTAATGAGCGAACTCTAAAGTAAATAACTTGAACAAAGTCGACATCAGTGAGATTAAAGGAACCTTTGATATTTAACAGACTCGTCTTCTTGTTAAAGGCTAAAAAAGCGACTCCCGACCGCCTGTTGGCGCGACATCTTCTAGATCTTTCGATACACTCAATGTTAGAAATTCAGGCTTAATTTTAATAAAATATTACATATTGTGGAAATTTTCACATTTTAAAAGATTATTATAATATGCTTGCGTATCAGTAGACACTAATATCGATAATGCATGACATAGCTGCATGCAATAAAGGTAGTTAACAAGTGTTTAGGACTACCAGAGCTTAGCACTTGCAAACCACGAACTTCTCTCAGTTTCGTTCAGCTTGCAAGATTTCCGGAAGGCTCAGTACCTACTTGACATCTAAGGGCTCATTTTCTCCCCTTCTTGGAACTACCTTTTTACAATTCTCGGATAAGAGATAATATCTTAGATTCTCACTTCTACCAGAAACTCAGAAAAATCAGACAAATTTGATAACTCAGAAAGTAGGTTCAATTTGTGTCAATCTCTATATTTAAAACTAGATGTTGCCCGCGACTTCGTGCGCGCAAAAGTTAATTTCGCGGAAACCGTACATTTTTAAATGTACGGTTTCCGTGTGATAAAAAGTGGCCTATGTACTTCCCCGTGGTTTCGGAGCCCATTCAATGCAAACAAACAAACAAACTTTTCCTTTTTATAATATTATAAGTATATTATAATACCATATAAGTATATAATATAAAACTAGAGGCCTGTCTTCAAAATTCTACCATAATAATTTATAATTTAAAAAATAATTTTTTTTTTTGGTTTATATTGCATCTTGAAGGCCCTACAGACGAGAGGCCGATCGTTTCAGTTAGAACTGACGTCAGTTCGGCCTGAACGGATTCGAGCACATACACGTTTAAAATCGCATCCGACCGAACTGACGTCAGTTCGGCCCTTAGATTAATAACGCCTAGATAGTCTTTAAACAAACGCATCGTACAAAGTGAAGCAAACAACAGATAGATGTAGGCGTAAGCATTACATACCTACACGCACACAAACAAAACTTTAAAGTTGTGGAGTGTGTACTCTTAAAATTGGAATAATTGTATTTGTTTTTCTTAGTATCGTGAGATGTAAAAATATAACTTATATTTAATTTTAAACTAATATATATTAAGGAATATATTAAAGATTATCTTAATACTGGCAATACTTTAAATTGATAGTTTAAAAAATCATAAAATAATAATAAAACTTTGTCTTAGTTGCAATTATTAGTTAGCCATTAAAATTTTGAAATAAATTTATTTTTACAAGTAACACTCACAAATCACAATAAGGCAGCAAGATGGCGACATAATATGATTTTATTTTGAACTGTTTTAAATATTTGACTTATTTCAAGTCAAATTGTTCGGACATAAGTTTTCATACTTAATGAAATGTTATGAAATGTTATGTCCGAAGCTTTTTTAATTCTTTTCCGATGCATTGTGACACCCAATAACGACACAAACCGTCATAATGTTTTTAATAGTCGGAGACGTATGCACTAGCGCTTGACCTTGACAACTGACGGGTCGTTCGAACAAACTGAGCCGATATGGCTCAGTATGTTTAATTTCACTTTTCATGCACGTACTCGGTTTCGAGGCGTTTTAATCTAAGGTTCTGCCTTTTCGGAACGGATGATTTGAACGGATTCGAGCGCATACACGGAAAATTTCCGCGAGCTTCGGTCGTGTTTTCAGGGTTCCATAATACTTAAGGAACCCTTATAATTTCACTCTGCCCGTTCGTCTGTCTGTCTGTCCGCCGCTCCCCTAGCTTCTGTAATAACTTTATGACAACTTTTGTAGTTTTAGTTAAAGAAAAACTATTGCGCGTTGATAGTTACGGAACCCTCCTTGGACATGTCGTAGCATGCTCTTGGTCAGTTTAGGCTATTATTTTATTTATTAATTGTATTTTGTTGCAATTATAATTACGCTGTCGACGAAACCGAATTATTGTGTCATACATTTTTCTCTTTGTTTTAGCTTTATATTTTATAGTCTTTAGATTTTATCAACCATAGTGGCTCTAAAGTTTTAAACACTTCAATCAACTTTAATGAATTTCTGTAGACCACGTGCCATTTTTAGGGTTCCGTACCCAAAGGGTAAAAAAGGGACCTTATTACTGAGACTTTGCTGTTCGTCCGTCTGTCGCCAGGCTGTATCCAACCTTCTTATTATACCGTGATAGCTCGACAGTTAAAATTTTCACACATGTATGATGTAGGTATTTCTATTGCCGTTATAACAACAAATACTAAAAACAGAATAAAATAAAAATTTGAGGCTCACATACAACAAACGAGATTTTTTCCGTTTTGTATGGAACCCCTCTTGCTGACTCGCACTTGACCGGTTTTATTTTACACTCGAATTTTATTACCGTTCAGTCCAATTTTATTGCCGTTCAGTCCATCCGTACAGGTTAGAATTAATGTTGCCAACTTAGTTCTTTGACAAAGTTTTACACTAATATTTGTATTTTATTCTCTCCTTAGTAGGAATTTAGTTGTTAGTCGTTTTGTAGAAAATAGCTAGACAGTAATCATAATATACAAAGTGGCCTGCTTCTATGTGCACATAATACAACCATAATGACACCTTATCATAATAGCACATAGTAGCACGCGTCCGTAAGTCGCTTAAAACTACCGATTAAATTTTTATATACGTAATATTTCCTACTTTATTTTTTTAATTTAACGGTTAAATATTAATGTATGTATGTTTGTAAACACAAAATACCTAAAAAAACTTTTAGGGATTCCTAAGTTTAGTAGCTTTTTTATAGTTATCGGTACTCTTTTAGTAGTTTTGAATAGAAAACGACGCGAGTTTAGTAGTTTCGCAAAAATAGAGTTGGCAACACTGGGACGAATCGCTTCAGTCCATACGGCCGACTGATGCGATCTCGAAATTGCACGCAGACGATACGATTTTGCACCCGTTCAGGACGAACTGAAGGGAAACCGGACCGTGTATGGGACCCCTTAGATAGGTACGCAATAAAAATGTGTAAATGAAATGTGAAAGATAGATTAACAATTGTGTCAAACCTACTGTTATTATCTCAGTTATAATACAAACACATGGTAGTGTGAGTGAGGCAGTGGATGTGACTTTATTTTTATCAATTTATGTATTTCTAAGCATTATTAAAAAAAATATTAGATTTCTGCACACCTTCCTCCACATAAACTTTAACTGTGCCAAATTTCATAATCCTCCGTTAGCACAATTCTCATAAAACTATACTGAAAGTTTTTGCAATACATATGATGATGATTATAATATGATGATGATTAAGATAATGATGACTTAGCCCTCAACTAACATAGTGGTTTTTTGTTACTTAATTGAAATTGCGGAGTAAAATTTGATTATAATAGGTCTGTACAGCTTAAATTATTTACGCGCTACGTGTCCAACAATACTTAAATGGATATATATTAAAAAAAAGTTTTGAAAAGCTCATTTTTTATCCTAAGAAAAACTGTCGATAAGATTATCGACAGTTTTTCTTAGGATCCTGATTTGATGGGCAAATCAGGATTTGCATAAAAGTGGAAACATAATATTTTCCTTTGCAGTTCAGTCAACTTTCAGTTCCCATTTCATTGCAATAAAGACGAGGGCTTTCACGAGATTGTGTCAAGAAATTGTATTGATAGTAAACATAGAATTACATTCATAATTTGCACAAGACCACTGGCTGCTTGGTATTCGTCTCACGTTCGGTGTCTGAGATAAGTTTCAACCACAATTACCTGACCGTTCAGGCGTCAGGAAATATATTGGCACCTTCTGCAGCCGAGAGTGCGCATCGGGACCGCTTCTAATCTTATATTTACGATCTGCTTTGATTAGACAAGAAAAACAACGAGAATTCGAAGTGATTTGATTTTTTATATTTGAAAACTTGTTAGGTTAGGCTATTTAGATATGTACTTTAGTGCTTGACTTATGAAAACGTAAAATAGCGATATCACGAAAACCTCAAAAACGTCTCACGTAATCAATGGCCGCCACCTTACTTAAATGAAGATTGTAGCAAATTATTTACGTTATATTTTAAAGATCTTTATATAATTCAAATTGTATATGATACAGGAATAAATACAGGAAAAAACTATTATAATTTCAAACGTTTTTAGGGTTCCGTAATACATAAGGAACCGTCCGTCTGTCTGTCCGCGCTTCTAGCTTCTGTAATTACGAATATAAATGGATGAAGTTTGGTATAGTTATAGATTGTATATAGATCTATGTTTTGCCATCATTATAAATAATAATAATTTTATAATTTAGCTCTCCATACATGAGAAGTGGGGATGAAAAAGATTTTTTTTTATTCAACCCCATGGTTGAATAGGCCTATTAAAATAAAGGTAAGGTTTCATACATGATTTTTTTTTTACAAAGTCGACCATTTTCGAGTAATCGCCCTACAAAGTAGTTTGTAAGTTGGTCGCCCCTAGCATTTGTAAACTATAGGAGATAGAAACTTGTTAGTTTCCATGCTGATAGATCATGCTAAATACTCTTTAGGAAAATTATTTTGGACGTAATCGAACAGTAACTTTTAAAGTAATTTGAAAGAAACCTATTACGCGTTGATAGTTACAGAACCCTCCTTAGACATGCTCTTGGGATGCTCAATAATTTTGACTCCCTTATGACCGGTTTCGATAACCTATCTACCAATAACTATTTGTTAAAAACGTCGTCATTCAATCATTTGCCGTTTTTTTGCGATACAAATTTGACGTTTCTAACAACTAGTTATTGGTAGATAGGTTATTGAAACGGGCCATCACTCGTCAGTCTGATTGGCAGTTTGGTATGCGTATGTTTAATTTTTACGTTGTTCGGAAATTTGGTAATGTGGTGCGTTTGATTCCGTGCGTCAGTTAAATATTTCTGTTATTCTTTTTTAATTTACTAGAACTCCGTACAAAGCTCGGTTACCCAGGTACTCTACAATTAAACGACATTTTAATAATATTATTTTTTGGATCATTATTTCCGTGAAATATCTTTACATATTTTATTTGTAAAAGAGAGCTATGAGCATGATTAATTGTTATTTATTTTTCTGCAAAGTTTCCTTTTTATTAACTTTGCGAAATTATTTATTGAAAATCACAATGAAATGAAAGATAACTTTTAAAGGCCCTAATGTATAAACAACCATCGATCAAATGACAAAAAATATTTTTCAATACAATTGATAAGAAATTGAAAGAAAGAAAGAATAAACTTTTTCTACGTAACAATTTAAAGCCAAAAGCAATAAAGTCATTCCACACCAAATCAAGTTAGCGGGGCATGTTTTTTTCCTTGATTTTTGCATAGTATGTTAGTGTATTTTTACACTTATCATTATGTATTCATTACAGTCGTCTCTAGATATTAAATTAGTTATAGGGAAATAATGCATATACTATAACCAAAATTATATTGTGTTTATATTGTTGTCCCTAAGGTCGGAATAGCGAATCTGACGTTTTTATTGCTCACAGCACGCGAGGAATATCATTTAATGTGTCTCCTAACATGCAACGCTATTTCCTTATGGATTTATAAGTTTTTTATGCACATGATTATCGTCTATAATTCTATATCATAACAATTGCCCCTTGTATAAATGTAGTTTTTAAGTTTGATATTATCTAAAATGACAAATTTATACTTTGATAGGCGCAATTTTAGCCGACTACGCCGAAACCAAAAGGAAGGGTAATGATTTTGGGAGTCTATGTGTATGTTTGTATGTTTGTTCCATCGTATCGCCTAAATCGGATCAGTAGCAATTTTATTGAATGAAGCGTTAATAGATCCGTAATAACTGCCCGGGTAACGTAGGCTATATAGTTTACGTTTACTTTTGTTTATTATATTAGTCCTATAGTTAATAACAGCCTCCGTGGTCTAGTGGTTAGAGCTTGGCTCTCGACTCGGAGGTCGTGGGTTTGATTCCTGCATTGGAACAACAAAAAATGTTGTTTCCAAGTTTGGTTAGGACAATGCAGGTTGATCACCTGATTGTCGGACAAGAAAGATGATCCATGCGCGAAGTAAAAAGTCGGACCTGCGCCTGATCTGTCGCCAGTCGTGTCGGTTATCCGTCCCACTGGGTTATGAGAGTAAAGGAAGAGAGAGTGCTCGTGTGTACTGCGCACACACTTGGGCTCTATAAAATTACTCCTATGTAACTGGCATGGTTTCAATGAAACCGGCCACGCCCGAGTAAATATACTATCGGGTATCCGCGGGAATACTGTACTTTTCCGGGATTAAAAGTAGCCTATGTTTTATCTATTTTATATGTTTAATCCAAAGTCTAAACTACTACCATACCATATATATACACAGAATTTCATCAAAATCCGTTCAGTAGTTTTTGCGTGAAAGAGTAACAAACATTCATCCATCTTCATAGACTTTCACATTTATAATTATATTAGTAGGATTGGTCTTTATAGTAGGACAGTTAGTATTTACCTAAAACTAATAGAAAAAAACCAATACAATTGATACCCAAAAAACTATTGTACATTATTCGTTTCTACATTATTTGTTACGAATACAATAAGCGAGAACCAAGAAAACCAATCCGATAATGCCACCATTTAGAAAATGAAAAGAAAATCAGAAGGCGGCTGAGTTTCGGATGAATATTAGTAGAGTCACAACTGGGCTGTTCCGGAGCCGCAATATTCTGCCCCTCGATTCTGGGATAGAATACTTCGGGTGGCTTTCATTGGATCGCAATCTCTATGCTAACAGCTTGCGATTCTGATCTTCGTTTAGCGGAATGACCGCACACCCCAGTATCGATGACGTTATTCCTTACACGTTCGATCCACAAACTTTTTATGAACGCTACCCTCAGTGTATCTTTCGACAGCATAAATCCCATGAAGGTGACAAAATAAAAATAATAACCAGTAATAACAACGCACGCTTCTATTGTATTCGGTATATTTTATAACTTTTATACCTAGAGGTCGCCCTGTAGTCGGAATTCGCCCATTTCTTGTTCTTTGGCTCTTAGATAGAAAAATAAATGTAATTGTTGTGAAAAATTGTCGAGCGTCAAATTGTAACAAAATTGTATCAGTCAAATACACGGTAATGTGTGTTAATAATCTGAGATAGTGTTCTGTTGTTATTTTTAGTAATTTTATGTAGTTCTTAGCATTAATTGAAAATATATTAGCTTTCTGCACACCATCCTCGATATAAACTTAAATTAACCGGCCAAATTTTATACCCCTTTTGATTGCACAATTCAATTCACACAATATATTTTTAAGTATTCTATTTTTTATTCTTTTTTTTTTGTCCTGAGTAAATATCTATTTTCATTTCTTACAGCGCCACGGCAATTTCTTATAAACAAAGCTATACCAAGATCTCTATAAATAACACTTTCCCGCCCGACGCTTGTACTTTCTTGCAACGATGCATAACAAAATTCCCCTGAACTCAACGTCCGCGTCGGAACAAACCATAAAGACGAGAGATTTCATTTACTGTTTCTTAATTACAAAAATATATTAACGTTCGCGGTGTACATGTGTTAATGTAAGTGAAGCCCATAAAACGAGCCATTAACTTAAAAACCTGCAATTCGCTCTATGTAATTAAGAGTTTTAAGCGCTTGTTATATGAAATAATATGTGAAACAAAACGAATGAGGGGTCAAAAGCAGACGGTTCACTTTTATAAAAATGTTGGAGGGTTGTGAAATATGACACACTGTTATTTCTTCGCACACCCGGTCAAGAGTTATTGCATTCCATTATACGTTTTCTCTATCTAAAGGAAGCCATTTTCACTAAAGGAAAACTAAACTGTCTAAAATTTATTCCGCTTATTATTTTATCACTAGGAAATATCAAATTCTCTAAATCATTTCGAGTATTCGTATCCTGTAATTTCCTCGGCTAAGTGAAATAGAAGTTTCGTATTTTCGGCAAGTTTTGTGCTTTATCTGTTAATCTAATATGCTATGTAATATACTGTGTAGAGTTCGAAGCGTGTTAATAATAAAAATTCATGTATCCATAAATGTAATTTCATTTTTATTTTTGATTCGATAAATGGAGTGTTAACGTTGATATTTAAATACAAAACGTTAATCGGCCTTTGTAACGGCCGTGTCACACGTTTCTTTTACACATAGACTTGCGTAAGAGGCTCACAATAGACTCAGTGGCTCGGAAGGGAGCACCTTATCTTTACTACATTGTGTCCCGTGTCATACAAATGCGAGTGCCTCGGGATATGAAAATATTTCATATTCACGAAGAAGATTAACTTGATTACTGTGCTATTACCTTGTGCTGCGTAATTATAAGCTCCGGGACAGAAAATCAATCTAAATGGTAATATCTAAATTGAGATGATCGATGAAAATGTAATAATGCACATCTCCGCTCTGTTTAAAGCTAATTAGACATCAAATAATATGTAAATGAACAGTTTTCAATGTTTCACAAACTGTTGTGAAACATTCAAAACTCTCTTCCTTTACTCTCATAACCCAGTGGGATGGATTTAACTAACACGACTTGGCAAGAGATCTGGCGCAAGACCGAATTTTTACATACCCATTTGTTGTTCCAACGCGGAAATCGAACCCCCGACCTCTAAAGTTGAGAGCCAAGCTCTTGACCACTGAACGCCGGAGGCGGAACGAACGGAGGCGTATCGTAAAAAGATGCTCGTAATGTAAGTATAATACCTACATACTAATTACTATTATCTATATATATATAAGAGATTTCCACGTATATAGTCACTCATCACGATATCTCTGGAACCATTAGAGCTAAAGACTTGAAATTTGGTAGGAATATTCTTTTCACCGAGTAGAGGTCAGCTAAAAACGGATTTTACGAAATTCCACCCCCAAGAGGGGTTGCGGGGGGGTTAATTAAAAAAAAATCACATTTTAAAACTACAGCTCTTATAGGTATGAAACTTAGTCAGGATATTCTTTTTGGCATGTTTGAATTTACTAAAAAATAATTTTATGATATTCCACCCCCAGAGGGGGGAGGTGCGGGGCGTTGAAAATTAAAAAAAAAATTATCTTCCAATCTGTAGCTTTTATAACTCTGAAACTTGACCAAAACATTTTTTTTAGCATCTTTGAGTTTACTAAGAACTAATTTTATGATGTTTCACCCCCAGAGGGCTGTGCGCGCCCCCGCACAGCCCTCTGGGGCTTAATTAAAAATTAAAAAAAAAAATGTTTTTATTAAATAATATAGTTCTATGTAAAAAGTTTAATAGTGTAAAAGTGTAAATGTAAAAAGTGAAAAAGTAATTATTGATCGTGCGAATAAAAATAGTTTGCGACTGCACATGAACATACTGTGAATTTGGCAGATAATTAATATAATATATTATATCTATACAGATAAACGAAATTGAAGTGTCTGTTTGTAATTTCAAATTAACAGCTTTTATTTTCACTTAATGCATTTAAAAGTATGATCGGTACTTACAATAAAATATAAATTGTTAACATTTATCTGTCCGTTTGTCAGTCTGCGTTTGTTCCGGCTAATCTCTGAAACGGCTAGACCGATTTTCACTGGCATATATAGTTTATATTATAAGGTCTAGCATAGGCTACTTTTATTTTAGGGTTCCGTTTAAAAAATAAGGTTCCGTTTCCGTTAGTTCTATGCAAACGAAGTTGCGGGCATCAGCTAGTATACTTATAATACATTATAAGTATACAGCGTAAAGTATTAAGCGTAAGAGTACAGCTATTTAATGGATAAAATAAGATAACATTTCACGCCAATTGTACTTCCTCCCGTAAAACTAACAAGTTTTATTTATCTTATGTCACTTGGCTTAGTTCCCGCGGTCCGTGTTTTCAGATTAAAACCAAATACGATGCACTCGTGTAATTCAAATTTACTTCGAGATTCTGCAGTAGATATTTCTTCTCTGATTAGTATCGACGTAATAACTTCAAGATATCAACAGAATGTAAATAGAAAAAATATTGTTAAGTAGGTACCTACATATATTGATAGTATTTATTACATTCACTACATTTAAAAAAAAAAAAATTATGCTTTAGTGTAACAATTTATGCTATCTACTCATGAACATATTTTCGTACTTGACAAGATAGGATATCTCGTTTTGAGATCACTCACCCATCCAAAATCATTAGTCCAGAAATTTTCAGAATGTACACCAGCTAAGTTGAGCTAAGTTGTTATACAGCAATAATTAAAAGTTAAAAATTATAAACCGACGCCGCAAATTATATAGCCTATGTCACCCGGGCCATTATTACGAATCTATCGTCACCTCATTCATTACAATCGGATCCGTGGTTTAGACGCTACGATGGAACAAACATACATACATACTTATACCTACTGCCAAAATCATTACCCTTCCTTATAGCTTCGCCGTAGTCGGGTAGAAACAACAGTATCGGCACCATAAATCGTATTTCAATTTGTATTTTGGTCCGGAATGTGATGGTATCTCGTATGGAATGCACTGACGCCCACGGAATTTCGCTACACAATCTCATGGACCCACTTTTTTTTAAGTATGATTTACGTGGAAATCCATGGATAATATTTTGTAAAAGGAATATTCTGAATTATAACTTTCCGTTCTGAAAGCGGAGTGAAGGTAGTTTAAACTGACACTGATATTATTTTACGAATAAATTACAGAAAATAAAGCAAAAAAAAAAACAATAAAAAAAACTCCCAAACGAAATTCCATATGTAATAAATAAATACACGCAATAAATCGATATCTTTTTTGAATTCGGAAAATGACCAAAAATAACAATAAACTGTACGCAAACACATTATAAAAGGGATTTCGATTGGACAATCGAATGGAACTGATAAAAGGACTTTTATCTCAAAATATTTGTTGTTATTCCCACGCAGGAATGTTCTCAAAGAACAGTTTTGACGGAAGCGCTGTTACAGCTTAGTTGCGAAACATAAGGGGAGAACTTGTATTTCATAAAAGATTTTAAAAATGGAATACCTACAATATTTCAGCCTTCAAATCTCAATAAATCGTCTAGGCGTGGTAACGAGCTCGCTGCGGCGGAGTCTCTGCGGATACGTATTTTATTGGATTCACTGAAACGTTTTTCAGGTCCAAAGGATTATTTACGAGCGTCTGCGCCGAGAAATGCAGATGGACACACGCCGTACGTATAAACCACTTAGCTGGATGCTCCTCTAAATATCCCCGATTATCGGAGCATGATATTATTATTTATAAGAACTCCATGCGGTACCTCAATACTTGCATGGAATTTTGCAAATACAAACTTTCGTAATTTATACCTGGGTAACCGAGCTTTGCTCGGAGTACTGATAAATTTAAGAAAATAAAAAGAATCACAAAAATATTTGTCTGACCGGGATTCCAACCACATTCCTAATTTACAAATTAAATTTTGTAAAATTGTACATACGCATGCTAAACTATCAATCAGACTGACATAAAATAATCGAAATTATTAAAAAAATTCTGAACAAAAAAAGAAAAATATTTATAGCTTAAAATGCGCAGTTTCCCAGGGATAATACCTAGCTAGATCGATACCTCTCCAACAAAACTCCCTGCATTCCAAATTTAATGGTAATACTTGCAGCCGTTTTCGAGTGTCTCGTATAAAGTATTACCACTGGTAACTGTAATAAGTACCATATATTACCAGAAACTCAATTTAAATAACATCAAATCAATCTAGGCAGGTACGGAACGGCAGACAATTTGAAGTAAACATTCGCCAAACTCGGCGAAGATAATTTCGTGTAACGGTTAATTATAACTCCCAAACCGAAAACTCTAAATGGCTCGTGCGAAGTTCGTTAACGCTAGAATAACATTACATACGCAAATATATTATTAAGTAGAACATATTATTATATGGCGAATCAGATATATCTTAGCACAACTTTGTTTAAAGCTAGTTCTTTGGGCGACTTGCTGACGTTCAAATGCTGCAACTGTAAGTAATCTTTAAACAGAAAAGTTTCATCCGTAAATCTAAGCGAATGTACTATTATATAACGGTCATATAAATTATTCTTATTTAATTCTGCATAATACTCGCATGTAAGTTGTGCTGGCTGCAATTATGTGGCGGAGCAGGTGGCCCGTAATGACTAATTATGCGATGATACATAAGTTGCGCTTATGTCGGATGATAAACATATTATTATATAACTAGATGCTTTCCGCCACTTCATAATGTAACCATACATTCCAAGTCCTTTCCCGTAGTCTATTTTATGTATGTGCCAAATTTCATCAAAACCAATCCAGTTGTTTTTTTAATAATAATATCTATGGTCGCTTCACACTACGTCAATCTGGCCCCGTGCTAAGTATTCTAAAAACGTATTAGGTTTGCTACGGGGACCAGACAACGGTAAATATATTTAATACTTTTGATTACATAATATAATAAAGTTCTTAAATATACTGCATATTTAAGAACTTTATTATATTATACACAATACACATAATTAATAATCCATGATCCTGGAAGAGAGAAAAACGTTTTGTTCCTTCGGCGGGATTCAAACCCGTAAACCCCGGCTTGAGCACCAATGCGCCCAACCACTAATCCACAGGGATCGTCAGAGGTCTCCAGACAATATCCTGATAAATCATTAAGTTGGCTGGTACCGACTTCAAAATTATGAATATTGTGTAGAGAAATAGTGAAAATTTTAGCCGAATTCAAAAGGGGAATTATTTATAAAATAAGATTTATTTCATACTTATTTGTGTATTTTTAATTTGGAAGTCGGTTTAATTTTGAACTCCTTTTATTCGAATCACCGTACCGTCACCGTACCCCCATAGTTCACAGCATTCTTTTTTTGGGTGGACGATCGCATTTTAAATATTCGTACTTTATTCCATGCATATTTACTATATTACGTAGCATTGTTACTTTACGTGTGTACTTGCAGTGCCAGTCTCAAGCAAAACGCTTGACTAAGAATGGCTCAGTCTGCTGCAGTTTTAGAAATTGCAGCTATTTTTTTTCTATTTTTTCCTGGCGAACGCTTTAATATCCTTTATAAGAAACTGCCCTAATTTTCCGTGGCGCTTATGTGTCGCGTCGCATGCGCAGCTTAGAATTTCCCTACGGAATCGTTTTCGAATATTTGGTACTACAGGGCCTTTAGTCAAGATGCATTCGATAATTTCGACGGCGAACTTCGAAATCCAAAATATATGGGGTTTAACATAAGTCATCGGTAAGTGACATGTCGCTTGCGATGCCTTATGTCAAATCCCATACATTTTGTTTTCGAACTTCGCCGTCGATATTATCGAACGCATCTTGACTAAAGGCCCTGGTCGCCCTGTGGTCAAAATTCCTCCATAATAAATTATTTAATTTTCAAGTTTGAACTTTATTATGGTTCTTCTACATTTTAGATAGAAAAAATAATAAAGAAATGTAAATTTTGTGACAGATTGATAAACTTCAATGTGTAACAAAATTGTATCTACCAAATGCACGGTAATGTGTGTTAATTAATAATCCGAGGTAGGCGTGTTGTTGTTATTTTTATTAATTTTATATGTATGTCTAAGCATTATTTAAAAAAATAAAAGCTTTCTGCACACCTTCCTCAACATGAATTTTGACTGTGCCAAATTTCATATTCCCCAATTCGCACAATTCTCGTAAAATTCAAAGTTTTTGCTTCGCTCATTAATATTTATGATGATATTCCTGAAATAAATTAAATTGAACAATACCTTTACGCACAAAAAGCAAAAGTCAGTATTTTTGCATAGTGCATACATACACTTACAGTTTACACTGTTTAACACTTGCTTGCTTGCAAGTTCTCCTTTGCAAATAAGAGCAAAGTCACATTATTTTATCAAAAGTATGGAACCAAATGTAAAATGTGGTAAAACGTTGAAAAGGAAAATCTGTAACTTACCGCAAAGAAATACAAAAGTTTTAAAAACAGCTGAAATAAAATGCGCAAAAGCCCGGATAGCGTAGCTTTTTAGCTGATAAAACGAACTGAGAACGGTGGAGATTAGTTTTGTGACATTACTAATGGGGTGTTATGTTTTTACTTGTATTTCCTTGCGGCTCGCAGGTGGAATGAGCACAGGTGCCTGTGATTAATCAGAGTGGGTGCTCGCCGCCCTATTTATAGCTTGTCGGATACGACCCTGCCCGAGGCGTAAGACTGAGCCGCAGGGGGCTACCGTCGATTTTCCTATTAAACCAGAAACATCCAGCTGCAACCACCGACTTTCATTACTAAATAAATGTACTTTAGACGTATCCCATTTGAAGCACGTTTTTCAATTTAGGTATTGCCGGTGTAATAAATTTTCGAGAGCTACAAATTTGGGCGAACTTTAATAAAAGTTTGGGCGCAAAATATTTTTATTGTTGCTGGTGTTACAAAGATTATATCGGATATCAATATTGGTAACTGGATAATTGATTTCAAACATTTTAGTCCATTTTCATTTTAAGTAAGATATTGTTAATACCGGAAAGGGAAAAACGTTCAAGAAATTAATACCAATTCTAAGTGCCAATTTCACCAACGCCTGCTAAAATTAATCGTTGATTAGACCTCTCGTTCCAGGTACGATATTTAGACAAACAACTAACAGGCGTTGGTTAAATTGGGACTAAAGCTTCAATATTTTATTTCACATATTCATGTTTGAACAGTCCAGGGCCTTTGCATTCAGATGCATTCGATAATTTCGACGGCTAATTTCGTAATCAAAAATGTATGGGATTTCACATAAGTCATCGCTAAGAGACATGTCGCTTGCGATGCCTATATATACGCCTATATAGCCTATTACTATCCTAAATTCCCTCATTAAATAAAGAATGAAAAAAATATATCCTACTAAAAATTATCCTAAACTTAATAGAGGATTTCCAATATTCTCATTGGATATAGTTATGAAACCAAATTCATTAGTACAATATAATAATTATAGTATACGGTAAGAGGATTAAATTTGCTTTGTAGGATGAAATGCTTTGGATGATTTGGTTTTTAGGTTTAATTTAAATTAAATAAGGTTTAAAATTTTCAGTGATAACTTAAATATGCCCTTAAGATTAAATACCTACTTTGATGTGGAAATTAGTTTAAACGTGTAGTAAAGATATTATTTAGTTACTCTATTATACCTATATTCCTAAGGAGTATCATTAATAATAATAATAATAAAGCAATTTATTCCATATCATATACATTTGTTTTTGTGTTAGTAAGTTGTAGCTTAAAAAATAAGATAAAGTTACTTATAAATTAATGTTCGTACCTATAATTTATGTGATATGGACCCCTGTTTGGGTAAAGGCCTCCTCCATCGTTTTCCAGGATTCCCTGTCTTCGCCTGACATTATCCAGTCATGTCCTGCGACTTGTGTTATGTCATCAGCCCACCGTCTTATTAGTCGACCCACATTCCTTTTCCCTTTTGGTCCTTTCCATCGTGTGGCTTCTATGGTCCATCTTCTGTCTGGGTATCGTATCGTCCGGCCCATCTCCACTTTAGTGACAGTGCATGTCTGAGAGCGTCTGTGAGTTTAGTTTTTTGACGAATGATTAAATTTTTAATTTTGTGTATTTTTCGAATTTTCAACATGCTTCTTTCCATTGCTGTTTGACTGTATCTAATTTTTTGTTTGATTTTGTTTGTATATACCCAAGTTTGACAACCGTACAGTAAGCATGGTAAAAGGCTATCTATCATATGTTGTCTTTTTCATGTGCAAGCTATAGTTTCCTTTTAGGATTTCTCTTAATGCCCAGAATTTTCTTGTTACTTCTTCTTCGTTGTTTGATGTTTTAAATAAAATTTTCTTTCCCAATTAGATGTAGTCACTGACGTATTCTATGTTGTTACCTTTTATTACTATTGGGCGTTCACCACTGTTGGTTAATATCTTTGTCTTATTTACATTCATTTCTAGGCCAATTTTGGAGCTTTCTCAGTCAAGTGAACACATAATTTTCTCTAAATCTTTGGCAGTTTCGGCTATAATATCAATAAGTATTAATTATACTAAACACTAAATTTAAGTTTTTTTTAAATGCAGAGTATAGTGTATTAATTCCAATATTTAAACATCCAACGAATCCAATAAATTACGCTCAATATTAGGAAAAATATGTATCCATAAACAAAGAATGGCATACAAAGCCATGCTTTAAGACTGGTGTATTTGGCACTAGCGGACTCTATAATTGGCTATGGACTAAGTACATATGGCAGAGCTCATAAAACTGTTTTGAATATTATATTTAAACTGCAAATCAGATTACTTAAGAACATAGTACCAAATAGAATAAAACAAAAGTTTAATTACGATTACATAGAATTATTTAAATTTAGTAACATACTTCCAATTCAAAGCAAGATTCAATTATCAATTTCAAAAGAAGAACATCATAATCTTGAATGTACTAAAAGAAAACAATAGACCAGTTAATTTAAGAAAACTGAATAAATATAATAGATACACGCTCCCTTTATGTAATAATGTTTATGGAATGAGACGTTACACCTATACATTACCTAAATTACTTAACAATTTGCCTAATGATATACTGAAGCAATATCTGGAAAGGAAAAATGTATAAAAGCTGTTTAAAAAATACTTTCTTTCTTTTGAATGTAAATAATATTCTTACCCATACACAGATAGCCATGTATGGCTTAATACTATACCGCTTTACACTAGACAAACACCCTAGTAGTTCTGTATACTGATCCCAAGACATTGGTCGTAGGGCTAGGGTGCTATACACACACACACACACAAACACACACATTACAATTGATTATATTTTTAGAGGCCCCATTTGCTCGTATGCATAATATATATTACTCCTTAACTTTTTTTTTCAGTGTGCTAGATTTTAAAAATTATTGTGAAGTCATCAACATATTATGAGCTCCTGCAGGGCTTCTGATGATGACTACAAACCAAACAAGAATTTTTTTTGTTGTCTTGGTTACTAAATAAATAAATAAAAAAATAACATTTTGGACGCATTGCCAAAATATTACCAAAACATACTGTAAGCTACCTGTCGCTATATGGCAATAATAATAAGTCCCTTCAAACGTCTACATTGTTTACAATGTCTTCCCGTAAAATATATTAGACATAAACTACAAAGTAAGGGAGGATTAAAATACAGGCAACTTTTGATATGTAACCAAAGTTGGTACACGCAGATGCGAGCTCAGAAATAACTGGGGGAGCGAAACGATTCTTGAAGGGGACAAATTTCCCCAAAGTATTAAAGCCATGCGAAATAAAATTCATCGATATTGCTGTTTTCCAAACATTACTTCGGAGGGCGGGCGTGATATTTTAACTTTAAGGGTACTTTATTTCATAACGACGTAAGTAGCTGAATTGATGACTTTATCGCACACATTATTTATTGGAAGTTTTAAAGTAAGTAGGTACGTTATTTTCTCTTAGTAATGATATTTTCATGTTTTCCCCTGAGGACTAAGAAGATAATACCGTAGGAACAGAGTTGAATGAAAGCATTCTCGCGCCGCGTTAATAGAAACTAAGGGTTTTATTATTACAAGCGTTGCAAACATTAAGTAATGCCATAAGATCAGATTAACATTAAACTATAACCTTTTACATAAAATATCTTGTTGGGTTAATTAATTTCAAACATGAACTCTAATGAACATTGGCCATATAAAATATTTTGGTTGCTACAAAGAGTTTTTGTTGCTACAAAACAGCGCTCGGCGCCTTAGCGGCGCCCCGTCGCCCGCGCAGGTAGGGTGACCTAAAGATTTTCCAACGATCCAAGATCTTACTTTCAAATAGGTGCTTGAGCTTTGACACAAATGCTTTTGTAAATAGTTACTATTTTTGATACAAAACATATCGTGTTTCTCCCGAAATGGAATAAAAACCATCCAGTGTATACCGATTTCAAGATTATGCAATTTTCTTTATATATTAAAATTTACTTGCGCATACTCTGTATTAAGTATTAGATTCCTGGCAGCCGTATAGACATAACGAGGCTCTTAACATGCAATATGTTTCCTTTACTCCTATGGAATGGGCAAGTGCAGCTCGCTGCGCTGCTGAGGTCTCATTGCCTTCATTTAAAACAATCTCCTCTGTTAAATTATAATAAACTTTTCATATGGTTATTAACTTTGTACCTGCAATTTACTTTATTATAAATAGTCGTTGGAAGTAATGGTAGTCGCTTTTACCACAGGTTGGCTTTAGATTGCTTAGAATGTTATAATCAGAATATTGATTATATTGATTTAAGTATTGAAAAACTAAACATTTTATAAAAAACGTAAATTTTATAGCCTATGTTACCCGGGATATTATAACGAATCTATGACACCCCATTAATTAAAATCGGACCAGTAGTTAAGGCGCTACGGTGGAACAAACATATATACATAGGTACATATATAGACTGCCAAAATCATTACCCTTCCCTTTGTAAAAATTCTTTCCTTCGTCGGGTAAAAAACATTTTTACTTTCTTTTAAACACAAAAAATTAAACCACATAATATGTATTTAAGTCAGTAAATTATCATTAGCTAAAGTAAACACAAGAGCACCGATTGATTCAGTTACTTCACTACACCACCCACCTTTGACCGACCCATGATTTTACCTCTAACCATATTTTACTTTACGGAGGAATTCGTTTCGTGAAGTTATATTTATTTATGCTCTGATTAAAAATGAAAAAATTACCCTGAAAATATTTACAGCATTATTGACAAATATTGACAATACTCAAATTTTTTCAGTATTAATGTTCGAGTTAAAACATATTTAATATTATTTAATAAATTACAGAAACTAAAACTCAAGTACCTACAACATAATGTTATGGATGCTAAAATTTAGTAAACAAAAAAGGACTTCACTGTTTTCCTCTTATCAATAGTTGGTAAGCAATCCTTGCATGACCATTTAACACATGATAATTATTAAACACATGATATTTATTTGCATAACTGTTATTATGAAAACCAAGTCCATAATAAAACCATAATAAAACCTTACAAATTACTTTTTTTTAAGTTACACCTTCGGATATTCATACAAACATCTAACCACCGCAACACAAAAGCATTAACAAAATAGAGAAATGCACGCAAAATAGTTGATGGAGATCGCATAGCTCACGACTCCCCTGACATCCATTAGAGCAAGCTTATATCATTTTATTTGTAAACTTTCTAGATTTATACTATAAGATACGTTTTATAGTAAATGATATTTAAAGTTAAGAAAGATGTCCTTTCTTAACTTTTGTCAAAAGTTCATACAAAAGCCGAGAGTCGACAGCAATGAAATGTTTGCCAATGGGTTCACATTCAATTATAGTACCTGGGTAACCGGAGCTTTGCTCGGATATCTGATAAATTTAAATAAATAAAAATAATCACAAAAATAGTTATCTGACCGGGATTCAAACCCACTACATTTCGAATTTTCGAACAAAGCAGAACAAACAGAAAGAACAAAATTATACATAAGCAACATACTAATCTGCCAATCGGGCTGACATAATATAGTCGAAATTATTTATATATAACAATATATAAATAATTTCGACACATTTTCGTCTTGCAACAGCAAGACGAAAATGTGCAATTTCCTCTAGGGATAAGACCTAGATCGATTCTCCCCCAAAACTCCCACACACTAAATATCATGGTAATATTGCAGCCGTTTTCCGGATTGTTGAATCGAAGGCAGGTCAAAATTGAGCCCTTACGTAACTGCGACCCAAGTTGATTTATCGTTTTCCGTATTACAATATTATTGTATATACGTTACTATATACAACATTATCCTATTTAAAGTATTTGCACCAAGTAAAATTAATGCACGCAAATTTTTTTGCTTTCTTTTTTTTAAGTTTTGTTTATCTAAAACAAAACATGACAAGGAAATCCTACTGAAATCTCTAATCCGATATAACATATTAGATACATCATCGTTAGCGACAGACAGCCAAAATACTTGAACATAATAATATACTTATATTACTTTAATGATTATTATTCTAGTAGTATAATAAGAAAGAAAAAAAATTGACGGCAACAACAGTCTCTGTTATTATAACACGGTTACTAAAGACAAGGAACTGCATTGTCATCGCCGAAGTTGATCGATATGCTATTTTCTTTTAACTTAATGATATCATGTTTCGAATCATGCTATGAGACCGACGCAGCTGACAGCTATATCGTAAACTACATCACATCATTAAAACTTCGTCCGATCGATCACAAACTTTATTTAAGTTTTTATTTAATATCATCGGGAACATAACGATAAATAAGTGGAGTGCCGTGGCCGATTGATCGCAGGCTTCGGAGTATTAATTTAATTAAAAATGTATGTAATTACCCTACTACGGCGACGCTAATAGGAAGGTAATGATTTTGGCAGTCTATGTATGTATGAAAGAATGTACATGTATGTATGTTTGTTCCACCGTAGCGCCTAAACTACTGATCCGATTTTAATAAATTAGGTGTCAATAGATTTATAATAATAGCCCAAGTAACATAGGCTATATAATTTACGTAGCTGGGTAATAGTTTTTATAAAAACTATTATATTATTTCATTAAGTTTTCAACGTACTTAACATGCCTACTGCTTTACGTAGTAAGAGTTAGCAAACCACACATCTTTTTTTAAAACATAGATCAAAAATGTTCTTTTTACATACCCTTTGCGTTCTTTTAACCCAGTCGGGGTTATGTTTTTCGCGCGTTATGTATGTATGATTTTAAATTCCTTTATTCCCACGTATGTATCTTCCAAATAGCTGGATGGATTTCTACAATTAAGGTATCGTTAGATTTGTCTCAAAAACCCAAGTTTCCTCAGATAGTTAATTTAAAGAAAAAATACGAAATGGCGAATTTTGGCGCCAAATTGAAAGTACATAGTTCAATTGTTTTTTAAAACCAAACCTATCTAGTAGGGTATCAAAATAAAGAAAATTAAAATGAGATTTCGAAAATATACACATGACATGTATTTAAATTTAATCAAGAATAATTACAACCATTTTACTTAAATAATTCGAAAAAAATTGTAATCAATGCATTCAAATAGTACGAATTTTTGCTTTGAATCGACTAAGTGTTTGTTGAATAAACTAAAAAATCTAAAATAAAATAAATATTTTAAAGAATTTAAAAAAAAACCGTCTGCAAAAAAAACATACAAGTATGCAACGCACTGAAAACATCAAAACAAGATTAAACTGAAAGCCTAAGTGAAATAATTGACATTATGTTTGGTAGCGGGCCGGACTTGATGCATAAGAATGGTTTTTTTGCAGTAAGTTTTTTTTGGAACGAAGTTCCTTAGGGGCGATGCTGAGGGGTACCCTACCCTAGCCGGGAAAAAACGTCCGTAACGTAAGATTTTTATGTATAGTCTTTATTATTTTCTTTATACTTCGAATAGAACTTAAAATTATTATATTTATAACAAGGAACTTCGTTCCTATCCGGTGTCCCACGACACCACACGGCTTTTTTAAATTATTTACTACTTACTTATTAAGAGTGCAATAAAGTTGTAGTTCTAACGTCGTATTTAAATTTGACCAAAAGATGACCAAATGCGGACAACCTTCGAAAGAAGTAAAAAGACATGGATTTGCTTTCTCTTTCACTCGTATGGGTTTTTCCCATTGATGTTTTGTGAGACAGATAGCTACTTTCAACTTCGATTTTAGTGCTCCTTCCATGATATTCTTCTTCCAAGGTGTTCTTAATAGATTGACAAATAACATATTCAGGCTTATTCTCCATGTGTCGCGAGCACAGCACATGCATAAGAACAACTGTTTATCCTCCGATTTACCTTCACTATACATATTATTATTAGTACCTGCTTATTATTATTAGAAGTGTAGGATTCCGCTATCGCACGTTAACACGTATTAATACAGGCTCGCCAATGCCCACCACACGCATATGCAATATGCAATATGCCTAGTACATATATCATAATATTTATAGATACAGTGGCAGGTCGCTACTATATCACAATCTTTACAGATCACAAACCTTACAGATACTTATACAGTAACAGTGACAATGTGAAACAATTGTTTTGCAATTAGTTTTATGATTTGGAATCCATAAATTTACCTGATGTTAACATTTTACATCCCTTTTCACCATTATTTACCCCTTGCACTGAATAGTATAGTTTGGAGTATAAACTTAATAGAATCAGGTCATATACTTCAACACTTTAAAACCTACAGTTAACTTTAACAATTATTTGCTACTATACATAGATTCTGTTAATTCATTAAGTTTTGTAAGTAGCTAGTACTCATTAGTTAAAAATGCATCAAGTTCAAAATGTCTCACTTTCCAATTACCTCCTGTGTTAACATAAAACTTATGGTATCAGTATATAGGTCTTTTATCCGTTATTGGATGATATTTACAGTATTCTCAGAGCGAAGAAACCACTCTTGAAATACTGTAGTGCCTGGGACAGTTCGATTTTAAATGTCGTATGGTTGCCCAAGCACATACGGCATTCTCACAACACAGTCAGCCTAGTCCAGAGGAATGAATGGTTAATACGTCTGGGGCCAACCATGTGCGGGTTTCCTCACGATGTTTTCCTTCACCGTTAGAGCGTCCGCATAATGTACTTTAGATCTGAAAAAGTCTCATTGGTACACGCCACAACTTGGGAATCGAACCTGCACTCTCCGAGTGCGAATCAAACGGTCTACCCAATAGGCCATGGCCTAACAAACTACAGTAATTATGCAAGTTTAACTGGTACCTAAACGATCCTTAGTTATGCCTAGTGATATTTAGATTCTAGTTCTAATGTTACTTATACCAACATATTATAAAAGGTCTTTACCTATGAAATTGCCGTTCTGCAGTACTGGCCATTTCAAATCAAAATAATTCTTGTTTGGCTAAGAATTCTAATTTCAAATTTATTTTACTTTAAAAACATGTAATTCTTTTTCCAAAAGTTGTATGAATATTTGTTTATTGATTAGTGTTAAATTTTCATCGCATTTCAATCTTTTTCCTCATTATGGATACGTTAAAAATTCGAGTAATTATGGAATATGACTACCGTCGTGGCAGCAACGCGGCACAAGCGGCACGCAACATCAACGACGTTTACGGAGCTAACAATACAAATCAACGCACCACCTGTTATTGGTTTGCTCGCTTCCGTTCTGGAAATTTCGACCTGAAAAATGAACCTCGCGGTCGTCCGAAGACTTTGGTCAACAATGACGAATTAAAGGCGATTGTGGAAACTGATGATACACAATCTACGGCTGAATTAGCAGCAGCTTTCGACGTTAGCGTCAAAACAATATTGGTCTATTTGCGTCAAATTGGCAAGGTAAAAAAGCTTGACAAATATTTGTGCCCCACGAACTCAATGATCGCCAGCGCGAAGTACGCGTCGAGACGTGCCTTGCACTGCTCAACAGACACACAAATGAAGGAATTTTGAACCGCATTGTTACCTGCGATGAAAAATGGATTCTGTTTGATAACCGCAAGCGCTCAGCAAGTTTGTTGGATCGTGGTTCAGCACCTAAACAATGCCCTAAACGATAACTTACCCCTAGAAAAGTGATGGTCACTGTTTGGTAGTCTAGCGCCAGTGTGATTCATCACAGCTTCTTACCAAACGGGGTGAGCATTACTACAGATGTGTACTGTGAAGAACTAAACACAATAATGGAGAAGCTGGCACATCACCAACCAGCATTGATCAATCGTTTGTCTCCGCTGCTCCTGCACGACAACGCGCGACCTCATACTGCACAGCAGACAGTCTCCAAGTTGCAAGAACTCTGGTCCGAAGCTCTCCGTCATCCGCCCTACTCACCAGACCTTGCGCCTATAGAGTACTACTTTTTTCAGAATTTGGATATCTTCTTGGTGGGAAAAAAATTCAATACCCGAGAGGCAGTATAAAATGCCTTTGAAGAATTTGTTGCCTCCCGTCCAGCTGATTTCTTTAAGAAGGGCATCAATAAACTGCCACTGCGTTGGCAAAGACGCATTGATTGCATGGGTGATTACTTCGATTAATACAAATAAAAAATACATGAAAAAAATTTGTTTAAATTTTTTCATACAAAACGGCAATTTCATAGGTAAAGACCTAATATGTATATTATAATGTTTTTATTTTAAACATAATACTCATATTTTTATTTGGATTGGAGTCGTGCTTGCCTACCACTATTTAATATCGTTGGATTTTAATAAACCATAATAACGTGAAATAATTCTTGTAAGTATAACTCTTGACATAATCAAAAACTTGTTTTCATTTTAAATAACAATCAATTTGTATTAAAATTAGGATTGTATTGTAATGAAATTATTGCCTTTTATTACACTAACAGCACACTAAAAAAATGGTTATTCCTTATCTTGACCCGCACATAGGAAATGTAACAAGAATAAGATAACATGAGTTGGCAAAGAGGCTGTGTACATTAGGTTAGGAATTAATTTTAAATTAAATTAAGCAATAACCGATGCGACACCTGCTTGATACATTCTGCTAAATGTCTGCATGGGCAATACGATATTCTATGTTTTAAACAATCTACGAGATTGACTGC
Source organism: Phengaris alcon alcon (assembly GCA_037179445.1). Classification (NCBI taxonomy): domain Eukaryota; kingdom Metazoa; phylum Arthropoda; class Insecta; order Lepidoptera; family Lycaenidae; genus Phengaris; species Phengaris alcon. Next base: position 28,179 of record JAYRCH010000354.1, read on the forward strand.
ACCTACAACTGACTGGTTCCTCCATTACCCTTCCTTTGTTATTTTCAAAGCGGATTTGTAAGATATGATAATCTTTTGTATATTTCTGTAATTTTAACCACTGGGCTTTTTTCTGTCGTCGACATATTAATACAGGCTCGCCAATGCCCGCCACACGTGTCGCCTGCCTGGCAGCTACATGATGACTGACGTCTACTGTAACCGTGACACATGTCAACTGTCATCTGTGGCTAGAGCACTCGATACAGTATGATATCTATGCTTACATACACTATAAGTAGATTTGCTCGAAGCTCTAGTAGATTACAAAAAAATTAATAACAAAAATATTTACCAAGGTTCTGTTGCATAATGTCAACAGTATTGTAAGAAATATAATTGTCAATGTTATATTGACAGATGTCACAGGTACAGCCTATTTAGTTTTACGCTTTCAAATCTCGAAGTGTACACACGTTCGTCTGCTTAACCGGTTTTACCAGAGTTTCCCAAACTTTACTCAACATGTTTACTTGTGCAAGTTGCGGCAAAGACCATACGGATGGTCTATCATGTAGTATCTGCAAACAGCAGTACGATTTCTCTTGCTCTGGAATAACGGAAGCCGGTTACCGTAAGCTGGGTGAAAGGAGGAACAGGGAGCCTCGGGAGCCGCAACCTCTCTCCAGCCGAACCAGCTAGACAAATTACATGAGCAACTTAATGGAATTGCATTGCAGCTAAAGCCTCTTGCATCGCTATTGGAAGACGTCAAATTCATAAAGACTGAGCTCAGCGCCCTAAAGGATTCCCAGGAAATGACCCAACATCTTCTATCGTCACTATCGGAAAAGGTGCATACACTGGAATCTAGAGTTATCTCCGTAGAGAAGGTAGCTAAAAGGTAGGTTTCTATTATGGAAGGAGATATAGCCAAACTTCACCAAGAGCTCGAAACTCGAGATCAGTGGTCCAGTGCGAACAATATCGAATGCAGTGGAGTACCACAGAAAAACAATAAAATCTCTTCGATATTGTGCTAAAAATCTCGAACTTATGTCACCTTCCATTACAAAAAGAAGAAATTAACTACATAGCACGGATACCTACCCGCCATCCCAATAAAGAAAAGTAAATAATTGTTGCTTTTCACTATCGCTACAAAAAGGAAGAATTGGTGGCACTGTCGCGGAAAACAGAGAAACTGAATTTGGCGAATCTAGGATATAATTCATCCGAAAAGATCACCTGACCCAACGCAACAAAACACTGCTAAGCAAGGCAAAATCTGCAGCCAAAGAAAATAATTTCAAGTACATCTGGGTTAAACACTGTAAAATCCTGGCAAGAAAATCAGACAACTCACCTGTATTTTTTATAAGAAGTGAAAAAGACATATCAAAAATAATTTAAAAAACTATATACAAAAACTCTTATAAACTTTTTTAATATTATGGAACCTAACAGTTTGTGAAACGCTGTCTTTTATATCAAATCAAATCGCACGTAAGTTAGCTTATTATTATTGTAGAAATCTCGTACGGGCCTCCTAGAATACGTATCGCTTTAACGCCTACAATCGCTTGTACTAACACTGTGCTGCGTCCGAACCCCCTTGCACCTCACCGTATATTATAACACCAATATATTATAACACCAATTTCTGTGAAGTGCGGTAGTCCGCACTTCACAGAAATTGGTGTTATAATATTTTTACTTTAAATACCTGCATTAAATATTTCCGAATTATTTATTTTATTATAAAGTTCAATGAATTTATAATTAGTTTTTTACGATTCTTATTTACAGACATAAGGTATTGGAACGAAGTTCCTTATCGCGCGTTGCGTAAGGGGGCTAGACGGAAAAAATTAAGACCAAAAGTTGTAACGACACTTTTTGCTATAGTTGTAAGCCGTGCGGCGTGGAATAAATTATAAATTCCCTTAAATTTTTTACCACAAGCCAATTATTACTAAAATTGAGCCTACTGATTAAGTTTATATTACATTATATTTGTTAATAATAAAAAAAATATTATTATACGTTACAATTAAAAGCAAGGGTTTTATCTACATGTTATTTTTTCACTTTCATTGTTTACTGTAGGTTTAGGTTTAGGTATATGTCTAATAAAATAACGGGTGAAACTTGTTGTGAGTTATATTGTATTCATACTACAAACTATAATTTGCTTTCAAGAGTATCAAAATATTACTTTAAGCTTACACTACCTAAATGCTGCTATCTTAGTAAATGTTACATTATTACACACTTACCGCTTTAACATACATCGCCGATTGGATTTCGTATGCTATCCATCACAATATAACACCAAACTTAAAATGTTTTACGATGTTATTATTCTGCTAAACACTGCGTTTAATGGCTTGCTCTAATTTTAATATCTACCACCAAAACACTCGAGGATTTAGAACAAAAACCCATGACTTTAAAAGAAATGTAATGCCAAACTCTTATGACTCGATTTCTTTAACAGAGGCATGGCTCGTCGGCAGCGTGTGCGACGGTGAACTGATCGATGATAGATATGTTGTTTACCACAGGGACAGGGATTACAACGTAACACATGAAAAGTACGGCGGTGGCGTATTATTTGCTATAACAAGGGAATATACAGCAGTCGACCGGCCGGAACGGTCATCCTCTACAGAAGATCTTTGGGTAACAGTTACCTTAAAAACATCTCCCCATTCCAGGAAAATGATAAATTTCTGCACTATTCACTTATGCAAAGCTAATCTTCTCTTAATATGCAATATGCGTAACTCTTTTAATATGCAACTAATTTTATGCAAAATGTATCTTTAATTGTGAACTCATGTCCAAACGACTTATTTGTGATAATGAGCGTGATAATTCAACTTGAGCAACATTATCTGGAACTCAGAATACGAAAATAATCTACAATATTCTACTGCTATAGGTAAAACTCAATCAATTTTCTTAGATAGTTTAATCGAATGTAACCTTTGTCAATTTAATTTTTCCAAAAATATTAACGGAAGAATCTTGGATTTGGTATTATCTAATACTCAATGTTCAATCTTGGCTTGTGGTGCCCCATTAGTACCCGAAGATGCCCATCACAAATACTTAGATATAACCATAACTTTGAAAAACCTAAAAAATCTCGAAATTAATCCGCGGAAGCAGTATATATATATTATATACTTTAGGTAACTATGCTAAAATTAATATGGAACTAAACAAAATAAATTGGAATTAGTGTCTCAGCAAGGGTTCATTAGAAGATGCAACGACTGCCTTTTACGAGTGTTTAAATAACATCATAGATACATATATTCCTCAAAAATATGTAAACAATCGTAAAAACTTCCCAGGCTGGTATATTTCCGCCCACAAAAAGATTCTTAAAGAGAAATATACATACTTCCGTAAATACCGAACCTATGGGAATACAAATGATTACAATACATTCTCGCTACTTCGTAAAAGGGCCTAACATTTTGGAAGAAATCTGTTATAAATCTTACATTGAAAAATGTGAATACTCAATAGTAAAAACCCAAAATTCTTTTGGTCCTTTATAAAAAACAACAAAAATGTTAACGTTCTTCCTTCTTCATTGTCCTATGAGGGGTATACCGCCACCTCGGGAGGGAGATGCCTGTTCTCTTTTTTCGACCTACTTTAATAGTACCTTCCTTCCATCAAACACTAACACTACATGTATAAAACAAAACTTATTACATTTTAATAATTCTATTGTAACTAATATTGAAATATTACCTGATAACGTTAGGCAACTATTAACTGCAGTTGACCAAACCAAAGGTGCAGGCCCAGATAACGTCCCACCCCATCTTATAGTTCAGTACACAGATTTGATGAAGCCTATTACTTTATTATTTAAACGGTCTGTACAGGAAGGCATAGTCCCAATAATTTGGAAGTCTACTTTCGTATCACCAATCCATAAGAGTGGCAGTAAAAACGAAATAAAAAATTATAGACCCATCTCAAAATTATGCATATTCGCCAAACTTTTAGAAAAAAATATTTAAAAGCAAGTTCACAGCTCTCTCGCAACTCTCTTTATTCCTGAGCAGCACGGCTTTCTACAGCGCAGATCGACCACATCCAATCTTTTATCTTTTGTGGAATTTGTTACAGAGAATATGGATGATAATATGTGGTCAGGTTGATGCCATTTTTACGGACTACAGCAAAGCCTTCGACCGTATAGCACTCCCTACTCCTAGAAAAGCTTTATACTGCTGGAATCCATGGAAATCAGTAAAGATGGTTCACTTCATATGTTCAAAATAGATCTCAGGCAGTGATTGTCAACGGTTTTACCTCTCAATGGAATATAGTGCCCTCAGATGTCCCTCAGGGCTCGCTGTTAGGTCCTTTGCTATTTAATCTATTCATCAACGATATACATACATGCTTTTATAATTCAAAATTTCTTCTGTATGCAGATGACATGAAAGTTTAAAAAAAAATCGAATGACTTACTGATTGTCACTTACTGAAGGAGGACATTGGCAGACTCGAGAGATACTATAGTGCAAATAAACTAGACCTGAACGCCGGGAAATGTTGTGGAGTAACTTTCAGCCGTGCAATTAAAACTGTTGACAATTTCTTCTACTTTCTGAAGGAACAGAAGCTAAAAAAAGTTTCCGAGATTCGAGATCTGGGTGTCATTCACGATTGTAAACTAACATATGTTAAGCACCTAGACTACTACATTGTTTCTAAAGCTAATAGGTCACTGGGTTTTGTCATAAGAATGAGCTCTCAATTTAAATATATAAAAATACTGAAGATCCTTTATTGCTCATATGTTCGCAGCATCCTTGAGTATTGCTCTCAAATATGGAACCCACAATACAGCACCCATATCAACCGGATAGAGTCCATCCAAAGAAGATTTACGAGATTTCTACAATTTAAATGCGGGACATTTGATACTAACTACGAGTCGAGATGCAGAAGGTACCATTTTGTACCTTTATACTATAAACGTCGATTAGCTGACATCTCGATTCTACTGAAAATCGCACAGCAAAAAACAGATTCTCATACTCTCCTTTCCAAAATAAACTTAAAAGTCCCGTCACGATCCTCCAGAACCTCATCCTATAACCCTCTCTATACTCCTTTTTCCCATACTAATTATCGTAAAAACTCTTTCTTCATAACGTCATCTAACTTTCTTAACAACTTAAGTAAGCTTCACGACCTTGATTTATTTAATTGTTCAGTTAACGCTACTAAAAAGTTAATCACTAGGCAATGGTTTGAGGCTGTTTCTTAACTGTTGGTGAACTAATATGATGAAATCATAGTGACAAACTGTTTTGTACACTACACATACTTTTTCTTCATACTTACATCAGAAAAGAATTTGTTGTTATTTAGTATTATAATTGTGAAAACGTGTTAATAGTATAAAGAATTTATATTGTATTTAAGATGTTTATATATACCACTGTATGTTTTCCAACTACAGGTTCTCTACAGGTTCGAACCCACCACATTCAGAATTTTCGTACAACGCAAAAAATATAACCAAACTGCCAATTGGACTGACATTATTAGAGTCGAAATTATTGATATATTGTTGCACGACAAAAGAAAAAAGATATATAACTTAAAAATGCGCAGTTTCCAGGGATAAAACCTAGCTAGATCGATTTCTCTCCCCCAAAACCCCCTGTTTCATGTAAATACTTCCAGCCGTTTTTGAGATTACGATTATATCTATCCAAATTGTCTAGCTTAAAGAATAAGATTAATTTGAAAATAGATACGTACCTATCTTGTGCAGACTAATTATTTACATAAAAACCAGTTTGTCGCACTTATTTTGTCGCACTCCATTAATTTAAAATAAATAAACAGCCAAGTGGAGTTTTCTTATTGTTGTTTAGTTAAAATGTTTCAGTTTAATTAGAACTAAATAAGCTAAATGACTAATGAACCTTGATGGAATTAAAAATACATTTTATTTTTTATTTTTTATACTAGGAGCTTTGACGGAGGAATGTTTTAAAATTACCAAGATTCTTAATTAAAAAACAAGACATTATACAAAGTACTAGTTACAGTGAGGAGGAAGGACATTATTTTTTCATTTTAACGTAATTAGCGAAGTCAACATTCTACGCATAGCACATTAAGAATTCTCGGGGATTAAATAAATGAAGTGTCTAATAATTAATTGGACTTTCACCCTATTTTCCGTTTGGAGACAATTAATTTCCGGCGAGTGGACGAGAAAAAGAACACCCTTATCCGGCCGGCCGGATAAGCGGCCGGCCGCGGCTCGCACTCGGTGTGCGGCGCGCGGCACGCGGCGGGATGGGACTGACAATAATGGTGCTACAGGCTGTAAAAAAGACAATATAAATCTCCATCGAGACTAGTGAATTGGAAAAGTGTAAAATCAAACTAATTTATCACCTGGCTCGCCCCACCCCAGTAAAATAAACGCAAAAATCTCGCCTCAAACGCCGAGCAGTATTTAGCCCCGACTGTGTTTTATATGTATTGAAATATATGGAGGAATTCATCGTTTAAAGTATTACTAAATTGTCGTTAAGTCCTTTTTAGGTACGTTTCGGGAGAAACGATTCTTTTTATGTTTCATGTTATAAATTGGATCGTTCAGGATAATTTTAATGTACAATGTATTTAATTACGCCATAATTTAATATTTGTATTTAATTACGCCATAATTTAATATTTGTATTTAATTACGTAATAATAACCAGATTTTCTCGACCACCAAAAATATCCACCGCAAATGTAAGAGCTGACAAGTACAAATTCTTTAAAAAATTAAGCTAACTGCATAATCCTTTAGGCACTGCTTTTAGATCTTTTTATATAGTTGGATAACGCACATTCTTACTATAGTAGCCATTATGTTTGCGGTTACCTGGTCAAAAAAAAAAGTAAAAAAACTTTGTCTAAAAACGATATTGTTCATATATGTACGTATCTAGCCAGTAGGAACGGACCAGGAGTATTAACATATTACTATCTATAGGCGTATTAATACGTGAATGAAAAACTTCGTATCCCCTTTTTGCAAAAATTATGAAATTTGGCACAGTTAAAATGTCTATGGAGGAAGCCTTATATTTTATCATAATAATGCTTAAAAATACATTAAATTAATAAAACTACCTCAGATTAATAACTCACACTACTTAGATACGTTTGGTACAATTTTGTCACACGTTGTTAATCTGTCTTTCACATTCAATAGACAACATTTACATTTTTAATCTGCATCAAAGAGGCAAAAGAACCCTTATAATGTTCAAACTTAAAATTAATATGAATTACTAGCTCTTGCCCGCGGCTTCGCCCGCGTAAATACTGTATCCCACGGGAAAACTGTACTTTTTCGGGATAAAAAGTAGCCCATGTGTTATTCTAGAGCTTAAACTACTACCATACTAAATTTCATCAAAATCGGTTCAGCCGTTTCGTATTTATAGTAAGTGGGATAATATAGACAGGGGGTCTAGCAGGAACGTTTGACAGCGGCGTAAATGTATCGTTATCGAAGTAATTTCGTACGGGTGCTGTCATGATTTTGACAGATTTTCATTCAATTCTCATTCGATAATGTTACGTTTACGCCGCTGTTAAATGTTCCTTCTGGGCCCACAGATCTGCCGATTGACGACGCGCTTATTATTTTCCCGCTTTCCTACTTCTGACCCTCGCTTTTCATACCGGACTTGCTGTAATTATCTCTGTGTTTTAATGGAATTCTGATTGCTTTACTGCTTATGTGCGTGAACTGGACTCTTACCATTCAACATGAACACCACCAACAAGCGATTTTAGCCTTATGCCTGGTCGAACGGAAACTTTGTCGATAGTACTTATTTATCTAATTAAAACACTAAGTTGATTTAAAAAAACCTAACCTAGAGCATGTCAGGACACATGACATACTCTTGGTTCGGTTTTCTAATTTTTTTCAATTTTTGTTTTTGTTTTTTTGTTCAAGTATCGATTTTGTTCAAAATAAATTTTCTAAAGTGTATTTAACATGATCTATCAGCGCGGAAAATTGCAAGTTTCTAAGTCACATGGTTTAGAAATGCCAGGGGGAACAAACTTATAAACCACTTTGGAGGCCGATTACTCGCATATGGTTGACTTTGTAAAAAAGTCATGTACGGAACCTTACCTTTATTTTAACATACCTAGTCAACGATACCCCACACAAAACGAAGAGCTGTCTCAGACTGACAGGCAGAAGGGCGGACAGAGCGAAACTATAAGGGTTCTAATATTAAGGGTTCCGTCGTACTTATGTAGATATCTAAAAATTAGACCGCTTTCTTAGAGTTCGTAGTTTACATTTCTTTGAGATACTTATCCGTCTTGCCGTATGTGTTACATATAACATAACTCTTAACATCCAACACGGTAAAGATTCTAATAATAACATGTATATGGTATAAGAAAAGTATATTGAATATTTTAAAAATATCTCGCACTAAGTGCTCCAACAAATGAAATATTTCATAAAAATGTTTGTCTATATTCTATAGTCCATCAAGTTTGTCTATATTCGCTGATAGAAGTATCAGAGGATGAAGTTTTGGGTAAATATAAGAAGTAATAACAAGTTCGTAGTGTGAGTCATTTGTGCTTAAACAAAGCGTCAACCGCAGAGTTGTGCTGGCAATAATCGAGATCATTTTTCACGTGGTTCATTCGGGCGGTCGAGAAAGGCGATATAATAAATCATTGTTGCCAACATCAAAGCATTATTATTTAGTCCGGTTGGTTTTAGTGGCATGTGTTAGAAAATCAAATTTTTCATCTCAAATCGCTTAGTACATTAAGCAAAAGGCTTAGAAATATAACAAAAATAACATTACTTGCATACAAATTTCCAACTTTGCGGGTAGGCTCCAGAATATAAAATTAAAAAATAACGCGCCTTACAAGAGTCGCATATGATGTGTAAGATTTTAAGAAAATATTTCAAAAAAACACAATGCATAGTACGATTTTCTAATATGATAAAAAAATTCTGAAACTTTTCCATTAAGCAGTGACAGAAATCAAAGTTAAAATTTTAAAAAGCTAAATACTGAAATATTTTATTCGAATCTGACGGCCAATAGGTATTAGTAGCGCGAGCTTCCGCGACTTCCTGTTACACACTTCCGCCCTTTTTCACGAAATCACTCCCACAAATTGCAAGAATGCGAGACGAAAGATGTTACACATCAAAAATCTTCGACAGCGACCACAAACCTCAATAGGGGGAAAACCCCTCTTGCATAATAATAAATCTAAAAAGGATTAAGTTTACTGCAAAATAGCTAAAACCTCACTGCTGGTTTTGTTGTTGTTGTATTCCTTTGATTTATAAGAAAGACTGATGGTCTACAGCTCAAAGCAAAGAACACCTAAAAACAGATTAAATACGGCACATAATATATAAAACCATTTACCCCAAGTTTTCACGTGTGACTCACCGAAATGCCTCGTTTATATTCGTTTACTAGCTCCCCTCGTGATATTTCCTAAAAAGAATTTATCCTTTATACAACTGACGATATATCTTCTCTATATATATATATATATATCTCTGGCAATAATTGTGGTATTGAATGTTTCCTATGTTGAATTTTTAAGCTTGCATGTTGCAATCTACTATTTATATTTACATTTAAAATAATTTTGGTTGTGAGTGTAACATATAACTTCTACTAGCTATTGCCCGCAGCTTCGCCCTTGTGGGAGAAGTGTTCGTGGTAAAAAACTTCTTTAACAAATATACCTGCAATATAGTATTAGCAAAAAGTAAAAATATATACCTTATAATAAATTTTCACACGTACTTTTTAATTTTAAGATATCTCCTAGATATAATCTTCTAGATATAATCTCCTAGATAAGGATAATTAAATTGTATCCATCTACATAGCTTCTGAAAATACCACATTATTTCTGATCATTTTTTTAAACTTGGAATGGTTTAAACTTGGAATTAGTAACCTATCCTTAAAAGATAGACATATCTATAACATCGCGGCATTTTTTGTAGACTTATAAAGGTGAAACAAACCCACCATACATTGTTTTGTTATTTATCTCCAACGGGTTAAGTTAGGCAGCGTTTTCGATAAAAGTTCCCAGATGACTTGATTTCTTCCGACATCTTCAATAATTATCGTCATCAAACAATTTTCATAAAACCTTAACAAATTACTATCGACGTAAACCTTCCCAAGGAACCACTCTGTCAGTAAATGTAAACGGCATGAAAATCCTTTCAATGGTTTTTGAGATTATTGCGAACATACAGACAAGCAGACTCGACGGGGCACTTACGTATCCTTTCTCCGTCTCCTGGTTCTAAGCCACCTCTCCACAGATTTTCAGCCAAATCAGTTCAGCCGTTCTTGAGTTATAAATAGTGTAGGTAACTAACACGACTATCTTTTATATGATACTCGTATATGTAGATTTTGAATATTCATATTTCAATTAGTATTATAATGCTATTTAAGCAGGTTACTTACCTTTAACACCTTTCAAACTGTACGAGTCATATCCGGCAGCGCATCATGCATTTTGTATCGTGGCGCAGCCTGATTTAGCTTTCCCAAAATAAAGCGTTATATAATGGCTGTTAAATGAGCCTATCGGGCTATTACTCTAAACTTTATGACTTATGTTATGAAGTCGTTTAGATAATGTTTTCAGGACGTAATGTTTATAAGTTGTTAACTGGTGTAAAATAAATCACGTTATTAAACGCTAAGCTTTATGCTGCTGGTCATTGTCACTATAATTTGGCTCGTGGCTAAATTTTACAACACTTTCATAATGCCAGGTTTTGATTGGCTAACTCCAAACGCGTTAGCTAATCAAAAGTGCTATTGAATATCTTATGACAAATTCACTCCAGATATTAAACATTGGTTTTCACATTTTTGCTATTGTTATAGCAAGCCAATACTTAGCAAGTATTATCATATTTTAATAATACTCATTGCCTTTAATATTATTATAATTATTAGTGAATTGTTCTCTGGGAAGTACCAGATAATAGTAAGAGTTATTTGAACGCCTAAATTAGTATAATCAACAGACTAAATTAGTATACGTATAGTAAAACGCCTAAATTAGTATAATCAACAGACTTCGCAGAACAACCCGGGTACACTTATTAATATACATCTTTATCGAATGTTACATGAGAATTTTCCGATAATACTCGTCAAAGCAGATGATAGGCTAAGATTGTGAGCGAGCTCAATCCGTGTTTTATTTTATTTCGCCATTTCAGAGTCATAGTCGACCCCATTTGTCTTTGTTCTCGGTTTCCTATATTTTTGCACGCAAACTCCATTATCTAATTTAGCTTTGGCTGAACGCCAGGTCGGTATTGTTACTTTCTTTCCAGAAATGTTTTATTTCCTTATATTAAACAGCCAAATACATTTGTTTTAATTTTAAGCATTTCAATACAAATTCCTTAACGAGACTTACCAATCTCGTAAGAAAACGAATAATTTGGCAGCTATGTGACAGTCTTTGTAATATTACTACAGAGACTTTGAGGCGGTATGTACACGATTGTTACATAATGTAATATGATGTGTACTTTACCACTCTTTTTTCAGTCTTACGAGTGATAACTACCGCAATATTATAATAAAGTAGCTTGTACCTGCGGCTCCGCCCGCGTGAATACAGTATCCCACGGGAACACTGTACTTATAAATAATATCCGGGATAAAAAGTAGCCTAGGTGTTAATCCAGAGCATAAGCTACTTTTTAAGCATACCAAATGTCATTTAATTCCGTATAATGGTTTTTTCCGGAAAGAGTAACAAACGTCCATTAATCCATACATCCTTGCAAACTTTCACATTTATAGTAGTAGTAGAATCGACTATACTCAGAAAAGTAGATGGACCCATTATGAAGATTCCTACATTAATCAAAAATTTTAAAAATAAAATTAGCTTATTACATAGTAACTTATAGAAGAGAAACAATTTATAGTTTCAACTTAATGATAAAAACATTTAGATGTTAATCTAGGTTTTGTGACGTGTAATTTCACACTGTCCAAAGTAAGTAAAGTTTTAATTAAGCTATTTGTAATATTGTGAGCACCTCGCGTGCGCGACGTAGTTTTAACCGCGTTCCGAGAAAATTAATCGTCAGATAGTGACAAATAACAGATTCACTTGACATATTAATTCACCTACTAACTTACAAACTAGACACTCGTTATTTACTGAGGTATTGATCAAAATATCTTTATTTGGGAAGAAATATTGTAAGTGTTATTTAAAATGTATGTGTTATGTCAGTTAAAGGCCATTAAAATATACGAAATGGAATTTAAAAATAACAAGAGATGTCGCACTTAGTGCCCAATATTCAATAACTACAGCCACGAAAGTTTTATATATTAGGTCATTACATATGAAATTGGCGTTTTTTAAAGGAGGAACATAAAGTCGATGACCTCAGCGCCTTAGAGAGCGCGATGTAACTTTAACTTTTAATTAACTTTAACTTAATTAACTTTTACTTTTTTATTTTCATTTAACTTTAACCTTAATTTAGTATAATAATTATTTTTTTCACAAATTTTAATTATGCTTCTGCCTAAAGCCTAAACATCTTTACATAACCATTAGATCATATGCCCAAAATATCCGTAGTTAATTTTGAACAACTTTATATTAGGTCATTACATATGAAATTGGCGTTTTGTAAAGGAGGAACATAAAGTCGATTTTTTTTAAACATAATATATTTATTTAATCAAAGTATTTTTGATTGCTATCTATACACTTTTGCTATCCCATAGGTAGTTCTTTGATTCCTTTACTAAAAAACCATTCGGACAGGAATCAATAAAATCTTTGAAGGCGCTTTGGACTGCCCTATTGGATTTGAATTTTTTCCCTTGCAAGAAGTTATCCAAATTTCGAAAAAAATTATAATCTGTTGGAGCAAGGACCGGGGAGTACGGTGGATGTCTTAGACATTCCAATTGAATCTCCTCTAATTTGGTAGCCGTCTATCGCTTCGGGCAGGCTTTGGCTGGTTCGCCAGTGTTCAGCCATTGCGATGAGCGTTTCCGATTATCATACAGGATCCACTTTTCATCACAGGTATCCATCCACCTTTCAAGCTTTTTCACCTTCCCAATTTGCTTCAAGTAGTATAAAATTGTTTTATCACTAACACTGCAGCCTGCAGCTAACTCGGACGTGGTTTGCGATGGATCCGCTTCCACAATATCCTTCAATTCTTCATTATTAACTTTGGTCTCCGGCCGTCCACGGGGCTTGTTCTGCAGGTTGAAATTTCCAGAACGAAACCGTTGGAACCAAAAATGCACTGTGTTTTCTTTTGCGACACCGCCGCCATACGCATCATTAATTTAGTTTGTGGAGCACTGGTGCCACGATCGTACTCAAGTTTTTCACTTTGTAAACTGAGTGACGCAAAGAAAAAACAAAAGAGTAAAAAACAAATGAATCACGGTTTTCGAAACAAAAATGCATGAGTAAATAGCGGTATAAATTTGAAATTGGAATTCCTAACCAAAGAAGATATAATTGAGATCAAAGTGGCCAGTACGACAAAACGCGAATTTCATATATGGACCTAATGGACCTAATATTTGGAAAAGTGAATCGCTGTAACAAAGTGTACCCTTACCCTTATGATAAAATATACAACAAATCTAACCCCGGTGAGCCCGCGTAATACATAGGCAATATCTGGCGGCTTTACATTCAGATTTATCATAAATTATGACATAAACAAAGGAGACAATTTTATTTGGAACATATTATAGTCACGTACGACATTACGTTATTTCACGGCCACAATTACCGAATACAATTCATGCTTACTTACGGCGGCCGTTAGCTGGCTTATTTAATTGTTTATAGGCCGTACGCAGAATTGCCCGCGTGCAACACCTAAATAAAATATGTGATAAAATTTATTTTAATTAAGTTTATTTTATAAATTAATTTAGAAATGCCTTAAAAATTGAGCCTTAAATCTTTAAAGGCATAATTTTAGCAAAATACATGTTTAGATGTAGGTACTTACAATTCTTCTGATCAAAGTTTATTTTTAAACAAACTTTGAATAATTAAACTATTATAATCAAGCGTGGGTTTGCGTGGGCTTTTGTTACTGTTTGTTGCACCTAAGGTTAAGAAAAGTTTTTACAACTGTAAATATAGAACGATATCTTACCTTTAAAATAATACTCATTAGTACATAAACATTTTTAAATGCATCAACACTATCCTATTTGTTATATTTCTTACTTTTATATAATATTTTTGTGCGACAAAAAAAAAACATTTTTATCATACCATTTAACAATTTTTGTACTATTAATGGTCCAAAAAAGAATTTTTCATAAAATTTATTCACTATAATTGTAACATAGTGTATTCATATTTGTGTGAGTGTTTGTTTCAAATTATAAAAGACGACAAAGCTTCAATATAGAGAGAAACTTAAAACGAAAACGCTGTATGTTTTGAGACAATAAAGCGATTGCTTTTATATTTTAGACACAATATTTGAATCAAACTCAAATAAAATTCAAACATAAAAGCTATAATAGCATAATAAATTTTGTAAGGTAGCTCTTGAAAACCCGTACTAATGGCCCCTGCCGTCTTTGATTTGGAGTTTTAATTCAAATCTGCATTCAGACGGGGTTCAGCTCCGCGAGTTTTACTGCAGGTTTGAACGCCTCTGATCCCTCCCTCGATAGTGATTAAACTAATGCTAATTATCTCTACTCTTTAATTGTCTAATCCTTGAATTTTAGACGTCTACTTTTTTGTTTGCACCTTCTGTTTATAAAATGTTCATATTGCAATAAGAAGTGTCGTTTTGTTCAGGAATTATTAACGATTCTTAAAAATTCTCTAGTATTACTAAAAATTGAATTACTTATAAGCAAAAATATTAATTACTATTTCCTTTAAGATGATAAACCTTTGAATGCGATAATTTTCTCTTTATAAGGTAAGTAGGATGCATGTATTTGTTATGTAATATTTATTGCACTAAGTTGTTGAACTTCGGATGTTTACGTCGTCGGTATAAATTCATAGCTGTTTAAAGGATATTCAAATAGTTTCTTACCTTCATATACTCTAACTTAATAGAGATCACTTAATTAAGCCATTTAATCCACCTTCAATGAGATATAAATATATATAGTTTTGCACAGCTCAAAGTACGATATTTTAATTAAGTCTAAGTCCTTGCCATAACATAAACATCTTGTGGGGTGAGTTTGGTACTAATTGCTAGTATATTTTATTCGGGAAAATACTAGAAGCTTGATTTCAATACGATTCTATTGTTTATACGTGTAAAAGTATGCAATATCGTCATATGTATTTTTGAATCGAAAATATTAATTAAGAGAGTCTAATGCTATTATAATGACTAGATTCCATAATATTTAGTCTAGTAAAAATGTTCGTGAACTTATTTGTTGATTACACCAGAATAATTCCTAACCCGAAATCAATTGAACAATAACATAACCAAGAGCATGTCACGACATGTCTAAGGAGGGTTTCGTAACATTAAACGCGCAATAGGTTTTCTTTGAATTACTTCAAAGAGAGTACAAAAGCTACTCTCCGATTTCGTTCAAAGTAAATTTTCTATATAGTATTTGTCATGATCTAGTATCTAAGTATCTAAGTTTCTTAGTTTAGAAATGAAAGGGGGAACAAAGTTATAAAACACTTTGGAGGCCGATTAGTCGAATACATATAGTGTGGCCTACATACACACATTATGCATTTTTACATTTTATATTTATATTTAAACAAGCATTAATCTAATTTTACAATTTTTAACTTATACCTATTTTTTTTTACACATTTTATATACATCAATATTATACACATACTCTTAGCTAATATTTTACAGTTGGTAATTAACATATATATTATATAAAATTTATATCATTACATGTATGTAAATGCAAACCAACTCGTCGATATCGATACGTCAATTTATCGATAGCAATTTATCGACCCGTTCCCTGCGCTGGCTCGAAAACCGGTCCAAGCCTGGAGCGGCAGCGTACACGCAGTAGAGGACGTTTAGCAGTCATTGCTTGGTATCGACGTGGAACGTATGTCACTCGCTTAAGCTTTAGACTATAGACATTACGCTGTGCTTGCTATTCCATCTTAACTGTGCCTTTTGCCCCTAAGACTATCTTGTGCTATAAAGTGTATTTTCTTCTTTCCTGCGCCTTCTTTCATATTGTGTATAAGCTGGTGTGTGGTGTGTGCTCAGACAATATACGCTGAACTGTAAGTCTGCTTTTTTTTATTTCCACGGACCTCTGCGGATACTGCACAATTTATATCACCTCCGTTTATACCATACGGTTGACTTTGTAAAAAATTCATGTATGAAAATTTACCTTTAATTTAAAAAAAAAATCTATTCAATGATACCCCACAAGATGGGGTAGAACGAAAAAATATTTTTCATCCCCACTTCACATGTATGGAAAGCTACCTCCAAAATATAAAGTTATTGTTATTTTATGATGCTAATTCCGATATATAACACATTATATAACTATACCAAATTCCATCTATTTATATAATAATAATTACAGAAGCTAGAAGAGCGGACAGACAGACGGACGCACAGAGCGAAACAGAGATAAGGGTTCCTTGAGTACGACGAAACCCTAAAAAGGAAACATGTTTATATGCTTTAGCAGCACCTTTTCTCAAAAAATATAAAGAATGGTAAAATTTGATTTCTTATATTTGAAAGAAAATTATTTCCCGGAAAAAGAAAAACCAAAGTAAGATACCTACTTATGTTATGACACACGATTTAAAACACTCTTTAGACTAAGCCAAATCTTTAACAATGATTGCTTCCCCGTATTAGCTTAAGCTAACACGTAACATTTTTTTCTTCCCATTTTATTTAAAAATATAAAAAAGGATTAAATATATTTCAGCTTTGAGTTTGTGTTAGAATATTTTGAGTATGCGTCACTAAAAAATGATATCCTCGATACAAAGTGAAACGTGAAAATAATGAGCTAAAGTTTATGTGCATTGTATAAAACTTAAAATTTTAAACAAAGAAAATTACAAAATAAACCAAGCAGCAATTAGGTCCCTTAGGCCTAAAGTCATATTATGGTCTAAATAAAACCAAATTTTATGATACCTACCATTTATTTTTTCATGTATGTTTGTAGGTATTTACATAATATTATAATCATTACTAAGTATAACAATCTAATCTAGCTATATATATAACGTGAATCAAAAACTTTTGTATCCCTTTTTACGAAAATTATGCGATTCTAAAAATTATAAAAGTAATAAAAATAGTAAAAATATATCGTCTGACCAAGACTCGAACCCGAGACCAATTATTGGTCAACAACACAAATCCAAGAGCCTACGTAACTGTGTTACGCGTATCTAACATTAGTATTCGAAATCACTCATATCTTATTTGTATTACAGGACGAAAGAAAAAACATGACACACTAAGATCCTTATGACGTCGGCATAAAGGTCAAGTCGGAGTCAAAATTATTTTGAACGAACTTTTCATGAACGTCAGTCATGAGCACGTCGGTGACGCGAACCCATAAGATTTTCCCCTACCAAAAAGTGCCCGTTTCACTCAAAAAAAACATTCCACACAGTACCATGCGTTTGACAATTTTATCACACGTTTGCCTTTCACTTTTAACATAACAACATTTATATTTTTAATCGCCTGTTCCAGGGGTAAAATTAATTTCAATCTTCGTTTAAATATAGATTTATTGTTGTGTTTTATATCTGATGTTCAAACTTAAAAATTAAATGAATTATGGTCGAATTTCGACCACTGGACCACTACTAATAATAATTATCACATAAGTAAATAAAAAATACTATTTTTTAAGATCCACAATGGCACAACATTACATAGCTATGGTAAAAAAGAATATAAACAAAACAAATAAATAAAATACAAACGGAAATAGGCTTAATGAGCCGAAACCGAAACCTAAAGGTACACTCGTGTTGCACCGCTTTAACTCTTTTCCACTCAGCGTACCTTCACAAACGAACCGGCGTCGTGAGTGGCGTACACAATCAGCTCACTAAATGAACGAAAAACCCATTCTGTTAAATCAGACTTTTTAGAGGGAAACTTCACAATGTTTGGATACACTGTTACACACTTAATTTTGTTTCATTCTATTAATTACATGTTATATTTTAAAAGTTTTACATTAGGGTAATATTATCTACTATTAGAATTAATAATTTATTTTATACCAATGCTTTAATCCAAAATTTGACGTCAGCCTAAGCTTGCTGATACAGTTTACCGTTTTTTTTTGGTTTCTTGACTCTATACTTAATCTATACAAATAAATATAAAATTTAAGAGTCTGTTTGTTTAGACGGTTTCGTTTTACTTAATTTTTTACGTTATTTGTAAATATTTATGGTACCTATGTCAAAAAATCAATTTTTTTTTCGGTCTACCTGTCTGTATGTTCCAGCTAATCTTTGAAACGGCTGGACCATCTTTCGCTTATAGCTAATATTATAAGGAGTAACTTAGGATACTTTTTTGCCCTCATGATCATCAATAATTAATCGTCACAAGTAAAAATTTTTAACGCCCAACGAAGTGGGCACTGATCAGGTAGTATATTCATAATTTATAGCTGAAAGCTTATGTCTTATTGATTTTCATGTCTTATTTCGGCATTTCTAAATCAGTAAGTGAAATCTCGTATATTTTCCTTCCTATACAGTTTATTTAAAAAATATGAATTTTGTGCTATTCCATTCAATTCTGTTAATAATTTAATCTTAAGTCTAAAGGCAACCGCCGACAAAAATCGGCATCAGTCATCACCAAAGTGTATTAAACGATATCCAATTTTACCTCAGTAAAACGGGTAAAGCCCATTAAAACGGGTAAAGCCGTAAAGTAATGAGTGAAACGTAAAATAGTAAAATCAAGGAAGAAATGAAATTTTAATGAGCCCTTTTATTGGCTACATCACATTAATAAAAATGGGACAAAAGAAACGCAATTTTGTATCTTAACAACTGAAATAATATTATGAATTGTATTTCGATTTTATTTAAAACAAGCGTATAATATAAAACGGTAATGGAACGCCGTAAATCTTGCAGCGGACAGTACTACCGGGACGCATCCACTACAAAGCATTTTTTCCATTCAACCCAGTGGGAACACGAATTCCATTTTGTACATTCAATACAATATCGGCTGTATAGCATTTTTACACAGCCCGTCGGGAACATTTATCTTTGTTACTTTTTTAACAAATAGCAATTAAATAGTGGGCATTAAAGTATTTTTAAATAGTCAACACCGAACGAATTTAAAAGAGAGGTTTTCTGATCGCTTTATTATTCAAATGCATTCGGAATCCCTATTGGCGGCCGCGGCGCCACAAAACGTTTTATTTTAAATTGTCACCCGGTTTATTGTAGCCACAGTGTAAAATTAACTTACAATTACTTTCATAACAAGACAAAAGTAGTATCTATTCATGTTGGGGACACTTTGAGTGGCTGAAAAAGGCTCTGGGTAACTTTTACACCTCTGTTTTCAAGGCCAGAGTACTCGCAGGTATCCTTAAAATATGATAATAATATTAAGTTTACATAGTTACTTACATTTTCTAGTGTTACTAAAGTGTGACCCTGAGTTTGCCTATTAAGAATTATGTGCCAGAAATAATAGATGAACTCTTTTCATTGGGCGAATACAAAATAATTTTTACTTTATTTTTGTTACCCTTGAGAACCATGAAAACAAACGTTAAAACCATAAAAACTCATATCGCGGGACACGTACAATGAGGAGGCAAAAACCGTTAAAATATAAAATGTATATATCCGGACATTTCATTTTGCGAGAGCAATTTAAAAGGTAACGAATGTGCCTAAGAACGTTTATTCTCTAAGTATATTTTTATTCGTCAAGCGACAGTACGACACTAAGCCAAATAACCTGACACAGTTGACTAAAATAAGGCGCTTTCTAATTTACATTCTGTATACAAATTGGCCAAATATGAGTTTCATACTCATTCTCGTCGTTTGTTATTTTCTTTCGGAATGTTCTTATTCACATTATGTAAATTTTTTATTAGGGATTGCGACAAATGAGCTTCTACATTGTGTATAGAAACAAAAGCTGTTCATTTTACCGCGATTAGAAATGAATTACGTGAAAATCTTCAAAATATGACCCTACCAGTTTGCAGTTTTGCTGGCCTACGCGTTTTTCGTAGCTGCTACGATAAATTTTGTAGAACAGCTACGGTTGCTAAGAATAGTATGATGCAAACTTTAAAACTGTATTTCTTAATCTTACTATCCTCCTAAAATTATAAATGTGAAAGTTTGTGAGGATGTATGGATGGATGGATGGATGTTTGTTACTCTTTTACGCAAAAACTACTGAAAATATTTCTATGAAATTTGGTATGGTAGTAGTTTAGGCTCTGGATTACTTACTCTGGATTATATACTTTTTATCTCGAAAAAGTACAGTATTCCCATGGAATAGGTACTGTATTTACGCGGGCGGAGCCGCGGGCAACTGCTAGTAATAATAATAAATGTGAAAGTTTGTGAGGTTGGATGGATGGATGTATGGATGGATGTTTGTTACTTTCACCCAAAAACTGCATAACGGATTTCGATTAAATTTGGTATGGTAGTAGTTTAGACCCTGGATTAAAACATAGGCTACTTTTTATCCCGAAAAAATTCAGTGTTCCCGTGCGATACTGTATTTACGCAAGTAAAAGCTAGTAATTTATAATATTAGTTTATCGTATGTTTTTACTTTCCAGAATTTGTTTCTTATCAGTAACACTATCAAATGGTGCAATAATACAGTGTGTATTTTGAAAACACTTCGATTCCTGGCTGGAGATATTAATTTTCTAAATAAAAAAATAATATGCAGTTTTATTTCCTATCAAAATCGAGCTCGAGATTCCCTTGAGCACTTCTCGTTAAATCTCATAGTTTTAGACTTCGCCTTACATTAAGCCCACTCAAAAAAATTTACCCTGTTTATTTTTTTAACCAGTGATCCTAGAGGATTGTTGTTCTAGTAATATTCAGTTTGGCTTCTCTATCCATTAAATTTTTTTTCGTTAGCTGGCTACTTGACCTCGTGGCCCAAAATGATCCCTGTCCCTTATAATATTACTTGAGTCTCGAATGAGTCGGCTCAATCGGATAAATACCACGGCCTTGCGATATATTTTGCCGAGAAAGTGAGGTAACCGCAGGTCCAGAAGGGGGTTGGGGATTTCTAGGACCGGGAACATAAGTGCGCAGTACCTACCAGAGGAGTTGCAAAATATGTAAAATCTCTGTTGTTCGAATATTCATGGGTGGCGGTAATCACTTACCATCTACTCGTTTCTTTGTCTGTTTCATTTCAAAATATCTTATTTTTTTGTTACTATTTTATGCAAACAACGAAACCTCGTAAAATTATATTTTGTACAAAAATATTTATTTAACCCACAAAGTTGCGAAAAAATCTAGTTTCTCTTAACTAAGATATCAATTTAATCAACAGTATACAGCTACTAACACCCACTTGATCTTGATAGAGGCGGATGTACGTTAATCCCGGGGTGTCGGAAACATGTGACGTTATTATTTTTCTCCGATCGGCTGATTAATAATGTATTTCATACTCATATTGACATACCTACCGATGTTTATAGACTCGAATATGAAACAGATCTATAATAACTGTTAAGTCGGCAGCACTTGTGTAACGCCGCAAAATTTTGATTACCTAACGCTATGAACTCACGGAGCGGTTTTTTCCCGTGCCCGCCGCGGTCGTCGAACTGCGGTTTTAATTCTAAACTCACGAGACCGCGGTTTTGTGCGGTCACGCAGCCGCCGCGGTTGAGATTATCGCCCGCAAACGTGGCGGGCGAATATCGCAGGACGCGCGGTTGCAGAAAGGCAAATACATATTTACAATAAAATTTCTGCATTTCGACCGCAAACCGAACGCAACCCGCCGAGGCTGCGGGTGACCGCGACCGCGCGATTCTACTAGTTGCCCGCGGTGCATCGGGACCCGCGAGCAACCGCGCATATCGCGGGCGTAAAACGCGCCGTTTGTTGTGCTTTAATTTTTTACATACATATCTGCATTCTACAGAAGTTGCGGGCCCGCAACCGCGGCGCTCCGTGAGTTCTTAGCCTAATTCAATGGTCGAATTAACGTACGTATCGTAAATAATTCATATTATAATTTTCAAGTTTGAACTTTATAACCTTTGATTCTTAGATATGAAAAATGTAGTAGGCTAGTTTCATCTATTAAATCAAATGATATAAATTTGTGATAGAAATATTTTCTATCATAAGAAATACGAATACAATACTATTTTGTTATATAAATATGCGATTTATTTATAATTTCGAAAATTAAACTGTCGTTTTATTATCTGTATGTCACGTGACCTAAAACGCCAGCAACCTTATTTTTCTTGTAAGTGAGAAAGAAAGATATATATATATATATATATATATATATATATATATATATATATATATATATATATAATAAGAACTTAAACATCGAATACACAACAGCGAAAGTTAAATCTAAAGTTCATGCACTACATACGCACATATGACATTTTTTTGTTTCTGTTCTTATGACGTCACGATAATGGTGGCTGTCGTTTTGGCGCAAACATTTATCGTTTAAATTTTATTTTCTTTATATTCTTTGCATAAAGAGATATTATTTCCAGTAAATAAAAATACTAGTTGACTAACGAATCGATACGAACATTTTAAAACATATTTGAAAAAAATGTATAATAGCCTATTGTCTAATGAATGTGAAAGATAGATTGACAATCGTCAACGCATACCAAATTTATATCAAATGCATGGTAGTGTGAGTTATATGAGGTAGTGTACGTAGTAGTAAACGTTATTTAACATTTTATATTTATTTTTAAATTATGATTCTGGAAAATATCCTTGCAGTTTATTCTTCCTCTATATAAAATTAAACTGTGACAAATTTCTTACCATTAATTTAAATAATTTTTTATACAAAGAGGTACAAAGTTTTCGCTTCATGTATTTATGTTTATGATGATATCTGATTCACCTACCTATATTGATTTTTTGACACAACGGGGATAGTATAAATCTTGAAATATTGCCAGAATTGAAGCTCTCAAAAATAATACTAAGACTGCGCTGATAATTTTTATGCTGTGGTATTCTTATAAGTTTTGAAATTCTCTCTTAGAAATTTCTTGAAAATTAATGTTATTGAGAAAATTTAAAAGTGAAAGAGCAACATTTCTCTACTATCGCGAAACTCGCAAACTTTATTAACACTGGCGCAACTTGTTTTCCTATCTTCCGTCCTAGAAGCTGTCTACCATAAAAGTGTCGTGGACTTTCCAACAGCGTCGTCTAAATTTCAAACTGATTGCCTCTTACTCTTAAATTTTCAGCAATATTTGTACTTGAAATAAATCTTGAAAATCCAATAATAAACATGCACCAATTTTGTAATTCGTAACTGCAATATTAACAATGTATGAGCTTTGTGATTTTTTTTGGCATAGAAATACGTGTAATAATATATTACGTCTTTTCAAATTTCATCAATATTAAAATAGTTTTTAGTATCTTGCATATAAAGCAAAATTAAAAATAAATATCATCTTTGGGCTTATATAACCTCATAACAAAAACTTTATTACAAAATTGTAAAAATATTAAAAATCATACCCAAGTATATTGAATTACTTTGAACTCTAGATTCAAGCAATATTTTTACTATATTATATACAAGTTTACTATATTATACACAAGTTTACTATATTATACACAAGATTACTATATTATACACAGGTTTACTACACATCCAAGACCCAACACAGAAATACTTATTGTTATTTCGGCGGGATTCTAACCTGCGACCCCCGACTCGAGCACCAACGCGCTCCACCACTGGGCCACAGAGGCCGTCTAAATATAGTTACTAAATATTATACTATGTGAAACTCGTTAAGAACATTTAAATTATTTAGTAGGCTCTTAAAAATTACGCAAATTCTTTTTTTCATTTATAAGTTTTATAAAAATGTCGTAGAAAATTGCCCTCCAGTAATCCATTAAAACCACAGCTAAATAACATTGCTTGTATGACTTCCAGCAGAGTTAATGTCAAATATATTTCTAAATACGGGACAAAATAGCCCAAACATACTAAAAGGCTTAAACGGAGATAAGATATTGAGGTTCAGAATTTAAAATGTGAAACAGATTGTAGCAGCTTAAAATATTAATCTTGGATGACTAGTTTTGCCACAAGCGTATTTTCTATCCTTTATTCCCTTTTATACGTGCCTGTAGCGGTTTTGATCTCAGGATCGTCCTGTCTCCGTTAGTGCGCGCGCGTTCTCAGTTGCTCCGTAGCGTAATACTGCTCCGTATTTGCTACGGCGTAGCCCTACCTACGCGCCACTACGTGCCGACCCGCTTCTAGTGCAGCTATAGACTCCTGATAGCGACCGTAAATTCACACCTTATTCATTAGAATAGGCTGTGGATTTGCGCCTTGCTGGGGAGTTGCCCTGCTCTTGGCCTCCCGTTGAGTTTCGGCTCAACGTTGGGTCACGAGGAGACAGCCCCCCTAAGTGTGTGTACCGTCTTGTGTGCGTACACATAGTGTATCGTCCGTCCACGTTAAGTGTGAGTACCTTTTGTTCTTGTGATACGTACACTTGTTGCCGTTAACTGTTGTGTGACTTGTGTGTTTTATATTATGTTTATTACGTAACATGTCGGACCATGACCCGCGGCTACGCCGCGATTACCCAAACTATCTTACGGACTCCGAGTCGTCGTACAGCCCGGCCTCATCGAGGTCCAGCTCACGCTCGACCCAGGACCGCACTCATCACCGCCCGCTCACCGAACCTAGCAGGACACCGCCCGCCCCGGGTCGCCTTCGGCATTCTCGCGGGGGTGTACTGGTACCCCGCCCCAATGCCTCCCGACGGCGGCCTGCGACGAGTCTGGGCCCCCGCCCCGCACAGTCGATCAGGGTTCAGCCAACCCTAGGCACCCCTCGCGCCGTACTGCGCACGCTGGCGACCCTCGCCAGCCTGCCGCCCGCCCTGGACGCTATAACGTCCTTCAAGCGGACACACCCCGCACCACCGAAAGCTCAGCCCGCCCCTCGCCGGCTCCTCAGCCGCGACATCATCGCGCCGCGCTGGCTGCTCTGCCGCGCGGCCCACACCAGCCCACCGCGAGCTCTCCGCGCTCGCCTGACGCTTCACCGGCCCCACAGCCGTGCGAAAACCGCCGAGCCGCGGTGCCTAACCTAGTGCGGCCACAGAAACTTGCCCAAGCTCGCCGCGCGAGTTTAAATACCGCCCGCCTACCTTCTCGCCACCACTTATAGACTTACTTACACCGTCATCCGACCGTCAGCTGTCATACGCCGAGGTGAGTGCTTCCAGCCCACATGTAGGCATCCACAGCCCCACCTCTCTGGCGTCGTTGATAAGTAAGACGCCGCCAACCTCTACTGCCTCTGACTACCGCCCCTGATTGCTGAGAGAATCGACGACTGGGTGCGCCATTTCCGGCGTCTTCGAGACATCCTGGGGCATCTACCAAATGCAAAGTACAACGGCTGTGGGATACGCTTTTCGCCTCAAAGCGAATCAGAGTACAGGATCGTCAAGAGCTTCTTAACGGACCTGGAGAAGCACGGACAAGCCTCCTGGTTCTGTTACTCATTGCCTCAAGAACGGACATTCAAGGTAGGTATCAGGGGCCTACATTCCTCTACGGACACCGGAGAGATCAGGGCCGGTCTCGCCGTACTGGGATTCGTGGCGGAGCACGTCTCCCTGGTTCAGGCGAGGTCTGATCCCGGCGCCTATATATTCTTCGCCCTGATCGCTAGGGCCCCGGACGTCGTACCCGGCATATACAAGGTATGTGAACTTTTGAATATGCCGGGAGTTAGCATCGAAGCCTGGCGGGGCCGTGGCGGCCCGGCCCAATGCCACCGATGCCACCAATTCTGGCACTCCAGCCACAACTGCCACCAAAAGGTGGCCTGTGTCAGGTGTGCTGAGGAACACTCCGTGCGGGACTGCCCCCGCCCCCCCTCCGAGACGCCCTCCTGCGTAAACTGCAGGGGGGCCACCCTGCAAACAGCAGACAGTGCCCAGTTTACCGTAGGGCTGCACGGAAACTGCGAGCTGACAATGCCCGCACTCCCCCCCCCCCTACGTACCCGCCGACTTGCCTCCCCCTGTGCAAGAGGCCCCTCCTCCTCCGGCGATTCCTACTTCATTGATGGCGGAGGCAAACGACCATACTCCCAGGTATGTCACTCCCTCGGCTCCCGACTCCCCTGTGCAGCCTTCCAGGAGGAAAAAGAAGCCGAACACCAGGAGGAAAGATGCCGCATCCGCTGCGGCCACCCCCTGCGACGCCGCCTCTACCGTTGCCAGCACCCAGCTGGAGCTGGAGCCACCCACGCTCGTTCCACTGCAGCTGGACCTCACGCGGGCCACTCGACGCCCCCCGCGTCCCCCGCGCTCACCTAGGAACACCTCCGCGGCTACCACAGCCGTGGAAATAGCCTCCGCCTCGGAGGCCGCAAAACATGCGGCCGCTCCGCACTCACAGCCTCCTGTGCTCGCTCCGCCGCCCCAAGTGACGGTGCAAAGCGAGGCCTCCGCATCGACTGCAGAGCTTCTGCAGTCTCTCCTCTCCCTGGCCGTGAACTGCGTCCAGAATCTTATGGCCGGGGAGAAAGTCTTCCCTGCCATCATGCAGGCCCTCCTAAATGGCGCCTCCACCATTGCAGCCCTTATAAAAATCTGGCTCCCCAGGCCCTAGCTCGGACCCGCGCCTAGATATCTCCGGCATCCAGAAGCTCCTGTGAACTGAGGAACCGACTGTGACTGCCGGATACCTACGACGCGCGTCCCGGACTCGGGACACTCGCGTGCTACGCACACCCCCCCCCCCGCGTTCCCCCGAATGTAAATAAATTTTTGCTTTAAGTTGCAGGATCCCCTAATCTCTCCGAGCGAGTGGAAGCCACGTGCCCGGTCAATATGCCGACCCGCTGCCTTGGCATGCCCGCTCACCAAACGGCACCCGCTCAGCTGTCACCAGACGCAGGGAGCATCCTGGAGCCACGCTGCCGAGACACCCCCATGCACGGTGCGCCCCGCTACAATGCACCGTTGGATCGTTGCCCCCCCTCCCTTACCCCGCGTCGGTTATGAAACCGGCGCACATACTTCTAGTGCGCCCGGAGTATGACGTGGGGCAGCCCTATTGCCCAACACGTCAGCCCCGTGGCTGCCTCTCTCCCCCCCGACATCAAAAGTCTGGGGCTCGGGAACACCCTTCCCCCCCCTCCTTTCCCTGGTTGGTTGTGTCCGTGGTCGGCAAAAGCAGCGCGTGCGGGAGTGGACCCATACACGCTTCCTGGTCCCCGGACCAGGACCCCACGCGTCGACGGAGTCGACCGCTGGTCTTGGCCGCCCATGGCCCTCGCCACCACTTATTCCCTTGCCGCCTCGGGTTTCGCCCGCGTTCTTCCGCGGGGGGTCTTCCCCAAAAACTGTTTTTATGCGCCCAGTACTCGTACTGGGCGCGCCATCCCACCCCAATTAGAGGGGCTATGCCCCTGGTATTGGTTCCCCGCCCAAGGCCCTTTTCAGGGGCCCGGCGCGAGAAGACGTACTCACAAATTGATGTCACTTTTAGGTACTTTATAGGATTAGATATAAACTCGAAAATAAGGATTCGTTTTCTAATAGGAAAAAGTAAAAATTAATTAATTTTCCATAACATTCTACTTCACGAAGAAATGCGACGTAACAGAAGTAACATTAACATTGAGAAATTACACATCATGTTAATTATATAATAATAACTTAATTAATACTGTTTAGAGTAACACTTGCTAAATAAAATTATTGATTTTTTAATAGAGTTGAATGTTTGCTTAGTTTCATTGTTTTAAGACCTATTGTGAATTGTAAAAATAAGTTTAGTTTACATTCAGACACAGAAACTGTTATTATTGAGAATAAAGGTTAGTTCACACCGCGACGCGACGAGGCGCTCCATTTCTAAGATAGCGATTCATAATTGTACTTTATCCACTAGTCACTACACCAAAAATACTTTGTTTTATTGCAAGAGTTCGAATTAAAAAGCAGCGTAGCGCGACGTCGCTCTTGCAATTAAACGTGTATCTTCTCTCTTCTTGTGACTGATGCCAGTATAAGCCCACGCGTAATTTTTTTGAATGATTTATTTATTTAATCACAGAATCATAATTCAAGGCATTAAGAGAGCCAATTAAAGAATAGGTCGATGTCCATGTCGCACTTATTTTTTTGCATTTTATTAAAATTGCTAGCTGCTCGCCTCAGGTAAGTGATTTGTCTATGATTGGTATGTGCAACGGGTCAGTGGATTTAATTTATTCATTCATATTATAATAGTTCATACTTAAATAGTCATCTACTTGTTTAGTAACAAAAGGATATAATACCAAGGATTATATCCTTTTTATATTTTACTAAACGATTTGCTTTTATTACATTAGAGTGTAAAAAGATATTTATGGAATATAAATATACCAAGAGATACAATAACATGTCCGAATGTAATCATCTAACTCATCGGCGCGAAAAACACTTTACTGATTGGGTACGTAAATATAAAAAAGAAAACTACATATGTACAATAATGGAATTAAAATTTATGTTTATATTACAAATATGTTACTTGTAATTTGTTCTATTTGCTATAATTCCCTATGGGCCTGTTTCGCAATCTTCTAATAAGTGCCAGATAGCTTATTTACATGTTTTGTCTCTGTCGCTCGATATAACATAGGCACTATCCGACATTTATTTGAAGATTGTGAAACAAGTTAATCTCTCGTTTTTTGATGATTCGCACTAAGATTTGAACACGTACTCGCAATGTTACTTTCAAGGAAGTAGCTTGATCCAATAGCCAAATATCGCATCACACTTCTTTCTTCTATAAGACACTAGATAGAGCATTAATTAATGATTTATTATAGCAGTGCCAGGTTGTATTATGATAGTAATATACCACATAGGTATATTACTATCATAATACGCATGTTAACCAAAAAATTTTTTTGTCTATTCAATATTTAGATAACATGATAATAAACAATCTAAAATCCATTTATGTAAATATTAAAAAAATATAACGAATATACAAAAAAATTAAATTCACAAAGAAAGACAGCGATGGCAGACAGTGACGTCACGGCGCGGCGTGCTACCGCCAAACATGTATGGCATTAGCACGTCGTGACGTCACAAATCGTTTTGCTAGAAAGAGATGGGCAACATTTTTATTTGCTTATTCTATCGCGTCAACCTAAATAACTTTTTCTTTTAGATTTATGTATATCTATTCAACAATTTAAAATATTAATATTTTGTAAAAATGTGATATTCGACACAAGGCAACTGGTCTAGGTTTTTTCAGTTCCTAATCCGAGGAGTCGTTTATTTTATCCACCGCTTCATCTACCCGTTCTCGGTTCACACGATCAAATGGGAACATCTTTATCTTGAACTTTAGTATGTAGAAAATTTTCGTACCGTGAATTTTCGATCTAATAAAAACAAGGGTTAAGGAAAAATATGAGAGAGAGTTACTCGCAATTATTTTTGTCTCTATATTCTGTCAGTAACATATTTTTATAGGTACATTATATATTATTTTTAAATATATTTTTTAAAATCGCGACTGTTGCATAATAAAGTAGTAATAAAAAATAGAAATGTCAATGTCTTATTGACAGATGTCACAAGCACAGACCTACTAGTTAGATTATTTTAGTTAGCCAAAAGGCTATTAGTATAGTTAATATAGTCAGTAGTTAGTATAGTGTAGACGTATCTGTGTTAAGCATCTCTCTCATATTCACTAATAAAGAAGAATATCACAATTGTTGCTGTATTAATATTATCACCACTCAAGCATAAGAAGGATCTGGAAGAACCAAGACGTCGCAACCCGCAATAGGCTAGTTTCATCTATCAAAATTAAATGATATATATACATTTGTTATTTATATAGTTTCTATCATAAGAAATACGAATACAACACTATTTTGTTATATATATATGCGATTTATTTATAATTTCGAAAATAAATCTGTAGTTTTATTATCTCTATGACACCTGAACGAAAACACCAGCCGCCATATTTTTCTTGTAAGCGACGTCATAAGAACATAATCAAATCGAATACACAACAGCGAAAGTTAAATCTAAAGTTCATGCACTGCACACGCACATATATCATTTATTTGTTTCTGTTCTTATGACGTCACGATAATGGTGGCTGTCGTTTTGGAGCAAACATTTGTCGTTTAAATTTTGATCATTTTTTCTTTGCATAAAGAGATATTATTTCCAGGAAATAAAAATACTAGTTGGTTATCGAATCGATACGAACATTTTAAAATATATTTGAAAAAAAGTAGAATAGCCTATAGTGAAAAAATGCTATTGAATCAAATATAGTTGATATCGCATAATAAGCTGAACAAATAAACCAACAACACATTACATTTAGAAAAACTTCTTATGGCCGATTTCTTCACTCGTAGTTATCCTACGATTAGAGGTATCCGTTAGTTAACGTGAGTCAACTGGAGATTTCGTTTTCTTTACTCCAGTTTAAGAAATAACCCCCGAATATTTTTGTCCTAAGGATGAATATTGGGCTGATTTTATGCCTTGCAGTTAACTTACTGATGTCAGTGTGTGCGTAAAAACTCTACAGTGTAGAGTTTACATGACACAGTACATGATTGTACAACGAATGTCAAATATAAAATGAATAATATTTCCATCCCACTTGTGAAAATTTTGATTGTTTTAAGCAAATAGAGGTGAATATATATATTAGGGTGGCCCAAAAAAAACGACTATTTTTTTTAGATCTCCCATGAAAATTTGACGGATTTTTAAACAAAAAACTAGATAATTTAGCGTAAACAAATAATAAGTAACAAACTTTTATTAGAACGGAGAAGTAGGTAGTAAATATTTTTAAGTACATACATTAAATTTGGGTCTAGAGTATTTATATAGCTCACAGTCACACATACATGACCATAGGATAGCTAACCCGTCGGTCTGTTGAAGACAACCATCGAAATTTTAACCCTGGAATAAGTACATCTGCCGAATAACAAACTTTAGTTTATCTCTCTCATGAAGAAATTGGCCATTAGATAACAATCTCTAAATAGCCCCTATAAAATACAATACTCAATATCACAATATATTGGCTCTATATTCAAATATATCAACAATCTTCTCATAAATAACATATAAGCGGATTTAAACACAAACACGTGTAAATAAAACATTTTTTGAAAGAGGAAAAGTGTCCAATAGCTTACAACTTATCAAAATCATATTTCAAGAACGTGAGGATGATAGTTTACCCTTTTTTAACGTGTTGTCTCTGTGCCTCGTTCACAATAGTTTTTCTCAAAGCTTCTTCGTCCCTATGTTGAAGCGACAAAGTGTTATTGTATCGACAGGACAACTCGAGTGTTTTCAGTCTGCAGTAAACGAGGCACAACCCTTTTCTAAAGCATTGTCTAAATCATATTGTCATGAACACGCGGCGACGGAGATATTATTGGATGTATAACTTTATTCTTGAAATATACTGTGTATCGTGTTCCTAAAAAGAACTATTTGTAGTGATTTTTTTAAGGTCTTGTCCAAAAATACATTATATATTTATTATCGTATATATTTCGTAAAGTATTCAGGCTTAAGGCCTGAATTCACAAATATAATTATTAATGCGTCATACACGTCTTCATAATTAAGTGTCGTTGTATTAACAGTTTTCGGAATGAGGAATGTTGTTTTATTATCTGTCGCAATTAATGACAGATATAGCGTCGTCAAGCGGAGCGTGTACTCGTGCAATTATAACGAGTGGATTTCGCACGATAGTTCCAACTACATCGAGAAGGTACTCGAGTTTTAGCAGTAAGGAGGTGCAGACGGCGTTAACGCCGAGAACCGAGGTCGTCCACTACGATCTCTAATGAGAGCGCCTCCGTCGTTAAACAAATTGGATAAAGACATTCGTGATCTTTCGAGAACCGTCTTCAACCACTCAACAGTGAGCAATTAACTAAATTAAAAGATTGTCCGAGCTTGTCGAACGTCTTGAGCACTGCAGCAAAAGGTACATAGTTCATTTGTAAATAATTTACCTGAGTGTGCCGAGATGAAAATAACGAAGTGATTTCTTCAATCCTAATGAACAAAAAATGCCACCGTTTTAGTTCGAGCCAGATAGCCTAGATTTCGAGTTGAGTACTATAAAAAAATCAATGATTTTGAACTAAATAATAACATTTACGAGACTTTTTGACGCTTCTGTCTGTTACTCTATCTACAGAATGAATAATTGCTCATTCGGTATTATGAGAATGGGATTGAAATCGAAGAATCGTCTCTTTCAGCCACAACTGAAGATTTAAATTATCATCGAACTCTCGAATACCGACAGTATCGTTGTCAATAAATTACGTTTGCAGAACCGATAAAGTAATTTCATTCATATTCGTTAGTTATTAACATAATTATATTGTAACGTCATACTTTTTATCCCACTACGGCGAAGCCAAAAGCCATTACCCTTCGTAATGATTTTGGCAGTCTATTTATGTATGTACGTTTGTTTCAGCATAGTGCCTAAAATTGCTTTTAATAAACGAGGTGTCGAAAGATTCGCAATAATAGCTCGGGAAACATAGGCTATATAATTTATGTTGCCGGGTTATAGTTTAAAAAAAATCGTTATTGAGATATCAGATTTAATGCTGTATTACTTACCATTGTTTCAGTGATTTGTGAATTTGTGCAGATAATATTTCTAGTATTTGTATACTAATTGAACTCATCTCATCTCACTAACACCAAACAGATTTCCAAAATTTTAATAACGCGCTCGTCACATTTTAAATGAAGAACAAACGAGATTTCAAAACAAATAGGTATGACGTAATTAAGCCTTATTAAAAAGCGTTTTTAATAATGTTCTGCGTAAGCCGGGACGTGTTCCGGTGTCAACTGAATCAGACTTCAACCCGGATCAGGGGATTAACTGCCTGTAACAATATGTCAAACGATCCGACCAAGATTTACGCCTTTGTTCTCATCCTTGCTAAAAGGATTTTTTTCCAGTCATGATTTTTAAAATATTGTTCTTTGTGATTGTCTTATTTGCTTGGCTTTTATCTAGGTACCTATAATGTATCTGATGGCTTTAGAGCGTTTCGTGTAATTCATCTCATTATTGTAGTACGGTCAAATAACTTTTAACTATTTACAGGAAATTTGTTTAACCTTTACAAATGAAGAGAGAAATCAGAACCTTCTATAGTAAATAATATTATAAATATACGTAACGCAAAAAGAAATTAAATAGTTATAGAAATGGATATACCTCAACACCTACTTGAAATATTAATGCTTTGTAATCAAATCATTGGTGTCTCCCTAAGGGATTTCAAAATAATTAAATTTTGAAATTCACTTTGGGGAAAGAACTGGTTCGAAATAATAGGTAAGTAATTTGAAAGCTTTAGGTTTTAAATTAGCTCCGCACATTCAATACTACACTATTAAATTTTTTTATTAACTGTGTTAAATGCCCCGAAAACAATCAAAATATGTTTTACAAAATTTGACAAACATTATATTTTATAAGTTGTCTTCAAATACGATCAAACCGAGGATCAATTTTTAGGGTGCTTTATATTGGACAGTACGTATTTGACAAAAGCCATATTTTTTCGGGAGTTTCGAGGTGCCGGAAGAAGTCAGGAGTACGTCAGACTGGACTTATTAGATCAAACCTTCGCTATATCTGCTGGCACGGCGCTCCGACTGAAAGCCTTTAATCTCTGCATTGCGTCAGACCAAGCGGAATGAGGGTTATCGGTTGCCCCGCTGATAAACACAAACGAACGGGTGTTTCCTCAATAATACACCGAGGGTTAAAAAATTATCGCCACCGCTATATTCCCATTGTTTAATACGCGAGCATAAAAGAGTGATTGCCGTCGATTTTTGCTACATATCGATGTGGTGACAGAATTTATTGGCTATTAGCTTGCGATTAATTGGTGATATTACAAAACGCTCCCGTGAACCAAAATTCAGAAGTAAAAATTGAACAATTAATTATGACGTCAGCGAAAATTATTGAACACCACACAGGTAGTTTTTACTGTTCCCTGTTAGCCTACGACCTATCAGAGCGACCACAGTTTGCCTGTCTGTCACAGAACTACGCCTACGCTACTACGCTACGCTTAGAATGTATTCTATAAGAAAGCATAAAAACGTATGAAATAATTTTTATCGATTAAAAACTGTAACTCTTTCCTTCATCTACGTTCGAAGGTTTACTTAACAGCTTGGATTACTGAAAAAAGAGCGCACTCACCTAACGTGGTCCTGAGTAACGATGTATAAAATTTCCATTGTCATCAATCTCTGACACCACGCCGAGGATTCGCAACTCCTCACTAATTGCAATTTGAACAAAAAAATTAAAGAGGAAAGTCATCGTGCGCTGCAATTTTAACAGTCCGCTTTATAAAAAGTAGCTGTTGTTAGTCTTAATAGGCGAAGTCAGCGAGGAAGAAATGCTAAGCGGTATGCAAATTATATTTTAGAGTTTAATTTTTACAACGTTAATTTGAAATGAAGTTATAAAACTGTTATAAGAACGACACAGCCTGTACTTATCTGATAATAACACGTAGCGCACTACTTGTGTCGTGCGAACGACGGCGGTTACCTAATAACAGTTTAATAGCGCCCATCACATGTACAGTTCTGACTGCGCGAAAAAAGCACGCGCTATTCCAACCCGCGCGCCGAATCACCCAACGAGTAAATGAGCGGGCCGGCAGTCTGATCTGGCGCGTCTATATCAGCGCATTTTCCACAGTTTGAACGCTATGATGCGTTTTGGCGAAATATGTAAGACGCCAACTGTCCAAATACGGTTAAGACAGTCGGCGTTTTTAGTCGTAATTAGCACGACAGTTCGATCCGCAGTCCAAACCTCACTGGTCCTTCCGCGGCTTGGAATGCACTCTGATCCAGTATAATAATATCCAGACAATAAAGGTAAGTACCTTTATTGTCTGGATATTATCATACTTGTCCATTAGCGCTCTTCATACGTAAAGTTTGGACCCTGGATCAGAGTTTTACCACCTTTAGTGTGGTGTCAACACCTTTTATACGCATCCTAATTTGGTATTGATTAGTGGTTAACATCAAAGTCAACACATTTTTATTATTTTACTAAGAACACTTAGTTAATACACATAATTAACTGCTTAGGGATGTTGCCTAGTTTGAAATATCACATTTTTATAAATTAAATTTTAAAACTGTTGGTTAAAGATACATAAATCTTAAAGAAATAGGTATTTAGATTGACGCAATTAATAAAATTATAAGCAAATAAAAAAGATTGCCCATCTCATTCTCGCAAAACGATTTGTTACGTCTCAAGTTGCTACCGCCATACATTTGTCATTACAACAACAATTTAGTTGGGTGCAACTCGTGACGTCACAGGCCGATAAATCGCTCTCTTTAATGTTGCAAATTGAAATAGTTTGTATTTTCGTTATTTTTTAAGATATACAAAAATGGGTATAGACGAAAAAAAATTATTAGGCAGCATGCCTATTACATTTACCTTCTCTTGTAAACAGCGATCGTCTGTTAATACCCACAAAAGGTATCGTTCAAATAATTCATGTAACGGTTAGTGGTCACTAGTCAATACACACGGCTACATTTAGATATTTAATATTTGTCTCACGAGTATTCCGACCGTCCTCGTAGCTAAAACAGAAATATAAATCCATACAAATTAGCATTTGAGGATTTTGCGAAATATGCTAGGTAATTATTGAAAAATATAAGATATTTTTTAATACAAAATATTGTAAAAAAATGTTTATTCTCCACTATCAATTTAGCGTAACAAAGCCTAATTGGCTGCATTTAACAACAACATATTTTGTTACAAAATGCATCTATAAAGCTATAGTTCAAATAAACTAGCTACCTAAGTATAAAACAGCGTAACAATTGGTATAAAAATACATACATAGGTTAGAGAAACTAATGATAACTTTTTTATTTATTTATTCACTTTTTGATTGTTTTATTTATCACTTTATATTTATTCACTTTTAGATTATTATATTATATTATTAATGGGGGAAAAAGTCGCAGTGGCAATCAGGATACTTTTTCCAGGAAAACAAAAAGTTCTCACCTGATCCTACAAACAAGGGCTCATCATGTAATACGGAGTCACGTAAATTGGGCGGGCGATGTACTAATCCTTAAGTAAAACGCTTAAGCCCCCGTCAGAACGTTTGCGATGCAAACAGATTTACCTATTTGTTTTATAAACATTAGCGTTTTCTAGGAATGTTAAGCACCGACGTTTAAAATTTAAGCTGTATGCTATATTATATACATAAAAATATATTATTATTATTTTAGTATGCCCGTTTACTTTTTGCCTCTTGACTGTTCGTATTGTTTCAGAATGATGTTAGGAGATAAGCCGGATACTTGCGCTACTTCAAAAAAATTTCGTAAGCAAATTCTTTCAAATTCATTCGTCCTCATTTAAATTGTGTAGGTACTAGGTCTAATTTTTGAAACCTAATTTAATGAATCGCGCCCGGAGGAAAAATGTACAAAAATATTTTAGACGAATGATATTTTGCCGGTTTAAGATCGAACGCAATTTGCTCGGCCGCGCCGGTAGAGCGATGGAAAGAGCCGAGAAATTACCTACAACAGGTTTTCGCGTGATTTGTAGCGCCCCCGGGTGATCCCTGATCCAACAGATGCCGATTGTGGAGAAGAACTTGCGTTTAACTAATATTATTCCGTCCGCATGTTTTACGTGACCTCCATATTTTGCCCAATTTATCTTCAAATGAAAGATCCGTATTTATGAATTGGCCAAACAAAGATACTGGGGATGAATAAAAATTCGATGCATACATTGAATTGTTTATAAAATTTACATTGCATTCATATGGAAAAAGATGTAGATTAACCTAAATATTATGATCAATAGCAAAACATACCTTTAAGCCTTTGTACGTGATTAATATTATGTAATTAATACATATTTCTCACAATGATTTCCTTTTTCGACCGATGGAGATAAACTTAAATAGAGATAAAAAAAATATCAAAGCAAAAATCACATTTCTCTCTTTTATTTTGGAAAAAAAATACTATTATTGTTACAAGAATTATATTGCTAAATCCTTGTATCTCAATCACTGTCGTCAAGGAAGGAGCTTTTGTGTTTGAATTATTGTCTATCTCGTTCAATTGTCTGAGAGTTTTTTCCGGAGTCGGTTTAAAAATGTGTTTGGCTCACATTCGTACTTTATCCGTAATCCGTCCTTTGCCTAAACATCGTTCAGCACCTATCGCCATATTAAGATAAGAGAAGGGATGTCGTAAACTTGAAAACAAGCTTTTTATTCCGTGCGGCGATATAACTTGGTTCAGCCCTAAAAATATAATTTTAAATATTATGTACCTACGACACAGTCAGTACGGGAACACACATTTTATGTTATTATGCTACGCTTTTATGTTACGATTAATATAATTAGTTATTTTCATTAAATCATTATAATAGCATAAAATAAAAAGTTACCGTAAAATAGAAGTAAAAATATGATTTTAAATCCACAGTAAAAAAATATGTTTTACAGCATTTTGCCACAATCTATAAGGCAAAAACATAGGAAAATAATTTTAATTTAAATAATGTATCTATAAGTATTGTATTTTTTGCGCTTTGCCGCGCGGTGCAACCTGACAATCGAACTCTTACAATGAAATGTGTATCTTCTTGTATAGTGATAATTTCAATCTTAAAAATGTAGAGCCATTTCTCATATCTTTTCGGTTCGGTGTAAATAAACCTTTACCGAGTAATTGAATCACTACTTTTTGAACTATACCTATTATATATTCTAATTTATATTATAAAATATATAAAAAAACTCTACTTTTGCCTCTACTTAATAATGTCGAAAAGCCTGACTCTGCTGCTGCTAAATTAGCATCCGTATTCTTTATATTCCTAAGATATATAGTCTTTAGGTACACAATCACTGGACGTGATTTAATAACTGGAATGGCACGATTCCAGATTTTTATAGCGCTTCTGAATATTAAATTTCCAGTATTGTTAACTCGGCGATTTGTAATCTCATATCTTGAATTGCAAACCAAACTAATTTAGCTGTATTGGAAAAAATTGCCACCGATGTAAACTATTTCGAAAGTTATTGGAACAAAGATTGGGTGAAATTGTCATGTAAATAGTTTATTACTGGAATCTGTTATTCTAGCTAAAACGTGACAGAGCAAAGATATATATTATCAGCTCAAACATACCCAGGTTAAAACTATAGGTATACTATTTTTTTCCATTAACGAAGTACAAATACCTGCACGGATGGAAATATTGTTATTCTAAACAAAATTTATTATATTATGAACAATATAATGTTATCCATAAAATTATACGTATCATACGCTACACGCTGTAGAACGGCTATTTCACGGACGACTTATCCCATGCTAACAACGCTGTTTACTGTGCCATATTTTCCTATTCAATTTCAAGGAGTTGCACAGAACATGATATGCCAAGCTATTCAAATATGACTTAGTCTTATTTCATTATTCGTAATGCTTATTTGATCCTTTAGTGGTATACGAAAGAGGATTATTGATCCCTGAAGTAAAAGGGGGACTGTATTTTTTGACGTGATATAACGTCTTATTAATCGATGAACGCAAGGTGCACGCACGACAAATTTACACGTTCCGCCTGATTGTTACGTTTGAGATCACGTTCCGCCTGAGCTGAGCGTGCAAGCGAGAGCGCGGAACAAGCGATAGAGAGGCACGACCGGCCTAAGCGTTCGGTTTGTGATGACGTTAACACATCGTAAGTAAAATTATCGTAACTAAACCGACTTAACAGACAATCATTTTTTTTATTAACCTTGTAATTACAACTTGGAGGATACACCAGTACCGTTGTGTTATAAATATTATTCAGTCTTTCGGTGAATCAGATTTTTTTTCCACCGTAAAGTAGAAAAACAAATGACGATACGTCATAATTATCCTCCTAATAAAATTATTATATCACCAAATATATAAAAAGTAAAAAATTTGCCAATTTTAAATCATCATCATCATCATCAGCCTATCGCCGTCCACTGCTAAACGTAGGCCTACCCCAATGAGCGCCAACCAAATGATTTTAAATAATATCACAAATTCCCACTACTATTATTATATTATAAATTTGAGGATGGTTGGATGAATGGATGAATGTTTGTGACTCTTTCAAGCAAAAACTACTAAACGGATTTCAATGAAATTTGCTATAGCAATAGCTTAGTCACTGAATTAATACACAGGCTACTTTTTATCCCAACAAATTACTGTATTTACGCGGGCGGAGCCGTGGGCAAAAGTAAGAAAATATTCTTAACTCATTTCACATTTTAAATTATCGGCTCTGAAACAAAATTGACATAAATTTCCAGACGTGCAATTTTCCCAAATTATGCGACCCCTTAACCGCCAGTAATTTGTGATAGGAAAATGGAATTGTATTTCGAATAATATAAATAACTTGTACCTTTCGGATCTTTTTTTGTAGACATTTTAATTTTAGTATACTTCGTTATGCAGAACACATAAACCAATTCGATTTAACGATTTTAATACTCTCCACTTTGAGTATTTTATCAAATGTCCTAAAAGTGAAGAACTTTCAAAATTACTAATACTATTGCCTACCTAATATGTAGGTGTAAATAAATAGGTGGTTACCTGCTATTAGGTAGGCAAAAATATTAGGTTTGTCTATAGTAATATTTTCATAAATACTATCCGCACA
Source organism: Phengaris alcon alcon (assembly GCA_037179445.1). NCBI lineage: Eukaryota > Metazoa > Arthropoda > Insecta > Lepidoptera > Lycaenidae > Phengaris > Phengaris alcon. The sequence goes on from JAYRCH010000354.1 coordinate 68,445, forward strand.
TTTTTGATTGTGTAAAAATACAATTTTCTTTAATTAAATAGAAAAACCTAATCTATTTATACAGACAAACTACTGGCTAACTAACTGGTCACCCAGTGGTCGAACATTTCCCATAATTCACATAATTTTACAGTTTTGGTTTTATAAGCGTTCTTTTGCCACTAAATTATAAAATAAAAATGTAAATGTTGTCAATTGAATGTGAAAGACAGATTGACAAACGTCAACATGTGAAAAATTGTATCAAACGCGAGCGTTATTATACCTTACATTAGGTAGTGTTTGTAACGTTATATTTGTTAATTTGATGTATTTTATGCATAATTATAAAAAAGTGCAGTTCACTCCTGCTACAATATAAACTTTAACTGAGCCAAATATTATACTCCTCCGTTAGCACAATTCTCGTAAATTGTACAGAAAGTTTTTGCTTCACGTTTTAATATAATAATAATGATAATACCTAAACAATATGTAAAAAAATAGTACCTATAGAAAAGGGTATCAGACCCTTTTCTATAGGTTAACTATTTTTTTCAGCTGATCAACAAGGAACGTCTATCGAAACCGTAAGTTACAAGGGTAAAGCGTTAACAATTCATGAGTTAATAAAGTTTTCATAGTAAATTTTCGCTTCAGGAATCCAAACAAACTTTGAAATCATTACAGTAAGTCGGTTATAGCTCGATGTAGCGTCACTCATCAGTATTATGTTCACGTCCGAAAACTTTCTGCCACAATTACCTGGGAGCTCAAGTGTCGGAAAATATATTGGTTTTGTTCCACCCCGCCTATCTGAGAAATCTATTTTCTACAAGAATTACTTGAAATACACAATCAAAGTAAAATAGGTTAGTAAGTTTTATAATAACTTGCGCGTTAAACAATGTTTACAAATCAGTTTAAAACTGTGTAACATAAAAATATTTAATTGGTAAAATATATAATGAAGATTACAAAGATAAAAAATATACACGTTTTAATTGATACCATTAGCGAAAGTCTAAAAGGAAATAGAAGAAATCCACGTACAATGTACACAGTGCGGTTAATTAATTATACTAACCGGGCAGGTCGGGGTGAAAGAAAAATACAATATCGTAACGATGGTTAGTTAGCGGTGAGGTGCAGTGTAGCCGAAATAATAAGCCGCCCTCGTGATTTATCGCCTTGGCTTTGTGAAACCTCTCTCCCAACAGTGATAAAAAATGATCACACTTATTTACAATATAGTCCGCAGTATTATTGTCTTCACCATTGCAATTTATCTCTCTACACCTATTCCTCTGTAGTTTCGAGCTTAGCTCTCGATTCCGGAGGTCATGGGTACGATCTCCGCGTTGGAACAACGAAATATTGTTTTCTAGTCTGTTTAGGACAATACAGGCTGTTTGACAAAGATAATCCATGCGTCGGATGGGCATTTAAAAAGTCGATCCTGCGCCTGATCTCTCGCCTGTCGTGTGTGTTATCTGTCCCAATGGGTTACGAGAGTAAAGGAAAAAAGACACACTTGGACACTATAAAATAACTCCTGCATAGCTGGTCCGGTTATTAAAACCGAGCACCGTCACCGAAATCGGCGTGGAAAGCTATTATATAAGATATACTGGCCATAAATACTGTTACACTTAAAAATAAACAAAATATTACATTTGAGTTTGGACACTGTCATTTTTATATGATTGTTTATTGAGTTTTCTCATTTTAGCATATACAATACTGGTAAATCTTGAATCTACATAGTTGAATGGACTGTATAAGGAAAATTTGATATTTGGAAGGATTCAGTGAACACTAACCTCTTGTTGTGCGGTCCACATACGTTGAGGAGGCCTCCACAATGTCTTCATATCTTCCTTGGTTGTGACTGTTAACTTCACACAAATTTCTTATTTTCTAGCACGGCGCGGTGGTTATTTTTTGACAAAACTGGACACGACACTCCTCCGCCGGCGCGTTTTTTTTTTCTTTTTTTTTAGAAAGGGTCTACGCTAAGGTTCGGGTTAAGACCGCTGTAGCTACATCGGACTATAACTAGCCTGGTGGCTAGTTTATTAGGTAAGAGTCGATGGGAGGGTTTGACCCTCCCTAACATCACCCGGGTGATGTTCAGACCGGATATTGGGGACAGCTACGGGTTGTGAGCTATTATTATGACAGTAGAGATGCGGGTCTCTCCTGGTAAGGGGTCCGACCCCTTCCTCACTCTCTGAGGAGTGAGGTTGCTCGCGCGCGGTGGCAAACACTAACGGCGGCGAGTTATCGCGATAGAGGAGCTCTTGTTTTTGACGGTATCGGTAATGAGAGGGCCGTCCCTCTCCCTTTCCGCGTACGGTCGGGATGACTCGCGCGCGTAAGTCCTAATGTCGATGAGGTTCGCGGTATTGGTAGAGCTCTCTACATCAATATCGCGTTCGCGGTCACTATTTAGAAGTGTACCTAGACTACTGGGATGCAAACTCGAACTCGGGTTCGGGTTCGGTCCCGTGTTAGGTCGGTCTGTACGTCTGTACGTGTTGTCGTGTCGGATGTGGGACCTCGGGGTAGGCGCCGGCGTCGACCCCGGTGCGATACTAACCTCAAGGGTGCGTGTGATTTGTGTTTACGTAACTGTACACAGTACGTTACGTATTTTGTGATCGGGTCAACGGAATCGGCTAAGATATGCTTAGGCCGTTTGTACGGGTGTCGGAAGGTCAGTGCGTCGTGGTTATAGTCCAGGGCCTTTTGGATAAGGGGGTTTGGGTGGTTTTTGCCATTATCAAAGAATCTCTCTACGAGTTCCTTGATATAGGCTTTAATAGCGATGAGCTCGCAGTCCCTATCCCAAGTCGATGTTACGCCTGTATCCGGGGGCGCCTGTTACCATGCGTAGAAACCGGTTTTGGACTCTTTGCAAGCGGTCCAATTAAGACTCGCTTATCTGTGCGAAAGAGACGCACGCATAAGTGAGTATCGTTCTAATGCATACTTTATGCAAAGTAACCTTATGTCTTAGTGACATTTTGCTTCGCGAATTAATTAGCGGATATAATTTGTAGGGTACAAATTTCGCTTTTCGTTTCGATGTCTTTTCGAAAAAGACATCGACTTGTTTAGTACTACGCCTAAATATTTGACCTGAGTGACCTCTGGGATTATGTTGCCGTGCAAGCTTATAGGACTCATTATTTTACGGGGGAAAGTACGCTTCATTGCACTTTTAATATCGAATTGGATGGCGTGACTTTTGTCAGGATTAACTTCGATTCTCCATTTGGAGAACCATTTACCGAGAGCAGTAACTGACTCCTGGAGGGCTTTAGACGCGGTACAGGCTCGTATGTGGAAATAATAAAGGGCTGTGTCGTCCGCGAACATAGCTAATTGCACCTTGTGAACACCAGCGTGTTCAGGGATGTCACTAGTGTACAGGTTATATAGGGAGGGCGAGAGGACCGAGCCCTGCGGAACTCCCGCCTCCATATATCTTGGCGACGACAGTGCACCTTCTACGCGGAAATGAAACTTACGATTTTTTAAAAAATTACTAATTAGTAAAACAAGATAATCGGGTATGCCCATTTGATAGAGTTTGTATAACAGTCCGTTATTTATTTATTTATTTAATAGATACACCAACAAGGAACAAACATTATTAAAAGCTAAAATTGCACATTCATGTTGTTTACACATCTAAATGCTGCCTTAATTATAGGTGTAATACAACTTGCATCTTTTATAAGTACTAAGCATAATTTCAGGGAGATTAAGTTACTATGAATTAATATAATTTACAAATTAAACATAAATAAATCAATCACTTAAGTAATAAACTAAGAATTTAAATGGTTGAAACTATACAAAGTTGTTCGACAGTAATTGTTTAATTTTATTGCGTTCTTATTATTTTTTTAAATTAAATTAATTTATTTGAGAATATACAGGCCTCGGTCGTATATGATATATAATTGTTATATGTCCTGCACATTCTATTAACCGGTAAAGATTGCCCCAAGTTAGTTTTAGCAAAGTTAATGTGGAATGGCTTGTAACAATTTTTTCTGGGTATCCTACTTGGCACATTAATGGATATTTTACGAAGTAGTTGGTTGCAATCAATGCAATTAATTGGTAGTCTTAACCCCAACAATTTTATCAATTTTATGCCAAATTTTATCAAAAGATTTTGCAATGTCAAAGAATACGGCGCATGTCGTCTTCCTGTCGTTTTTGCTAGTAATTATGTACTCCGTTAAGCGGTGTACTTGAGCGGGACAGCTGTGAATTTTGCGGAAGGCAAACTGCTCGTCTGGAAGGAGTTTTTTGTCGGTTATGACGTCATTAAGGCGCCTTTTTAATTACTCTTTCATAGACTTTACCAAGAGAGCTAATGAGACTTATTGGACGGTACCTACCAGGCGCCTTCCAGAGTTTCCCCGGTTTGTGGATACCTATGACGATAGCTACTTTCCAAATGTCTGGAAATGAACATCCTACTAAGAGGGCGTTAAAGATGTTCACTAGGAGTTGAATTAGCTCGGACGGTAACATTTTAAGTGTTTTGTTTGAAATACCGTCAAGGCTTCAAGGCGTCGATCCCAACTCTCGGCTTTGTGCTGTTTAATCTTAAACTTTACTTCTCTCTCGTAATGACGGAGGGCTTTTCTCCACTCTTCCGACGGGTAGCGATCATATGTGCGTTTGGCCGCATTCCGGAGTCTGATGGACTCCTTTATGTCCTCAGGGAGGGGCCAACGGCCCTTTGAGGTCGTTGGCACCTCCCTAGATGAGTTTTCTATGGTCGCTACCAGGTGATCGGTCAAGTGGGAGGCGGCCTCTAAGGCTGTCTCTTTGCTATCTATACTATCGGGAATTTTATCGAGGTGACTAGATTGGAGGACTTTGATGTTCTCCGCTAATAATTTATAGTCTACTATCTTCCTAGTACTAGAATTGTTGGGGTTAAGACTGCCAAGTGTAATCGAAACCGGTCTGTGGTCCGAGTTAAGCTCGTGGAGAGTCTCAATATAGATATTGAGAGAAACATTTTTGACTAAAGCTATGTCTATCGTACTAGGATCGCGTATGACACCGTTGATGTTTTCATTGGTGTCATAGCGAGTGGGGTCAGTGGGAGCTAATAGTACAAAATTAAGTGTATCGGTTAAACTACAAAGAATGATGCCATTTCTATTGTTACGTACGTTACCCCACTCAGTGTGTTTGCAGTTTAGGTCGCCGGCAATGATGACGGCGTTGCCTAAGTTAAATAGCGATTGTAGATTGCTAGAATGTAATTCTTTGTTGCACGCTAAATACGCACTTACTATTACAATAGGTCCGTGACCGGACATGCTAATGTGGCAAATAAATGTCTCTAAGGGATTACAATATACAATGCAAGGATTTTTTATAGTAGATAAGAGTACCTCCGAGTCGGGATCGAGTTCTATCGTTTCTAACTATTTTGTAGTTTTCTATTTTTGGGCTCCTCATACTAAGGTTTTAAGAACGTCTCCTGTACTAGAAGAATTTCGACATTTTGGCTGCTTACAAAATCGCGAATTTCGCTTATTTTATTCCTAATGCCGTTCGTATTAAACGACACTACGCGTAACGAGTGCGGCTTTGTTCTTCCCGAAGGCTCCATTAATTACTTTGAGCGCCTTGATCTGACGGATCAATGTAATGTGACAGATGGCTCGGATATTGAAGATATCCTTGCCCTCTGGCGTAAGAGGGAGGGTTACGAGCACCATGTTGTACTCTTGTTTTTTAATAGGATGGTACATACGATGTACCTCTATGGCGGGATATCCCTGGGACTGGATGTCCATGAGTACCTCTCTTGTGGAGAGGCACTTATCGACACCGGTAATGACGACGCGCAGAAGGACTTGCAATTCAATTCGGCAGACCGTTTACTTACCGAACCCTTAAATGATGTAGAGCCAGAACCGCAGCCATCGACAAGTTGGCAAAATATAAATGTCCCTGTACCTTCCAATGATGACATGGTTACACCTCATCCCGCGTTGGTTGAGTCTTCGCCGGCACTCCATGAATCTGAAACAGAAAACAATATTATTATAAATGATAACAATACACCTTCAACTGATACTTACGCCAAATTCTTAAAAACTCCGTCATATGTAAAATATGATACCGATATAGTTGAACATAATGATAGTATAATTAAAAGTCAACATAAAGTAATAATAATACCTACGTCACTCGATCTCGACGAAGCTAACCCGTATGTAGAAGAAATCCTTGCAAATTACGCAGACTCTGAAACATTAATAAATTCAGAGAAAGAATTATTTACTTATAAATCCATTAATCTAACAAAAAATACTACTTCTTATTTTATAAAGTTCACCACTTTGATACATGCTCCTATAAAGAAATGTTTGAATCCTTATGCAATCTTCGAAATCATTTAACATCCAAGGATGAACATATCGACAAAATAAGTATTACGGATTTTAAGAATCCTTTTGACAAACACATATATATAAAAATTTATACAATGCTAGCTCATCTATTTCATAACACCGGTATCCAGATTAACATTTATCGTAATAAAATATATTATCCCAGTCCTTCTGAAGTCCTGAAAATTCTTCGTGAAAACCATGATATACCAATAGCCGGACATCTTGGTTTTAATAGAATGTATAATAAGATCCGTGAATTATATTATTGGAAAAATATGCGGAGTGACATTGAAAATTATGTAAAGAATTGTACGTCTTGTCAAACAAACAAAGCTCTTAGGAAAATTAACCGAGCTCCAATGCAAATAACTTCAACTTCCACTTCCCCCTTTGAAAGACTATCCTTGGATATAGTAGGTCCTCTCCCCGAATCCGGTACAGCTAAACTTAAATACATACTTACCCTCCAAGATGATCTAACCAAATATTCAACAGCTTATCCTATTCGCAGTACTACCGCTGAAGAGACCAGTGATTGCCTCATTCATTTTATTTCTTTATTTGGTATCCCAAAAACTATATTGACTGATCAGGGAACCAATTTCACATCAGATATGTTTAAGGAGACTTGTAAATTTCTTAAAATTAAGCAGCTGTGGTCTTCTCCCTACCACCCACAAACACAAGGGGCATTAGAAAGAAGCCATTCAACATTAAAAGAATATTTAAAATCTTATATATCTGAAACGCAAGACAACTGGCCTAAGTATGTATACACGGCAATGCTGGCATATAACACAGCTACACACTCAACAACAAATTATACTCCTTATGAGTTAGTTTTTGGCCATAAAGCTGTCCTTCCTAATTCCCTCAATGAACCGGCTCCAAACGCTACTTACTCAGATTATATTAGAATGCTACAGCACCGCCTGAAAATCACGCGAGACAAAGCTATTGAACATATAAATAAATCTAAAGAATCTTCAAAAAATTATTACGACTCGCACTCTCGGCCTATGAGTTATCATACTGGTGATTATGTATACTTGAAAAACCATCTCCGTATGCGCAAAGCCCTCTCGCCTATTTGGAAGGGCCCGTACAAAGTAATTAAAATAAATGGTAGAAATAGTCTTACCTTATTAATAAATAGAAGACACGTCACTCATCATTTTGATGAAGTTAAGTTAGCTCGTCGTGGCGATTCTTAGTTAAGTTATATTAAATGTTAAGCAAATAATAAGATTTAGATATTTACGGTATTATTACTTGTTCTTTACAGTTTCAAAAGCTCTGCACAGGAGACATTCATCGATACCTCAATGAATTCTTCTGGGATATATTTTGATCCAATCGGGTCACTCAGAATCATAGACGGACACCTTAACGTTGTGATACCCATAGATATTTCCTTCATACAGCCACATATCAAAAACTTGAACGGTGTAATAGGTAGCTCAATGACGTTATGTAAACAAAGTACTCTCTATGCAGATATTGAATGTCATAACTTACTAGAACCATTGTCTGTTAGACTAAACGAAATAATTCGCGACTTTGATTCAATTTCTCATTTAATAGAAATTAGATCTAAAAGATCCGCGTGGTTTGGCGGAATTGGCACAATATTCAAACACTTATTCGGTACCATGGACGAGGACGATGCTCTTCGTTATAATATAGCTATTCAAATTATTGAACGCGATCAAACCAAATTATCTCAATTAGTAAAACAAAATATTCTGGTCACTACCTCGACCCTTTCATCTTTAAATGATGTTATAAAGAAAATGAGCGTCAACGAACAACATATAAGTAAGGTTGTTCAGGTTCTCACTCTTGCTCAACAAAACATAACAACTGTGTCAAATAATTTAGTAGTAAGGTCTTATTTTAATCAACTATTAAATACTTTAGAGAGTAGTATGTTAACATTATCATTTAAGTTAGAAGATATTATTAACGCAATTATGTTTAGTAAATCAAATGTTTTGTATCCTTCCATAATAACTCCGTCTCAATTGTTTACGGAACTTGTCGAAAATTACAGATTTTTAGCTGACTACCATCAGCTCCCTGTAACCCTATCTATAGAAAATATATATACATTGTTAAGTATATGCGAAATTGCTTCTTACTACAGTAATAATAAGATAGTATTTGTGTTAAGTATACTGCTTGTGAATTTAAGGAACTATTATCTATATCATAATATTCCCTACCCTGTAGTAGTGGTTAACGATACATATAGTGCAATAGTACCAACTACTAAATACATAGCATTAAGTAGAGATAGGGCCTTTTATTGTAAGCTGGATAGTTTAAGTAATTGTAAGTCTCTGTATGATTCAAACTATATCTGTAACGATGTTGATGTTTATTCTAGCTCAACATCCCCCATCTGCGAAACAGAAATCAGTGTAAAACCTTTAAAGGCCGTGCCCTCTATCTGTGAAACAAAGTTTTTTGTGGGTTTTCTAGACATCTTTCACCGTTTATCGAATAATAAATTTTTATATGTCAATACAAATCCAACAAAATTATCCATAGATTGCAAAGATTCTGTTACTTCCGAAATCATTTTATTTGGAACAGGCATATTTAATTTACCGGAAAACTGTGTAGCCTTTATAAGAGACCTTAAATTAATAAAAATTCTCAAACAATTAAAATACAACCAATTATTATCGACTTTAGTTGTTAAATGATACCTGCTGTAATTCAGAAATGTTAAACAAAATAAAACCATTTGTCCCAACATTAAACCTAACTAATGTTAATATTGACTTAATTAAAACACATAAAAATATAGAAATAAATCAGGATATTATAAAGAATTTAAATAAAATAATTGAAAAACCCCATATTGTTTTATATGGGCAGTATTACTCTTATTCGACAATTGTAACAATTTGCCTTATAATAATTTTTATTTTAATTATTACATATCGTAAATTTGTAAGGCCAGGCACATGTCGATTAATTTTAAATAAACGTAATATTAAAATAAATAAGACTGAAGAATTTTCTGAAATCCCACCTGAATCCCATATTGAAATCCCACTCGAAACTATAAATGAAATTCCACTTCCTAAAATCCGCTCTACTCTCCCATAAACTTAACCCATATGGGATAAGTTTATTTCCAACCCCGGGGGCTGTTATATACTAGTCCTGTATATAATAGTGCCTAGAGTCAGCCTTTCCTACTGATATATAATCCCTGTAATCGGCCCTGCCAGCCAGTTCATCTCCAGTCCTCATAAAGACAATTCCTCAGTTGAGTATCCGCGCGCGACATTTGCCTTTTGCCAGTAAATTTTTATTTTGTATTCAATTAACTTTCCAGTGTAATAAAAGTTATATTTTTTAAAAAGTGATTTTAAAATCCCCCATAACAGCACGCTCGTCCTAACACGGCAGTAACTACGCGGCGGGTGTGCGAGCAGAAGGCTCGCACTAAAGAGCGAGACGGACGATGCGACCGGTCGAGGCTCGCCCTAACGCGGCGGTTACTACGCGGCGGGTGTGCGAGCAGAAGGCTCGCACTAAGAGCGAGACGGACGATGCGAGCGGTCGCACGATCGTCCGGTAGGCGGCGGTCGCGGCGCGGCGCGAGACACGGTATGGCACGGGTCGGGTGGCAAAGGCGGTTGGGTGGCGCCTTGTCTTCACTCTTGAGTCTTGACTCTTGAGTCTTCGGTCTTCTGTCTTCTTTCTTCCAAATGTATCCCTTTCGCGAGCGATAGCACACGCGAGAGAGAGAGAGAGCGATACTTGCTAGAGCGAGAGCGCTTAGCGAGCACTGACGGCTGACGACGGAACGAGCGGAGCTGTTCATCGGACGGTGTCCGAGAGCAGAATGCTGCCGGCGCGAATTGAATTGTGAGAAGGAGACTCTTCTCGCGCGCCGGGCTCCTGAAAAGGGCCTTGGGCGGGGAACCAAAACCAGGGGCAGAGCCCCTCTACTTGGGGTGGGATGACGCGCCCAGTACTAATACTGGGCGCATTTAGTCAGGTTTTTAAGGGAAGACCCCCCGCGGCAGAACGCGGGGGAAATCCGTGGTGGACCAAAATTCACAAAGGGGAGTGACGATTGCCAACCAGGCACGACCAGGACCGGCGGTCGGCTCCAAACGGCGCGTGGGTGTCCCGACCCGGAGGCCGAGAAACGTGTTTGGGTCCACTCCCTCACGCGCCGCGATTGCCAGACCGTGGACACGAGCGACCTGGGGAAAGGGTGGGAGTTTTAAAACTTCCGGGCCCCGACTTTTTGTGTGAAGGTACGCCACGGAGACGACGGGGTGGCGATTCCGCGATGGGTGGTGGCGCAATTGCGCTAAGGCGCAGCAGTGCGCTTATGTGTGGCTCATCAGTGCGCTGGATCTCCTCCTCTTGTGGGGTGGCAGGGCGGGCTGCGTGGCTCCGCTGGGTCCTCAGATGGGACGGCATCCCTGGGCAGGCGGTGGCGTTCGGGCGGGCGAGCGTGCCACGGTGCCAGGTCGGTTAGTTCGACCAGGCGTGAGGCGTCCGCACGCGCGAATAGTCTAGAGGAGAGCTGGGCCACAAATGCCTCAACGCTCTCCACCCTCAGGTCTCTCGCTATGGTGTCATTCCTCACGTAGCAGGGGGCACCTGCGACTCGGCGCAGCATTTGGTTCTTGGCTCTCTGCAGCGACATTCTCTGGGGCGCAGAGAGCAGGTGGTGCCACGCTGGTGCCGCGTACGTGAGGCGGGATCTGATATAAGTCTTAAAGAGGGCTAACCTCATGTTGAGAGGTATCTGTGGGGACGCGTAGGCTGGTCTCAGCTGGGCTATGGCTGCTCCAGTCTTGGCCACCGCAGACTGGCACTGGGTACGCATGGAGAGTCGGCGGTCGATAATTACCCCAAGATATTTCGCCGTTCTTCCCCATGGGATCACGGCGTCTCCAATCTTCAGAGGAGCTGGAAAGTTTGCTATCGTGGTGACGGCGAGCACCTGGGACGCCCAACGCCCAGTGCGTACAGGGAGGAGACCGAGGGGGCTGGGAGGAGTTGGTGGAGTAGCCTTCTGCCGACTGTATGACTGTATGACCGGATGTATGACTTTTATGGGGGCGTTGGAAGCCCTAGGAAATGAGTTGGCTAATGAGGGTGGCACCTTCGGGGAGGGCCGAGAGTAGGGACTTGAAGATAACTTAGCCGGCCTGGATTTTTAAAAAAGTTGCCATGCCTAGGGAGAAAAGAGCTTGGAGGAGCTCAGCGGTCGATTTGGGAGTTTCCCTCCTGGGTCGACGGTGGGGGGGCGGGGGGGCAATAGCGGGCAGAGTAGTGGTACCTCTTTCTCCGAGATGGGGGGGTCACGGCTTACTCGGGGGGCTCGGGTGGTACGGGCGATGGGGCCCGCATGACGGTTTCGGGACTCCCTGCAGAAGACCGGGAAGTTCCTGCTATTTGCGGGGTGGGCCCCCTTGCAATTTACGCAGGTGGGCTCTTCGGTTAAGGGGCGGGGGCAAGCACTAGCAGCGTGTTCTTCGCCACACCGCACGCACGCAATTTTGCGGTGGCAGTTCTTGCTTGAGTGCCGGAACTGCTGGCATCTGTGGCACTGGGCGGGACCGCACTTACCACGCCAGGCCTCAATCCTGATGCCCGGCATGTTGAGCAACTCGGTGATCTGGTAGATCTCGGGTACCAGATCTGGGGTGCGTTTAAGCAGCACAAAATAGCTGCATCCTGGGCGGTCTTTCCAAGTAATTATCCGGGATACGTGTTCAACCTCGTATCCCAGATTATTTAAGTCGGCAGCAATTTCGTCAGTGGGGGTGTTTACCGGGAGGCCGTGGATGCCGACCTTCAGTCCCCGTTCCTGTGGGAGAGCATAGGAGTACCAGCTGATCGGTTTCGACTGGCTCAGGTCGACCAGGTACCGCTGAACGATCCGGTACTCCTTTTCGCCCTGCGGGTTGAACTTCACGCCCAGGGCGTAAGGCTTTGCGTGTCGCGCGTGGCCTAGAAGCTCCTTTAAGTTTCTAAAGTGGCTAGTCCAGTTGTCCAACTTCTCAACTATGAGTGGTGGGCATCGGGGGGGAGGCGGGGGCGGCGGCGAGGTTGTGTTCGTCGCGGACGCAGAGATCGTCGCCGTGGTCGTGTCCATCGGCGAGGGGGCCCTCGAGGTCGAGGCCGCTGGCGATCCGGACCCGGTCGGAGCGGCAGAGGTTTCTGCGGCGTACGTGGCCGGTCGGTCGGCACGTTTGGCAGGCGGAGATACGTCAGAAGATACCTTTTGGCGTTGCCGCTTGATAACCTGCACGGGAGGGGCAGGGGGCGGGGGCATGGTGCTCGACGAGGGGGCCGGTGCAGGGGCCCTCGGAGTAGGTGCACTTACCGCACGGCGTTCCTCAAAGGGCGCGTGGGGCGCGGTGGTGAGGCCGAACCCTGTTTGGCTGGGCGGGCCGGGGGCCCGGACTCGCTGCGGGTCGCCGTCGGAAGGCATTGGGGCGGGGGGGTGTCAGTACACCCCCGCGAGAATGCCGAAGACGGCCCGGGGCGAGCGGTATCCGTGCCGCTCTAGCTGGGCTCGGTAGGCATCAGGTATGTGCGCTCGGACGTACGCGAGCTAGACCTCGATGAGGTGGAGCTGCGCGACGCACTGGAGCCGGCGCAGGAATGGCTGGGGCGGTCGTGGCTATGCGGCCGCGAACCACGGTCGGCCATGGTTGGGGTACAGTATGTACGAGTGTACTATACGTACGTGGACATGACACACAATACTGTCACATAATGTTACACACGCTTGGACATAATGTACATGTATAACGAAAGTTAATAATAAAAAGTACTCACAAAAACACGGTAAAAACTAAACACAGAACACGTATCTAGTGTCAAAAGTAGTCACGGAGTGTACTTACTTCGCACGGTATAAAACTTTGAGAGGCTGGCTCCCCGTGACCCAACGTTGGAATGAATTCCAACGGGAGGCCAAAGGCAGGGCAACTCCTCAGCAAGGCGGCAATCCACTCAATATTCTAACGAATAAGGAGAAGGAGACTCTTCTCGCGCGCCGGGCCCTTGAAAAGGGCCTTGGGCGAGGAACCAATGCCAGGGGCTAAAGCCCCTCTAATTTGGGTGGGTAGACGCGCCCAGTACGAGTACTGGGCGCATTTAGTCTGGTTTTAGGGGAAACCCAAGGTGGGGCAAATTATCAATGGGAATGACGAATTGCCAACCAGGCACGACCAGGACCGGCGGTCGGCTCCAAAAGGCGCGTGGGGGTCCCAACCCGGGGGCCGAGAAACGTGTTTGGGTCCACTCCCTCACGCGCCGCGTTTACCGGACCGCGGAAACAAGCGACCTGGGGAAAGGGTGGGAGTTTTTTAAAAACTTCCGGGCCCCGACTTTTTGTGTCGGGGGGGAAGGTGCACCAAGGAGGCGACGGGGTGGCAAGAGGGCTGCCACTCCGACAGGCCCCAGGCGAGTATTAGACGATTACACCGGCATCTGGTTTGCCGGCGTAAGGAAAGGTATGGGGAGATACGATCCCGCGATGGGTGGTGGCGCAGATTGCGCCAGGGCGCATCAAGTACGCTTGGGTGTGGCGCATCAGTGCGCCGGATCTCCTCCTCTTCGGGGATGGCGGGGCGGGCTGTGTGGCTCCGCTGAGTCCTTTAGTGGGACGGCATCCCTGGGCAGGCGGTGGCGGTCGGGCGGGCGGGCATGCCACGGCGCCAGGTCAGTCAGCTCGACCAGGCGCGAGGCATCCGCTCGCGCGAACAATTTCGCGGAGAGCTAGGCCACAAAGGCCTCCACGCTCTCCACCCTGAGGTCCCTCGCTATGGTGGAGTTGCGGACGTACCACGGTGCGTCCGCGATGCGGCGCAGCACCCGGTTTTGGGCCCTCTGCAACAACCCTTTCTGGAGTGCAGAGAGCAAGTGGTGCCACGCGGGTGCCGCGTACATAAAGCGGGACCGTACGTACGTCTTGTAGAGGGCGATGCGCATCCTCAGGGGGATCTGCGGGGACGCGTAGGCCGGACGCAGCTGGAGAATTCGGGACACGTGCTCTACTACGAAACCTTTGGTGGAGAGATCTGCTGCAATCTCCTCGGTGGGCGTGTTGACCGGGAGGCCTTGTATGCCTACCTTTAGACCGCGGTCCTGGGGCAGCGCGTACGAATACCAGCTGGGGTATTCCTCCTCCTCCTTTAGCTCCTGGGTGGACTCGCTCAGGTCAGCCAGGTATCGCTGCACACACCGGTACTCCTTCTCACTGTGTGGGGAGAATTTTACCCCCAGTCCGAGCGGCTTCGCGTGCGGGGGGTGCCCCAGGAGGTCCCTGAGGCGGCGAAAGTAGCCGGTCCAGTCCTCCAACTTCTCCACTATGAGTGGTGGGCATCGGGGGGCTGGTTTCGGAAGCGGCGAGGTCACGTTCGCTGCGGGGGAGGCGGAGGTTACCGTGTTCGTCTCCATCGGCGAGGGGGCCCTCGAGGTAGAAGCCACGGTGGATCCGGGCGGAGCAGAGGCGGTGGCCGCTGCTGCGTAGGTAGCCGGGCGATCGGCACGCTTGGCCGGAGGCGAGACGTCCGAGGAGACTTCCTGCCTCGGGCGTTTGTTCACAAGTGCAGGGGGCACAGGGGGTGGGGGCATGCTTGCCGACACGGGGGTAGGCGCGGGGCCACCCAGGTTAGGGGTACTTACCCCTCTACGGTCTTCTTCCGGCGGGGAGGCCGGCGAGGAGGAGAGGGCGAGCTGTGGGATCACTGAGGATGGTGCAGGCGGTGGGCGCGGGGCGCTCACCTCCGCAGTGCGGCGCATGGGGCGCGGTGGAGAGGCCGAACCCTTATCGGCTGAGCGGGGCGGGGGCCCAGACTCGCGGCGGGTCGCCGTCGGAGGGCGTTGGGGCGGGGGGGTGTCAGTACACCCCCGCGAGAATGCCGAGGACGGCCCGGGGCGAGCGGTATCCGTGCCGCTCAAGCTGGGCTCGGTGGCTGATTGGTATGCGCGCTCGGACGTGCGCGAGCTGGACCTCGATGAGGTGGTGCTGCGCGACGCACCAGAGCCGGCGCGTGAATGGCTGGGGCGGTCGCGGCTATGCGGCCGCGAACCACGGTCGGCCATGGTTTAAGTACAGTATGTACTGATGTACTATACGTACGTGGACATAACAAACACTAATGTCACATAATAGTTACACACGCGGAACACAATGTACATGTATAACGGAACGTTAATAATAAAAGGTACTCACACAACACAGGTAAACTAAACACAAAACACGTATTTAGTGTCTAAGTAGTCACAAAAGTACGTACTTGCACGGTTTAAAATTTTGAGAGGCTGGCTCCCCGTGACCCAACGTTGAAACAAGTTCCAACGGGAGGCCAAGGGCAGGGCAACACCTCAGCAAGGCGGCAATCCACTCTTTATTCTTACGAATAAGGAGTGGATTGACGATCGCTATGTGGAGTGTATCGGCACTGCACTTTAGAGAGGGCCGGCACGAACGTGGAGTGAGCGGGACACTACGACACGTTTAGAGCGAGTCGGCACGAACGTGGAGTGAGCGATACACTACAACACGTTTAGAGCGAGTCGGCACGGACGCGGAGTGAACGAGATGCAAACACACGCACTAGGAGACAGGACGATCCGCCGCCGGCGCGAAGCGTACGGCTTTTATATATGTTCACTTGAGAGGGGTGCGGGCGGAAAAGGTTTAAAAGGAATGGTTAGCAGATTTATAATACGGATACCCTCAACTATATTTATAAAATTTTGGAACCGTACAAATACAATATTTTGCGATATTAAAATGGAGTGGGGTGATAAAGAGAACTGAATCGCTGTGCTTGCATTACACAAAGTAGGTATGGAGCCAAATGCAATTTTTAAAACTCTCCATACGTTTAGTATTAGTAAAATGTATATGTACCTGGCTATTAATAGGTACAATGAGACCTCCTCTGTTTGTGACAGAAAAAGACCTGGCCGTCCACGTAGTGTTCGTACGAAAAAGGTAGTCAAAGCAGTAAGGGAAAGAATTCGAAGAAATCCTGTCCGAAAACAAAAGATTTTATCTCGGGAGATGAAGATAGCACCTAGAACCATGTCGCGTATTTTAAACGATGACTTAGGACTTGCAGCCTATAAGAGACGTACTGGTAATTTCTTAACTGATAATTTAAAAAGAATAGGGTGGTAAAATCGAAACAAATACTGAAGCGGTACGCAAAGGGAGGTCACAGAAAAATTTTGTTTACGGATGAGAAATTTTTTACAATTGAGCAACATATTAACAAACAAAATGGCCGTATTTATACTCAAAGCTCTAAGAAAGCTTCCCAGTTAGTCGACAGAGTGCAACGTGGGCACTATCCGACTTCAGTGATGGTTTGGTGGGGTATTAGCTATGAAGGAGTGACTAAGCCATACTTTTGTGAAAAAGGTATCAAAACATCGGCACAAGTGTATCAAGATACCATTCTTGAGAAGGTAATGAAGCCCCTTAACAACACCATGTTCAATAACCGAGAATGGCCCTTCCAGCAAGACTCGGCGCCGGGCCATAAAGCTAGGTCTACGCAGTCTTGGTTGGAAACGAACGTTTCGGTCTTCATCAGAACTGAAGACTGGCCGTCGTCTAGTCCCGATCTTAATCCGCTGGATTATGATTTATGGTCAGTTTTAGAGAGTACGGCTTGCTCTAAACGCTATGATAATGTATAGTCCCTAAAACAATCCGTACAATTGGCAGTGAAGAATTTTCTCATGGAAAGAGTGCGTGCTTCTATTTATAACTGGCCTCAAAGTTTAAAGGACTGTATTGCAGTCAATAGAGACCACTTCAAATAAGCTTTTTATATTTTAAATTGTTTTATATTTATGTATTAAACTAACACACTGTAAAAGTAATGAATGTTATTTGTAATAGAAATTTTTTTTGGAACGAAGTTCCTTATGAGGGCGATGCGAAGGGGTACCCTAGCCGGGAGAAACGTCCGTGACGTAAGGTTTTCATGTATAGTCTTTATTATTTTCTTTATACCTCGAGTAGAACTTAAAATTTATATTTTTATAATAAGGAACTTCGTTCTTATCCGGTGTCCCACGACACCACACGACTTTTTTTTTCTCTTTGTTTCAGTATTTATGGCAAGACTAGGTACTTTAGGTAACTTTAGATATTTTAATTTGCGAATAGAATGCCTAAAATTACCTGTGCATTGTGCATGCGCTGTCGGAGCGCAGAAATTTTGAAATCCATAGGGAAATTAGTTATGGTCGAAATTTTTATAACTGTCAATAAAGTAACAATTCAAAATAAAAATCCTTCTTTTTCCTCATTTATAAATCTTGTCTAAAATTAAATTTAAGTTTAAACGTGACCCTAATTTATAAAAAATCATCAACTAAAGTTTAATATTTTACTTCAGCGTAAAAATTAAACATTATTTTGTCTAAAGGAGCCTCATGATTTATAAACTTGAAAATTTACTGTGGGAAATTCTTTGCGGTAGGCGTTAGAACAGGGTTACCTCGCAAACTTTTCAAATATTACCTCCATTATTTCATGAGATGACAAAGGTTGGGCACATATTAGCAAAGTTTCTAAACGGCCATTTTGCGTCTCCTAAACTCATTTTTAACGATTTACATGGAACGTGACATAATATTGAGTTCAAATTCTGAGTTAATTATATTAATAAATACGCACAAAAATTTGTAAGTAAAAACTACGTGATTTTCTTTTAACTATGGTCAATTCACACCGAAATGTAACGATACATGACGCGGCACTGCATTTTTAAGATAACTATTTAATATTTAACTTTATTAATTACACAAGTAGATACATGTTTCATTGTAAGAGTTCGAATTTCAAGCGCATGTGCAGACTATGACTGATGCCATATGAAATATGTATATTTTAATGTGTAGTGAATAAAGTTCAATTTTGAATAGCTATCTTAAAAATGCAGTGCCGAGTCCCGTATCGTCGCGGTGTGAACTGACCCTTAGATGTAATATCATGTTATGTAATATATTATGCATATTTATTATTAGGTGTTTGTATTGTCTGCCTAATTTAAATTTAATATTTGTTATTACATAAATATAATCATCATCCGAATAAAAATACGTTTGAAGTAATTCTTATTAGTCTATTTAATAGTAATTTCACGTCGTCTAAAACTTATATATCAAAACATACAAGTAGCTTTTTTCTAATCTTTATTTTAAACTTCTCGAACAACCAAAAAATCCAACTATAAAAACATAATTTTGTTAAGATATTTTAATACAAAACTGTAAAATTACACGCGAAACTTTTTCAATTTGCGTTAATTTTTCGCGACACCGAGGCACCGGCAGCAGTCTGGTAGGTATAAGGGAAAAATTTACATTTCCGTGGAAAATATGCGTTGCTGGCATATGTTTCTCTCACTTCATCGCTTGTTTCTTATTTAAAACAAAGTAAAGTGAAACTAACAGCCACTGGTTTCAATTATGCCGCCTTTGTGAATAAATTGTGTGGTTAGTTCGTCACTAGGCTATTACGCTCGCATTATGTTTAAACACGCTGAAAGATTAATTGCCCACAGTATATTGATTATAATATACTACATTTTAACTGCTGTTATAGTATTTAACTATCTCAATGATATTTAAGCTCTGCGTGAAATCTGTATTCTGATTATATTGACCATCGCAATTTGGAACAGCTTTTTATAAACCTTTACATCCTGACTGAGAGGATGAACCTATGTTATTACAAGCGACGTTATTATTTTCCTTCGAGGAAAACGCGTAGGACTATTATTATACTAGTACAAGTGAAATAAAACAATAGATATAAAGTTTATTTCTAGCTATCCTTTGATTGTTCATTACGTTCATAAAAACAATTATTCAAAGCAAAAAGAAAATATTTTTTAAATCAAGAATTTCGATAAAACTTGACATTTGAGTTATTTGGTATTAAAAGTTAGTGCTGCTACTTTTTATTACTGCAGATTAGACTTTTTATTTACCTTGGAGAATAAAAAGGACATCATTGTTTCATTGACACGGCGAATTTCTTAGTTTTAAAATCTGGAATTTTCTTTCTGCACATAAGTTTTTAGAAACACAAAACCTTTACAGAAGTGAAGGCAAATTGAGAGGCTCGCTCATTTTCTCGTTAGTTAATGACTATAATTTACCTAATAATAAAGATGGACAACCATCTTTGTTTTCTCTTGAAAGGCTAAATTGTGCACCTAAATGAAAGCTAATTAAGAAATGTGAACTCGGCAACAAAGAAATTTTGAAATGTTTGTCAATTTATTCAACTGGCTGAATAATAAGCTACCTATTTACTTAAAAGGGTTCATAAAGGTTTATTAATAAAGTCAATTTCAGACCTGAAAACCTTTTTATTCCTACCAAGACTTTTAAACTGATTATAAGTTATGAAAAACACCTACAAATACGTACGGCTACTAGTTTTTTGCAGAATGATAGTAAAAAACCGTCCAATTATCATTTTTATACGCTTAACGTAGTCTTTTACATTTTGATGAAAAATTTGCGTAATTCAGTTGATTGTTAATAAAATACATCTGGGCATGTTAATGAGTCAACGTATTGAATATCGGAACTCCATTACGCGGAGACTGAGTTGAATTTATTTGTTCGTTAATTTGAAATGTTTATTTTATTTGAACTACATGCTTACTGTTTGTAATAATACATGCTACTTATAACAATACTCTTACGTATATCGATACGCAAGAGTATTTATTAAGTTTTAGAATCGACTAAAAATGTCACTTAGCGATGACTTAGGTCATATTCCATAAATTTTTTATTTCGGTCTTTGCCGTCAAAATTATCGAATGCATCTTGACTAAAGGCCCAGGATACAGTTTCATTTTTAAGGTTTGTTTTAAATTTTTTTATGAGAAACAAATCTTGTTTCGTAGTCTTGTATTTAAAAAATTGTGTTCTTCTTTAATACCACCTATTATTTGCTTCTTTCTGCCATCTATTAGACAGTAGACTATTTGAGAATACTAAGGGCCTGTTTCACAATCTTCTTATAAGTGTCTGGTAGCTTATTCGGCAATTTTATCGCTGCTTGCTTTATGTATATCGAGTGACAGAGATAAAACATACAAGTATGTTTATCTGACTCTTATCAGTACATTGTGAAACAGGCCCTAAGACCATGATTTACCTACCTACCTACCTAAATAAATAAAATTGAAGTGTCTTTTCGTAATTTTAAATTAACAGCATTTCAGTAAATGGAAATGAAAGTAATTACGGTATTTACAATAAAAAAACTATTTTAAAAATTTTTATCTGTCCGTCTGTCTATCTGTCTTTCTAGGTATTTGTTCCGGCTAATCTCTGAAATGGCAGGACTAATTTTCACGGGACTTTCACTGGCAGATAGCTGATATTACAAGGAGTAATAAGTTACTCTACTATATTTATCTTAGGGTTCCTTTAAAAAAAATTGGGTTCCGTTTTCGTTACTTCAACGTAAACGAAGTTGCGGGCACCAGCTAGTATCATAATAAAATTAATAACATCATACACAAACAAAGCCGCAGCAATTCATTGTTCAAAATAAAACCACCATATATTTGTATTCTTTATAGCTTTCGCCAACGGGTATCGTTAAGAAAACAATTGATATCTTGAATATAGCGTTTGTGGTAGCGTTCCAATATTTATTTGCAAATATTATGCATATTTTTGATTATCAAAGTATAATGGAGTTCTATCATCATAATCATGATCTTTTCTTGCATTGAATATGGTAAAATTTGATGTTAACAATTTATACATAATTATGTTTCATTAAATTCTGCTTGATTAAGGGCTCATTTTTCATTCGTCAGATAACTTTTACCTGAGGAACAAATCTGTGTCTTTGACAGATTTTTCATATAAAATCTGCCAAAGTCACATAATTATTCAACGGTCAGATTGAAAAATCAGCCCTTATGCGTGCAAATATTGTTAGGCCTATGTAGTAACATATCAATTCCAAGATATAAAGATAGTCACCATGATTGCCATAAAACATTATTATTCTCTAGAAATCAATAAAGAAAAACGAGTTAATATCTCATACTTACATACAGCTCTGATTCTGAATCTCGAATATGAGTTACTATTGCCATATTCTGTTGAAGATAATATATTATAATAATTAAATAATAAATGGTTCATTATTACAATACAAAGTACTCTTACAAACATCGGCTATTTATTCTAATAATAGTAAGATATACCATCTTAATCTTCTTATCTGCTCTTATATATAAAAATTAAAAATGAATAGCAAATTTTTACGTCTCGCTAAAACTTGAGAACACCGATTTGGATAATTTTGGTCTTGAAATCAGCAATCACTTCCACAAGGTAGTTTAGGGAAGGTTCTAACGGTGAGAGATATTGGAACTATTGTGTACTAAAAACAGCAATTGAATTTCCCCTTATGTACTAACTGTTCACTGTGTTCAATTTGTCACTTGAGTGTCAAATATTATATTTACAGTTGCGTGCACTGTGCAGTTTATCGGTTTAGTTATTTATTTATTCTGTACATAGTTAAGACATAACAACGTGTGTCGGGAAAGCTAGTAGCTACTAAAAACATGTAGAGGGCCGTTTTTTATTATGCAATTAATAACATATAAGTATAATAAAAATATAATATATTTTAGGTATCCAATTGAAACACCTCACATCGATTAGACCACGAAATCATTACACAGGTATGTTTTGGAACATTATTATCCCTCTGAAAATGCTAGGTGCCGATAATGGGTACATGTATGATACTAAATACTAATGCACGTACAAAACACTGCTGAAAATCTCATTTGCGTGCACATTTTCAGCGGGGTTTTGATGTTGGCAAAATTTTGGCTGATCAATGAATAATGAATAATGAATTACTGAATTAAAAGGCATTGATTATTTTCATTTTTGTTGAGATTAAATTTATGTAAAGATTATGATTCAATTTTTATTTATTTTTTTAAATTAAGTCAACTTATTTATTACCTACTATTAGCATCTCTCAATATCAAAAATGTTATTAAAAAAACTGAGAGATTATCTAATACACACAAATACACAGCACACCCAAAGTATGAATATTAGACTATATTAGTACTATTCATAACATTAGTAAACCGTTTTATCTCCAGTTCATATCCCGGACCTGGCTCCTCCATATATCTTTTATAATCTAGGAGCAGCCCGGTTCACCTTCCGCGCCGTTGAGATATTGTAATGAAATCCAGCCATCTGTTTAGTCTCGCAATATGACCTGCGACTCGCGCCTGCGTTCCTTATAACGGAATTATGATAATACGAACCAGCTTTGAAGGACTACCGGCTATTTAAACTCTAAGAACAATCGCAAAATTACAGTTTGAAATTATTGTTATTTTACCAGCTTTTCGTTTGAAATATGAACACCGTTTCTTTTTTCTCTAATTCCAAACTAGATGTTGCCGCGACTTCGTGCGCGCTTAAATAAATCTCGCCGGAACCGTACATTTTGCCACGATAAAAAGTAGCCTATGTCCTTCCCCGTGGTCTACTCTATATATTTTTTAAATTGCCAAATTTCATCAAAACCAGTCCAGTCGTTTCGGAGCCTTTTCGATGCAAACAAATATACAAACCTTTCATCTTTATTATATTAGTATAGAATTAAAGATATTTGCTTCACTTTTTCTCCACATTAATTATTTTTGATATTGTAGCTACAAAAAGTTAAGAAAAAAGTATATCTTTTCTACATGACGAATCATGGTTAAACCACCAATTAATCCCGTATAAAAATTTAACATATTAATTGCACTTAAATCGGGTAATCCGTCACTTAAATCACAAAATTTAATTTGGTTATATATGTTATAATTAATTACGTAAATCAAAATAAACTATTATACAATGGATTCATAAATCGCATTAATTTGTCCGTAATGTATTTCATTAATTATTAAAACCAAACTAGTGATTTTGACCAGAATAAACCAAAGCTAAGATAAAACGCGGTCATTATTATAACGACGCGCATTTATTACCAGTTAAAATTCGGACGGAGTTCTAAAGGTCCATACACGTGATAATAAGTGTACGTTCGCACTGTGCGACGCAACTAGTTTTTTTTTCACGTTACTTTACCTACGTGACAAAAATAAAACTTTTAAAATTTCATGCTACATAAGGAACCATACAAATATGACAGTCGCAGCGAACGGAAGCTACGTGCCCGGTCAATATGCTGACCCGCTGCCGTGGCATGCCCGCTCGCCAAACGGCACCCGCCCATGCTGACACCAGACGCAGGGAGCATCGCTCAGCTACGCTGGTGAGACGCCCCTATGCGCGGTGCGCCCCCGACATGCACCGTTCGATCGATGCCCCCCTCCTGTCCCTGGTCGGTTGTGTCCCTGGTCGGCAAAAGCGGCGCGTGTGGGAGTGGACCCATACACGCTTCCTGGTCCCCGGACCAGGACCCCACGCGTCGTCGGAGTCGACCGCAGGTCTTGGCCGCCCACGGCCCTCGCCACCATTTATTCACTTGCCACCTCCGGTTTCCCCGCGTTCTGCCGCGGGGGGTCTTCCCTAAAAACTGGTTTTATGCGCCCAGTACTCGTACTGGGCGCGCCATCCCACCCCAATTAGAGGGGCTCTAGCCCCTGGTATTGGTTCCCCGCCCAAGGCCCTTTTCAGGGGCCCGGCGCGAGAAGACGTACTTTCGTCGACAGTCGTACTAATTGCGACACATACCTATCGACGTCGGTGGGTCTTAGGCCATGAAATACTATGTCGGATAACTTTTTCATCACATTGTTTGTACCGGCCCTTACAGGTCATAAGCTACACCGTCGACTGATAATAGTGATAATATGGGAAGTGTCTGTACGGAGCGCTCTAATGTGCGATTTGTATTCACGGTCGTGTTGTTTATGGGTCATTGAGATACGGGTGTCCATCGATGTGGCCATTGACTGGGCAATTTACACTGAATCGCCACTTTTATATAAGGTTGTTTAGTTAAAATGCATTTATGTTCTAATTGCATGGAACATGCATTTTCACGCAATAGTATCGTGGCCGTAAAATTTGATTACCGTTCGGTTTTGATACTGGAATTATGTTATTAAATTGTGTTATTTTAGATATCATACACCAAGTATACTAATTACAAATAGAAATGAAAATTGCAATTACAGTTTTTAAAGTTGAATCTCTTACTTTTAATTTTTCAACGGTTCAGTAAAGAAGGGAAAAGAAATATTTTAGCTATGCCGGCTTTGAATTTTAGAATACAGCAATACTTTCAATTCGGTTTTCAATTTGTATTCTGTGAGATTTGTGGAAATTAATGCTATGAATCTTTTTCAAAGTTAATAATTTTTATGAATACATTTTTCAGCAATCACTACTGTAAACGTTTCTTTATAGATCTCAAAGCTTATAAACATGGCAAATAAAGTAATAAAAAAAATACTCGGGTACAATATTTTCGTAATTAAAAATTTAATGTAATTACAAAAACTCCGCTTTAAATTTATTGTATTTTATGTCGGTAAGTACCTATAATATTTTATTATTACCTTCAGATCTCAGTGGGGTCAGGTAGTTTATTTATTTTAATAAAGAAGTTTGACTATAAAAGTCTAACATTCAAATTACATTCAATATGTAATTTAACTACTTCATCTAAAAGCAGTATTTAAATTCCTTCTAAAACAAAATATAACCTCGATCAAACTTTACACAATAAAATACTACTTTTAATGTGTTTTCTTTCTTTGTAGGTCAAACGAATTATCTACTTCTTATTTTACCTAGTTTTTATTTTATATTTGCAATCGTCCGAGCTATTTTTACCTCATTAAAACTTTGAAATGGAATAGTTGGACGTCCGTGTTACGTCGCCTTTTTACTGCGTCTCCCTATATAAGTCATAAATCGGAGCAAAACCGGCTTAGATTAATTAAAGAGAATTTTTCTCTCTCATTATTGAAAAGGTTCAAAGCGATAAGGATTATATTTTGCGTTAGATATTATCGACTTATACCGTGAAATGTGAATATCAAATACCTAGTTCTAAGAAATTTTTAGTATTATGTAGATACTATCTTGGCGAGAGAATTGCGCGTAAGTATATTAGTATATTATATAATGCTTTTGAAATCGACTCATACCGTGAAATGTGAATATCAAATACCTAGATCTAAGAAATTGTTAGTATTATGTAGATACTATCTTGGCGAGAGAATTGCGCGTAAGTATATTACGGTATTATACAATGCTTTTGAATTTTAGGTCTAGGCGACATATCCAAAAACGACGAAAAAATTAATGGATAAAATAAAGGAAGGATAAAATATGGGATATCATATTATTTGTATGAAAACAAATAATATGATATCCCATATTTTATCCTTCTTATTCCATAATCTATCAAGTAAAGCTTAAGGTAAAATAATTTTCTTTCTAGACCTTACGATTCACGTATAAAAGTTTATTTTTTGAGTGTATTTCCTTAAGTATACCGCCAGCGATAAAACACAACAACTCAATGGGAATGCTTTCCCTTTTTAAATATATTATGTACGAAACATAAATCTTAAACAACACTATGTCTTTATCATTTTTACGGCTTGTTCCACATACAAAGTTTTTTTTGGATACCTGCCGTGTATCATCCATAACACTATCAGCAGGTTTTAGGTTCTACGGAAATCGACTATGATTTTTTTTTTAATGGGTTCATTTCTGGGCCAGCTTGTTCCCAACAACAGTGAGGTCAGGACAATTTTTAACTTATTTAATTGTTACATGTATATATGTTTATTTTGAGTACATTTAAAAAATGTTATCTTATTCTTTAACATCAGTTTCATTCTAGATTTCTACATTTTCTTTTTTGTAATTTTTTAATCTATATATTCTTTTACATTGATTATTTGTTTACAATTCTTGCTAATTTATATCACATTGCCTCTGGAATACCCTTTAACCTTAATACATTTTGCTTACTTACATTTACATCTCCACTTTTTACTTATATTTTATAAATACATATTTATTTTTCAGTTCTGTTTTACAACTACGTTTGCTGTTGCGATCTATATTATCCTGTATTAACACTGTACTTTCGATAATGTTCAATTTTATTCTAATATCCATTTATATCTTGTTTTGCATTTCCATACTCTTATACATTTAGTTTTAATCAATACATTCTTAAATTCGATTATATGTTTACAATTCTTACTATTTTATATTCCATAGCCATTTAAATACCCTTAAACCTTAGAAACTTAGAACCTTAAATCGACTATGTTAGATTTGTCTCTCTATGTTACATTTGTCTGATTTAGGGTAAAAGTCGGATATTTGCCTTGGTAGTATACTTGCTTCGGTTCTCAATTCTCTATGTTACGTATATTTTTGCGTTAGAACTTGATTATGATTAGAGGTGCCTTATTAGACTGCCTGGAGACATTTATTTCACCAAAATCATTAATGAAGGAACACCCGTTTTTTAGAGTTCCATAGGTACCCAAAGGGTAAAAACCCTGATTACTGAGACTTCGCTGTCTGTCTCTTTGTCCGTTTGTCCGTCCGTCTGTTACCAGACAAACTGACAAACGGATACCGGATGACCATGATAGCTAGACAGTTGAAATTTTCACAGATAATGTATTTTCTGTTGCCGATATAAAACAAATACTTAGGTACTTTTTTTATAAAAAACTGTAACCTGACTACGTAAATCATATAGCCTTTGTTACCCGGGCTATTGTTACGAATCTATTGACACCTCATTTATTAAAATCTGACCAGTATTACGACCAGTAGGCGTTACGGTGGAACAAACATACATACATACATACCACAGGCGAGGAGACTATAATGTATATTAACGGTACTAAGCCAAAACAATAATTTGCGCCCAATGCATCCAAATAAATGCGCTAACATCTTGTGATGAAACATTTCCGTTTGACGCACGAGACGCGGCGTGATTAATAAATAAAAGTCACTATGTATTTGCTTGCTTGTATGTAAAAATTAAACATATATTAATAGAAATAAAAACATATAAAAAATTACATAAATATTGAGTTTTATTATTTCAAGGAGGATAAGGTTCGTATGGCGTTGAGTGCAATAAAAACAAAGTATCGTTGTACTGTATTAGAAAAGATATTTACTTACGAAGCTTAATAGTCCGCGGATATCGCAAACATATGTGTGTTTACATACATAGACTGCCAAATCCATCACACTTTCTTTTGGCTTCGCCGCAGTGAGGTACTCTATTAGTGATACTTCGATGTCTTTCTGTCTGTCCGTCTGTCTAGTGACAGACGTATGGACAAACGGGTCCGGATTAACGGATAATGGATGGTTAAGGACATACAGCCTGGTGGCTGTTTCTCCTTATATAACATATAACAACAAATACTAAATCAGATTATAATAAATATTTAAGTGGGCTGCCATACAACAAACTTGTTATTTTTTCGTTATGAACTGACGCTTATTGTAGGATTTTAGTAGGAAGGTTTTAGTATTTTTACACAATATATTAGAAAATAAGTTACACTGTTCCTTAATTTCTATTCAATTTTTTTTTTATTATTTTGTAAATTTAAAAGACAAGTATCCGTATCAAAAAGTATAGTCGCACTTGGGCTCCCATACTGTTAATTGCGAATTTGCATCGCATCGTATACAATCTCGCGGATGCGATGCGAATTCGCGTGAGTTCGCAATGCCCTAAGAGATGCTACTGCATCAGTAGCATCTCTTAGGGCTCCCACCACGCCTATACACTCTTAAAAAAGTAAAGACAAATTTATATTTTGATTGTTTTTCAAACTTTTGCGGTGAAACTAGTTTTTACTAAAATAAAATATATGCATTGTTTGAGTTGATTGTTGCGAACGTAAAAATAATTAGGATTTTGTGATTAATTTGTAATTAGATAAATTAGAAGAAAGTTAGAATATTTTTTTACAACATTAGTGTTAAAAACAAACGTTATTAGTTTACTTGTATCAAATACAAAAGGACTTACTATGGTGAGTATAAACAGAAACGCGCAAACTTCGGTGATATCATAAATTTTGTGCACATGACCGTACATTTCGTAGTTCTACAAGTGTGTGATGTCACCTGCTTGTACGACTTTTGTTTGGGGCGTTTTCACAACACTCACAAAGGTGATTCAAACAATCCGGAGTTTCTTTGAAAATATTGATTTTTATTAGTATACTATTCCTTTTGTAAACTGTCTTAGTTTTCAAACTATTTTGAAAACTTATATTACTATTACTATTTACTTACGTGATAAATTATTTTTTTATTTTATATTATATATTATAATTTACAGGAAAATTCCGTATTATCGATCTTCCGTCCTGAAAGTGATACCTCAAAATTGAGTAAACTAGTTCTTAATAGAAACATCGTTATCAAGTTGCCTGGCAACAAGAACTTATTATCATTCGTTCGTACAAGTTTTATGACAAATGAGCAGACTTTACACCAAATTGTGCAACGTACATATAGTACGTACCAACGACGACAGACAAGTTTCTACATAAGCAAACCAATTTGTGTAACGATGACTTTTAAGGGTTTCGTAAGTACTACAAGAAATCTGTAGCCTGCAGTAAAAGCCTGTATAGGGCTATATAGGGATTTGGATGAGGGTCTTCAAAAAGTAAGTGGTACGTGAAGTCGATAGGAATTGAGTTATACGAACCCCACGCCACTGCAAGGAACTCTTATAGTCTTTTCTTTCGCTCTGTCCGTTCGTCTGTCTGTCAGTTGTATGTCTTCTTCTGTCATCCAACTACTGTTATAAATGTGAAAGTTTGTTAGAATAGATGGATGGATGTTTGTGACTCTTTCATGCAAAATCTGCTGGACAGATTTTGATGATTACTAAACAGATTAGGCTCAGGATTAACATATAAGCTACTTTTATCTCGAAAAACTAAAAAGTGAAGTGTTCCCGTGGGATATTGTATTTACTCGGGCGGAGCCGCGGGCAAAAGCTATTTATAAATACAAATGGATGAAATTCGGTATGGTTATAGATTGCGTATAGATTTATTTTTTGGCATGATAAAATAATATTAATTTTATATTTTATGAATGTGAATGATTATGCATTTGAAAAAACCTACTTTGATGGTTACGGAACCCTCGTTCGCTTTCGATTGTGAGCGCGTTTGGCGTTTACTAGGAATTTGTATGTGTGTACAGCGCCATCTAGTTGTAAACGCGACAACTAGGTCAAATCACATGGCAATTCCCAGTAAACCCCAAACGCGCTCACGATCGAATGCGAAAAGAAAAACTCACACTTAGCACTTATAGCTTTTCTTGAAAAATGGCAACATCATAGGTTGATAACTAAATAATATGACTTATCCCCAGACTAATAAAAATACTTACACAATGGATAACTTATACAACGTTGCTGTCTTTCGTCTGTCAAGTGACTTTTCTAACGTATTAGACAAAGACAGCAATGTTGCATAAGTTATCCGTAGTGTAAATATTTTAATTAGTAAAGTGGTTAAAATATTAGAATATTATTGTGCACGATACTAACAGAGTAATGGTAATGTAAAATGCTAGCGTCAATAAAATATACAACGTCAATTAATGCTCATTATGAAGATATTCATCAAAATTAATTTAATAGGAATTGTTATTCCAGATAGTCTCAAGTAAATTAATAATTAACATGCGCGTATTTATTCAGTGGGAAACCGACGCAATGCTAATATATCGTTTTCATAGTGAAACCTAACCTTTAACCTTTGAGTAAACTGAGTCATGAACCCAAACTGTAATAACACTACCCAAATATTAACGTAAGCTGTTATGGATACTGTAACTAGAGTGGTATGTTATCATTTTTTAGCACGAAATATCAAAATTAAAAAAATTGTAACATGGTTTTTGGAGTTTACTCCTTAAAAAACGATTTTCATATAATATAATATATTATGGCCCGGGGTATGAAAATCTATGGGAGTAAAATCGAATCCCACAAAAACCATTGAATGAGAAAGGGCCAAGTCTTTTTCACGAAAAAAGTTTTGAGATATCGTAGAAACCAAGTCTAATTTAGTCCCTAATTATTAGTTATACATTAAAATTTTGTGATGTGTGTATGTGGATAATTTTGATTTTTAAATAATTATCATTATAGTGACTAGGCAATGAGCACTATAAATGTATCTATAATATGGTTTACAGTCACTACTTACGTCAAAAAGTGCTATTATAATTTAAGTAGAATTTTGATCGACATATTTTATTATAACAACTGAAAGTCGCAGTTTTTATTTGTGTTTTTTAAAATTTGTGTAAAGTTTAAATAAAAATCAAAGAAATACATAAAACTAAATAATTAATTTAAATCTCAGTCGTAACTTATTTTTACCCGACTACGGCGAAGTCAAACTACAGAATTAACTTATGAATAATAATGAATGATGCGTTAATAGATTCGTAATAATGGCCCGGTAATATAAGCTATATAATTTGCTTAGTCGGGTTTTTAACATTTTGATTATTATTTATTCCGTTTTGCTGAATACGCAAAATGTTCAGTAACTTTTGTTGTTGTGTGTATGTAAGCTCACGTACTTTCGGTGCACCACTTTTGAACTTAATTGTCATAGTAAGAGGGTAGGTATCGAAATTTTTTCTGGGCTTATTGTACAATGTATATACCCTCTTTACATTATATTATGAACATCAGTTTTGGTACATGTACATACATGGTATTTGTTTTTATCTGTGCTCATAACATTTTAATAGCACATTTTAACGTAAGTAGTCACTGGTAAATATTAAATTTATAGTGCTTATTGCCAAGATACTAAAATAATTATTTTAAAATTAAAATTATCTACATACAGTCACAAATTTTTAATGAATAACTAATAATAAGATACTAACCTAAATTAGACTTGGTTTCTACGATAACTCAAAACTTTTTAATTGAAATAGACTTGGCCCTTTTTCATTTAATGGTTTTTGTTGGATATTATTTCTGTTTGTAGATGGGTTAGGTCTATTTTGGTTAATCACTACATATTTTAAAACAAAGTCCTCCGTCGTTTTTGTCTGTTTTCGATGAACTCAAAAATTACTTCACGAATTTCCATGCGGTTTTCACCAATAGGTAGAGTAATTCTTGAAGATGGTTTAAGTGTATAATTTATTAAGTTTTTATATATTTTTTCTCGCGCCGTGAGCAAAAGCTAGTTTATTGTATTTAGCATATTTTAGTATTCACATGAATATTATAGTTGTAAGTCTATAATGCACTTGTTTTTATATCTCTTCTATAAATAAAACTATTACTAGCCGCTCGTTGACACCCGCAACACTAGAAGAGTTACACTGCCCCTGGGGCCACCGATACTCTCTATGCGGCTCGCATGCGGCGAAACACAACGCATGAAGGGTATAGGGTTTGAAAAACCGTGAACGCACTTATAACTCCTCTGGTGACGTGGATGACCATGAGCGGTGGTAATAATTTTAATATTATTATGGAATATATCTGAAAACGAACAAACCAACCGATCGCCTGATTTGAGACATTGTAGTAATTTCTTACTATCAGTGGTTGGTGGTGTGGCGGACCAATAAGTGCCACAATCCTGAGTCGCGCTATCGAAGTTTTCTAAGATCGGCGGTATATATACAGCACCTGAAATTACTACAAGTGGGCTTCGGCCTGACCGAGCATACCATTTCGCTCGGTCGGAGATCTCCCTTTGGGGCTTGCCAATAATTCCCACATTGGTGACCCTCGACAGATCACGCCTCCTTCTGGACATCATCATCATTACCCCCCCTCCACTCCTCCGCACCACGCCAGCCAGCTTCAGCCTCATCGGGTACCTCGACCACCAGCCTCAACGCACCGCGGCCTGGTCGAACCCTCATCGGCTTCAACGGGCACTCCCACTACAACGAACGGTCAGCAAGCAGAGCACATATCTCCTGGTTAGCACGTAGCATCGGCCCCGCACGGCAGCACTCAGACTAACTGGAGCCCGTGCAGCAGCAGCACACTTCCGACTCACTGGGACTCTCTGGGACTCTCTGGCACTGGTGACTCAAGCAGAAGACTCAAGATTCGACCTCCGGTCTTCGGGGGGAGTAATGTGGCGGACCAATTAGCGCCACAATCCTGAATCGCGCTATCGAAGTTTTCTATGATCGGCATTATATATACGACATCTGAAATTCATACAAATGGGCGACCTCACCGGATCGTCCTGTCTCTCGTGTGTGTTAGTGCGTTCTCGTTTACTCCGCGTTTTCGTGCCGTCTCGTTCTATCCGCATCGTAGTGACTCGCTCACTCCGCGGTAGTGCCGTCTCGCTCGGAATCGTGTCGAGTGACTCGCTCACTCCACGCTCGTGTCGACCCGCCCCTAAGTGCAGTGCCGTTATACCCCACTCGCGATCGTCAATCCACTCGTCATTCGTTAGAATAACGAGCGGATTGCCGCCTTGCCGAGGGGTTGCACTGCCCTTGGCCTCCCGTTGGGTACTTGTTTCCAACGTCGGGTCACGGAGAGTCAGCCTTCTAGTGAATCGTGCAAGTAAGTACACTTATAGTGACTACTTTGACACTGAATACGTGTTTTCGTGTTTAGTTTTATCGTGTTTAGTCCAGTTCCCTATCGTGCCGTGTGAATACCTTTTGTGTTTGTGCCTACGTACATGTGTTATAGTGTGTGTGACATTATGAACATGTGCCTAAATTACGGTGGACGCTAACACAGTGCCCCGTCTCCATGGCCGACCGTGGTTCGCGGCCGCATAGCCGCGACCGCCCCAGCCATTCCCGCGCCAGCTCTGTCGCGTCGCGCAGCGGACCCTCCTCGAGGTCCAGCTCGCGCACGTCCGAGCGCGCATACCATTCTGCCGCCGAGCCCAGCTTGAGCGGTACGGATACCGCTCGCCCCGGGCCGTCCTCGGCATTCTCGCGGGGGTGTGCTGACACCCCCCCGCCCCAATGCCTTCCGACGGCGACCCGCCGCGAGTCTGGGCCCCCGACCCGCTCAGCCGATAAGGGTCCGGCCTCTCCGCCGCGCCCCTTGCGCCGCACTACGGAGGTGAGCGCCTCGCGCCCTCCGCATACACCACCCGCAGCGAGCCTACAGCCCGCCCTCGCCGCCTCGCCGGCCTCCCCGCCGGAAGAAGACCGCAGAGGGGTAAGTGCTCCGAAGGCCCCGGTACCGGCCCCTTCGTCGAGCATCATGCCCCCGCCCCCTGCCCCTCCCGTGCAGGTAACAAAGCGGCAGCGCCAAGAGACGTCTTCAGACGTCTCTTGGCCAGTGGCCTCTACCTCGAGGGCCCCCTCGCCGATGGAAGTAGTGAACCCGGTAACCTCCGTCGGCCCCACAGCGAAGGCATCTTCTCCGCCGCCGAAAGCACCCCCCCGGTGCCCTCCAATCATCGTCGAGAAGCTCGATGACTGGATCGACCACTTTAGCCGCCTCAGAGCCCTCCTGGGGCACCCCCCGAATGCGAAGACGTACGGCCAGGGGGTAAAATTCTCCCCAGAGGGAGAAACGGAGTACCGGTGCGTGCAGAGGTACCTAGCTGACCTGAGCGGGTCCAACCAGGTTAGTTGGTACTCGTACGCGCTGCCCCAGGACCGCGGTTTAAAGGTAGGCATCCATGGCCTACCGGTCAATACACCCACGGACAGGATAGCCGCTGATCTCGCCGCCAAAGGGTTCGAGGTGGATCATGTATCCCGAATCCTCGCCCGGAAGGACCGACCCGGGTGCGCCTACTTTGTTCTACTGAAGCGCACCCCGAACCTGGTACCAGATATCTATAAGGTGACAGAAATTTTAAACATGCCGAATATTAGGGTAGAGGCCTGGCGTGGGAAGAGTGGCCCTGCCCAATGCCACTGCTGCCAGCAGTTCAGGCACTCCAGCCGGAACTGCCACCGCAAGCCGGCGTGCGTCAGATGCGGCGAGGAGCACGCCGCCGCCGACTGCCCCCGGCCACTAACGGATCCGCCCACTTGCATTAACTGCAAGGGGCCCCACCCCGCCAACAGTCGGAATTGCCCGGTCTTCCGCCGGGAAACCAACAACCGCCGCGCGGGCCCCTTAGCCCGCACAACCCGCACAAACCGGGTAAGTGATGCCCCCAATATCCAGGAGAGAGAGGTTGCCCCGCCGCCGCCCACCGCCACATCCCTTATGGCGGAGGCAAACGACCCCACCCCCCGCTCCGCCGCACCCCCCCCCAGCTGCCCCGAAGCAGCGGAAGCGGACCAGGACGAGGACCAGGACCAAAAAAAGGGCCAAATCCGTCGCGACTTCCAATGCCGCCACGGACTCCGAGTTAGAGCCCCTCGCCCTCCCCCTCCCCCCTGTTGTAGCAGCCCCCCGGCTGATGATGCCACTCTATCGGCCCCCCCACTACCGCAGCGCACCCCGCGCCCCCCGCGCCCTGCGCGCATCAAACGCACTGTCCCGCCGGTCACCAAACCAGAGGTGACCGAGCTCTCCACCGAGCCCGCAAACCCGGCGATCACTACCGCCATTTTGCCCCCTCGTGCCCCCCCCTCTTCTCGCCGCCGAGAGTCCCCCAGGACCACGGCCCAGCTTTTACAAGCTCTGTTCTCCCTGGCCATGGATGTCTTTAATAGAATCCTGGCCGGGGAGGAAATCCTCCAGACTCTCTTGAAGGCCCTCCCCGAGGGGGCCACCCTCTTTGCCTCCCTCATTTCCCAATGGCTAACCACGCCCCAGTCCACCTAAAGGTCGTTCACTGGAACGTCCGGGGGGTCCGCGGCAAGGTGACCTCGATTCGCCACCTCCTTCGGGAGTACGAGGTGGATGTCGCCTTACTTAGCGAAACCCTCCTGTCCCCTCAGGACCGTTTCAGTGCTCCCGGCTTCTACATTTACCGCCAGGATTTTCCAGGGGGTGAGCGAGTGTGCAGAGGCCTCGCCGTTCTGGTCGGCAGGAAAATTCTGCACCAACTCCTCCCCCCTCCCCCAGTCTCTTCGCTATACGCTCTTGGAGTGGAAGTGCTCCTCGGCTCGCGCCGCACCCATTTATATGCGTGCTACAAACCTCCGGGGTCGCGTTTAGATATCTCCGACATCCATAGGCTCCTATCAGAGGAGCCGACTGTGATTGCCGGAGATCTGAACTGCAAGCACCCCGGATGGGGCTCTCGCACCCCTAACTCGGACGGCAACCGCCTGCATGCCGACTCCGTTCGAGTCGGATATTCGGTGGTGGGCACTTACTCCCCCACCCACTACCCCGAGAATCCCCGCTTCTCTCCTGATGTCCTCGACGTGGCTATTACCCACCAACTCCCCGGTGACCTCCACCAGGAGGTCCTCGATGTGGCCCACGGCTCCGACCACCTCCCGGTCCTAGCCATCATACGCGCCGTTCCGGCTAGCGTCCCCCCCCTCCCCCCCTACCCAGTCCGCGACTGGGACGCCTTCTCATTGCAGCTGCACGAGTCCACACCCAATTTCCCGGTTGACTCTGCAGATACCGTCGAGTCCATGACGCTGCAGATCACCGAGGCGATTACAGCTGCAATGAGCGCGGCTACCCAGCCGCCCACCCGCCGCCAATACAAGCGGCCCTCACTCCCTCGCCACATCGCCGACCTCCTGGCGGAGAAGCGGCGCCTACGCCGGAGATGGCAACGCACGCGCTGCCCCACGCAGAAGGCAGAGCTCAACCGCCTTACTGCTAAGGTAAGAGTCGCGCTCGAGGACCTACACGCCGCGGAGTGGACCCGACGCATAGAGGAGGCCGGACAGGACTGGCCCTCCCTTCATCGCTTCTGCCGCGCCCTTACCGGAGCCACCGCCTCCGTTCATCCCCTGCTCCACCCGGACGGCAACCCCCGGTACCGTGCGGAGGACAGAGCAGGTATTCATGCCGAGCACTTAGAACGCCAATTCTCGCCGCAGCCCACGACCGCAACGGAACACGCCCAAATGGTCTCCGAGGAGGTAAAGGTTTTCCTACTTTCCCCCTCCTCCCCCCCAAACTTCTCCTTCTCACCGAGGACGGTCCAAAGGACCCTAGCTCGCCTCAAACCGAGGAAGGCCCCCGGTGTAGACGGCATCCCCAATTCCGCTCTCCGACACCTTCCCTTCCGGACGGTGGCCGCCCTCACTCGCCTGTATAACGGCATTGTCAGGACCGGCCACTTTCCATCCTCCTGGAAGATGGGACTCATAATCACCATCCCCAAACCCCACAAGAACCTTCGGATGGCCGAGGGCTACCGGCCTATAACCCTGCTACCGACCCTATCCAAGGTCTTTGAAACCCTTTTCCTCAAACACCTTGCTCCACACCTCCCTCCTCGTGAGGAACAATTTGGTTTCAGGTCCCAGCTGAGTACCTCCCTCCAGCTGGTACGCGTGATCCACCACCTCTCCGTTGCGGCAAACAAGAAGGAAGCTTCGGTCGCCGTTTTCCTGGACATGGAAAAGGCGTTCGATAGTGTCTGGCATGAGGGACTGCTCTGCAAGCTCATTCGAGCCAACGTACCTCCCCCGATGGTAAGGCTTGTGGCCTCCTTCCTCTCCGGCAGATCCTTCAAAGTGCGCGTGGACGGAGTCTTCTCCGCCGAGCACCCCATCACCGCTGGCGTACCCCAAGGTAGTGTACTTTCCCCAGGGCTGTACAACCTATACGCCAGCGACATACCCACGCATCCCGGCACCATCGCGGCGCTGTACGCTGACGACACAGCGTTCATCGCCAGCTCGCTCAACAGGGACCATGCAGTCAGGAAACTTCAGAGGACGCTGGACCTTCTCCCGGACTGGCTGAGCAAATGGAGACTATCCGTGAATACACGTAAGTCCCAGGCGCTCGCCGTCACTACGAGAACAGGTTTTCCGGCTCCTCTGAAGATCGGTGACGCCGAAATTCCATGGGGTAAGACGGCGAAATACCTAGGGGTCACCATCGACCGCCGCCTGTCCATGGTCGCCCAGTGCTCTGCGGCGGTGGCGAGGGCGAACTCAGCGGTAGCCCAGCTGCGTCCGGCCTACGCGTCCCCGCTGATCTCCCTGAGGATGCGCATCGCCCTCTACAAGACGTACGTACGGTCTCGCCTCACGTACGCGGCACCCGCGTGACACCACCTGCTCTCTGCACCCCAGAAAGGGTTGTTGCAGAGGGCCCAAAACCGGGTGCTGCGCCGCATCGTGGACGCACCGTGGTACGTCCGCAATTCCACCATAACGAGGGACCTCAGGGTGGAGAGCGTGGAGGCCTTTGTGGCCCAGCTCTCCGCGAAGCTGTTCGCGCGAGCGGATGCCTCGCGCCTGGTCGAGCTGACCGACCTGGCGCCGTGGCATGCCCGCCCGCCCGACCGCCACCGCCTGCCGAGAGATGCCGTCCCTCCCCCGGAGGACCCTGCGGAGCCAAGCAGCCCCCCCCCCCCCCCGAAGAGGAGGAGCCCTGACGCAATGATGCGTCACACCGAGCGCAATGATGCGCCCCGGCGCAACAGCGCCCCACTCACCGCGGGATTGTATCCCCCCACACCTCTCCCCTACGCCGGCAAACCAGACGCCGGCGTACGCCGTCACTTAATCACCTGGGGCCTGTCGGGGTGGCAGCCCTCTTGCCACCCCGTCGCCTCCTTGGTGCACCTTCCCCCCCCGACATTAAAAGTCGGGAACCGGAAGCTTACCTTCCCCCCCTTTCCCCAGGTCGCTTGTTTCCGCGGTCCGGTAAACGCGGCGCGTGAGGGAGTGGACCCAAACACGTTTCCCGGCCTCCGGGTCGGGACCCCC
The DNA here is from genome assembly GCA_037179445.1 of Phengaris alcon alcon. NCBI lineage: Eukaryota > Metazoa > Arthropoda > Insecta > Lepidoptera > Lycaenidae > Phengaris > Phengaris alcon. The sequence continues at coordinate 106,769 of JAYRCH010000354.1, forward strand.
ACGCGCCGTTTGGAGCCGACCGCCGGTCTTGGTCGGGCCTGGATTGGCACTCGTCATTCCCTCGGATTTTGCGGTGCCCCCCCATGGGTTTCCCCCGCGTTCTGCCGCGGGGGGTCTTCCCTTAAAACCGAGACTTATGCGCCCAGTACTCGTACTGGGCGCGTCTTCCCACCCCAATTAGAGGGGCTTAGCCCCTGGCATTGGTTCCCCGCCCAAGGCCCTTTTCAGGGGCCCGGCGCGCGAGGAGAAGTCTCCCTCCTCCTCACAAATGGGCTTCGGCCTGACCGAGCATAGCACCCCGCTCGGTCGGAGATCTCCCCTTGGGGCTTGCCACCATATTCCCACAGTGGTTTTAAGGATCGGGATCGTACTTGTAACTACTCTGGTGTTTCAGATGTCCAAGTGTGCAAACAGATCGCCTTATGCTTACCATTTGCTTTATGCTTACTATTTGCTCGTTTCCAGATCTATTCCATAATTGAAGCGATTACCGCCACTCATGATCATCTGCAACACCAGAGGAGTTACAAGTGCGTTCTCGATCTTTAATACCACCAACCTCTGACGATAAGAAGTTATAACAATTTCTAAACATCAGGTGATCGTTTTGCTCGTTTACTTGCTTGGGAGCCTTGTAACTTTTTAAAAATTACAATGTTCCCAAGACTTTTAAATATTTATTTCAAAGTTGTGACCCAGTTATATTATACAATAAAAACTTTCCCATGAACTTTTAACCCACAATAATTGCATTTACACAAAGCTTGTACACAATGCAGAAAGAACTTTATTTATTTATTTATTTAAAGTATAATTACTTAAAATAAATAAATATTAAAACGGGTCACTCAAATAACATTAATTAACTATTAGTTAATTAATGTTATTGAAGTCATAAGTTCATATACTTAGACGTCGTATATACATAGACGACGTAATTAAGTTCATAGACGACCTGTGGCTCAGTGGTTCAGCGCATTGGTGTTCAAGCCGGGAGATGTGGGTTCGAATCCCGCCGAAGGAACGAAAAGTTTTTCTGTGTTCCTGGGTCATGGATGTGTATTAAATATGTGTATAATATAATAAAAGTCTTAAATATATGTTATTATTGCAAAATATTATTGCGGCCTCATTATTGCAAAATATTCAACACTAAATATTGACCCCGAAATTTTCCCGTAAGAACCGTAAATTTTTCCGCTATAAAAGTAGCCTATGTTCCTCCAGTTTTTGTTTTGATGAAGTTTGGCACAGTTATAGATTGGTTATATATTAGACCATGAGGTCTAATCTATATTTATGCCAAATTTCATCAAAATCGGTCCACAAGTTTCGGAGCCTATTTAATGCAAACAAACAAACAAATCTTTCCTCTTTGTAATATTACTACACATACCATTCGTTTGATCCCCAGGCTTACTAACTAGTGCAATAATAAAATTATCGCTTAGATAGTATAGCTTCAATATAGCTATGTACAGCCATGCCAACACGCTCGATATTAACGCTGGCTTAATTAATATAGAAACAACAAACGATCGGTATCGATATTGTTTATGAGGAAAGCGGTTTACACAGGCCGACCATAATTACTAAGCAAGAAATATATGTCGGTTACACTGTTAGTTACACAACTATTTAATATTTAAACCTACAGTTTAGGGACGTTTTATTAGGGCTTTCTTATTTTCAAGGCGCTTGTTTCTATAAAACGCATTTGTTGAAATTTATTAGTAATAAAAATAAAGTAAAGGCAATAGAAAAATATATCTTACTAGATTTTGCCTGCGACTTCGGAGCTTATTCAATGCAAACAAACATCTTTCCTCTTTATAATATTATATAGAATTATAGATATAGATTACATTGTTAAACTGTCAGGAATTATTATCCGCTACTTTTAAAGTTACCCAACGTTTACTTCTTGTTTACAAGCAAAATAAAATGTAAGAGAACACGTGTGTATAAGAAAAGACAAATATACACGGGGACTTCAGTATATAATTTTCTTGTTTCATAATGAGAAGCAGGAAAATTACTTTTCAGTTCTAAAAAGTAAGGGTACACAAGTTTAAATTAGTATTAACCTTATTTATTAACGACATTAAGTTCGTTTTTCTTTTTTCATTTTTTTAATAGTTTACTACAAAAACATATACATTTTAAATTAAATATATTTATTGCTTACATTATTTTCAGGTGAGATAGATCCTACTACTATTATAAATGTGAAAGTTTGTGAGGATGGATGGATGAATAGATGTTTGTCGCTCTTTCACGCCAAAGCTATTGAACGGATTTCGATGAAATTTGGTATGGTGGTACTTTTAGACATAGGCTACTTTTTGTGCCGAAAAAGTACAGTATTCCCGTGGGTTACTATATTTACGCGGGTAGTGCCGCGGGAATAAGCTAGTATTTACTTAAAAAGATGGTCTCAAGAAAGTGTGAAGTTGCGAGAGATTATTCATGGCACACATAACAGGTTGTACAATCAGAGTAACGAAGTGGCGTGGAGGGCCGGCGAGATCCTGTCGAGAGGCCATTAGAACCTCCGCCAACGTGCCCATATTTCACCGTATCAAATATATTCTACGATAAAATTTCCATTTGTTTTTGAAAGATTCAATTGCGTAATATCAAATTTTACAAGTTTTACTCATTGCGTATTCAAAACAGGTTGGGCGTTGATTTGACGTTTATGAAAATACCATTTTGCAGATTAACATATCGGGACTGGGATTGTAACTGTATTATTGCAGGATTTTATTAGCAGAATCGACCTTCAGATGCAAAAGTAAACGTTTATAAAGTTTATACAGGCTATCCTAATACGAGCCAGGGCGTCTAGTCAAGATGCATTCGATAATATCGACGGCGAATATCGTAAATATAAAATGTATGGGATTGAAATAAGCGTGCGTCAAATGACATGTTCAATCGTATCGTTACAAAAAATGATAGCCAAACAGCCATTTTGAACGATTAGGCTAACGAATCTCTCAAACAACGAATTGCTCAAACGCTTTTCTCCATACAATGCCTAGACAAGAGGCCTTAAGTGACACTTAGCAGATCGTCATCTTGATCGTTAGCGACCTAACGATCAAGACTCCTAGAAAGGTGGATTTATCTTTAATACGATATACATGGCGAATACGAACAATATGGCGGATTTTATTGATCAGCTATTATTTGTAAATAATAATTATTGGAAATTCTAGTCATTTCCTATGCTTATTGCGTTGAATATTGCTTAAAAAGTCAATAGAATTCAATCTAAAGTATTCATAATATCATAATTATTATCAATATCTAGTATTTAATTCATTATATTCAACACTTTGTTTGTTTATACGAATTTCTTATTTTGTAGTTTACTCGCAGTTTGTAATCTATACACGCAGTAGCGATTGATAGCGTAAAGAATCTTTAGGTATATAATATGTACCTAAATTATATTAAAAAATGGTGTTCTTAAGCAAGTTTCTCTGAAACTTCCTTGAAAATAAAGATTTGTATTTAGTAATAAAAATTTATAAGTTATTACAAAATGTAATGATATTTCAACATAATACATACACAATGTAACTTATTATCATAATATTATACTACTTTTTTTAGGTACATACAATATGCTCTCAGCCTTTATGTGTAGTAAAAGGTTCACCGGTAACTTGTGAGCTAGTACAGAGTTATTACTATCGAAGCTCAACCAACACCCTCAGGCCATAAACAAGGATGGAAGGACACAAACACCTCATAAGTCTATAAATCTATAGTCTATAGTCTATAGTCTATAAATCCCTAATCAAAGAAAAGTAAACTAATAATATATCTATTATAAACAGTCAAGTAGTATTAACCAAGTAACTACTTAATATATATTCTCTATAGTATATTTGTTACTAAATAATTTAAAAAATAATTGAAATATTCTTTATAATTTTACAGGACTATAACTTTAAAGGAAGTATAATCAGCTGGGAGTAATAAATTATTGAGTAACATTTAATAATTATATTATATTTAACTATTTCTTTAATATATTTATTTATATTTTATTTATTTTTTGAAGGGTGAGTAATTCCTACATTATTTCGACTGTACAGGGACAGGTACTATTGCAATAAACGTAACTAACCTAACAGTTTCATATACCATATACATATAAAATATTACAAGCGGCCATAATACTTTGAATTAGTTAAAGGAATTGTCTTGCTAGACTTATTAGAATGGATTAAATATAAAGAATACAAGAGTAGGTATCTAAATTTATTTTAGTTTATAGTTTTATATCTTTAAGAAAGAACATAAACTTAAAATGTAAAAATGACTTTCATTTCTTGCAAAGGAATTAATGCAGGACGTAGTGAAGGTATATCTTTAATTCACTGTTTTATCTTAAAGTCACTTAATACAATAATATTATACAATTTCAAAATTCAACACGGTAATTATTAATTACATACCCTAGGCGGAGCCTGTCACGGAATGAATACAAATAAACTTAGGTTCGTAGCGGTTTTTATACATAAATTACATTATGAAGATTTTATGTCACTACAGTAAAACTGCATAAACAAACAGCAACATTATTGTATACGTAAAAAATATATAGATTTAGTCAAAAATAAATAATAAATTACTAGCATAATGATGTACGCATAATATTTTAAAAAACTTCAGAATTCAAGATTAATTAACTCATAATATTTAATATTTGTTTAGTATTAATAGAAATTAGTGTTTAAAAATATATTATTTTTTATTTATTTATAAGACTATTCAACACTACAAAACATCATAAATTAGTCCATGCCTTAGGCTGGGACTAATTTATGATTCGGCATTCGAAACGCCGGTGAAAATTCAGAGCAGTAAAATTAGAACTCTGCGCTATTACAATAGAGTTCAAAAAGGTAGTTTCAAATTTCGAGCTGTCATATTATAATATGACATTGACATTTGACTCGACAATCATGACGTATTCGATTTTCAACTCTATTGTTTAAGCACAGAGTTCTACTTTCAATGCTCTGAATTTTCACCGGTGTTCCAGATTTCGGAGCATATTATAGTCCCAGCCTTACAACCGTAATAATCGCCTGTTTCAAGTAGGTACGTACCAATTTATTCTTATTTTCTACAGTTCAAATTTGAATCCATTTGATACAAAACTCCCTAAGAACTTTCAGTAAAGCTTCGACTTTCACTTTACTGAATCGACTGACTTGACTCATTGACTGCACTGACTATATACCTTGACGATCGACGATTTAGAAATATGATGTTGAAAATATAAACAAGAATTCTATTTGCCTGCCTTTTTAACTTGACACTGTCAAATGCTTAAGCCTTAACACCATCAATAAATAAATAAAAAATTATGACATTTGACACTTCACAACTGACGGCGAAAATATCGTTGAAATCAAAGCAAGAAGTGATAAAAAACATTGAGCAATTCATCATTGCGATTCGAACAACAGAGTTACGTTGGCTAGGACATAAATTAGTTTATCTCAAAAGAGACGACGATTCGACAGATTTATGAATTTCAACGAAGACAACATGGCTAGAGGCCCTTATTTGAGCACGAGCGTTTATTTGCTCAACAGTAAAATTTGTCAGTAGATTAGGCGAATGTGCAGATGGCGGGTAACGCAAGTAAAGATCCCTGTTATAGGGTCTGTGTATACGTGTCTCGAGTATTGATTACACTTTTCACAATTTTGATATTCAGATCGGGACGCCATACGGGAACAAAATCCGAGTTAGCATCACAATATTGAAAGCTTATGGATTTTCAATGCTTGGGGAAGTAATTTAACAATAAACGATGAAAAATACGAGTGGGAAAGACGATTCGGCGCTCGACCGCGAAATGAAACACACCTGTACCGGGCTATGAAATATATACAATTAGAGAGTTCAAAAGGCACTTACCCTTATCCCTAAACGCGTTACCGTTTTGGTTTGTGGCCAATTTTAATTGAATGAAAAAGTGATCGTCTGTGCATTTTTCGTTTTGGATGATGGCTAATGGAAATTGGCAATGGTCTGGTCGGCCGGGCGTGGTGCGGCGTGCCAAGTCGCGCTGAGCCAGCGCCACGCTCCACTTCCACGCCACGAGACATGGCGTTTCGATTGAATAATGCCCGTATAGAAATTGATCCAGCCTAAACAATTTTACTATTGATCTATCATTATTAAAGTTACATAAGCCATTCGGCTCTATAATTGAAAGGCTTTAAATAACGATTAAAGATTTTTAAAATCTTTTTATATAAGTCTGGGAGAAATCGCTTTCATACCAATTATCCGCTCTTTGTGCCAAGTTTAATATAAATTGAATAATAGAATTATTGGTAAGTACTGGGTACAGTCAGCGTCAAATATCTTATAACTTTGAAGTAGGTAATTGAATGGTTGTTTAATTTAATAATCTAAAATAATTATCAGTGTAACTAAGCACCGCTATGATAGCTAATTGATTTATGAACAATAAGATTAGATTTTCTAATTATTTTAATTAACAATAAGTGTGGACTCTTGTAATATACTTACACATATTTTACATTGTACATTGCTCAGAAGTTTTGTAAGTGTATCAAGTTAAATACATTTAAAGTACATGTACCTATTACCTTGGCTTTTTGAACTGAGTACCTTCCATAAATCCTTTGTATTTACTTGATTTTCGTAAGCACTTAGCAATACACCAATAAATCATATTGAGCCATGAAAATTCTTAGTAAAGAATTATATAAAAATACGTCACGGTCTTATCTACTTATTATGAGAAGATAATACGACGGGTGCAATAAATTGAAGTGAAATTTCGATTTGAATGATTTCATTCATCTTTCAATTGGGAAGTCGATCGTGTGTGCTTCAAATGGACGTATTGGCATGCAAAGCCTTGTGCAGTTTCTATTGAATTGTAAATTCTAGTTTCAAGATTCAAGATAGTCTAAAAGATTCTAAAAATTACCAAGATGGTATTGCGCATTAAACTATTTTCCAACTTTTCATTGAAAAATTCCAATATATTTCTGGTTTCGCGATACATTTCAATTCTAAGTATTACTGTGCTGAGCTTTCGAGCGTTTATGCGTATTGATTCGATAAGAAAACTAAGACTATAGGTACTCCAGACTTTTATCGAGTGATAGTTTAATCTGGTTTGTAAACGCTTTCAAGTGTAAGGCATACTCTTAAGTCTTACTTTTTTATGCACATTATGAAGTTGTAATGTGCAAATTACAAAACTGTTCAATGATATACCTAATAATAGCTCCCCACACCGGTTTCGGTGACGATGGCCAGTTTCAACTAGGTCAGCTACGCAGGAGTTATTTTATAATGCCCAAGTGTGTGCGCAGTACACAAGAGCACTCTCTCTTCCTTTACTCTCATGACCCAGTGGGACGTATAACCAACACGACTGGTGAGATTTCAGGCGCAGGTCTGACTTTTTACATGCCCATCCGACGCATGGATCATCTTTCTTGTTCAGACAATCAGTTGATCAGCCTGCATAATCCTAACCAAACTTGGAAACAATATTTTTTGCTGTTACAACGCAGGAATCGAATTCACGACCCGGAAGTCGAGAGCCAAGCTCTAAGCCATGGATCACGGAGGCTGTTATACCTAGTAACTGAATAAAAACCAAAACTATCGGCGGATAAAAATTTCGCAATATAAGAGAGTTTAGACTTCGTTTTGATCGATTTTACTTACATAATTTCAGATGAATCTTGCGGATTTATGTGATGTGTTTATTATGCTTTCCGTTGCATTTCAATCGAAATATCTAGGCAAACATTATGTTACTAAGGTGAACCATTTTTAAACATAAACTAGCTTTAGAGCGCGACTTCATCCGCGTGGATCCCCATTGCAGCCTCGTGAGGTATGCATTTCGAAAAATCATTTTTTACTTATTTCTACGTCATAATATACTACGTCTGCGTGCCAAAATTCAAATCTAGTTATTGATAGATATTTTACTGTACAAGATTTGGACCGTCAGGACTTCACTCCTATTGGGATCGAATTTCAAAACATACACGTACTCAATATTTGTATTTATTACCTGAGCACTTTTTAAATTTCATAAATATCAGTGCAGTTTAAGATATTTTTCGTGCACACAACTTTTAACTCTCAGAGGGTGAATTCCAACAAACTCTGAAACACATATCTAATGAAATATATCTAAGAGTATGAATCTCAATTTTCGTTAAAATCAGGTCAAACTTAAAGACTTTCCATACAAACTTTCAACCTCTATGTCACCTCTTTAAGGGTGGAATTTTTCTAAATCCCTTCTTAGTGTGCGTCTGAATTGTAAATTAAAACTACTGTCCACACATTTTTTTAGGGTTCCGTAATACTCCAGGAACCCTTCTAGTTTAGCTCTGTCCGTCCATCTGTCTGTCTGTCTGACCGCGCTTCTAGCTTCTGTAATTATGAAAATAGATATCGGTTTTGGCATCATAAAATAATAATTATTTTACATTTTAGGGGTGGCTCTCCATACATCCATTTTTCATTTAAGTCCATCGTGTGGGGTATCGTTGAATAGGTCTTTGAAATTAGAGGCAATGTTTAAACATAACTTTTTTAGAAAGTCAACCGTTTTTGAGTAATCGGCCTCTAAAGTGGTTTAAAAGTTGCCCCGCCCCCCCCCTGGCATTTCTAAACTATAAGACTTAGAATCTTGCGATTATCCATTCTAAATACTCTTTTCGAAAATTGTTTTAAACAAAACCGGACACTATTTTTGAAGAAATAAAAAAGAAAACTATTACGCGTTGATAGTTACGGAACCCTCCTTCGATATGTCCTGACATGCTCTTGGTTAGGTTATATTTTACCGTTAGCGGTTACGACTGTGCGCGCGTATATATTATATCAGTGAGTCAGTGAGGACAATATCTCCTTTCTACATATTATATCAATATAATAATAATTATGTATAATATGTAAAACAGGAGATGTTTCTATCTCTTTCGTGGCTACCGATAAAAATATACTTTCCCATACAGTTAAAAATATAAATTAATATACTTACTCAGAGTATGCTAACAACGTAAAAATATGTAATGTAACGAACGTGGAGGGGGTATCGGTAATTACGGCGAATATCATACAGTCGTCATTGGCGGAGTGCTCAGGTGAGACTCTTTACCGTGCCGCCTGATTTAAGCCACGCACACACTTATTGGCGAATACGCGTACGCTGCTTACATTAAGAGGTACTCAAGTCGCATGTTGTCCTTGTCATTCTGGCAACTGGACTTTGAGACTTAAATTTATATAGCTTTTAAGAACGTAGCCGTCATAGTTAGGACTGAAAGGCGTCACATTTATAAAAGGCTAATCACTTTTAAAAAGTACAGTCTAACCCTCCATACAGTATAAGAGACTTTATGGTTGGTGATGATAATAGTTAAAATGTTTTGACAATGCGCACACGGCGCGTAGGTCCGCTACAGCGTAGAATGCGTAGCATGCTATTGGGTATCTCATACATTTTCATGCAAAAAATTTAGAGCGTACACCACGACGCTTCTCTACCATGCGTAGTGTGTACAAGCCCTTAACGAGAGCGAGTTTCTGTATCGTTAGGGACGTCGCGTCGATATCAATCTCGATATTAATTACGTGTGAACAAATTGGACGAGTGAGTAATTTGACAATGGTTTTTTTAATGAAACAACAGCACAAGGGCCTGTTAAAACAGTAGCATTAAATAATTGGTTCCAATGTGTTCTTACATTTAAATTCACTTCGAAAACTGTGACGTTTTTGTTACACGAATATATTTTCTTAGAAATAAGTGTCTCAAATATACCACATAAAGTGTGTAAGCAAAATTACACACAATAATGTCATGTTTAAACAATTATGTTGTTCTTTCGGGTCAGTTCACATCGAAACGAGACAATACTCTATGCGGCGCTGTCTTTTTTAAGATAGCTATTATATAGCTATTATATATAAATTGAACTTTATTCACTACACAAAAAATGCAAGTTTAATATGACATCGGTCATTCACTGCACATACGCTGTGCAGACTGCAGCGCGGTGCAACTTGACATTCGAACTCTTACAATGAAACGTGTATCTTCTTCTGTAATGCGTAAAATTAAATTTTTAATAGCTATCTTATAAATGCAGCGCCGCGTCGCATATAGTTCCTTTTCGATGTGAATTGACCCCGAAATTTAAAATAGGAAGCGACATAAATACACACACCGGCATATTTAGCGGAACATAAAATAAAGGTTTGATATCATCAGTATCATATAATGTTGCTGACTGGTTTATACGTCATTTAATTTAAAAAGAAATATTTTCAAATTAAGAAAACAACTGAACATCACATTTTATGCAATTGTTTTAATTTTATTCAAATACACCTTATCTGGAGCGAACATCGAGTATTTCTTCCTTCTGAGTTTGATTTAAAATTTCATTGAAATACTGTTTTTTGTTAGTTTTTTTTTAATCGCGTATCTTTTTGGAGTTGAGGACTGAATTATGCCTGACTTAGCCCCAAAGGAGATTGCCAGGGCACGAAATGCGAAGAAATGGTCAAACCTACAGAGTGATATCCAGAGATCTTCGTCGACCAGTTTCAACGATCCATCTCAGTATCCATCGCAGTTCAGGGAGACCGGTACTTATGTGAGAAGAGCAGGACAAGGCAGAAAAAGATGCACTTCGAGTAGGGATGATCTTTTTATTCGGCTTCGTGTAAGTAGGAACCCCCGTTAGGCGGCCGTCCAAGCCCAACATGAGTTAGAAGCAGTGCGGGGTGTAGCCGTAAGTGAGCGTACGGTACGAATAAGGTTCGAAGAAGATGGTTTGGGTTCATTTGTGCCCGCCAAGGCTCCAAGGCTCGAGGTAGTTCATCGTAGAAACGGGTTAACTTTTGCTCAGGAACATCGACTTTGGAACGCGGACCAATGGAGTAAGGTATTGTTGAGTGATGAGTGCAGAATTCTCTTAAATCAAATTGACGGCAGGCAAAGAATATACAGACGCAAAGGAGAACGATACATTCAGACAAATTTTGAAACTACAGTTGCATACGGTGGTGGATAAATAATGGTTTGGGCGGGCATTTGTTTGGGAGCTCGCACAGACTTGGTACTGATTGACAGAGGGAGTCTGACTGCAGACCGCTTTATCAGAGACGTTTTAGAAGAAAATGTCGTACCGTTTGCCCCATATATCGGTGACGATTTAATTTTTATGCAGGATAATGCTCGGCCGCATACCGCTCGGGTAACTCAAGCTTATCTTAATGATATGAATATCACTGTTATGGAGTGGCCGGCGAGATCACCGGATATGAACCCAATAGAGCACGTTTGGGACTTGCTGAAAAGAAAAGTTAAGTCCAGAATTCCAGCTCCTGCCAACGTGGGTGAACTGCGAATCGCCGTAGTTGAGGAATGGCGGAGACTATCCCAGGAGACCATCGATAACATCATTCTCAGTATGCCTAGACGGGTAGAAACTTTAATAAGAGCACGTGAAGGAAATACGCGATTTTAATCACCATATTTCTAATTTAATTAATTGTTATTTTAATATTAATTTTCACTTTTCCCAGTTACATGAAAAGTTCAAAAATGTACCATTTTTCACAAATTGCCTTTACTCGCAAAATCTGTTCTTAATGTGATCTCATTTTAAGTAAAACAAATGAAACTTTAAATAACAAAAGAAGTGTATTAAGTAGATTTTAAAATAAAACCATATTTTTTTAATTATGGACCTTTTTTTATGTTCCGCTAAATATGCCGGTGTGTTTAGTTCAAACTTTTTTATAAGTCGGTTAAAAATTTAATTAATTATGGTTGAATCTCGGCCACTGAGCGAATACTAGTTACTATAATTCCAATTACTTAAATCTAAAATAAGATACTAGCATAGCACAGTTTCAGTATTGTATGAGCAATCGGGTAATTTTACAGAGCAAAATGACTGGCGTTACATAACAATAAAGCCTGATGAGTATGCTGTGATCGAAACGTGATATGACTTCTAAACAGCTGTTTAAACTATGCGACCTACGAATTGTATATTTGCATAACATATTTATGCAGTCTTTGCAACTTTTGATTGAACTGTTGTAACATTTAAGCCCGACTTTTAAATGTCTCTCGCTAAAATTTATCGTATACCCTGGGTAAATCTAATGCTTTTAATACTGAAATATTTATAAAATAAGCCCGTTTGATAGAAAATAGTCATAACAATAGCTCCCCAATTCCGGTCAAGGTGACCGTGGTCGACCGAGCTAGAACAACCTAGGTAACGGTTTTTGCGATCTAATAAATAAAACCGGCAAAGTTCGAGTGAGACTCGCGCACGAAGAGTTCCGTTCCGTTCGTCGTCGTCCGACGTCGTCGTCGTCCAAGAAAATCACGTTTGTTTTATGGGAGCCTGTCTTAAATATTTGTTTTATTCTGTTTTGATTATTAATTGTTGTTATGTGTTGTGTTTAGGCAACAGAAATACATCATCATTTAATTGATTTATGTCGACATCAGTATTTCTATAATTGAAAATTTCATCTATCTAGCTATCGTGGTTATATAGATACGGCCTGGTGACAGACAGACGAACGGACAGACGGACAAACAGATTAACAGACAGACAGACAGACCCATCGTGAGTGAAAGCTCAGTAATATGGTCCAGTTTTTGCCCGTACCTACTTTGTGTACGAAACCCTAAAATATCCATAATCAAAAGTAACATATAAAATGCTACATTATTATATTATTAATACGTGTTTGTTACGTGAACTGTACAACTGAAGGAGTATGAAATTTTACTGGTAAATTCAAGTTTATGTGGAGTAAGGTATGAAGAAAGCTAAATTTTTTTCAATAAAGCTTAGAAATGCATATAATTAATAAAATAACAACAACATACACCACACCTCTGATTATTATAGACACCAATCACCCACTACCGTGCGTTTGATACAATTTTGTTACACGTTGACGTCTGAATCTGTCACAACATTTTTTTTTTCTATCGAAGTGGCAGAAGAACCTTAAAAATGTTCAAACTTAAAAATTTAGACCACGGGGTGACCTCTAGTAAACTTGAATGTGTAAGCTTCTTTAACTTTCGATAATGCCTGGAACATTTTTAATAATATTACAACTTGTCAAACGCACTCGCAAGTCATACTTTAAAAGTCGCACGTTCACAAAATCTATTACTTTATCACGTACGAAGCGGATTTTTTACTTCGCTCAGTGTGATTTTACATAATGTTTTATGTTACATTATGTTCAAACTTCATCGTGTTTTGATGTAAACGAAAAATTCCTTCATTTTATTATTGTACGGCTTCAATATTTCAAAGTATTGAAACCATAAATTTTTTCTATTTTCGATTACAATAATTGCTTGACGCGTTTTAGCTCTCATAGTTCAGTACAAGCCAAAGTTATGGTAACAATCATATGCTATTTTATGACAAATACATACTAAACAAAATCACCAATAAAATGAAACTTAAGAAGATTTTATTTCCTTTGCCGTCTAAAGTTTTATATAAATTCCTTTGCCCGAGAACTTCTATTTCAAAATCAATAATAGTTGTTAGAAAAATCCATTGTACCTATGTTCAGCCACACAATTTATATATCTGTCAGAAGCGTCTAACCGCAGAACTACGAAAAGGCTCGGCGTTACAAAGCTATCTCCAACGTATTGCAACTATGCCAATTGTCGTTCCTATTCAGAACTTCTATCGGAATTGATTTATGTAGACAAAAGTATTTCTATAATTGACGGGGAAAGGTAAGTTTTGTGAATAGTAACGTTTTAGTATAATAAAAGGATATATTACAGCTTTTATTTTTAATACCAAATGAGATTTCTTTTTTGTATATTTGACTTCCATATTCTTTTTATTATTATTTGTAAGTGACAAAATAATGAAAAGCTAATTTGTTAGGTTTTTACCCGACTACGACAAAGCCAAGAGAGTAATGAATTTGGCAGCCTATGTATATTGTATGCATGTATGTTTGTTCCACCGTAGCGTCTCAACTACTGGTTTTTATTTATTTTTTTCGATTTTAATTAATGAGGTGTCAATCAATTTGTAATAATGGCACGGGTAACAGAGGCTATATACTTGACGTAGTCGGGTTTTTAACTTTTGATAGCCTACACACTATTACTTATTACTACTACTAATAGTCTCCCTATAAAAAAAGGACACATTATAGTGATGAGATAAAGCGACAGATTGGGAGAGCGATACGTCCCGAAGCGCAAATTAATCCTGAATGATCACGACACCACTTGGCAGACATTAGGGACGCTGAATTGTCCGACTTGTCACCTCTACGACCTCTGTTGTCTCTATTAACAGTAAGAATTATCGTCATCAACATTTTGCTGCGACTCACACTCCCTTTGGGTAGCTCCTTCATGTAAAATTGCTTTGTGTTCGGACACAATCATTAATACAATTATACAATTGTTTGATCTGGTTCAGAGAAATAGTTAAATTTTAGCAGAATTTAAACGGGGAACTATTTCGACAATAATAATTATTTCATACTTTTAAGTGATTTTTAAGAATGTCATTTGTTTTACTTTGGAAGTCGGTTTGTATATTTTTTTAAGTGTAAATTTATTTTTTCTTTTTAGTGGGGGATCAAGCTTTGCTCACAGTAGAAGTAGGACGATAAAATATTTAAAAAAAAGGAAACAAAGGATGGAAGGAAGGAAGGAAGAAAAGAATCACAAAAATATTTATCTGACCCGGATTCGAACCCGAGACCAATTCGTAAATTACGCACGAATTACCAATTTACCATCCAGCTGCCATTAATAAAGTCGAAATTATTGAAATAACTACGTAATAGACAATAACCTTATTAGCTCCTTTCAATCTGGCTTTCGTCATGGACACAGTACCACTAATTAGAGTTACCGATGACATTCGTCTTGGTATGGACAATAAGCTAATTACCATTCTAGCCTTGTTAGACTTTAGCAATGCATTTAACACTGTCGATCATGATGTACTACTGAGTTTGCTAAGGTCTATCAATCTGTCTCCCCCACTGATTGACTTACTCCGCAGTTACCTTGTGGGTCGTCGTCAAAGAGTTAAAGTGGCTGATAGTTTTTCGTGCTGGACCTCCATCACTACCGATGTCCCTCAGGGTGGCGTCTTATCCCCACTTCTCTTTGCGATTTTTATAAACTCCATTGCTAAATCTACTACTTCATTGTTTCATTTGTATGCTGATGACTTCCAAGTCTATACTCAATCTTCCTTGATTAATCTGCGTAATGCTATTGACTCCCTTAACAGAGACTTGGAAATGATCTGTAATTGGAGCAAGCGTCACGGTCTCTTTATTAATCCTGCTAAAACACAGTTGATTGCTATTGGAAGCCCTGGGCTGGTGTCGAGGATTGACTGGAACAGCTTGCCCCCCGTTCTTTTAAATAATGTAAACATTTATTTTAGTAAATGTATAAAAAATTTGGGTGTTTATTTTGACGACACATTATCATGGTCACAGCATATTAAAGAAATTAGTAAAAAGATTTTTGCAACTTGGTTCTCCGTTTGTCGCCTTCGTTACCTTCTTCCAATTCCAACTAAGATTAAAATCGCTGAATCCCTGTTCATGTCAATTCTTGATTACGCAGATGCATGTTTTACCAATCTCACCGAAGAACAACTAAATAAGCTCGAGCAACTACAGAATCTCTCGATAATGTTTATCTTCGGTCTAAAAAAATTTAACCATGTGACTGAAGTGGTTGCCTATACGTTTTCGCCGGGACGCTCGTATTCTCTCTCTTGTTTTCTCTATTATACATGACCCTTGTTTACCCTCATATTTAAAAGATATTTTTATATTTCGACAAGCTACTGTTAAAGAATTACGATCTGCATCCAATTTTCAACTAGAATTACCCACGCATAAAACTAAATATTATGCCTCCTCGTTTGCTGTTACTGGGGTAAAGCTGTGGAATACGTTACCAAAACATATCAAACTTGCTAAAACATTAAATGGCTTTAAAACTATGGTTAAGAAGCATTATTTGACTATTTGTAGTCAGCTAAATCAATAATTCTTTTTTTTTTTTTAATTATTGTTTATTATTTTCTGTCTTAAGACTATAAAGTTTATTATGTATTTATTTATGTATGTACGTATTTATTTAATAATCGAAATTTATATATATATATATATATATATATATATATATATATATATATATATATATATATATATTGTTTAAACGCATGTATAATTTTTTTTTTTTTTTTTGTATTTTATTGTGTTCTTTTTAACTGCTCATGCACGCCAAATTCTTTTCTATTATTTCCTCTACCCAAGGTTGCCTGGAAGAGATCGCTACCTAGTAATAAGGCCGCCATTGTGTTACCTGTGTAAATTGTATTTTTTACCTCTTTTCTTTTATATATTTTTTTATTTTGTTTATGTTGTGTGCGCAATAAAGAATATTTCATTCATTCATTCATTCAAGTATAGTGCAACAAAAGAAACACATAAAAACTAAAAAATGTGTGATTTATCAGGGTAAGACCTAGCTTTAGAAGAAGACGTCTGACATTGCAGACCTTCCGCATACCTACGATCTACATCTTTACAACAGTTCTTTAAACAATTCCAAAATTTCCAAACCTGTATCGTTAAAGACTGACGAGTTTCATCCAGTGCTTTTGGAACCAGGGTTATACCTTGACATAATGTCATTCTTTTTGGTACTTTATGCTTAGGTTACCTAAAAATGAAGTTGTCGGCGGAAATTGTGTAACAGTTGACACAAGATATATAATAAATATGATGATGGGACTAACAAATATTCAAAGGAATCGAATAGGACTAAGAGAAATATATAATATTTCATCATATTATGATTACCTATGTATGGTGTAATTATGGTGGTGGTGATGATGATTGTTTAGTAGTAATATAATATGCTTGCAGTTCTTTAAACAATGCTGAAATTTTCTTCTATATAAAATAATTTTCAAAGAAATCGATGTCGGTGTAAAAGACTATGAGAAATACTTGTATCAATATAATATCATGATGTATGGTAAGATGATGATGATGATTTTTTAATAGCGACATATGCTTTCAGTTCTTTATACAATGCTGAAATTTCCAACCGTGTATCTTTAAAGACTGAGGAGTTCTGTTCAGTCCTTTTGGATCCAGGAAATACCTTGGTACAAAATTTTGGTAGCTGTGAATGTTCAAAGAAATTGATACCGGTGTAAAAGACAATGAGAAATACCTATATCAACATAATATGTAAGGTGTGATAATGGTGGTGATAATGATGATTATTTAATAGTGACATATATTTGCAGTTTTATAAACAATACTGAAATTTCCAAACGTGTATCTTTAAAGACTGAAGAGTTCTGTTTAGTCCTTTTAGACACAGGGTATAACCCTGGCACATCATTTCACTTTTTAGTAGCTGTGAATCTATAAAGAAATCGATATCGGTGTAAAAAACCTATATTAGTAATACCTATATCAACGTTATATCATGATGTATGGTGTGATGATGGTGATGGTGATGATGTTTATTAAAAATGACATATGCTTGCAGTTTTATAAACAATGCTGAAATTTCGATACGCGCATCTTCAAAGACCGTACCGTTCAGAGAGTACCGTTCAATGCTTTTGGATCCTTGGCACAACTTTTCACTTTTAACTTTTACTCAAGTTACTTCAAAGAAAGTCAAAATCACTATAGGTGTCCCTATAAAATTTGAGAACTTCTTTCGATTCCTCATGGATCCCATTACCAGGTCTACCATTTGGTGACAATGGGACCAACTTGCGAGTCAACCCTTTAAAATAAAAAAAGAATTTCGAAAATCAGTCCACAAACGGCAGAGTCATCGCGTAAAGGCGCGTCTCCTGCGCTTGTTTTCTTTGAAACATTACAAAAAACATGGAAACATTGGGGCGTGGCTATACATATTTGTGTATAGCCACGCCCCAATGTTTTTGTCTTCCGAGACGGACGGAAAACATTCACCGCGCGAGTAGAGAGGGGAAGGAATGTTTAATTTCTTATCAACTGTTACACCACTCACATGACCATGAAACATGAATACGGAAGAAATTATTTATCAATCCCAAATCGGACTTCCATTCGTAACTCCTGATAAATACTATTTACACAAAATTAAGGGTCAGTCTATATGGCCTAACTCAAATCTGGGGGTCTACAAAGACCACTTTAGGTCAGTGGTTCCCAGACTCTTTTGTTTCATAGACCACTTTTAAAATTTTGCTGGATCCGGTGGAAAATTAAACACTTATTTATAACGTAATGTAACTTCTACAATGGTAATTACAAAAAATTTATAATTTTAATGAGATGGATGTACTTGTTGGATTGACAGCAAATTATCAATATTTGGATTGAGCTTTGTAAGGAAAAACCGCAAATCTCCGCGTTCTGTGATATTTAATCTGTTCCTTTTTTTGTTAATAAGTTTGTAACGGCACTAAAACTTTTTTCGACGAGATATGACGAGGGAAACGCTATCAGAAGCTTTTGCGCGATTCCCCACAGTCCAGGATATTTTTCAGGTATTTCTGCCTGCAGCCAAAATTTTTGATACCCTCTTTTAAATGTCGCTTTCAGCTCGTCATTAGTGCTAAGCTCGAGTAGCTCCTCTTGTAATATTACATTCTCCACTTCCGTTTCATCAAATGGATTTATGATCCATGGTGGTATTTCCATCGACAGAATGATTTAAAAGATCTGATTCTAAAATCATCATGCAGGGCAATCAAATGTTGAACGTATGTCTGAATATCTTCATCAAGGAATTCTACCTGCGATAAGTTTGAAAACTGTGAAAATTCGCGCCGACTAAGATTTTCCTTCATAAATTTCAATTTACCAATAAAAGACGAAATTACACTCTTTGTTTTTATTAAATTAAGGCTGTCCCCTTGTAATTGTAAGTTGAGATCATTAATTAAATGTTTTGAACAAATCTGTTAAATACGCGATGTCTGCTTTAAAATTGATTAGGTTTTTTTATAAATCAGGATCTTTACTTTCCAGAAATTCTAAAACTGAGTCAAAAAGTGAATAAAATTTTGATAAACATGCGCCTTTCGACAACCAGCGTACTTAGGTATGTAACAGCTATCGTTATAAGTTTTCATCATTTTCATCGCACAATTGTGCAAATAAGCGTGTATTCAATGCATTGCTTCTAATTTTGTTAACTGCATTAATCATAAATTTAAGCGATTGGTGCAATCTATCACTCAAATTTTTCGCAACTTGATGTTGTCGGTGGATAACACAGTGAATTGCAGTATCTCTGGTATAATTCTTTTAAGATGGCCTATAAACCTACGATATCGCCCGACCATGGCAGGAGCTCCATCTGTTGCCACCGAAATAACGTTTGTAAATGGAATCGATTTTTCTTTCAAAAAATCACTCAGGACATTAAATATTGATACACCTTTAGTGTCCTTCTTCAAAGATTTCGCGAATAGTAGCTCTTCATGAATTTCTTCACCCATAACAAATCGAACATATGCCAATAATAATGCTTCATTGCCAGGTAAAGTTGACTCGTCCAGTTAAATAGAAAAATGAGTTGTTTGCAGATAATCACACAAGAAACTTTGAACATCAGAGCTCAATACGTCTTTGTTCAGTGTTGTTACTCAAAGGAATTCTTTTGAGTATGTCAAATGAAGATTTGTGCAGAACAGTTTTTAAAACCTCTTCAACAGCAGGTAAAACGTTAATTTTGTTCTCCAATGGTATGCGGTTTTCCAGATTTCGCTATAAGTAATGAGATATTGTAAGATGCCCGCAAGCCATCATCGTTGCTTTCAGACGTTGAAGCGAACATACTGTGCACGGTGAGTCTCTTTTCATAATTTTCCTTTAATGTTTGAAAATATTTTAAATCTTTACCTATTTTATCAGGATGACACCTTCTTAGGTGGTCTTCCAGCTTTGATGGTTTCATAGAGTCATTGCTCAAAACTTTGTTGCATAAAAGGCATGTGGGCAATCTTTTATCTGCCTGTGATGGAAGAAAACCAAATTTTAAATATTCAACACTGTACTGACGATTCTTAGATTCGGTCATATTTCGTATCAATTACTTAACTGTTAATTATAAATAAAAAAATTCAAGTTTTAATACAAAATGTTGAAAAATGCGCCCTTTTAGCATTAGGCACGCGATATTATATTATATGTATAGGCAGGTAGGTAGGTATACAAATAGGCAGGTAGGTACTTACTTTTCCGACACTGGTAATCACTAATATCGATTCACTTTTCTTTATGAAATTTCGGAAATAAATGAGTAACGTTTATCCTTGACATTCGTATTTATATTGGTGAAGAATTAAACACGTTCATACAAGATTGCAAGTACATACACCATAAAACGCATTGCGGACGGGACGGCGGCGGCCGGCGCGGCAACAAGTCTCGACGCGTTGTACTGAATATGGAATATGCAAGTTAAAAACAAGTAACAGTCGCTGAGCTTCTTAAAATATTATATGCCTATATTTATAGGAGATAATTGTCTTATTGAGAAGGTTTAATTTAGGTATCATATTGTTTGTGTTGTTGTATTACCGTATGATGGACGGTGTGGCTCAATAAGTTATAAATGAAATTGAAAAAGGAAAGTGGCGTAGGGCCGGATAGCTCAACCGGTAGAGCACTCGGCGCGATACCGACATGGTCTGGGTTCAACTCCCAGTTTGGAACTATCCAGTTTTTTCTCAATTTATTTATAAATTGTCTTATTGAGAAGGTTTAATTTAGATATCATATTATTTAAAATGACAAGCAAACATTTTAGTTCTTCACTATCGAAACCAAATTAATTTTCATGCACCCCTGCTTACGATTGTAGTACCCCATTTTTTGTCACGTCCAACGTAGACCACCAAATAGCCACATGATTCATTTGATTTCATCATATTAGAGAACATCAATTTTGACAGTTTTCAATAGAAAACTGTAAAATGGCGCACATAATATGAGTTGAAAAAAATATATGAAACGACTAAAGTAGCCTTTTTAGACCCTCTTCTCTTCTCCTAGATTCTGCATCTGCAATCATTAAAACTGCGAGTGCTTACGTCTTCCTCATCGGAACTCATGATCTTGTCAACACTAAATGTTTTGTTTCAATCAAAAACATTTTCTGTAGCTGGAGACAGCTTGTGTATGAAAACAAATGTTTTTGTTTCATATTTTGTTAGTAATGTTTCGAAAAAACATGAGCAGGAGTCACGCCTTTACATACACACAAAAAAAACATACACACGAATCGATAACCTCCTCCTGTGTTTTGGAAGTCGGTTGAAAACAAGTTGTACCGAGAATCACAATTTCAGACCACGATAAACCAAACAGTAAATAATTACATATACACAATATTTTACGTCAAAATAATTATACAGAATTGGAACAAAGGCTTGACAACTTACGCTTAAATTTATCAAAACTTTATTGAAGTTGAAACAATACATCAAGGCGCTAAAACATCGTAATAGCACAGAGATTGATTGTTAAGGCTGCAAGTATTGTGCCCTCCTCCGCCTGCCAGACAATAGCCATCAGATCTATACTAATCTAATCTTCTGTACAAAGTGGTGAACTTTGTTACCCTACGTTATGGGTACTATAAATATATATTTAATTGGATCCATTGACACAAGTGTCATTGACATTATACAATAGCTATAGATGTATAGATTATCGTGTCTATTGTGGTTTGGTACGTTTTGTAGTTCCATTTAACTTTTGTAAAATTTTAAGTAAAACTTTTAATTTTCGCTATTGTACAGAACGTAGTGTTAGAGCCTAAGCATAGTCAAGGCATAATTAGACAAAACACCGCATTCGAAGTAGTAAGTAGGTTACTGTCTGTTTAGTTTATAAATAGGTGCATCTATTTATCTGTGAAAAATAGCATGAGTGCAGTTTGATAGAAGTAGGTACACATAATATATTGCGGCGCCTACGTAATAAATCGGAACTGAAAAAATGACAATTTTTTATTATTGACGTGATAACGTCTTATAAATCGATGGAGCCGGCTGCACGCACGAAAAAACATGACTCATGCATTACCTGTTACCCGTTACGAAGTACCGTTACCAAGTACCCAAGTACCAGTGTTACCTCGCATTGCCTTTACCTCATTATTATTATTATTGTTGTTGTTTTTGTTGACTTTGTCACGTTCAACTATCGTCAGTAAACCGACTTTACAGACAACCGGTATTTTTTTTTGTTTTGGAGTCTCAATATAAATAATCGGAAGTGCCAGTTACGATAAAGAAAGCAAGGTCATTTAGGTGGTATACTATCGTAACTAAATTTTAGCGAAAACTATATAACATTTTGGATTTTTGATAGTGATTTTTTATCCTAACAATACTGTTTATGTAAATTTTCATAAAGATCTAACCATTAATGACAAAGTTGTGCGAAAGATAAATTTTAAACGTTCCTCTGAAAGATAGCATTTTTCAGTTCCGATTTATTACGTAGGCGCCGTCGAGATGTACATTTTATAAATTATTACTTATGATTAGTTTGATTGGCTGCAAAGAGATTGGCTGCAAAGAGGTTTTAATTTAACGTGTACCTACTGACGCTTTTTCGTTTCATCTACTACAAATAAGTAAGTATGTGAAAGAAGTTTTCTCCTCAAAAATATATTACCTATATCCTTAATAGTGTAACAGTAGTGAAGAGAAACGATAAATATAATTTATTAACACGAGTTGTTGTTATTTTGCAAGCAGTTTGAATATTGACCTGGTTTATGTTTAACCTGATTTACAATGTTCCACTAACTATCGCATTCGCCCTCACTAACACTCGTTGTCAAATCAATATCCCGTAGTTGACGATCAATGAATGGGTGATTATAATAATAAACGTCGATTACAATACTTCATTGTCATAATAACTGTGATATAGCCCTATATTTCAAACATTAAAAGCTAGCAATCGGTACTAATATTTGGTGCTGAATTTACCTTTAATATTTTACATAATTATTATTCATATTTTGCGTTTGTTTTTCATTTAACTTTAATTATAGGTAAGTCACTTGTACTTTATTAAAAACTCAGAAATTGTTATGTTTTCTAAAATAACAGTAGACTAATGTTTAATATAAATTAATATTAGAATTCCGTTGACCGAGAAACATTTTAACGTACAAGTTTTAATAGGTGTAGACAAAGTTCAGAATGCGTAATTAAAAGAGTAATTCAATACAATATAAAAACAGAAAAGAAACTTTTAACTAAGAACTTTTCAATTTCTATGTTTGAATATTGATTTGCTTTCAGGGAGTGATTCGGATTTTTCATTCTTAAATGTACAAGTTTCATTCTCGATCACAAAACAAAAGTTTTCGGAGCACTTTCCTTTCTTTAATTCTCTTTAATGCGATGAATGTGAATTTTTATTTGCCATTTTCTATGAAGAAATCAATAATTTTTACCCTTTATTTTTTTACAGGAGACCTTTGTTTAACTTGTTGTTGTTTGTATAAAAAATAACTAATGAGAGTTCTATTTAACAGTCTTTGAGTCCATGGTTTAGAGCTTGGCTCTCGACTCGGAGGTCGTGGGTTTGATTCCCGCGGATTGGAACAACAAAAATGTTGTTTCCAAATTTGGTTGGGACAATGCAGGCCGATCACCTGATTGTCTGACAAGAATGATAATCCCTCCTCCGCTGTCCATGGCTTAGAGCTTGACTCTCGACTCGGAGGTCATGGGTTCGATTCCCGCATTGGAACAACAAAAAATGTTGTTTCCCAGTTTGGTTAGGCCAATGCAGGCCAATCACCTGATTGTCTGACATGAAAGATGATCCATGTGTTGGACGGGCATATAAAAAGTCGGTCCTGCGCCTATCCTCTCGCCAGTCGTGTCGGTTATCCGTCCCGTAGTAAACGAAAGAGAGACTGAGAGAATGACTCCTGCGACCTGCAGGCCCGGTTTTAATGAAACCGGGCACCGTCACCGAAATCGGTGGGGGGGGGGGGGGGGGGGTTATTTATTATAATGAAGATTAATTGAAAGCATTATTCTACAAATCTATCAAATTCAGATTTATGTATATAAAATCTCATTTAAATATTATGTTGACTTTACAATCTATCAAAGTAAGTACAATTAAATTTATAAAAAAATCTCAAAGGGCTATTTAAATAAGAAGTGCAATTGGATAGTACTTTATTTTCCGACGAGGCAAGGTTTGGAAAGGGCGCGGCAGGCGGCAGGCGTCAGTAGGCCCGTCACGTAGGTGGACCCTATCGCGACTTCATATACTGCCCGGCGACATCTGCACATTTGAACCCTATCGACTAGGGGACACAATTTTTTACAAACAAATTTAATCTAAGCACAAAGAGGGATCAGTCTCGGGAGTGCCCTGCGCACGTGAGCATAGCCTAACGATTTTCAGAATATTATGTCCCCGATAGGACTTTATCTCCGAAATGTGCCGCTGATGTTTGAACCTTTTCTTTTATTTACATGATGCTCGCTTATGAATTGTAGGATAAGGTGCAGGTTCTCCAGGAAAACAGTGTTGAGCGTTATATAATTTGACAATTTACGTAATAACGTGAAACTAGAGTACGGACTATGAACTCTACGGCCACTCCAATATCATTAAGCTTTGGCAACACTTCCCTAAGGGTTTGACGAGAATGTACCGTTGCGCGAAGAAAATTTTCTTAGAAAAACAATAAATTTTCTGTGAGCAACGCTCGAGTGAGTTTCGGTGTCGGCTGAGCGAGAGCACGCTCGCCGTAATATATTGAATTTGAAACGAACAAACTTTAACGTTCTTTTCGCGGCGTGTAAAAAGATTTCCTCTAAATGTTTACAATTCATTTCTTTCTTTCACGGGACGGGAATTTACTTTGATTAATTATTATAATAATAAATAAATATTACTTTGGTAAAAATTGTACTTTAGTCTATTTGTGTACACTCTTTTTCCTATACATATTCAACAGTCGCTTCTTAATATTCCATAAAATGCCACAATACACATTTTTCCTTTTTTATGTAACCAACAAAAAAAAATATCTAAGCAGAATGTAGAATACGAATCAATGATCTAAAACTAAGTATGTACCTTAAATATTTTACAATTTAAACGTTCCCTGATCATAATCTTCTTACCGCGAAAAACCAATTTTGATGAAATTCGGTACAGATCTAGAATACGGGGACAGACAAGCTACTATTTATCGCGGCAAAAAATACGATTCCTGCGGGATTTCCTTTTGCGCGCACGGAGTCGCGGGCAATATCTAGTATAGTAAGTATAGTATAAAGGATATAAAATTTACTGCTATTATCCAATTTAAGGAAACAAGAAATAAAAAACATTGTTTAGTTACACTAGAAAGCAAGAACCCGATACATCCATTCCCTCCCGTGACTACTTGTCTCTGTCGCGCCACACGCTACCGCCCGCTGCACCGCTACTTTAATCACCTGATTCATTACAAACCGTTTGATTCGAAAAACGATAGTTATACCTAAACTAAATAAGACCGTTTAATCAAACCGAAATTAAATTGGCTACAATTAATACTCTATAAATGATTAATGAAGACTTGAATTATCTTTACCGAGCCCTACTTATCGCAATATAAAAGTATTGGAAAAAGCAATTAATCTTTATAATACTGTAGATCATAGCGGTTAAACCATAAAAATATTGGCGAAAAGGTGTGAGCTTTTCCAGCTTAATCTCCGACGATTTGCGAAGACGGAAAAAAGGGTTCGTGGACTTAAACGCGACGGATCTTCTATATAACCGAACCGTTTTCTGTCCGCGCTTATCGCCGCTGAGCCCTATTTATTTCGTAATTCACAATATTATTATCGAATACATCCAAATCAAAAAGAATTTCTCGTAAGACGGGATTCGTTTTCGTGTAATCTCTTAAAGTATCTAGAACAATTCGATTTGCCTATAATTGGATTCTATTTAAGAGAGAATTGGCGGTGAGTATTAACCCATGGAATTTTTATTATTGTTACTTTTTTACTTTTGTATTGTATTACTTTTTATTACTTATAAAAAGTAATCAGATGGGTTATTTGCAGGTTTTGTCTCTGTCGCTCTATATAAAGTACGATGCGACAAAACTTCAGAATAAGCTAAGCTATCCGACATTTATTAGAAGATTGTGAAACAGGCCCTTACTATACATATAGTGCATAGTGGACATGTGTTTTTGTATAACTTTGTATTAGTTATACAAAGTAATACAATACAAAAGTAAAAAAACTGTATATGTACAGCATTATTTTGTATTACTTGTGTCATTTTTGTACTCAATCAGACAGTACACAAAAAATATTTCCAATAACTTTTAAAATATTAAAAATACCGCATTTTCGAAGGTGTAACAATAATCGCAATAAGAGTCGCCTAATTTTGCTTTTTCCCAACCCAATAAAAGTTCAACTACACGGGTCTCCACTTTCGCCCGCGCTGCAAACTCTGCTTTCGAAAATAGGCGCCAAGCTGAAGAATTGGGACTGGCCACTTTTAAATTCGTCATAAATAAGTTATCCTATTTCCTTAAATAATATTTGTTGGCAAAGTATTCAAATCAAAATATCTTCATTATAAAAATAAGGATGCCAGATTTAAAAAAAAAAATTCATCGTATGCATCGCATAGCACTTTTTGTTGTACATTTACTGTATGTTACAAAGTATGGCACTTATTTACTTAGTAATTGTTCTAAACCTACGGGTTCTCACAACAGTACCCGCCGCGAACTTCCTACGATACTACTAACTAGAGATAAAGCTTAAATAATAGCTCCCTTGAGAAATCGTCGGCGCAAGCGAGTTACATTAATACAACTGATCTTTGTACGACATTATCGTCGTATTGTATTGCAAGCACTTTCATTTTATTCCCTTGGAAATTTCCAACCTTTAAAATCCGCCATAAAAATAAAACTCTACATCTTTACTGTTACAACTTTTTCGAAGATTTAGTTTTTTCTTCAATATTTTTTGTATCTAGATAGTAGATTTCTGTGCTCAAATAATGATTTCATTATAAGTTAAATATTGCAAAAATTTAGCGGCCAATAAAAGTTAAACTCAGAGAAAATAAATTAACTTCGTAATAACTTTGGAAATCAGATTTTTATGTTTAGGTGTCCATCTTATGGATATCTCCTTAAGCTTAAAATCTCGTCATAATTAACATTCATTTAAAATTATAATTATTCATGGAAAAAGCGAAGTTACTTTGGCGGTATTTAATGCCGCACCTGCCTGAGGCGTATCAGCGTGGCCAAAATTAATGCGATGCAAAGTCGGCAAAAGTCAATTACACTTTATTAAAACCGTCTCCATTTATATCAATTTGACGCAAACTGTTACAAATACTAGCAATGTTCCGTTCTTTCATTCGAGAGCGAGGCGGGGCTACGCAAGCGCTGCGAGCGGAGAGGACGGAGACAAAGCGGCAAGGCTCGGTGCGGAGCGGGCAGTACGTAGCCGTATCGCTTGGAGGCCGTAGCGCGGTTCTGCTCCGTCGCGC
Source organism: Phengaris alcon alcon (assembly GCA_037179445.1). Taxonomy (NCBI): domain Eukaryota; kingdom Metazoa; phylum Arthropoda; class Insecta; order Lepidoptera; family Lycaenidae; genus Phengaris; species Phengaris alcon. The sequence continues at coordinate 134,489 of JAYRCH010000354.1, forward strand.
TAGCGGAACGACGAGTGCTAGGCCGCCGTGCCGCGCGACCCACAACCACCGATGAATATTTAATGGAACCGATTCCCACGTCGAACTGAGCAAATCAATGAGCGAACGTCGTCGTGCACCGCTGGAGTAATGACAGCACCTCAGCACCGGCCTCCGAAATACTAGCGTAACTTTGCACGATTAAAATGCATATTGGCTGAAAGTTTTATCAATATGTACCGTATAAGATACACGCTGTGTATCCTACTCGCCTCGTTTATAAACACGAGACCGGTTACGTCAGCCGACGGTAAGTTCGACATTGTTTTGAAAGATTCATGGATTCTAGCGCTAGTGCTTTAATGTTATATAGCATGGCAAAACCTTCCGCAAAGTTGCTTTGACTCTTTGTTTGTTTAGGATCGTTGCTATTGCATAAATATACATTGACAAAGGATTACTCATCGATTAGTAGAATGGACAGACAAAATAAAGCATAAAACAAACTCGTACCGCACACAACTTCCCATAAACAAGTGAATAAATGTCGAGTGCGAGTAAACTGCGACTATCGCCCGGATCCAACTTTTTACAACTCAAACTTTTGGGTTGTGTTTATTCTTTCATTTTCTTCTTTAAACCAGATGTTTTCAACTTTTGCTATTCAAACTCATCCTTTGCGCAAAAACACAAGATGGGTTTAATCAAGCACAATAAATAAATATAATCTATATATATAATAAAATCGTAACTGGTCGCTGTCTGTACATGGAAGATAATATTTATAAAAAACTATTAAAAGAGGATTTTATGACAGATATATTTTATGAATATATCTGTTTGTCTGTACGTTTGTACGCGCTGATCTCAGAATCTACTGAACGGATTTTGATGAAATTTGGTATGGTAGTAGTATAGGCTCTGGATTAACACATAAGCTTCTTTTTATTTCGGAAAGATGTACGGTTTCCGCGATATTTGTTTTTGCACGTGTCGTACGCGTCAACGACTTAACCGATTTGAATACGCTTTTCACTAATGCGTTTTGGTTACCCTCTCCACTTAAAATTTAACTAACCGACTTTCAAAAAAGGAGGCGGTTATACATTTGGCTGCTTATACATTTTTTTGTATGTTTGGTATAATCCCCGATTGGTCTTTTTGACACCAAAGTGGTGACCTGATGATGGGATCCATGAGGAATCAAGGGAACTCCTCGAAATTTATATGGACACATATAGTGATTTTGACTTTTTCTGAAGTAGTCCAGGCATATGCTATAAAAATAAAGATTTTGCGCCAAGGTATACCCTGGATCCAAAAGTACTGAACAGAACTCCCGAGTCGTTATAGATACATGTTTGCGGATTTCGGCGTTGTTTAAAGAACTGAAAGCATATGCCACTATGTCAATTAAAGTAATCATCATCATCACCGCCTTCATCACTTACACCGACATAGTCTTTTACACGGACACGTATATCTTTGAACATTACTCTGCCGTTTGTCGAAGCATTTTCAAAATTATTTTGTCCTTGTAAGTAATATAATTGGAAATTGGTCCCTTAGTCACCAAGGTTGACTGTCATTTGTTTTGGTCCATAGGGATTTATCCAATAGAAACCTGCAAAGTTACAGACATTTTTGCTCCGCTCGCTTGCTTTCAACGTACAGAACATAATATAGCTTAAGAATAATATAATAGAATAGCTTTTCTAATATTTAGTAGTCTATGGTCTATTTTGCTCTGTTGATTATTCATAAGAATAAACCTTTTCAGAATTTAGGTACAAAATTACAAATTAAACCAGTACAATTGAAAAAAAAATGATGAATCCAATTTTATCCTGCGAAAATAGAGAAAATTTTGCTTGCTCGCTCCACTCGCTAGCTTTCAACTTACAAAACATAATATTATTATCATTATAATATATTTTGCGCTGTTGTTTTTATTTAAAGAACACACACATTCAAATAGCTAAAAAACTACAACTGTACAAGAATATACTGTATAAGAAGAGTGATTTTGAGAAGGAAGATTTTGCAAAAACTGAATAGCCAGGCGATCTGTAGTATAACTAAAAAGGGAAAAATTATTTTTTTAACAAAAAATTTAAACCGACTTCCAAAGTAAAAATGTACAAAAAAGTATGAAATAATACTTCTAATAATCAAATAATTCCTCTTCGGCTAAAATGTTAACTATATCTCTACATAATCTTCATATTTTTGAATTCGGTTCCATGGTGTCTATCTTTTAACTTACTACGTTACTATTAATTACGTTACTATACGCATTCTAAGTTTAAAATAACCTAACCAAGAGCTTGTCAGGACATGTCTACGGAGGGTTCCGTAAATAATCTATCAGTATGGAAACTTACAAGTTTCTATCTCTTATAGTTATAAATGCTAAGGGGGAAACCAACTTACAAACCTCTTTGGAGGCCGATTACTCGAAAATGGTTGACTTTGTAAAAAAGTCATGTATCAAACCTTGCTTTTATTTTAAAAACCTATTCAACGATACCCCACACGATGGGGAAGAATGAAAAAATATTGTTCATAAAATGTTGTTATCAAGTACACAAAATATTATAAATTTTAAAATATAAAATGATTATTATTTTATGTTGCCAAATCCGAGATCTGTACACAATCTACAACTATACCAAAATTTTTCCATTTATATTAATAATTAAAGAAGCTAGAAGCGCGGACAGACAGACAGACGGGCGGACGGACAGAGCGAAACTATAAGGGTTCCTTATGTATTATGGAACCCTAAAAAATGATCATAAATAATGTGGTATTTTCAGAAGCTATTTAGACGATAAATAGATAAATTTAGAAGATACAATATTACCTAATCCTCATTTAGGAGATATATTTAAATTAAAAAGTACGTGTGAAAATGTATTATAAGTATATATTTATACTCTGTGCTATATTGCAGTAGGTATATTTGCTAAAGAAGTTTTTTGTTTTTTTTGCCACAAACACTCGGGCGAAGCTGCAGGCAAAAGCTAGTACCTAAATTTAATCTTATTACTATTATAATTGAGAAGGGTATTATTTAATCAAGCACAATAAACAATATACCCAAATATAATAATCTTATCCCATTACTATTATAAATGTAAAAGATTGTGAGGATGAATGGATGGATGGATGGATGGTTGGATGGATGGATGTTTGTAACACTTTCACGCAAAAACTACTGAACAGGTGACTAAACTACTACAATATCAAATTCCTCATTTGGTATTGTAGTAGTTTAGGCTCTGGATCTAAACATAGTCTACTTTTTATCATAAAAATAATTTTATCAAAAAGTACAGTGTTCCCGTGGGACAGTTTATATATGAGAGCGGAGCCGTAGGTAAAATCAAATGATTACATATTTTTAATTTAAACATTACCTTAAAGCATTATATTCTTCGCTTGGATTACTATTAAATTTTTAGTTATTCTGCATACTCTTTTAGTTAGACGTACTTTATATTCAGAAATTAAACTATTTCATAAAGTAAGTATCGCAAACTTATTGCCACAGAAGGTTCGACTTTGTCCTACAACTTTTTTACATGTTGTAAAAGTTTGTGAGGTTTCACCTATGAATGTGTGTAACTCCTTCACGCAAAAACCACTAAACGGATTGTCATGAAATTTGGTACTGTAGTAGTTTTAGGCTCTGGATTAACACATAGGCTACTTTTTATCATCCCAAAATGTACGGTTCCCGCGAGATTCCTTTCTACACGTACGAAGTCGTGGGCAACATCTGGTAATTAATTATTCAAAATGCATTTCATTTTCTGTACTGTTATAACGACCTTGGGTATAAATTATACCTTCTTCTCTGTATTTGTCTTGTATCGATCCGTTATTAATGTAGCAATGCATTTTAACCCTTAAATATTTACTGTCACCTGCAACTTGAAAAAAAATTCAGATTTGTAAACAAAAGTGTTTGTTTCCTACAGCTGCTGTAAAAAACCAATTAAAACTCTTGTTTTAGAATGGCTAGAAAATTACAAAAGCCAAATTTTCCGCATCCGAGCCAGCTTTATTTTCTATTTATGTTCATAAAATTTTATAAGCATAAAATATTTATTAGTATTATTATAAATATAATATGATTATCTAAATAAGCATCTTATATTTATTTAGATTAAACGAAAACATCTCAAAGCCTAAACAAGTATCACATTACGAGTACAATGAAATGAAGAGTTTCATTATTAACTAAAAACAAAATATCTCGATACAATTAATTAAATTTGAAAATTGTTTTGTTATAATTAAGTCCTAAATATTAAATCTTGATGGAGCAAATTAATAAAAACAGCCAAATCCTGTTCGTATACAAAACGGTCAAAAGATAATAAAGGCGGGAAATTCGCGTCGAATCTTCGTCGATTGAATATTGTCAATCACTTACGACAACACAACTTATATTTTCGAGAAATATTGCGATAAGAAGTGAAAATTGTTAGCAAATATTTAGTTGCAAAGGGTTAGTTCGCACTAAATGAGACAATACGTGGTGTGGCGCTGCATTTATTAGATAGCGATTCAAAATTGAAATTTATTCACTATACAAGAAGATACACGAAACGTGTAGCTTATGTGTTCGGTATGAGCTGACCCTAAGTTCTGTAAACTTTAACTATAAGCATACTGTTGCTGATTTGTTGTTTGTTGATCCAGCTTAAACCTTTGCCAACTTGCAACTTGCAAGCAGCTTGTAAGTGATAAAAAATTTAGTACAATAAAATGATATATATAATTTTCTACAACATTATAAACATTGAAAACTAATTATAAAGTTGAATACCTTAAAACATTAATTGCTCATGATAAAATAGCACGCTTCGTGCGAATTGATCGATCTGGCAGCGTTCTTGCTAGACGTCTAAGATGTGTGAAGTACTAGCTTTTGCTTGCGGCTCCGCCCGCGTAAGTACAATATCCTACAGTAAAACTGTTCATTTTTGGGAAAAAAGTAGCCTATGTTATTAGTTAATATAGAGCTTAAACTACTACCATACTAAATTTGCGCGTTTAATATCATACTTACCTATAATTAATGTTTTGTATATGATGTCTTTTAAATAATGATGAGGGTTTTACTAAATTAGCAACTGCAATATTTTTTAGTTTACATGTAGTAATACCTCTTTTTTTCTAGATATATAAATTAAGATAAATATATATGTTCTCGGATGGCATGGATATTGAAACTTAAATCTCAAGTATGTTGAATAAATTTTTGTGGTCTACAATTATTTTTTTGTGTAAGTCAATAGGCAATACATACCTACTTACATATAGGTACTTAAACCATGTTCAACTCGTTTATGCGCGCAGCGCTATGTGTTACATTCGTCAACAACATACGAGCACGCAGACATAGCGCCGCGCGCGCGATTGAGTTCAACTATCTATACCGATACTGATACTACACCCGAGAATAAAAAATATAATAGTAATAATAACATAACTTTAAATCATAACTTTAAATCATAATAATAATAATTATGATAAATAAACATTTTAGTCTCCGATGACAGATTTTTCAATGAAATCAAATGTTCCACCGAACGTGTAGCACCGCGGCTACCAATACTCTATAAATAGAAAACATTTTTGAAATAATTTATTTGCAATCCTTTTAAAACAATGAACTGGACGCATTGAGCGGTTCTATTTTTTACGTCTGTTCAATTGTTGAAATCTGTAACGCCATTATTCAGGGGATTAGCTTTTTACTGGATAAACCGTAGAATATTCAAAAGGGTATTAATGGATTATTTTTAGTACACAAACCTACATACCAATCATCAAAAGTGAATAGATCCAGAATCATGAGTATGAGCAAAAGTAGATTATTAGTTTTTTTTTACATCTGAATAATACACAGTTTTAATTATCTTTAAATGGGCATGCATAGCAGTAGAGCACCACTCTAAAGTGTAGATTTATATTCTCTTATTATTACTTAAGTAAATTAAACAGGTATCATTAAGTACATTAAAATACTCATGACAAGAAACTACTACTAATACTAGGTATATGTAGCATGTCTAAGTAACTTAAAGAAAAATCATTAATAAATCTTAACCCTCAAGAATACGCGTCTTTTCCGAACGTCTGGGCGCGTGGGTTTTTGCCGTAGGAGCACATCAATATTATTTATTAAGCTATTGCATACCTTTTATCGCGGGCTTTGAGCGCAGCGACCGAATCAAGAAATTCCGTAACGAAAATAAACCTAACACCCCCCACTCCGACCGGCACAGCGGTGCGGCGTTGAAAGCCGTGCATCGTCTAACGTTGTTTCAGTTCGGCAGACTTCGGCACGGTGTGCGGTGTGTGCGTGCGACTAGATGTATGCGTGTAGACTTACTATGCAATAGCTTTACCGCGGCAGTCCCCGAGTGCCACACGTATTTTTTTGTTATGAATTAAGTAAAACATAATAAAGTATACCTAATTTCTGTGACATGTTTATTCAGCTCTGTCTGAAGGTTTTTGTTTATAAAAGTTTTTGCAAGACCGTAATATTTATCTCTGAACCTGCATTTCCCTCGAGAATACTTTCATGTCTTTTAGGAGAGTGATATAAATCAACAAATATAAAATTTTTCCACATATACAACTTTAGCTAAAAAGTATTCTCAAATGTAGATGAATGCTCATTGCACAGGATTTTTTGAACATCTGCATCAACATTTTTTCATGAATCTATTCTCCCTTTTTAGGCCTAATATTATACCAATTTTGGCTTCGTTAGTTGCATATGGTAGAAATTTGTTAATTATTATTATTAATTTTTATATTTTATACAGGTTATTATTCTAAATCATATTATTAAATTAAATTTACAATTAATTTTATAAGTTTAATGTTAATCACGTCATGTTTATCTGTCAAACTGTCAAATGAAATGTTAAGTTTAGTTAATAGTATTGTTATACCATTGTCTTTTTATAAAATCTATTATAAAATCAATTCCTTATTTTAAAATTATTGTAAATTTATTATAAGAATTATAAGATAGTTTTTAAATAGGTTTAGTGAGATTTATATTATTAAACTTTTATTCCTGTAAGGTATAAATTAGATGTCGGCCATATTGGCGGATTCATTACTGTTATAAGCACCGAAGTGACAAGTCTAATTATAAATTATCATTAACGTGTTGAATACTCTGATTTGGGTTTTACTTTTTCAAATCAGAAGTGGGTGGTGGATAAAGAGTGCTTACGGCCTACATTTGGTAATGTATAAGAAAAACGCGCGAAAATCGATGTTTTTTGCGATTCTTTCTAGTTGTGTCTCGGGTCGCTTTTAACTGTTATTTATCTCATTTCGCCGGTTTAACTCAACCATTAGTATATTACAAAAACCCATGGTTCTTTTGTTGGTACAGATTAATGTGTTATGTTTTTATTTTTTTTTAATACCCACAATCACTTGGTTAATCTGTGATATTATCATCGGTAAAGCTATTCATTCGTACAGTGTATACATTACTTGAGGGTTAAATATGGCAGACCGTGAAGGTACTCCAAGGGGCCCTACACCTTATTCTACGAAACGTCCTGCTACTAAAAATAATGGAACTAAATCGACTCGAAAAAGCCGTAAGCGACATCGTAGCCCAACTAGTGGCAGTTCCTCTTCACGTTTGCGTTATAGTAGTTCGGGACCTCGTGATCGCCATCGCCCGTATGTAAGACGTCGCTGCAGTCGCGCACGTACACGACGATCTCACCGTAGATCCCGACTTAGTAGGTCTTCGTCAACACACCATAGTTCACGATCAGACTCGCACGGAACATCTTTGTATCGTTCTTGTTCGCGGTATACGGATCGTAGGTCACGCGTATATTCACTATCGCCTCTACGTCGACAAAAGTCTCATTCGGTTCAACGAAGGCAGAATCGCGATAGATCACGTGGTAGGTCAGATTCCCCAAATGAAAATCTTGCTAATAAAAGATTAGTGTTAAATTCACTGTCTTATCATTTGCCAGATAATTCGAAAAACATTCTTGATCAATTGGTCACTGCATTACAGAGTGGAAGTAATCCTCGTAACAATAATTCTAGCAATGTGCAGGGTTCGCAAAATATAATTACCGAATTTGACCCCGCTTCGAAAGGTCAAATCATAAACGATTGGATCGCTAAAATTAATGAGTCTGCTGAAATTTATGGATTGTCAGAGCAGCAGACTATCTTTTACGCTTTACCAAAACTGTCCGGGTTAGCGAAAAAGTGGTATGATGGACTCACTAGCGTTAAATTCACTTGGGAAAAATGGCAACAAAAATTACTAAAAACATTTCCGAGTGATCAGAATTATGCTGACCTTTTAGTTGAAATGCTTAACCGAAGAAGTCGACGTAACGAAACATTAGTAAAATATTTTTATGATAAGATTATGTTAGTTAATCGATGTCAATTAAAAGGTCGGCAAGCTGTAGACTGTTTAAGCCACGGGACTTAAGACAGTAATATTAGGATGAATATAGAGGGAGCACAATACAGTGATCCTGACCAAGTTCTTAATTATTTTCAAAATATTTCACATATTAAGGGGGATACTTCAATATTCAAAAAGAACGATTTGAGGGATCGTAGTAATTTTGATAATTTTCAAGATAATAAATCTAAATATTCTTATGAATCTTCGAGTAATAGGAAACTATCACACGCCATGATTTGCTATAATTGTAGGGAAACGGGTCATACTGTAGCGAATTGTACTAAAGAGATACTTAAATGTAATAAATGTAACCGTTACGGCCATTTAGAGTCAAATTGTAGAGTTACTTTAGCTTATAAATCCAATAACAATACCAATAATAATGACAGATCAAAGATTGCGGACAGCAAACTTAATTCAAAACATGTCATGATTATTGATGAAAATTTGTAATAGTAATGCTAAGAGGATTAATATATCTGGATATGTCGATCTTGCAAGTGAGTGTACACTGATTAGCGATAAAATGAATACTATGTTGAAATTAGATTTAAATGTTAATAAGTTGCCAACCTTAAGAGGATTTGGGAATAGTGCTATCACTCCCGAAGGTAAAACAAATATTTCTATAAAATTAGACCTGGTTGAATTACAAGTATCAGCATTTGTAGTTCCCGCCTCATATTTACCTACTGATATATTAATAGGTCAGTCACTAACAGAACATTCTTCAGTTAGAGTATTTAAATTGGACAAAGATTTAATTCTTTATCAAGTTTTACCAAATAAATCCAATTTAATTATCCTTAAATCTAGACAAGACTCTACAGTAAGTCACAATTGTTCAATAGAAGTATCTAGTAATTCTGATTTTACTGGATTCGTAAGCATTACACCTGATCTTAGGTTGAATCAAGGAGCTGAATATTTAATATTGCCTGGAATATATTCTATTACTAAAGGTTTAGGTCACATCGTATCAATTCATCATATCATATCACCTCTCAATTCTAAAGAGATACATATTGCCAAGAACAAAATTTTAGTTAGGGGAATAGGTTTACCTAGTGAAATATTTCCTGAAGATGTTAAAAATAGTTACATTGTAAATGTAAGGCATCTGTCTAACACCGTTACGCAAATTTTGTATGATGATTTAAACGTTGACCAAACCCTGTTACCAGATGCCGTGAATAAATTACTCAAAATATTGAATGAGTACAGAGACTGTTTCGCGTTCTCGACTGGTGAGTTAGGGAAAACGTGAAAAAAAAAGCTGAAATGACGATTAACTTAAATGATAATTCCCCTGTAACGTACCGTCCGTACAGGCTAGCACTGGCAGAGCGCGAAAAAGTTTCTCAAATTATAACCGAACTTCTAGCTAGTGACACCATTCGGGAATCTAACTCGGAGTATGCAAGCCCAATAATATTAGTGCCAAAGAAAAACGGTGAACTGCGTCTTTGTGTCGATTATCGGGCTCTTAATCGAAAAACTATTAAGGACAAATATCCTATGCCATTAATTGACGACCAAATAGATAGTCTTCAGGGACAGAAATATTTAGTACACTAGACCTGACTCAGGGTTATCATCAGATACCTATGTCTGAGGATTCCAAACATTATACAGCGCTCGTTACACCAGACGGACACTACGAATATAATCGTATGCCGTTTGGTCTGACGAACGCTCCAGCGGTATTTCAAAGAATGGTGCATGAGCTACTATTCAAAAATAAGATACCGGCTGTTCTCGCGTACATGAATGACATAGTGATAGGCTCCAGTTCAATAGATGAAGGAATCTACAAATTGAAACAGGTCCTTGATATACTGCGTGAAGCTAGGTTGTCCCTCAATTTAATGAAATGTAATTTTTTTAGAGAAAAGATAGAATATTTAGGGTTTGAAATATCAAATAATGGAGTCAGGCCAGGTTCACGGAAAACAGACGCAGTTTTAGCTTTTCCTTCCCCTAAAAACCCGCACGAGATACGGCAGTTTATAGGATTGGCTAGTTTCTTTCGGAAATTTATTTGTAATTTTGCAACGGTAGCTAGGCCCTTAACGATGTTAACTAGAGCCAATGTTCCTTGGAAGTGGGGTGAAGAACAAATCAATGCATTTGCTAAAATTAAAGAATCTCTAATTACTAGACCGGTTCTGAGCATATACAATCCTAGTTACCACACTGAACTTCACACTGATGCCAGTCAGCATGGTATCGGTGGAATTTTGTTACAAAGGGAAGATGAGAAATCATCTCTTAGAGCAGTTGCTTACTACAGCCGCCAGACCTCTCCTGAAGAACAGCATCTCCATTCGTACGAGTTGGAGACGCTGGCGGTCGTAATGTCCTTAAATCGTTTCCGAGTTTACTTAATTGGTGTACAGTTCAGGGTGGTGACTGATTGTAATGCGCTGAGAAAAACGTTAACGAAACGCGATCTAATACCGCGCATAGCTCGATGGTGGCTTCTAGTGCAAGATTACAATTTCTCTGTAGAGTATAGACCTGGCAGTCAACTCCAACACGCAGATGCATTGAGTCGTAACTCTTTACCCTACGTTGAGGAAGACAACCCTGAAGTTAATATATTTAGAATAAATTTAGATACCCAGACGTTACTTTCAATACAATTAGCTGATCCAAAATTAAAACTTATTAAATGTATCCTCGATAAAAATTGTCCAGAAGCGAAGGACATCATGAATAATTATAGTTTAAAAGACTGTAAAATATACAGAAAAGTTAGAGATGATTTGAGATGGGCAGTACCACGTGATGCTCGATGGAAGGTTTGTCTGCTGTGCCATGATGAAAGTGGTCACTTTTCCTTCAACTATTAGATAAGATGCGGAGAGACTACTGGTTTCCGGATATGACACGTTTTGTTAAAAAGTATGTTCGGGCATGTATTCAATGTGCCTATGCTAAAGAACCTTCTGGTAAAAAACAAGGTATGTTGCATTCCATACCAAAACCTACTACGCCATTTAAACCATGTAGGTCCTTTTGTGCGTAGCAAGAGCGGGAACACTTACGTATTAGGTATTGTTGACGCATTTACAAAGTTTATTGTGTTGCGGGCTGTTCGAAATACTAAAAGTACAACTTCAATTCAGGTCTTACGAGAATTTATAGGGTTATTTGGCTCTCCTAAAGTAGTAGTTTCCGATCGAGGAACTAGCTTCACGTCTGAAGAGTTCAAACGATTTATAGATTTAAACCAGATAAAACACGTCAAAAACGCTTTACCGAAGACGATCACAATTGGGATACTAAACTAAATCAAGTTCAATGGAGTTTGAATAATACTATTAATAAGGGTATTAGCAAAACCCCAGCTGAGATAGTTTTCGGTAAGCAGACCGTCAATATTGCCGAAAGTCATTTACATGAGACTTCAATAACTTTAGAGCAAAACGAAAATATACAAGAATCACGCGAAGAAGTAGCTTCCCACATACATAAGGAACAGAACGCTATTAAAGCCCGATTTGACAAAAAGCGCTGTGCTACCCATGTGTATAAAGTAGGAGATTTGGTAATGGTTTTAAAGAATGTACGTAATGTCGGCAATAGTAATAAACTTATCCCTCCATACAGCTGACCTTATAAGGTATCTGCTATACTAGGTAATGATCGTTACGAAGTCTGCTGTATAGACGGTTTTTCGAGCAGGAAATATAAAAATGTATACTCGGCGAATAAAATGAAGCCGTGGATAAGGTTGGGACCCATCGGAAGCTCTGATGATGATAATGATGATTTAAACGACGAATCAAGTGTTGAATGACGTTTTACGATTTATTTAATACATACTTTTACGTTAATATTTCTGTGGATTATTCTACATTGCATTTTTTATCTTTAATTATATAAAAATATGAAATCATTATATTACACATCAATTAATGAATTACCAACATTATTTTTACTGTTTGATTTTGCTGATTATTTATAAACCGGTTTTAATGACGTGCTACTATAACGAGTATTGAGCGAACCGAGATATTAGGCTTCAATCGCACGTAATTGCGAGAGAGGTTACACTTGATACAATCGCAGTTTCGCAGTTTAAACACCCTGTGCGTGTATAATAAATCAGCTGCAAGGCCGATACACCCTGTGCGTGTACGCGGTAGTGTTGCTCATGAGTTCGGTACACCCTGTGCGTGTATAATACATCAGATGCAAGGCCGATACACCCTGTGCGTGTACGCGTTAGTGTGGTTCACGACTTCGATACACCCTGTGCGTGTATAATACTTACATCAGCTGCAAGGCCGATACACCCTGTGCGTGTACGCGGTAGTGTTGCTCATGAATTCGGTACACCCTGTACGTGTATAATACTTACATCAGCTGCAAGGCCGATACACCCTGTGCGTGTACGCGGTAGTGTGGCTCACGACTTCGATACAACCTGTGCGTGTAGAATACTTACATCAGCTGCAAGGCCGATACACCCTGTGCGTGTACGCGGTAGTGTGGCTAACGAATTCGATACACCCTGTTCGTGTATAATACATCAGCTGCAAGGCCGATACACCCTGTGCGTGTGCGCGGTAGTGTGGCTCAAGACTTCGATACACCCTGTGCGTGATTAATATTTACATCAGCTGCAAGGCCGATACACCCTGTGCGTGTACGCGGTAGTGTGGTTCATGACTTCGATACACCCTGTGCGCATATAATATTATCATCTCTGAGGCCGATACACCCCACGTGGCGCCGGGCGCGTGCTGTATTGAATTCCCCGATTTTAGTGTGGGTTCGTGCGAGTGAAATAGTGAAGTGAAGAAGTATTAATACTCGTAGTGTAGTGCAATGTGAATACTTTTTATGAAAAGCTAATTTAGTGGGGACATTCAATAATTACAAAAGGATGGCCGAAAATTGTAAAATAAAAACGAATGTAGAAGATTATGCATTAATCTTAATCAGGTGAATTATTTAATTAATTAAATTCTTAGCTTGATCTATTATTACCTAATTGTTAGTGTGTTAATTAAAAAAAACCTGTAGCTATTAACAAATTTGATCGCCTGAGGACAGGCTAAAAATTCAGGATGGCCGACTGTTAGAAATTTGTTAATTATTATTATTAATTTTTATATTTTATACAGTTTATTATTCTAAATCATATTATTAAATTAAATTTACAATTAATTTTATAAGTTTAATGTTAATCACGTCATGTTTATCTGTCAAACTGTCAAATGAAATGTTAGGTTTAGTTAATAGTATTGTTATACCATTGTCTTTTTATAAAATCTATTATAAAATCAATTCCTTATTTTAAAATTATTGTAAATTTATTATAAGAATTATAAGATAGTTTTTAAATAGGTTTAGTGAGATTTATGTTATTAAGCTTTTATTCCTGTAAGGTATAAATTAGATGTCGGCCATATTGGCGGATTCATTACTGTTACAAGCACCGAAGTGACAAGTCTAATTATAAATTATCATTCAAGTGTTGAATACTCTGATTTGGGTTTTACTTTTTCACATATCAGGCTTATATTTATAAGAACAAAGCAAGACATTTCGTTTTCAGAGAAATAATATTGTCTCTTCGTACGCACAAAAGGAAATCCCGGTCGAACCATGTATTTTGCCGCGATGAAAAGTAGCCTATATCCTTTCCTGTGATCTACTCTATATATGTACTAAATTTCATCAAAATCGGTCCAGTAAACTACCGCAGCCTAGTAGAGGCAAACAAAGAAACAAAATATATAAAAAAATAATATGGCACAAAGCTTATCGAGACAACTAGATTACGAAATTCGAAATTGAAACTACAAAACTATTTATTTGCTCATTAATCATGTTATTTATCGCTTAAAATACCCGATTCCTGTAAATTGAAAAGATTTTATAATTAAAACGCCATAAAATATAGACAAATTTTGAATTTTGCAAAAATTCATGACAAAATTTTCACCTACGCGAGTGAGTGCGAAGTGAGAAAAATTCTCCCGCTATAACCTAATGGTAGAAATCTCCTCCTCCAGTGGTCTTTTGAGCACTCTTGGCTCCCTATCTACATATTCTAAACAGGATATTATGTTAGAAACAAGATTTCAGAGTCTCAAATACACGGTACCTAAGCAAAAACCTCATGTCGGAACATATCTCTATCTTGACCACAATCCCAAAGTAAATTACTATCATACTCAAGTTGGATGAACTTTGAGCATTTGCTCGGTTCCAAACTTACCTTACTGTGTGTATGATTATTTGTGAGTTTCAGCGCTGTGCTTCAATTTGAAACTCAACTCGGTGCGCCTTTACTCGAAACTTATTCTGACTAGAATGCTAGTTTATTGCCACGCCAATTGCCACATAAACAAGCCACGACAATAAAATATGGCTTACAAACAAACACACTTTTGTAGTAACATTAGTTTTAGGAATATTTTTTACATGTTATATTTAGTTATTATTATGTTTTTACTACGGCATTGTGTTGTAAATAATAATTTAAAGCGAAGCTTAGTGCTGAAAATAATGCTAATAATAATACATAAAAGTCCTATAAAGTTACAAAGTTTATTATTAAAATTCTAGCATAAAAAAATGCCGGTCTTAAATCTTATAAAAGTCTTGTGCTTAAAAATAAAACAAATTCAACAATATAACAGCATCCTTCTATTAAAGTCAAGTGGCGCTTTATCGCTTTTAATAAAAAAACAAATTGTCCCGAAACGTTTCAGACTTTGTGTATTTCATTGCCCCAGACGCTCAGACATACAGATAAGGGTCAGTTCACACCAAATAGATACGCGACGCGGGTTTGCTTTTTTAAGATAACGATAGATATCTTCAAAATGCTGCGCCGCGTCGCCTATCGTCTTGTTTCGGTGTGAACTGACCCTAATATAACAATTGGACTACACGTTTTTTAAACTGCGTTTATAAATTGGTAAATGTTCGTATAATATTAATATAAGGTCCATACATATGAAATTGGCGTTTTGGCGTACTGACCACTTTGATCGCAAAATATATCTTCTTTGATTAGGAATTCCAATTTCAAATTTATACCGCTATTTACTCATGCATTTGTGTTTCGAAAACCGTAATTCATTTGTTTTTTCCTCTTTTAGTTTTTTCTTTTCTGTTTCACTCTTGTTTACAAAATGGAAAACTAGAAATATCGCATTATTTTCGAGTACGAGTTCCACCGTGGCACCAGTGCTGCAGTAACGGCTCAAAGGATTAATGATGTGTATGGCGGCGGTGTCGCAAAAGAAAACACAGCGCGTTCTTGGTTCCAACGTTTTCGTTCTGGAAATTTCGACCTGCAGAACAAGCCCCGTGGACGGCCGGAGACCAAAGTTGATAATGAAGAATTGAAGGCTATTGTGGAAGTGGATCCATTGCAAACCACGTCCGAGTTAGCTGCAGGCTGCGGTGTCAGTGATTAAACTATTTTAATGCACTTGAAGCAAATTGGGAAGGTGAAAAAGCTTAAAAGATGGGGACCACATGAATTTAGTGCAGCAAACCGAAAAACGCGTGTCGACTGCTGCGTTACATTACTCAACCGGCACAATAATGAAGGGATTTAAAATCGAATTATCTGTGATGAAAAGTGGATTCTGTACGATACTCAAAAACGCTCATTGCAATGGCTGAACCCTGCCGAACGGCCAAAGCCTGCACCAAGCGAAAATTGACTCAAAAAAAGTTACTTGTGAGCGTTTGGTGGACTTGTGCCGGTGTCGTTCACTACAGTTTTCTTAAATCTGGCCAGACGATTACGGCAGATGTCTATTGCCAGCAACTGCAAATCATGATGGAAAAGCTAGCTGCTAAACAACCGAGGTTGGTCATTCGCTATAGGCCACTGCTGCTTCAGGAGAACGCTAGACCACACACTGCACAACAGACGGCTACCAAGGAGGAGGAGGCTAAATTAGAGGAGGTTCAATTGGAATGTCTAAGACATTCACCGTACTTCCCGGACCTTGCGCCAACAGATTACCATTTTTTTCGAAATTTGGATAATTTCTTGCAAGGAAAAAAATTCAACTCCGATAGGGCAGTCCAAAGCGCCTTCAAAGCTTTTATTGATTCCTGTCCGAATGATTTTTTTAGTAAAGGAATCAATGAACTACCTATGAGATGGCAAAAGCGCATAGATAGTAATGGTATATACTTTGATTAATTAAATATATTATGTTTAAAAAAAATTACTTTATGTTCCTCCTTTACAAATCGCCAATTTCATATGTAATGACCTAATGTTATAGCGATATCAAACTGACATGTCGTTGACAATTGAACCACCAATTGGAAGAATGGAATAAATCCAAAAAACAGGAATGGAGATAATTAAAAAAAACTTTATAACTTTTTACTTTCAACTTATAGGCTCACGTGACTGATATTAAAGAAAATATAAATTCTTACTTGTTTACTAATAGATCTGGCTGAAATATAAAATACTTATTAATATATATATATATATATATAAATGTGTTGGATTTATTTCCTTCTACCAATTTATAAGATCTATATACAAAGTAATTTGAAATAATAGACATTATGAAAACAAAAACTTATTTATTTATTAGAAAAACGTAAGAACACTATTATACATCTATTTCTTCACTCTCGGTACTTGTAGTTGTAGGCCAAGTCAGACTAATATCATAAAAATCTTTGAATTCCTCGGGAATGTATTGGGTTATTTTTTTTATATCGTTCATTTTGTTCTCATTTATGGGTATTTTATTAATATATGCCGGAATTTCTGGTATTTTCGGGTTTGTAGAAGGTTTTTGAAGTAAAAATGTATGTTTAACGAAACCATCGATAAATTCGGAACATGTTAAGTAACCTTTATGACTTGAACTATACTCAAAGCTTCGATATTGCGAGATCTTGAATGTTGTTGCCTTGTCTAATGACTTACAGCTTTTCTTGAAACATCGCTGCCATGAATTTTTAAAATCAAGTATGTCGTTTGAAGTAACAAGTTTAACTGTAAACCCCCTGTTTTTTGCTGCCAAAATAAGATTATTATATTCATTTGGAACGTAAATTCGGTCCTTTCTCCTAATGAGTCTTTTAGCAGTCCCAAAATTTCTGTCACATTGTAGAAACGAATGGCCACGGTCAGGAAAGTATTGATATATTTTCTCAAAACGATTTATTGCAACAAGAGTTAGTAAGAATCTTATAAGGGTGTTATTTCTATTTTGTCCTCCACAAGCATCGCTAAAAACGTGTAGTTCTTTGACAGAGCGATCCATATTCTGTATCGTTTTCCACAATAAACTGAATACTTCATCTGGGCCCCGTTTAGCTTCACCCTCATGGTAAGTGTAGAAATCAGCAGAATTGGTCTTTAAGTCGTGAACACAAAACACATACAGCCATAGTTTTTTCAAATAAAACATCTCTTGAACTGGTATCTTAGGAATCGGCAGATTTTGCATATAATCAAATACAATGGCTCCTACATCTTCTCTTTCTTGACACAATGCCAAAATTTCTTTCTGCTTATTATAATTTTTTTTAGCACGTTTAAGATGTATCATTTTTTCTGCAACCGCCACTCTCTTTGCAATTGCATTGAGAGATGGACTTTTTATTTTTGCTTCGAGTTCTTCGCAAGTTGAGCAAACGTCTACTTGTGGGCGATCGAATTTGTAGCCATGATTATCATTAAAATATTTTCTGTAATAGTCGTATTTTACGCATTGATATTAGGGGTATTTTGTTAAAAAAGTTCATGCATTATTTTGACGTTTAGGTTCGCTTCTAAATATTGTATATTTTTGCTGCTGTAATGTGATTGTTTTAGGGAAAATGACCGGATATGTTCATCAATAGCCGCAATTGTTTCGTTTGTTAAGACATTACCTCGATTACGATGCTGCCCTCGTTGATCTTCAGGTAATTTTCCCTCCGATTTAAGGGAAGTAAGGCGAAAAAGAGCCTTATTTTTATACCATATAAAATGGAGAAAGCTTGACGGCATACCTGAATTTTTTCATTTTCTTTAGTAGCAAAATACGTGAACGAACTGTCACGCTTTTTCGGATTTTCGTGTTTTGAACGGCGGCGATTAACCCTTGCGTATTCAATGAGACTCATCATATATATGTCTTGCTCATTTTTCGGACGTCCATTGTAAACGAATTTAAACAACTGCTGTTTTTCTTCAATGCTAAACTGCTGAGTGCATTTTTTCTTACAGACACAGTTACTTTTACTGTTAGATTTTGCTGCCACTAGCCTTCCAGTACTTGTACTCACATAAGATTGGCCGAGTAAACGCTATGTCTTCTGCTTTTCTTTTTTGTATAAATGGATATTTCTAACACCTCTTCTCTTCTTTTTCGGAGTCTCAGCTTCTGACTCATTATCCAGTGAATCGTTACAGCTACTTTCACTGCTCAGATTCAAACTTTAGTAATGAAATAATAATTAAAAGGTTAATAATCTTCACTACGCAACGCTAACCGAATGCACAATTAAAAACTAAAACTAAAAACTAAACTAAAACTAAAAAAAACGAACTAAAATTGCGTCAATTAGATCGTAAGTGTCGCGCCCCCCACCAATAGCGATGCGTTTTTGTCTATCGATAAATAAACAAGCAAAAATAAACGAAATACTAAAATAATAAAACTTTTATACTCGTAACGTTGATAGTTGGAAGAAGGGAATAAAGGCAGGATTTGTTCCGTTCTTCCAGCTAACCTTTTTCATGGCCGCATGAATCTATACAATATGAGTGGTTTTTGTTCCTTTCTTCGAACTCACAATTTAGCGCTACGTCTGTAGAATGTAAAAGTGTAAAAAAATGAATATGTCAAAAAGTGGCGTTTATTCCCTTCTTCCAATTGGTGGTTCAATTGTATTGTGACAGCTAATATAGGGAATATGCATGTGACACCATAATGGATAAAATATTTTTATTTGTAATCTCTATCGATAAAAAAACATACCTGTGCAAATATTTTTAAAATTATCGTGAATTAATAGTGAAATTTAATCATCAAAATGTGGCTTTTTTGAAAATCCCGAGCAAATTTCAAAAACGCATATGTACTGGCGGGACAAAACGTGATGTCATCGTCCGTGTATCAAACTTTCAAAACTTTTTTTTTTTTATATTTAAGGCTGAAGGTATTAAACTATTGCGAGTGTCAATTTTCATTGTGTCGAGTGAAACAGAATTTTCGTATGAGGCTGGGACTATGTTTTATCCATTATGGTGTCACATGCATATTCCCTAGGAGGAAAATGTTATATGTTAAATGTTGTGATCGAAAATGTTATTCATTTACATTTTCGATTTTATTTACTGGGAACTTCATACCTTGTTTCTTTCAAGGTTTTGAACAATTTAGATTGAAAAATATACCTACATGTTTTATTTTTATGTAGCTTTATACGCCGGGACTTGATATACATTATACGTGTATATAGGATGATCCGTGAATGGTGGACGTTTTATTATGGTGTTTTATAAAGCCGTAGACCGAGCGTGCGTTAACCTCACATCATACAACATCTGATAGCAGCTTCTAATAACCTGCTATAAGGTTCTTTGACTTGAGTCTGTCTCATAAATATTTACTTGAATACGTAGAGACACCTCGTAGCAGCTTCTTTACTTAGTGAAGGGAGAACTGGATATTATATAATAAAACCTAAGTAAATAACCAACATTTAGACAATGGATAAGCTATACAATATTTTATTCGTGTCTGTCAAGCTACTTTTCCAACGTATCAGACAAGTATTAAACATTGCTTAGCTTAACCATTGTGTAAATAGTCCTCCCTTCACTAACTAAAGAAGCTGTAACGTTTAAATCGCTGTAGCTTACCACGTAGTAGGTATATAGTTGCCACTATAATAAAGATTTTGTGACAGACGAGCGGTTGGATGTCCTAATTGAATCAAAGTCCATGGATACCCAGAATACCACTACAATAAAAACTGCACGCTCTTAAGTGCATGAGAGTCATGAATCATGATTGCTCATAGCATTTTATTTTAACTTAGTCTAAGATCTCCCAAATTCTGTAAATTATTTTTTATTAAATAATATATAAATCTTCATTAAAAAGAGATTAAATTTGTTGCGAGTGAGACAAGCAAACCAATGAGTAATCCTAGTATATGATAATTTGACGGAATTCAATGTTTAAAGCTCAATTATGGACACAGGACAGCCAATTTCGAGCGTTCTAAAAGCTAATGGACCGCTTAATCATGTCATTATTAACTCTATCTAGAAAATTTTACAAATATTGCCGTCGGATTATAATTTTAGAACAATTATGATAATTACTAAACCTACGGTCTAATAATGATAATTTTGGAAAGTAAAACTGATTTTGGTAATATTGTGGCTGATTACATTGAAATTTGAAACGACCTAATGTCTAATTAACTCATGTCTAACGTGCTTAATGCGAATATAATAATACACGTTCTTCCTTTTAATCTCGAAAAACCTATTATTGTGTACCTTATACTCTAAACAAAAAGTATTTAATATATTATTTTGAGTGTTAGGCTGTATTTTTTTCATTGCAAAAAACAAAGGACGTGTACTAAAATTTTCACAATGTGAAAAAGTCAGTCCCATCGTCACTCTTATATTAAATCCTATATACGTTGACTATACAATAAGAATAACATATTTACGACAGTAAACCGTGAAAAGCTATATCTCATCCTATATATTGTAAATTTACGCCAACTTTTGTGACAAGTCGGTAGATTTCTTTTAGGAGCGTCGCGGATACATTCCATTAGTATGAGAAATAGATCCTCAACTTTGTTACATATTTCGCAATTTGGAGGGTTGGTCCAGTACAAGCAATTAATGTTATGACATACCGGCGCGCAGAGATGCGTGTGGTTAAACTAAGCTTAGAAGAAGACTTAAGAAGAAGAACATGGAATGAGTACTAAAACTAGAAGCTGTAAGCATATATCTGTCTCACAAAACATCAACGGCAAAAGCCCATAAGAGTGAAAGAAGAAATCCATGTCTTTTAATTTTTTCTAAGATTGTCATGCTTTTAGTGAGCTTTTGGTGTCCTTTTTTACGACGTTGGAATTACGAATATGTTTCTTCTCTTAATAATAGCCGGGTATCTATGGTATAGTTATTACTCTGAGCTACTGAGTAAATATTTTATTTGTATATTTTATTATTCATTTATTTTATATAAATAAAATGTTATTTCTACATATTTAAATAATTTCATTAAATATTAAATACTGAGCCCCATAAATCCGCGCACGGGCACGTTGTAATTGTGAGAATCGTATTATCGCGAAATACATTCCAGTAAAAAAAATCATTTTTTTTTACAATTATTATCATTACGGGTTATTAAATTAATTATAATTATTATCTAAACGAATACATTACACGAGACTACCGAGAGCTCTGTTTTCTCCATAACTTCGCTCTCTATCTAATGGAGCCAATTTTCCACAGCCGCTCCACCTTTTGGAATTTCTCGTGAATTTTCCTTGTCATCCATCTCCTTTCACGTTTCCGTATGTGCAGATTACTCCTGATTTCAAATTCCGGTTACATTGAATCATATTTTAGACATTAGAGTAGATATGTGTTGATTGATAAAGTGAACGATCTTGATCATTGGTACTATTTGAATTTAAGAATGTCAAATACAATCACGGTAAGCATAATGTAAAAGTAAAAACAAAAATCAAATTACATTATAAAAGCTTTGCCTAAAATCCTTTACATTATATATTAATGATATTTCTATATTTTTATAAGCACTGAACCAAAAACCTAAACATTATACTTAATTGAATCAATGATACATTAATAAAAAAGTAAATTACTTTGCAAAGTTAAAAATATTTTCTCCTAACTTTATAGCAAAGCTGAACTTTTCGAAGATGAAATTTATGTATACATGAAGCTTGCTTATTTGCATTACTCGGTCTCCTTCGTCTTTGAAGATATTTTGAAACAACTTTTCCCCCTTGAAGTTAACGCTAGTTCTTGGTGAGTCAGCTGCAATACTGCAATTGCTGAGAGCTCAAAATGCAGAAACTGCTGACGAATAAAATTAGTTTCATATTTGCATAATATATTTTCATATTTATATTATTGTTATTTATAAATGTCGAATAGAGTTAGCGATTTTCACAAAGATCCAATGTAAATTGTTGTTGTCAATTTTTCAACGGATTTATTTACATAGCTCCAGAATTTTTTTAATATGGTGTTCGATTCAAATTCGCTGTTGACGTCACAATAATTAATTCAGAATTTTAAATAATCTACAACAAACTGAAATTAAATTCAGTTATGTCAATTCAATTCTCTTCTCCCTAAAATAAATATCAACTACTACTATTATAAATGTGAAAGTTCGTGAGGATGAATGAATGGTCGTATGAATGGATATATTGATAGATGGATGGATGTTTGTTACTCTTACAAGCAAAAAAATTGGTATGGTAGTTTTTTAAGCTCTGGATTAACACAGGCTACTTTTTATCTCGGAAAAATACAGTGTTCTCGTGGGATACTGTATTTACGCGAACGGAGCCGCGGGCAATAGCTGGTACGTAATAATAAAGCTATGATTGATGTTCTAGAAAAGGGGAGTGTGTATAAAAGTTATAAAAGTACCTGCATGACAGGTAAGCGTTATATTGCCGTTATAAATCAGTGACATCGCAATTCGCGACAGAACGCGCCGTGCGTCGTGCGCCGCGCCATCTCCCCGCCGACACCAATCAGATGCATAAATATTGCCTCGCACTTATGCCCACAAGAATGTCAACACAAATAGCGTTTATATCATCGCCAGTTGGAAATAACTTCGCTTTATAGTTCAGCGATGTTAATGAAACACAAAGAAAATGTTTGTTTTAATATTCTTGTTTTGAGAGACTCCTAAGTAATTTTTTATCTACTTAACGTTACTTAGTGTAATACGTTTATTATAATAAATTCAATATTTTTTCAGCAAAATTGTTTGCAAAATTGGTTAAAGAATGGCCCGTAAATTTCTTCTCCGAAATTTATTGTATGTGTGTAAACATTTTAAGGGACTCGCAGCAAAAACAAAACCCGCCGCACCATCGGCGTAAAACTTTTTATCAATAGTAAAAAACAACACCGGGATCGGCACACGTATTGCAAACGAGTACAAAACTTTAAAACAGTGCTGCGACGTGGCAATAGTTACCGGCCGATATCACCGCAACGACAAGCCAAAGCGCCGACCCGCCAGTTTTCACTTATTTTCTCTCATGTTATTCCACACAATATTACACATCGATTCGGCCGTTAATAAAATACCATTGTGCAGAGGAAACCGCACATCGAAAAATCGGTGAACGTCGCGTGAAATGCTTCCGGCATAGACGTCAAGAAATATTATGGGCAAGCGTTCCGTTCATACAGAATATATGGCACAATAGAGCATTGCTCGTGTCGAGTCGTGCATAGCTCAGGACCTTTTTATTCCTTCCCACTGGTTGTAATTTTTATATTGTCCCGTACGTATATGTACATATGTTAGAAGTTCCCGCCTAAAGGATGCTAAAATACGAAATAGTTGTATATTGTTGAGGACGATAAATAAGTTATTTATCGTTAAATTTGTATTTTGCCCAGAACTTTATTCTCGAATATATAAAACACTTCACGAGGCATTAAAAGCAAGTTTTACAGAAAGGTATCATAGTTTTCCGGATATTAGTTACATAAAATAATCAAAAAGAATAATTAACTATAGTAAATAAGTTCATAATCATAAATAGAATATGATTTATTTTCCATTAACATTTTTTTTTATAAAATCAGGGGGCAAACGAGCAAACGGATCACCTGATGGAAAGCGATTACCGTCGCACATGGACACCCGCAACATCAGAAGAGTTTCAAGTGCGTTGCCGGCCTTTTAGGAGGGAATACGGTCCCTTCTTGAAGGTTTGCAGGTCGTAATGTTCCGGAAATACCGCTGGAGTTCATTCCAGAGTTTTACTGTGCGCGGCAGAAAGCTTCGGGTAAAGCGCACGGTGGAGGACTGCCACTCATCAAGGTGATGAGCATGATGAATATTATGTCGCTTGGAATCATACATGATGGAACTATGTGGGAGGTAAACCTAACAATGTATCTAATTTAATAAAATTAATAATTCATAATATTAATAAGTAAAATATGTAGACGAAAATTTTATTTAATTTATTTACCGCGCTGCGGTTAATAGATTAAGTATTAGCATAATACACGAGTTGCTGGCTGAAGTTGTTCCCGCTGGGAATGTTAAGCCGTAAGCTGCACATCGCAAATCTTTAAGCTCACACGAAATATTATAAATTGTTGGATCTGTAATGGCAGTTCCCAGAGCTACAACGTCGCTTCACCCGGTAAGAAATGGGAAAAATCTATAGTTGGAGGCGTATATGTAGTGTATAATTGATTCGGTGAGAATCGTAAAAAAAATTTGGTCAATGGTCAGGAGAAAAATACACCGAGGCCTACGCGGGGCACAGGATATTATTTAAAGCAGTATTGTCAATATATTGTGTTCTACGCGTGTTTACTATTCAAATTGAAGTATTTATAGCTTTAAGGCCGTTGACTCGCCGCCACCACAGCTCCGCTAGCCGATGTGCTCGTGCAGCGGCCTTAAAAGTTGTGTTTTGACAGAACCACTGCGGACGTGGTAAGAGGTTGCAATTTTGACAAATATTTTTGACGTGATAACGTCTTATAAATCGATGGAGCCAGCTGCACGCACGAAAAAACATGACTCATGCGTTACCTGTTACCCGTTATCGTTACCAAGTACCGTTACCAAGTACCCAAGTACCAGCGTTACCTCGCATTGCCTTTACCTCAATATTGTTGTTGTTGTTGACGTTGTCACGTTCAACTATCGTCAGTTAACCGACTTTACAGACAACCGGTTTTTTTTTGTAATGTATAAAATATTGTTGTTCAACTTTAATCAAACTTTATATTAAAAACTTAAAAAATATCCGGTAATATTGTGTTCTACTCATGTTTTCTGTTCAAACTGAAGTATTTAAAACTTTAAGGCCACTGCCTCTAACACAGCGACGAGCAGCGGCGAGCGGCGGCGCCGCGTTGCTCTCCGTTGATTTCGAGGCAGCGGCCTTATAATTTGCGTTTTGACAGAACCAGCACAGACATGGGAACAGGTTGCAATTTTGACAATTTTATTTTTGTAATTTATAAAAACTCTCAGTTGCTCAACTTTAAACAAAGTTTGTACTAAAAACTAGAAAAATATGCAGTAATTGGACCACCAATCTATCTCTGTAACCCACAAATCGAATATTGCTTGATCTGAACTGTAACCCAATTAAAGAAAGCGCAGCGCTTGATTTCCACAAGTTTGCCGAAATTGATTTACAACTTCGATACAAACTGACACAGCACTTCTGACTCAAATAATGATATTCATAAATTATGTTATTATCAGTTGGGACAAGATGGATAGTGTTATAGAAAAAGTTCGTTTCCATTGACCCGGGAAAAAACAAAGTACCTATCTCTAGCCCCATCTCACCTTACTGGTTTCTTTACATACCATTGTACTATTAAAGAAACGGCAGTTATCCATTAGTTACATACAAACCAGATTTTAGGCAATAGCCACGTACTGTATGTTTACGGAGAACCATTAATAGGTATCTATACACGCTTCTATTGGGGTTATGTCCAAATATCAACACGCTGATAATTAGTGTTTACAGTATAACACTGCTTAATTGTGTATACAGAATAGCAAGAAGATTACATTATACTACATAGGATTTAAAGATTTCATATAGAGAAGCTAAATTTGAGCAAATAATAAAAATATTCAATTTTAAAACCAACAATTTTTTTATAACTGTTAATTCTAAAATAACTACTCGTATTATTTTCTAGAGTGTATAACTAACGGAAATTATACCTTTAATAAAAAAAAAAAAAAAAAAAAAACCCGTACCCAGTGTCACTGTCACGACTAAAATGCACCTAATGATACCTCTCAAGCTCAAATGTTACAAGCCGTTTAGAGTCTAGACTCTAGAGCGTACTAAAGAAATATACATACTGTATATACATACACTCGAAAAACATAACCCTCCATCAGGCGCAGTCGGGCAACAACAGCATATCGCAAATACCCAAAAAGTGATTTTTTGTCAATAAAATGTCTTACGTTCAATGCTATTTGTATATGTACACGGAGTTTAGTATGCAGCTGCTGAAATTATATCCAACTCATTATAAGACAGCAGGAGCAGTTGCATAGCTTCTAATTGGCTCCGCTGGCATCTTGTTACACCCGAACGATCTGGATTACGCTCGCGGCACCTCACACACATTAGTTTCATGTTTATGCCTATCACTTGCAAGCGATTCTCCCAATATCGTCGCGATTGAGCTGCAGCCAGAGATACCATTTATTGCCATTTACAAGGACCGATATAGCCACCGATAGGCGTGTAATTACTCGACAGATAGGTGTTCTGAATAATAGGTATACAGGACGTTCGAGTGAATCTTGTTGCATTTTGCATAAAATCGATACTCATGAATGTAGCCACGTCGAAGCCGTTGTGGGCCACATGAGACTCGCCAGCTCGAATTTGCCGGAATCGGTTTTATTTTTGGAGCACTATTCTCGTATGGAAAATGGATAATTCAATTTTCAAACCTTCGGCTAACGTTGCGTAGTTATAAATTTGTTGCGATTGCATATTGAATACTTTGTTGCGGAATAGGAAATTCGAAATTTCGTAGCGAGTACATTATACATCTTGTAAGTTTAAATTTCGACGAACGTTTCAAACAACGGAACGTCTTTTGGAATGTTCCAAAACCGTTTTCGAACTCACATTAATGGAAGGGAATTTGAATGAAGCAAAATTGTTACAACAAAATTTAGGTTGATGAGACTTTTACACGTTTTTCAATTAGGGTACAAGGTTAATTTAGAGTAAAGAGGTGAGCAAAGCGAAGCGCGGCGGTACGTGGACCCCAAAATCTAATTTACGCGGGCAACGTAGACTTTTGTCACAGGCAACGTTGTTGTGCCAATTACGTAAATACGGACACCGAGAAGGGACCTGCCTCGTGCACCCCAAAACATTTATCACGCTCCACAATTTAATTACATATTACGTAGCCTTTTATTAGCGCAATTATAGAAAACGTTCGTTAAGTTTAATTATTTTACAAAATAATTCATTATTTTGATATGACATAAAAAATGTATAAGGTCTACATGACTTATATTCCTTATGGGGAATTTATACGGGTGACTAAAGCTTCACAATTTTTACCGCACGGAGAAAATCGTCCAAAAATATAATCTAAATAGAACTTCGGCGAAATCACAAGTGACTAAATTGTCATTTAGACAGTCTATTTTCGCCGTGCAGCTTTAGTCACCCGTGTAAATACCGCATTGTAAGTAATCAAAGTGACGGACAGATAACGATTTCAGTTTTTTTATAATAATTATTATAAACAATTGAAACAAAATCATACGACAATTCGGGAAACACCAATCACTATAGTAGCCGACGACAACACTGTATGCGACAACAAGTGCTAATGCTCATAGCATGTTTCATATTTACTACAAATTGCGTATCGACTATTATCGAAAACAACCAAAAGTTTAAGGGCGCATTTATACAATGTTCTGTTTTACAGCGGACATGTACAGACTGACATTTCTTTAGAAATGGTTTGTGCAATAAATCAAGACAGTGATTTGCCATGCATATGCATTAAGATTCATGCATAATAGCGAAACACGTGAAAATTTTGTGGAGACTTCTTATGCTTCTTCCAAATCAATTTTAATAATGTTGTATAATTTTTAAGCAAATTTTAGGAAGGGTACATCCGCTATCTTTGGGTATTTCAAACAAACAAAGTCAGATACATAAGAGCAGAAAAATGTTGTCCTAAACACGATCTCTTTTTATAAGTTTTGGGTAAGGAGGTTTTGGTAACAGTTTTTGCAATAAAATTTTAAACCAATTTTAGATTTATTACACTGCTGTATTTATGACACTACTGTATTTATGAAAATTGTTAGTTATATAGGATTTGGTTTCAATATGTATTAAAATGGATCGAAAAACAGCCTATTTATGTCAAATTTGTGAACGCGCCCATAAAAAGTAATTTTGATGCTTTTAAAATATAACATTATAAAAAGATAAAATTTCCGTGGGCTCCGCCGTAACAGTCGGTAATTGCATTGATGTCAAGCGATCGGTTTTAAGCGAAAGTAAACAACGTGTCGTGTGTGGTCTTGAGCTTTTAAAAGGTTTAACAATGAACGACAAAACAGTCGTTTAACGCTCCAATAATTCATGTTTTAACATTTTAATTAAGAAAAGAGTAATTATGATACATATATTTATTTTGCTCTATAGTTAATCCTGAAATTAATACCAACTGTAAGATCATTGAAATGATTTTATAGACTATGAGGGAGACCTGTATCCTAAAACACTAAGAGTTAGGACTCTTACCCTAATATCTTACTTACAACTCCCTTACTCTACCCCTAATATCCTAGTGCCCTAGCACCCTACAGATCCTAACCCTAACCATAGATAATGTATAAATATATATTATATATAATAAGTGCGGGATGTCTGCACAGTGAGCCCTAAGGTAACAGACAGAAGGAAATGGGTATGAGGATGTATTTTCTCACTGCCGATCGCGCAAAATCACACGACTGATCGTAATAATGTCTTAACCAGGAAAACCAGGTGTGCTGAATGAAACAGCGTTGATATCCAGAAGTGAGAATATATTCATTCACTAGAAATATTTAAAAAATTTAGTAAAAAAATCTTTCCTGGTCGTCCCCACCTGGCAGAGTATCTAGCAAACTGACAACGAGGCAATCGTTGGATAGCAATGGCTCTCCGTTGTGCCAGGTAGTTCCCGGCTCTGAGGTCTTGGGTCGCTTCAGTAAGCTTTTTAAGGTTCCGTTATACATAAGGAACCCTTATAGTTTCGCTCTGTCCGTCTGTCTGTCTGCGCTTCTAGCTTCTGTAATTATAAATATAAATAAATCAAATTTGATATAGAATAATATTATAGAATATAGATTGTGTATAGATCTCGGTTTTGGCATCATAAAATAATAATAATTTTATATTTTAGGGGTGGCTCTCCATACATGTAAAGTGGGGATGAAATTTTTTTTTTATTCATCGTGTGGGGTATCGTTGAATAAGTATTTTAAAATAAAGGCAAGGTTTCATGCATGATTTTTTTAGAAAGTCCATCATTTTTGAGTGTTCGGCCTCCAAAGTGGTTTATAAATTGGCCCCCCCTTGGCGTTTCTAAAACATGAGCCTTAGAAACTTACAATTTTCCATGCTGATAGATCATGCTAAATACTATATATGAAAATTATTTTGAACGAAATCGAACTGTAGCTTTTGAAGTAATTTGAAATAAACCTATGACGCGTTTATAGTTACGGAACCCTCCTTTGACATGTCTTGACATGCTCTTGGTTAGGTTATTAGATTTTTCTCTTAAAAGCTTTTGTGCACCCGTGCCCAATGCGTGTCCACCCAAAAAAAATTTGCTTGACAACACCATGAGAATTCTAATTT
Organism: Phengaris alcon alcon; assembly: GCA_037179445.1. Classification (NCBI taxonomy): domain Eukaryota; kingdom Metazoa; phylum Arthropoda; class Insecta; order Lepidoptera; family Lycaenidae; genus Phengaris; species Phengaris alcon. The sequence goes on from JAYRCH010000354.1 coordinate 164,652, forward strand.
ATGATTATTATAAAACTATAATTACTTTTTTAAATTATTTATTATTACTGCTCATGAAAATAATAACGACTTTTACTTCCATTTTACTTTTTACTCCTTAAATTTCAGTTTTCACTAGTGAATCTTGTATGTAAACTTGTACAGTAAAACGACATTTCTAATGTCTTTCGACAATCGTCGTTTCTCATACATCATCTGTCACTTCCATAGAAAAACTAAGATTGCCGAGAGACAAGGTGGTCGTACAGTGCAGGATTAATTGAATTTGTTAGTAATTAAAATGCCCTCTTGTTTAATAAAACACGTTATCATTGATTATAATAATATGTGGGATGCGGTTTATGTTAAGACAGAGTGAAAAATAAAAGCACATAATGGAATCTTAATAGATGGATTAACTTTCTTTTTCGCGTTGAACAATCGATCTTGTGTTGTGTGTAGTAGAGTTTTATTTGTTTATACACTAAGCTTTTCTTTCATTAAAAGCGACGCGGGGCCCGCACGGAGCACCTCAAAGATTGATGGAGCAGGATGGATTTGTTCTATTCGCGCTCACTCATCAATCATTCGCGGATATTTTTCCGTGTCTCAGGTTGTTTAGCCTAAATAGATTGTTGCCCGAGCGTCGCTTATATGGACGTGTATCACATTAGCTTTATGTTTCGTACAAGGCATTTAAATTTGATTAATTACGTCGGAGTATTCGGTTAAGATCTGATATCTAAATTTATTCATCGGCTCCAACTAAGACAGAAATTCGTTATTTATGAATATTACATTCACCTCGCCAAGATTTTATCTATATTTCTATACTAATATTATAAATAGGAAAGTTAAGTTTGTTTGTTTTTATGTAGTTTCGGAGCCTGTTCAATCTAAACAAACAAACATTTGTTTGTTTGCATTGCATTGAACAAGCTCCGAAACTACGGGACTGATTTTGATGATATTTGGCACAGAGTGAACCACGGGTAAGACAAAGGCTACTTTTTACCGCGGCAAAACGTACGGTTTCCGTAAGATTTTGTTGTGCGCGCACGATTTCGCGGGAAACGTGTAGTTCCTTAAAAATAAGAGGATCTTGAATGTTGTTATTTCAAAAAATCGGTATCGTCAAGCGACGCTTGTGATAAGAATGGGTGACCGTTTTGATGTTTTCAAGCATATATAAAAATATGATTGAAGATAATTACGACGACAAAACAACGATAACACTTCCACTACAATTATTCAATTATATTTCGAAAATATTTTAAGAATAAAATTTTGGTAGTATAATAAAATTTTAATTGTATAAATAAAACAAGTGGTTTAATTAAGAAAACATTTAAATTCAGCCTCAAGTTAGCTGACCTCAAGTCAACCCACAAATTAATTTAACTGGACATAAGTAGTGGAGTGTTAGCATTTACACGTCCTTAGCGACCCTCATGCTTCAGAACTTTATGTTGGAAGAAAATACATGATCAAATGTTGTTGTGACATAACGTTAAATTACATTTAAAAATTGTAAAAAACATAGTTTCTGTTAGCTTATTATGTTGGTTAGACACGTACAGATTTGATTTGGAGCAGAACATTATGACAGCACTACACTCGTGTGTTTGATTTTCAGCTCTATTGTATTAGCACAGTGTACTATTTACAGTTCATTCCGATTTTTTTGCAGTGTTCTCTCTCTCAAAAATAATTCTCCTTAAACTTAAATAAACTGATAAATAAATAATAAAAAAACTATGTTCTTACAATATTATTCTGTCCTTTTTACACAGGTTGACTTTTCAAATCGCTTGTCGATGTTATATCGATCAATAGCTTAATTTAATTAAAAACAATAAATTTAATTTTTTGTTACGTTTGTTAATACCATAAGTTGAAGTTACAAACTGAGCATAAAACGACAGAATTTAAAGTTTATATTTTACATTTTTTTTTCGTTAAAATCCATTTCTACTTTTACATTTTTAATGATCTAAAAAATGTTTCAGTAATGATTATTCTCATCATATATCAGATCAAACATATTCAAGCTTCATCACACTCTACTACCGGCGAAATATCGAAATCATCGCGTCAACTGGACAGATTTCATTTAACCTAGATATGACTCAGTATCAAATAAAAATGCATTGAATTTTACAGTTTTATAAGAACTATGAAAAATAATTTACTTTGCGTTCTGTGCATAATATTTTACTACAGTTTTTATAATGAAGCTTAGTTTGCCAAGGTTGTATGTAACAACGCCTGGTCTCCGACTACGGACTACGGTCAGCGACTAGTGCCAACATTCTGCATACTATATAATGTAGTGGTAAATTAAAACGGACTTAATGACTTGACTCGACTAGTTTTAAGAACTCCTCCACTAGAACTCTAAAAATCACTACTCACGATTTAAAGCTAGCATAGTCTACGATTTGCTACGGCGTAGCAGCTACGACTAACGTGCTACGGCGTAGGTGCTACACCATAGCACAATCCATACGAAACTTGTTTTGAGGACTTTTTGGGTCCTTTTGATTACCTCCAGATAATAATCAATTTAAAGGTCTAATTAAAAAAGTTATCTATTTTGTATAATTTTTGTTTAAAAGACGTCATACGTAACAAAAATCAGAACAAATATTATAAAAATATTCGTTTTTTGTTCAGAAATTAATTCGAATACAATCACAATTTTACTCTAAATGGTTATCGAATTTCGTGCGGTGACAGTTTAGTTAAAGATTTTAAATTAGGCCACGTGACGCCACATCCATACACAACGCCGTGATTACGTCCTCAGGTGTATTGTGCACCGCCATTGTATTTCCCACATGACCAGTGCTTATACGGCGCATATTATATCATTGTTTATCAAATCTTTGCTGGTATATATTCTAATCTATCCCACGGAAACTCTACATAAAAACTATCCTATACATTAAATACAGAATGTGTGCATAATTTGATTTAATTCCAACTAAATTGCGAAGTATTTATTCTATTATCAAATTGCATCAGACACTCGACGAACACTCCGATACCTCCTCACATTTGTTAAATTCGCAATGTAAGTAAATAATAGTAACTACTAAGAACTTTATGTGAAAATTGTAGCTAGATTAATTTACTGTATAACCCGTGTAAGTCAGTAATTTTCACATGACTAAACCACTTACGTATTTAATAAATCTTACTAAAGTTTAACGTATATTATAAATATTAATAGCACACGTAACATACAAGAGATAATTTGTCTTGTTCCTCTTACCACAACACCTGCGTAATGTTAGCTTAAAAATTATATTATAAATGAAGACAACACGAGTAAATCTTTGCTTCAAATAAAACACATATTCTAAACACCTACATGATGTAACAATATTAATATTATATTTCATGATATTAGATTAGCATAAATCTAGACAGACAGCTGCCAAAAAACTGATTTCTGACAGGATATGATTGTCTTATTTTTTTGATTATATTGTTGACTGGCAACAAACGTGCGAAGTAAAATATGAATGTAATAAAAGAATATTTCACTAACGTGTATAACTTTAAAGTAAATTTCACGCTTGCCTCTCATATTAATATAATAAAAAAAAGCAAAGCATACCTAGTGCCTAAAACTTGATTATCTGTTTTTTACTCTTTAAGAATACTTTGTACACTAAGGACGTATATTTGTATTGTGTATATTATCTAACTAGCTGACCCGATAGACGTTATCCTGTCTTAACTTCTACTACGTAAGTATGAACTGGAATAAATAAAATATAACTAGGTACTACAATTTCTACACCTCAAACTACACCTCCAACTTGTTGGTTGTAGGTGATGGTTAGGTTATCTACACCTCAATCAATGACAAATAATGATCCCAGTAATTGTATTAAATTTTAGAATACAAAAACTGTTTGACTACACAAAATTATAGTAGTAGGACTATTTTGTAGATATTATAGAATGTTCTTTAATATTATTTTGTTCTATCATCAATAGTTAATGCAGCGTATGCGCTAAAAGATATTTTATGGCAATTTTTTAACACCTTGGGTCACATTATTCAAGTTGTAGCGGGTGTGGTGTCTAATTATCGAATAAAATTTCGAAATCGGTCCAGTAGTTTTGGCGTTAATCGGGAACAAATAATATACAAAAATACAAATATTTTCTCTTTATAATATGAGTATAGCTATATTGTAGATTACTAACATCAAATTCAATGACAAATATCTTAAGATTCTGCTCATCTTTCGCCCTTTCTAAGAAATATTGCTTTGAAGGAACTTCTGCGGATTTGATACCAATATTATTTTACGGCCACTTGGCCATAGCTTCAAAGGGGCAAAACTTGACTTTAAAAGTAGAATCTTATACTAGATTTATAAATTTTTTGGAACTAAAGGTCAGGTCAAGACTTCTTTCATTAAAGGGCGGAATAAATACACATTTTTTTCGAGCTTCAAGAAAACTGTTTTGATTGGCAACGTATTATCATGCCGCTTAGGATCTCGTAATCATTAATTATACAGAATGCTTAAATTGCTGTATCGTATCCATCACGTGGCATCGGCGTGTATCATGACCGTGAGATATTCGCCATTTTTTTTCCAGTAGTGGTTAATCTGATCTGTTTGGGTCATAATAAAACACTGAAGATTGTTTCAATCGTCAATGTTTTAATTGTCCTCGTAATAACAGAAGTATACTCAAGTAATTTAAGCACAACTTAAACCTGAGAAACGTTAATTGATCTTTTGTTTAACGCTTAACTTATAAAACGTCTGTATAATCTTAATTGTACTTAGAAGTTACCGCAACAATAGATAGAAAAATATTAACAAAAAAATCGGTTGTCTGTAAAGTCGATTTACTGACGATAGTTGAACGTGACAACATCATAAGAAAATACTGATGGATCGCTCAATCAAGTAGGAGAGAGACAGATTCCGCGCTCTCGCTTGCACTTTAAGCCTTAAATGGAACGCCTCAGAGCGAGGTAACGCCGCATGAGTCACGTTTTGTCGTGCGTGCAGCCGGCTCCATCGAATTATAAGACGTTATCACGTCAAAAAATTGGGTGTAATCTTTTTAGTTCAAATGTTTTGTCTTCATCCTCCGGATCTATACTTCACGGATTAGCTACGCTCTACCAAACCCTGGTATATAATACAAATACTAAACACGATACGCTTGATTGTTATATTATGTCAAGATGCTACAAATGTGTACCCACCCTTAGGATCTCATATCCATTATTTTCCTATACAGGGTATACAGGAGACACTCTGTATAGAATATCTTATTTATTGTCTTATTTTAAAGGTATAAAAAAGAGGGTAAGACATTATCTCTTCTCTCTTTGATACAGTAAAATGTAGACTCAATTAGTAGAATTGTTCCAGAATCCCTGTTCCCGCGGTTCGTGGAGCCGGTGCCAAACGTCACCGTGACTATAGGGCGTGACGCGCTGCTCGCCTGCGTCGTCGAGGACCTCAGAGGCTACAAGGTAACGACTTACTTGAGAATATAATAGTCTAGTGCAGTGGTCTCCAATGAGTTTCGCTCGGGGTCCGTTTTAAGAAATAAAATGACTATCGAGGCACGCACATTTTAATTATAAGAAAAAATATTTATTAAACAAATGTAATTAATGAAATAACAAAGGTATTTTGTTACATAGGTATCAATGCGAAAAATGTCATTTTTTGTTGCGAATTATCTGTCTGAAGTTTGGAGTAAATTTTATTATTTATTTATATCGGAAGTAGTCTTTAGTGTAGGTAAGTTACTGTGTTCTCGCGGTCCGCACAAAATGGGTCGGCGGTCCGCCATTTGGCGACCCCTGGTCTAGTGTATGTAGAAATGCATGCCGTTGTTTTCTGGGCTATTCCATGGGTTGAAAATATTGTTGCAAATGTATTTTAAAATTTAATTACATATTTGATAGCTCTGGACGAAATGCTAAAAGTTCAATGTAGGTAATCTGAACAATTTATCGCAAATAAGATAACTTCAATACGAGTATTGTTCATAAAATGAGAATATTATCTTTATTCTACAAATTATTCCCAACTTGCGAAACGTTCATCGATCACCATCAGATCTATTACTTCACACTTTACATTGCTTCAGTTTCCATATTAAGAAAGCAACTTATTAATTACTAAAAGACCTGAAACACTAATGGTGCCGGACGATAGCGGTAATCAATTAGGATTTGGTCGTAATAGCGCCTGCGGTGAGTCGAGCCTTATCTGATTGGCTCTTTTTCAAACACTAGGTCTTGCTAACACTTTATTGATGCTATGTTACGTAAAAGTGCAGCTAAGTTTTCATTGTCGTGTAGCTTTTTTAATTATCAAACGAGTGTACGGATCGCCCGATTGAATGCGACTACCGTCGTCCATAAACACGCCACCCCACCAGACGAGTTACAGGTGCATTCCAGGTCATAGTCTCAAGTCTCACTCGGCGAAACACCATGTAAGTGTTATTTCACGCCGGTTTTCTGAGACGCCTAGGTATTTACTACCGGTCGTGGAAATTTGTGCTAAATTATGTATCTTCCGTAGAGAAACCCAAATAAATTCAATGTTTTATTGGCTCTATTGTCATAAGACTAAATTTTAGAAAGCGTTAACTTGCTTGCGAGTCAAGCATTGTACCGTTGGACAGTGGACACTGAAGTGATTTAAATAGTATTTATAATTTAATTTTAAATGGTTAATGTAAATGAAATCAGTCGTTCATTAATAAATATGAATGACACCTGATTACTGTATTAATTTATTTTACAAGCATTTTCAAGTGTTAACTAAATATAATATTATTTTAAATTCAAGTTAAACAATACCGATTAATTTGATGTCAGTATAATTATCTGCTATTTGACTTTACAGTTATCTCGAAACGTATTTTTACTGAAAACGTATTTCTAGTAATCATAACTAACGATTCTTATTCAATCAAAAGATCTTCTCAAAATAGATCATTGATTATTTACTAGTCAATTACACCTACTTTTCGAACTTTTAAATGTTTTTTCTTCTTGTATTTCTCGTACTCAATTATTTTTCTAGCTCTATTTACAAACTGCACTACCTAATTATACCAACTTTTATAAAAAAAATGTATTAATGAAATTAAAATTAAGTCTTAATTCTTATCGAATCTATAAAAATATTAAGAGCTTAAAACGTGAGTTAAGATAATTGTATAAACGGATTTGCAGGAACAGAATTCTATACAGCTCCATCCGTGCGGCGCACGAAGTAAAGTTTTAACAAGCCAACTTAATATCACTTTGCTGGGAATGCACGATTCACCAGTTATTAATCATGCAGGATGGCTAGTTAGTAGCGGGCTGCACGGTGCGCCACTACGGCCAGGATTTAAATAGACCGGGCGAACATCACAACTGAGTTTTAGAAGAAGATTTAATATTCTTTGACAAGTAAACAAGTCCGCTCGTATCGTATTGTGGCTGGAACAAAGAGATTATTGTATTACGTTGTGTTCTGAATTGCGAGTAGCGCTGAATACAAAATGGCCTGATGATTTTTGAACGTTTTATTTTGAATCGCTTAAAGTAAATGTTTACAGTGGCTAAACGATTGGATGAATGCATTATTTTTTAACGATTCGATTACTTTAACAAGAATTCGATACTCGGTCAGCCGTTCAGAGCCGAAAACCAGAACGCTCGCCGGTAAACGTATTTAATGTTATTGGAAAAAGAAAAATAACAATGCGAAGTAACCCAATTATAAACTTATGATTGTCATCACGTAAGGCAAACGTGACAAGGGCAAGGCGGAATCGACTGCACGGTATCAAATTGGCAACTCTCCACGCCTGTAATTTTTCATGTTAGTACTTCTCCGTATAATAACGTGTGTAAAAATTCACGCTTCAATAGTTACATTTTGTTACTTATAATAACTATATATTTTATAAAAATCTAAACCCAACTACATAAATGATATAGCCTATGTTAACCGGGCTGTTATCACGAATCTATTTACACTTCCTTCATTAAATTGGACCAGTTGTTTAGGCGCTACGGTGGAACAATCATACAACCATACATAGATAGACTGTCAAAATCATTAGCCTTCCTTTTGCCTTCACCGTAGTTGGGTAATAATAGAGAAAGACAAAGTCAAACGAGTGTCAATATTTAGATCTTAGACCCATAGTTAAAGCCTCTACGAGAAGCTACAATAATCATTTGAGATTTCTTAAGTCATTTGTAGTAAGAGTTTAGTCTAACAAACAAAATAAAAGTTTTTGGCATGCAGCTAGATTCCATGAGCTCTGCTAAGAAAAACACAAATATATAATAGTATATACACTATAGAATAAAAATTCCGCACCTTTTCTTTTCGTTTGCGTTACAAACTTAAACCGGATAGAGTACAGTGTTGCATACTAAAATACTTCTACTTCATTAACCTACATATCGTAATTTATACAAAGTTTTCATAACCTACGCTTTTCCAGGCATAAATAACGCGATTCTGTTAAAAGCAGTTCATTTCATTGAGTTCATTATGAGTTCATAGTATTTCAGATTTTGAGTACGCGTTGAAAAAAAAAAGTAATGGTCAGTTCACACCGCGAAGGTGCGCGACGAGACGGGGCGCTGCATTTTTCAGATAGCTATTCAAAATTGAACTTTATTTACTTAACAAAAAAGTTAAAAGTTTTAGGTTTAACGTGAAATAAATTTATAGACGTTTGATTAAAATATGTTTTAGGTGGCGTGGGTACGCGTGGACACTCAAACAATTTTGAGCATCCATCACAACATAATCACTCAGAATCCCAGAATCAGCCTGTCGTACAACGACCACCGCTCGTGGTACCTCCACATCAAGAACGTCCAGGAGATAGACCGGGGGTGGTACATGTGCCAAGTGAACACTGACCCTATGAGATCAAGGAAAGGATATCTGCAAGTTGTTGGTAAGATGTGCCATTTAAGTATCTACTTCAAAGCAACAGCCTCCAGGTCGTGGGTTCGATTCCCGCGTTGGAACAACAAAAAATGTCGTTTCCAAGTTTGGACAATGCAGGCTTGATCACCTGATTGTCTGACAAGAAATATTATCAATGTGTCGGATGGGCATGTACAAAGCCGGTCCTGTGTCTATATATCTCGCCAGTCGTGTCGGTTATCCGTCCCATTAGGTTTCGAGAGTAAAGGAAGAGAGAGTACTCTTGTGTACTGCGCACACACTTGGACACAGTAAAATAACTCCTGGTTTCAATTAAACCGGCTACCGTCACCGACATCGGTGTAGGGAGCTATTATTATTGAAGTAAAATAATTATCTAATAGTGATAATAAAATTTTTAATACCGTACTTGCAATTGCAGTTAAATAATATACCTGGGTAACCGAGCTACTCTTTATCCCGATATAGAAGAGTGTTCCCGTGGGAGACTTTACGCGGGCGAAGCCGCGGGCAAAAGCTAGTAAACAATATTTTTTTAATATGTAAAACAGACTACAGCTGTCTTGTATGTGTAACAGGTTGCTTATTACTTTTAGAACATAATTATTCAACCTCTGCGACATGGCCGGTTGTTTATTTCGCGTTAACGACTCAATCCAAGTGGTGTCAGTTATCCTTTGAATATAAAGTGGACCGCCGAGCCCACTTTATTAATTCATCACCAAACTTTAATCCCGTTAATACTTGATTCACGTTCTGTTTACTGATGTAGTACTAAACGACCAAACGATAAACATACAGATTATGAAAGTTAACTTCTATTTTGTATTAAAGTTGTGATACAATTTATTTGCATTTTAAACAATCTGGGTATATAATGATGTTTTAACTTCCATAATTTGATTTATTAGCGCCCATCACACGTACAGTTCTGACCGCGGGACGCACGCGCCGGTACAATCCGCGCTCCGAACCAAACGTGTAAATGCCAGGGGCCGACAGTCTGATCTGGCATGTCGATGACAGCGCATTTTCCACAGTTTGTACCGCGCGCTTAATCGCATTTTGACGTATTATATAAGACATCCAAACCGTGACGCATTTTTAGTCGAAATAAGCACGACTGTTCGATCCGCTGTCCGAAGGGCGTGCAGGGCGCAATTGGTGGTAAATTGTGAGAATCCCTTGTAAATTAATTTTAAATAATATTCGATTATATTTACTCTCTGTCCAATTTTCTATTCCTTTTCGAGGAATTCTCATATTTCATTCTCAATCATCTTTAGTGCCTCCGATGATAATAGACAATATGACATCAACGGACATGGTGGTGCGGGAAGGGACAAATGTGACCATGGTGTGTCGAGCCATGGGTTACCCGGAGCCCTATGTTATGTGGAGGAGAGAAGACGGACAGGAGTTCAATTGTAATGGAGAATCAGGTATAAAAATTATTATTTACGAAAGTCAAATTAAGAAGTGAAAATTATTGTACATTAAAAATTTATATATTTGGTAGGGAAAAATCGATCAAACACTTTTGTAAACCATAAAAAGACATTGCATAAGTCTATAATTATAGTGCAATGTTTTTTTATCATACTTCAATATTTCAAAACACCAAAATCTCTTATTAGTCGTAAAAACGATATTCGCAATAATTTCGGTAACAAGAATAATTGTTTGAATTGAATAAAACATTTTTACTCCAAGCTTATATGGACTAAACCAAAATAAATAAAAAGAAATGAAGGTAGTCGATAATCGTGTGAGGGACCCACTTGAACAGATTAACTGGGACCACGAATTGTCAATTGAATAACCCGAAATACGTTTGAATATCTGACGAACGAAACCAATTTATACGGAACGAAATTTCGCATTTTGTACAAGATTAAGTAAATATAAAACCCGATGGCGGACATCGAGCGAGGTCGTGACACAATGAAATAACAACTTGAGCCAATTGTTTCGTACCGTTTCGACAAATAGACACAATCTTTGCATATCCGACACATTTCCACTGAAAACGAAAAGCCGTTTTCGAGAAACCGATTATATATATATATATATATATATATTTATATGCAAGATTGTCTCATTTAAAGCATAGGATACAATAACTATGACAGCACAGCACATCGTAAGAAAAGCTATAGTATATATTAATTAATATTAAAAAGTGCTTGTTTCTTTGATTGAACGTGGAACCACTGGTTCGATTTGATAAAATCGTTCTGTGCTGCACATTAGCTTCATGTTTCATTAAAAGTACCTGGGTAACCAAGCTTTGCTCGGAGTTCTGATAAATTGAAAAAAAAACACAAAAATATTTATCTGACCGACATTTGAACCCACCACATTCCGGATTTCTAAACAAAGCAAAAGCGCATACCAAACAGCCAATGGGACTGACATAATAGTGTCGAAAACGAAAACTTAAAAACGTCATCATGAATACCTACTTGTACTTATTTACGGACATGACAATCGTTTTACTAGGCAATAAATTTCTTAAGACATGTCTTAAAATAAGTTCTGCAATTGATCTTACATATACAGGCTAGGGCTTCCCTTTGATGGAGAACCAGCCTTCGCTAATGCTGGATAGTATATTTATTAAGGATGGTCTAGATTTTGGAGTGTTTAGGCCATATAATTTCACGCTACGACCATTTATAGAAAAGAGTATTCCAACTTGAGCCACTTGCGATAAAGAATTAAGGGAATATATTTTCACAGTGAACGTGGTTGATGGAGAGAACTTGACGATATCGAAAGTGTCTCGGCTGCACATGGGAGCGTACTTGTGCATCGCGTCGAACGGAGTCCCGCCTTCAATCAGCAAGCGCGTTGTACTAATGGTTCAGTGTGAGTACAACAAATTATAAGTGCATGTAATTTTCGACACTATATCTCATGTTTCAAGAATTGAATTAGAGAAATTATTTTATTTAATTCATTGTATGTGTGGTAATTATTATTAGATATCCTTATAACATTTTACAGTTACGAAGAATTACTATGACTATGCTGAATGCTCTACAATTTTAATGTAGATGTTTGTTAACTTTGTAGTTATCAAATAGGGGAAATAGGAGCAGGTACTATAATCTCATTTATTACGCTTAGTTAAGCAACTTTTATTTAAATGTAGAAAAAAAATACGCCTTTTCATTCGTTATTGGATGATTTATAACAGTATTCTCCGAGCGAAGTAACCACTCTTGAAATACTTTGGTGCCTGGGACAGTTGGTTTTTTTATAAATGTCATGTGATTGCCAACGCACATACGGCATTCTCACAACATAGTCAGCCTAGTCCAGAGGAATGACTGGTCAATACGTCTGGGGCCAACCATGTGCAGATTTCCTCACGAAGTTTTCCTTCACTGTTGGAGCGTTCGTATAATGTACGTGAGATCTGAAAAAATCTCATTGGTACAAATGTAGAAAATAGCATAGAAGTTGTAGCCTCAAGGAGAGCGTGATTGCATCCTTATCATGCAGTGCCTTTATCCTTATCATGCAGTGCCATTCTCAACTGCCCGGGGCACACTGTTATCCTCGATGAAATCACTTTTATAGTACTAAAACAAGTTATGTAACATTTACGTTTGTATACTTCTTATAGTTTTAGATATCTGTATATATAAAAGGAGATGTCCTCACTGACTGACTGTATACCACAAATATGAGGCAAGTAATAACTTACAGACAAAAAAATTACATTTTGCATGTAAAACGAAGGTATTCCTCTCGCCTAATAAACGCATCTTGAATTTGCTCGAAGCGAGTACGTAAAAATGTCCACCCCGTAGACGGTGTGGCGTTTAGAAATATTATTTTTGCCGGGACGTGCGCCGGTAACGAGTATTTACGAGGACAGGGCGTCTATATCTGACAGCGTCTTCCGCTCGTAATTGCACCCAATTAGAACATTATGCTGACGTGAATACGACGTAATGGCGCCAGTTCATTTCGGTGGCCGATCTCGTCACGAGAAGTCCGTGCTCGTACGTACGGAGAAGTTGTGTAATTTTCCCAAGCGAACGCGTAAAACGCTATAGTTTTTGTCCATCTGAATAGGTAAGAAGCACGACGTAATATTTAAAAAAAAATGCAACATTACACTGTACAACGCTTGAACACCTAAAAATGCAAATAAACCTCGTTAGGTTTAATTAAATCGGTGTTCCTTTTTTATGTAAAATTAGTAATATATTAACCAAACCAAAACCTAAAAAAATTTACAGAACTGAAGATACTATCTCACCATGCTGTGCTTTAAGTGAAACCCAATAAAGAAACTTCCTCTTACCTACATTTGAATGCGCTAAAGTATTACTGTAGCGCATTCGTTGTTCTACGTTTCCAAAGATACGTAAAATTCTCACGTAGCTTTCAGTCGATTAACCGATGTCCGATGGAGCTTCTTTATGAATTCGCGCTCTATTTCGTTTTAACTTCTCGTCTTAATAGCTTAGTAAAAATAGTATGTTCTAAGTAATAGCTTAGTAAAAATAGTATGTTCTAAGATGTTCAATTAGAGCCAAAATAATAGAATTACGATTATTATCCAAGCATCAGGTAGAACTAAAACTAATTTAGTTTGAAGTTTGACACAAAACAAGTTTAGTTTCAAGCAAACTATTATATTTTGCTGTTTTATATTAGTTTCTTGATTCTTTTGAACGAAATATAAAAACAAATGTAGCCTACGTATTGTAATCAGATATTTCTTTATTCAGGTATGTTTACATTATTATTCTGTATTTCTATAATAATATCTATGGATGCTTCACTCCACGTCAATCGGTTCCCGTGCTAAGTATCCGAAGAATTTGTGTTACAAATACCAGACAACGGGAAGTATATTTAATACTTTTATACTATACATATATTTAACATTTTTATTATATAATCTACATCCAATATCCGTTACCCAGGAGCACAGAAAACTTTTTGTTCCCTCGGCGGGATTCACACCTCCACATTCCATGCGCTAACTACTGGGCCACAGATGTCGTCAAAGTACCAACAAAACACAAGCTCTAAACCTATAACTTCCAGATAGAGTAATTTCTACATAGTAATATCGATATTGCTCGTTTAATTTATGTACACTAAAAGTTAGGCCTCGTGTACGTACCAACTGCATCATACGGTACCGTTTGACTGAAAGCAACGATATTACTCCGGGTCTATTATAAGTTTCAACTGCCTTCCTGCGTCATAGAGAGGAACCGGCAGATGGGTATGATATATTGACTGAACGCAATTAGTCGAAGCGTAATATAAAAACCGGCCAAGAGTGAGTTGACTCAAACGTAGGGTAGGGTTTTGAAGTATGCTCACTGATAAATGTGACGATAGTTGTTGACAATAGACTGTAGCGACTATTAAAAAATGTTAATCTATCAATTTCATTTTATCAAAACAACAAACACCTACAAAATCTTACAAAGCTCTTGATATATTTTTTTTGTAATTGAACGTTTTGTTTGGAATATAGGTAAACTAACATTTACAAATAGATATTGGTAGTGAAATCGGTATTGCATAATTATAGCACAGACACTTTCATGAAGTTTTGGCACAAGGAACTCCGTTTTACGTATATTTTCAAACGTAAAACGGAGCAAGTCCCAATATTTGATTGGTCTATAACATCTACTAGCCAATAACATTAATTTATTTTACGACTGCAGCACCACGCCGCACCGCGTCTATTGATCAATGACTCTGAACAAACAAACTCAATATTTCAGAAAATTCAACTACTTATGAAGAGTTTGTTGTGATTATCTAAATCTTGATATTTGTAGACTCACGTAGTATTGAAACAATAAAATTAAATGAATACGGCTTATAAACTACAAACAAAAATATTATTATAAAATTTTTAAAATAAAATAAAAATAATAAAAAAAAACAAAAGTTGTAAATTTATATAAAAATAAAATAAAAATTATAATTATTATAAAATGTAGTGTGTGTGTGTGTGTGTGTATCAAAGAGAGAGAGGTAGATGTTAGATGTGTTCCAGTGTTATCATGGATTCATCTATGCACTTTTTAAGTTTCACCGTACAACCAAGTTAGTAAATATTTAGATAGTGCTTTTTGTGTCACGTGGCGAATGCAGTTTCGATTTAAATAAATTTGTAACTTTATTATATATAATATAAGGGTACAAGAACATTCCAAACCTATAAGCGAAAGAAGTGCTTACGGGGAGTATTTGGAATCTTAAAAACTCGTCTACTTAACATTTGTTCGTATGTATATTTAGATGTTGCTACTGACATGTGTACAGATTCAATGACTCTTACGTAGGAGAGTTTTCTGACGCTTAAAACTTTAGTTTCCTTGTAAAGACTATTTGACTATAAAAGGTTGCCTTGACGAACCCATAAAATACTTTATTTATGGGTTTCATCAAGGTAACCATTAATACCCCTCTTTGAGCTCATTCCAGGGAAATGAGATTAGATGTGGAATACCCACCCCAGGCGAGGATGCAAAAATAAATGAGAGATTGGCATAAGGAAAAGTAAATTGTTTTTAAAGTCTGTCCGTCAACCACATCTTGTATATTTCGCATAACACTCATCAGCTTCCTCACTCGTTTGGACGTGTCTTGTATGTGCAATTTAAAAGACAAACAATCATCCAAAGTGACACCGAGGTAGCGGATAGATTTAGATATTTGGATAGAATTACAGTTACAGAAGATGTTCTGGTGGTGAGAGAAGCAGTGTGAAGAATTGATTTGTATCTGATGTAGCGTTAAAGAGGCCGAAGCAGCAGTTTTGTAGATGCAAAGTTTTAGAAGTATTTAACGAAAGAAGATTATGATTTAGTTTAATAGAATGGACATCCCGTTCTCAGCTTTATTGCAGACTTGTTCCCAAGTTGAGTCATAGAAAATAAGGACTGTGTCATCTGCATAGTATTAGACATTCACGTTTTTTATTTTCAGAGTGCAATGTCATTGATATAGACGAGGAAGAGTGCGGGACCCAGGATGCTGCCTTAGGGTATGCCGAAAGTTAGAGGAAAAAGTAACATGAGTATGTTACTTTTTAAACCAGATATTCCAAAACATTGAGTTCGTTTAGATAAATAACTACTTAACCATTTCAACTGATATCCTCTGATTCCATAGGCTTCTAGTTTTTTCAAATAGTTAAATAGAATCAAAAGCCTTAGCTAGGTCGAGAAATATGCCAATACATTTTTTGCCTTTATCTATATATGAAGCTACGGAGTTTGTGAAAATCTTGACAGCATTCTCGGTAGTCGATAATTACAGTAACTAGATTTTGGACCACCTTTGTGTATAGGCACTACGGCAGCTTTTTCCAATTGTTTGCTTGTGTCTGTCTTACGCATGTGAAAAAATTGTTGAGAGAATCTAAAGATTTTTCAAAATTTTCATTGATCCCCAAGGTCTGCAGTATCTATAGGGGAAAGAGCGGCAAATTGCTTCGGCAAGATGTCGCGAGTTTCGGCTAGCTCATGGGGGGTTAGGTACAGGGCTCTTCGGGTGCTGTACCAGGGGACCTTTGTGGCTACTGTTACATATGCGGCAGCATGTTGGTACGAGCGGGCGACCCTTCACGTTGTGCGGAGTACGCTTTTGCGCACCCAGAGACCCGCCTTGATCCTTCTGACCAAGGCGTACCGCACGACGAGCACTGACGCCCTGGCAGTTTTGGCAGGGGTGCTACCGACCGACCTCGAGGTGATGCGTGCTGGCAGACTAGGTGTGATGCGCGAGACCGCGGTTACCAGGGAGGAGCTTCGGAGTGCGAAGCTCAGGGAATCTGAGTCCGCTTATGCCCTATGGCAGGAGCGTTGGGACACATCGGCAAAGGGAAGGGTTCGGTTCTTTCCGGACGTGAAGGCTCGTTCCAAGGCAACTTGGATAGAGCCTGACTATGAAACATCGCAGCTGCTTACCGGTCACGGCTGTTTCAGAGGGAGGCTTCACAGATTGAATCTTTCCGACGTGGGGTCATGCTACTGTGGCGAAGCCGCAGAGGAAGACGTACACCACGCTATCTGGGAGTGCCCTCTGTACGGGGAGGCGCGTAGGGAGCTTTTGGATGAGATCGAAGTCTTTAGAGAGGGTCCGGCCTATTACTGCGACCTCGTTTCCACGGCGTCGAACTTCGGACGGCTACGGGAATACGCGCGACTATGGCATAGGATAAGAAGTGGACTTGAACGCCAAGAGAGGGCAATAATAATTGGAGGCGAATAAGGACGAAAACCTAGATGGTAGAACCAGTACGCGCTATCGGAAGACACCGAAGTCGTATCTGTGTTGTCCGCCCCAGAAAGGGGAGAAGGACTTAGGGACAAATAGAAAGAGACTAAAGAACTTGTAGGGAATCAAGAATTGCGCACCTGAAGGGAAGGACCCAGGACAGTAGGGTGCGCACTCCCATGTTTCGGCCCGTATAATCAAGACGGTTGATAGGGCCATGGGTTGGTGGAGGGATTTGATCCCCAAGGTCTAGCAAGGAATTGTTGATTTTATTAGGATCTCTATGATACGGTTTATAGCTTTTAAGGCTGTTTTTATTTTTATTAATATCATTTTTGTTAAGTTCAGATTTTACTTTTCTTAATATTTTATGTGAAATTTGCGGTATCTAGTATAAATTAGTTTTTTAGTTTCATCGTTTGGGTGTTTCCTAATTAGTAAGTGTCTTGTATTGTGCTTAGCGCAGCACATTGAACCAGGAGTCATCCACGGTTGGATGATAAAAACTTATCAACATCACTTGTTATTTTTTTATTATTTTATTGTACAAACCATACCCATACCCCTACCATTGATTCGTGCGTCTCATTATATATCTATGTGTCTATTTATTTACTATGCTCTCTATATGTCTATTTATTTAAAAAAACTTTTTTTTAAGTTAAAATCAAAATACTGTGTTGACACAAAATAAAAGCTTGCCATTTAAACAAACAAACAACTATTTAAACAGAGAGCTTGCAAAGCGACTTTTGTATCACAAATATTTACGGCGCCGTTTTTATTTCGTTTTAATCTAGTTTTAATTGAGATATTTGTTCGCAGTTCCGCCGATGCTATCAATTCCAAATCAATTGGAGGCTGCATATATTGGACAAGACGTAACGTTGGAGTGCCATACCGAGGCCTACCCATCCTCCATCAATTACTGGACTACGGATCGGGGAGACATGATTATATCAGGTCTGTCACATGATGTTGTGAATTGTTGGGACGTGATGAAATCACGCGTTCTATAGATCGATTCTCGGTTCATTATTACTCCAAGGTTTGGTACTGCTAATATTCTATCCATTTTTTATACTTTGTACAACATTATACTCTATCCCACAGCTGCATTTTGTGTGTTACATTAGTAAATTATATTAATACTAGTTAGTGGTCGCCAAGTGGACGAAATTCGCCCAAAATTCACATAATTTTTAAGTTTAAGTTTTATAACGTTTCTTTTGCCTCTTTGAGATAAAAGATAAAAAGAAATAATGTAAATATTTGAAAGTAGAAGACACAGACTTTTCTATTGAAAGTAGAAGACAAATTGATAAAGTCAAGGTGTGACAATTATTATCATCACGTAAAAAAACGCTAGTGTGAGTTATTAATCTGAGATAGTGTGTGTAACGTTATTTTTACTAACTTAATGTTTTTTAAGCATTATTATGACCAAATTCTAGTGCAATTCACTCCATATAAACTTTAACTGTGCCAAATTTCATACTCCTCACCTTAGAGACAAACGGGTACACGGGTACGGGGTTTTTGCCTCACGTACTAAATCAAAATGAGCTATAAATATAAAATTTCGGTGATGCACACATCACATTGCACAGTTACAGCATGCATTGTATTATTTTCATAACTTGGAAAAAATATTACATCGATAGTCTTGTCTTGATTGCCACAGTAAAAAAAATACAGATTTGGTTTCCCGTTTAGGTCACAAATACATAACATCACTGACTGACGACGGCTATAGTCGGAAGATGAAGTTGACAGTGAGGAAAGTGTCGCCTAAAGACTTCTCCTCCTACCGCTGCGTGGCCAAGAACTCGCTGGGGGAAACCGACGGACTGATACGGCTAGATGGTAATCATTATTGAACTTTTTAACTTATTTTTTTACCCGACTACGGCGAAGCCAAAATAAACGATAATGATTTTGGCAGTATGTATGTATGTATGTATGTTTGTTCCACCGTAGCGCCTAAGCTACTGATTCGATTTTAGTAAATGAGGTATCAATATATTCGTTATATTAGCCCGGGTAACATAGGCTATATAATTTACGTCGTCGGCTTAAAGTTTTTATAAAAAAATATAGTTATTACTGAAGTATTTTACTTACATTGTGAATAGAAAAAATTGTGTATTGAAAATTAATAGTCATTTTTTTATTGTTATAAAAGGGATATTTTTTATAATAAATACTACTTTTTATCTCTCGTGTATATATCTCGAACTACTTATTCGAGATATAATAGTCTGTGTATTACACGAGAAGATTGTTGATTGAAGATTGAAGGTTGATTGTTGACTACTACGCTTCAGGCTCACCTCAATCTTTCATAATATTGACATGGAAATTTATCTATATCAATATTGTGATAGCTAAAGGACTTTTTTGGTATATGGAAAATGTGCTTAAAATATAATAAAGAAGTTGCCCGGGAGTTCATGCGAACAAAAAGAAATTACGCAGGAACCGTACATATTTCCGCGATAAAAAGTAGCTTATATCCTTCTCCGTGGTCTACTCTGTGCCAAATTTCATCAAAAGCGGTTCAGTAGTTTCGAAGCCTATTCAATGCAAACAATAAATATACAAACAAACAAATCTTTCCTCTTTATAATATTAGTATAGATATTGCTCCGTTGTTATAAGATTATCGGGTATAATACCGTCTGTGCCTAAGTCTTGGATTAAGAACCAAACAATAAGAAAAAATTATGTCTTAAAAAATAAAAAATAACTTTAAAAATTAAAATAAAGGACATTTATAAAGCCGATAATTGTTAATTGAACTTTTCTGTTTAATATATTTTTAAGTTATCGTAATAACAATCAATGGATTTTACAAAAACTACGAATTACTTGAATACCAGACAAACATTAAAGTCATTAAATATTTGGTATATGTTGATCTCCTCAAACACAAAGAACAAAATATCATACCAAAAACAATGGATATTTATGCACAGTCAGACGAAACGAAACTGTCTATCACATCGATAGGAATGATTTACAAGTGTCACAATACTGACGATATTTCGTTGAAAACCTTTGTGTTGTGCGTGCTACATTGAAAATCCTGTACTTTCAAAACTATTGATCAAAGGCAATATTATCTAAGCATTTATTATTACAGATAAAATAGGTGCCGTCTCTGACGTACACATACAGATACATAATAATTGCCAAACTAACAAATTATACAGGAAGGCTATGGCATAGGTAGATAGCACTTTTATAGGAAACAGCAGATTTTTTCTCAAGTAGGAAATATTAAAAGTTACTTATATTCAAGAGTATATTCACTCTTGAAAGTTTGGCCACTTTAAAAATACCCTGTTTAAACAATAATAGTAGAATAATAACTTACTTAGGTTTTCTATCGAACTCGTACCAATTGTGAATGTAACAGTGACTCTTTAGAATATAAACTCGTAGAAATATATTTAAAAAATTCCAAACGTTACAAACATTTCATTAATAAGTTGAGGTCTTAATCACTGTAAGATGAATTTAAATTATGAATTATGAAAGTAAATTCATAAACATACGCTTAATATCAAAGGGATAGCTTACCTTCCGATTTGTTAGTATAATATATACCGTGGAACTCCTTCAAATGTTCCGAGCTAACGAAGGTTCAAACGTTTGCATGTTTATTATAAAAATATTTTCAAGAACGAATATTCAATTTCTTTTAATAACGTCTGCTCTAATTTCTTTTAAACAGAAATACCCGCTCCGTCCACGACCAGCACCACAGTTAATTATGTTCCGACATTTCCGCAAAAGAAAAAAGGTAAAATAATTAGTATACTCCCACCATCTCGACCACTGTGTATTGAAAATATTCAAACAGATTTTCAACATTAATTATGAAATAGGACAAGAATTATTCATGTCGTGGGCCGCGATTGCGTAACCCTTCGTGAGGGTGTTGAACAATTTCCGAATTAATTTTTCACGTCCATCCCGGTCCTTTCCCTAATTTACGGCTGCTTATTGGAAAATTTGTAATTTCAGTACATTTACGGCGATTAGAGGAGCAGAAGTCAAAGTTCAGTTGCCCCACGTGCCTTTTATACATCCATCGCCGCGGCCGAGGCTCGCGGAAGGTCGTGGATTTTGTATTTATTGGTTTCGCCACCCGCGCCGTGGTCTAATGTTTCCGTACAATTGGGTCGTTAGTAATATTATTGTGGGAAAAGCGATTTTGTTTGCTCTTTGACTTTCAATGTTCGATCTTATTGCTACAGATTTGGGTTTTCCTCTGCTTACATACTTTATGAAGCCATATATTACGCCCAGATTTAAGACGTTTATTGTTCCATTTATCATTACGTCTTCGGCTTTGGTTAAAATGTTTGTTTTGTACAGGTAAGAATAAAAACAGATGGAAGGACAGTTCGGCAGAAAACAGAGTTATAGGTGATTATGAGGTGGAAGAATGGAAGGACGTTGGTAAGTTTAATCTCATATTAAATTTATTTGTAACAGTTTCAAAAAATAATAATTTACCTATCTGTTAATGTTATTTACGTGAATGTACTATGTAACCTATTGCACTCAACAGGTACTTAGAATTTCAGAAAAATCCAATATTTAAAAATCTGAAACCTGAGTTGCTAATCTTACAAAATTGAATCGCAGTGAAGTCTTAATATCGCCGGGTTTCTACGTGGTGTTTACTTTGCGACTTGACACTTTCGCCACGACTCATATTTTGCGAAAATGTAAAATATAATGTAGCTTAAGTTGGCTTGAAATACGTCGCGTAAGACATTGTTTTTTTTTTACTTAGTCTGAAGAATTTTGCTCGTAGGTAGGTATAACGGCCGCGCACTTATTCGTAACCTTTTTCATAGTTCGTTTTTTTATTTAAATTATTACTTGATTGATGGCAAAGATAGCTTGTTTGAAATATTGAGATTACCTACTTTGTCCTTTACATTATCAAAGATTTATATTTTAGTCACATAGTAATTAATCAGGTATGTAATTACTTGGCAAAGGTATAAATTCAAGACAAATGTATTAATTATCTGTGTCCTTTATATAAATATATGTATGCATGTAACGTTCTGTTTAGATTATGAGTCGACTCAGTCTTCGAGCTCCAGCACAGTTCAAGCCTTCACACTGATAACGGTGGCCGTCACGCTCATGAGCTGACAAGCTCACTAGGCACATCTAGTGAGAGAACTTGCCAAGTGTAAATATTGTTGTACCGTTACATATTTGTTTATAAATGTAAATAGCTGTAGCATATTGTTCATACTGATTAGAATATTTCCTTTTAGCTTTAACGTAGAAAAATTGACTTTCGTAATGTATGATAAAATATTTATGTTGAAGATCCCATACATATAAATCTACATTTCAACAGAGAAATAATATTACCTATATCATATTATATCATATATGTGACAAATAGCGCTATTGAATGTGTAGTCTATGTGATTTTGCTACGATTAAAAGTGATTTTTTTAAAGTGATTATTAGGTACTTATGAATAAAAATACGAATGATTTTTAATTTCGCAATTACAGTCTTAACTATATTGTGTTGTACATATAAAACAGTCAATTAATTAAGATTACTCAACAGAATCATATTAAAAAATGTATGTTACGAGTACAAATACAAAAATAATAAACACAACATTAAAATTTAAAAGATTACCAATTCGTTTATTTAAGAAATATTTTAGTTTTATAATGCTGCATATGAAAATTATTACGAAAAGTATAGTGAAAATTACCTACCTAAAAGATGATAGGTAAGTAAATACAAAATAACATAATATAGTCTGTCAAAATTATTACTTCTTGTGTTAAGTATTGTATTTTGTAAACCAAATTCTGAAAAATAATGAAGAAGTATTGTATTTTTTCTGGCTCATATCATAAATGTTAAAAAAATATTAGGTAATATCAAAAGACTGATAGTTGTACGATACATGTGCCATATATTGTTTATATCAAATTACATTTAGCTATAAGGGGCATCACAGACGGCGATGATACTATAATATTTTATATTAAGGTAAAATATATCTTGCTAAACAGTTTGTAAGGACTATCGCAGACGGCTAAGATACTTTAATTATATTTTCATGTTACGTACTATAATAGGAAATATTACCAGGCATTTTAAGATAAAATATTATAGTATCTTAAGTATAATGTTAATATTGGTGATTGTTTGTCGCTCTCCAATAGATTCCTATTGGTAATGCTGTAGGTATCATAGAATTATCACTTAAGCAATTGTAACGGAAATTCCATGGCTTATTAACTTGGATAATATACGCTTTCCAGAATCGATCCGGCCTTTGTCATAAATCTATTACATGATTATACCTCACGTCTCGTTAAGTATAGGAATTGGTATAATTTGGAGTAGTATTAATTAGTTTTTAAAGATCGTTTGAAGTATTTATGAGGTTCTTGTTGCTTAAGGTCAAAATAATTATCTGTCACAGTTACTGTTTTAAAACCTGAGCAAATAAAATAGGTCCCTTACAATCTGTATCGTTCCCGTTTGACAAAAAATTCAATGTCCGAGTTTTGCAGGCAAAAAATGAAACATAATGATACAGAAGTGTAATGCGCACATTGCATCCTATAAAAGCCGGTCAGGTACTAAACTTATCGATGAACTATCGGCTCGTTTATTATCGGTAGTGCAAAAAGTCGCTCGGCTTCGGGAATCTTTATTTAATAACATTTGCGAAGTTTTGAATTGTTTTTACTTGTTTTCTATCGGTTCGGAGGAAAAATAACATAATTACAAAATCTTCTACCGGAATCATCCTATCCTACATTTATCGCGGGAGTAATGAAACAGCCAACTTAGCTGTTTCTGAAAATATTATTCACTCGGTCACGTCCGGTTGTCCGGTTCAATCCCCCTGATGCGGACCAACCTTTGGTTTCAGGTTTTGCCTATTTTTTAACTTTAGTAGTTTTTTCCTTTTTTATAAACTGCCCATCAAATCCTTATCAGCTAGTAACAAATTTTGTACAAAGAATCAACTGTGTTTACTCATATTCTATTCTGTAAAATAAAAAAAAGACAATATGCCGTGCTTTCTAATATAAAATTTGCTGGAACTATCATTATGAAAGTAATATACAGCTAGAGAAATAGATGTAGCTAATAGCAGCGTAATTTTTATAGAACTTGATGTATCCATTTGCCAAAATAAATTGTATTAAATACCTATCATAATAATTTTACTATGTAGTATGCAGTTACTGTTTAAGGTGAAATACTTTCATTATTAATATTGTTTATAACATTATAAAAGTAAAGCAAAAATTGTAGTACAAATCATCACCATATTATTGTTTCACCTAAAATGATAAAAGTATTCAGTTAATAGGTGGGAATAAATTATCTTAAGAGTTTTATTTTTATTATAACACAAAAATGTATCTAATGATGTACTCGTTTGTGTACGGTGTACCTTTTTTAACCTAAGTGTTCAAGAACCGTTTATTTAAATACAAACACATGAATGAATGTACATAAAATTACATTTCTAATCTCACATTTAAACCTACAAAGCATCAAACATACAATTGCTTGCTAAGTCTAAGGCTACAGAGAATATAAACATAACAAGTTCCATGTTAAAACAGATTTTCTTTTTCCTTATAATCTCACGTTAATTGAACCTAGTTATATTTTTCGGTCGTTAATTAGTTGTTATTGTAAAATAATTATGTAATAAAAGAAATATTATTATATTGGTATTTCATTTTCCTAGCTTCCTTTACTGACAGTAATTCACTCACAAGTTATAACGGGTCACTATTTTAATGTCCACTTTGCAAAATGTCCATGTCACTCCAACGTCTGCATATTTGAACGCCCGCGCCTTAGTTAGCTAATCGACATAAGCGCAAAATTTCCCATAAATAAAACGTTTGGATCGTAAAATATCTTAATTCAAAATACTCTATTAGCAAATAGACTAGATCTAAAAATGTGATAGTCACTAATCTATTTAGTGACGTTAATTGCGTGCGTCGAATGACATAGTAGCAAATCGTCTCAATCTGAAAATGCCATAGTTACTTTATTGACATCAACGCTCAATGCCTAGGTAGACAGATAGACCCCCCGAAAAAAAATCTGGTGGTCAAAAATACAAAGTGGTCGTGTAGCTATGGCCATTTTGTATGAAACAGCTGATTTTTTTCGCTATTCTCGTGACATGGATTCCCATAATAAAAGTTGTTTTGAATTGATGTGTGATTATAAATCATCCCTCAAAGTAAAGGACGCTAATTTAGAGTCTAAGCAAACAAAGTCGCGCTGTTGGTATACATTTTTTTATATAAAATAAAATACCTACATGGATTTAAATAAATGAATAAAATACACACATACATACAATCACGGCCGTAATCTCTAACGGGGTAGGCAGAGCAACACGCCGTCAATAAAGACGTACAGTCACATCTGCCATTAAAGTTCAAAGTCGGTTTCGATAAGCCGAATGATAACAGGTTGCCAGCCCATCGGTATATTTTATGAAAAATAAAAGAAACACTTTCTTTTAACTCTCACGGTTGGTCTATATTTGGAAAACTATGAGCGCGAGCCAATCCACTACAAAAGAGTTTCCAGAGTCAAGTAACTAACTGTACACTGGCCAAAATAGGCGCTGACTACCGTCTAAACGAGCATGAGGATAATGGAAAAAATCAGAAAGGGGGCAAACGCCCAAAAAGTACCAATCAGCCTATTTATTTTTCCAGATGTTTTCGCTACTATCTCATTCTGCATTTATGTCATCCGGCTTATTTGGCTTCTAGCTATTAAGGTTTACTAATTATACAGACAATTTACAATTTAAGGCGTTTTCTACTTGCTCATTTTGCGTTTATGTATTCCAGAAGAGTTGACTCTCTGCTGACGGGGTATTCTGCTTTTTTATTCTGCTTTCTTTTTCTTTTTCTTTATGTCATTTAGCTGAATTGGCTTTCGGCTATCTAGATACCTATAACTATGCTGTTATGTCAATCTAACTGAATAGTCATTATACGAAAAAAACATTATGCTAGTAACCCGTTATAACAATTCGAGTCAATTTCAGTAAAACATATAAATATAATTAATATGTATCTTCGACAGATGGACATATGTAACACGACATAGTAAGAGGAAAACTAAGATCTATTGTTTGTGCTTTATTTCCAAATTTATAACACACTTGCTTCTGGTTGAGCTTGTTTTGCATAAAATAATAGAGTAGAAAGTACACAGGAGCCCAACGGACTTTACCGAGGCTTTAATGCACTTATGCCAAGTCAGGGGTAACAGACGAGGCTGCATATAAACTCCGCCTAAAATTCCAAAAGCATCGCCGAGTTCTATTCATAACCGAATGCCGTGACAGCCGTCAGGTCAATCCCTTACTTCAAAAACTTAAAATACTTTCGATATAAATAAACGTATTTGTATTTTGTATAAATACAAGCTGAACACCAACCTACACCAATACCTATGTAGTAGTGTAGTAGGTAAACCTACTTCCTATACCTACTTCCTACATCTACTCCTTCAACCTACATCTTCTACCTACCCTTACTTTCTACAGGCTATGTATGAAAGAGTTCGACCACTGACGATTGAAGATTATTACAGTACAATTTTTTTTATATAATATAAGTTTTCACACCGATTTCGGAGATGGTGGCCGGTTTTATTGAAACCAGGCCAGTTACGCAGGAGTAATTTTATAGTGCCCAAGTGTGTGTGCAATACACAATAGCACTCTCTCTCCCTATACTCTCGTAACCCAGTTGGACGGATAACCGACACGACTGGCGAAAGATCAGGCGCAGGTACGACTTTTTACATGCCCATCCGATGCATGGATCATCTTTCTTGTCAGACAATCAGGTGATCAGCCTGCATTGTCCTAACCAAACTTGGAAACAATTTTTTCTGTTGTTCCGATGCGGGAATCTAACCCACGAACTCCGAGTCGAGAGCCAAGCTCTAGCCACTAGACCACGGAGGCTGGAGGTTTAATAGCGATATTTTTTTATAATATCGCTATTAAACAATAGGGGTTGACGTTAAAAGTGTAAAAATTGAGGGTTTATATGTATTTTAATGCCTACTCATAATATATTAAAAATAAAAATACAAAAAAATGAAAATAAAATTTTTTAGTTGGACCCCAAGTGATAAGAGTGGTGAAAATAGCTTACAACCTATACCTGTTTATGTGTAGCAGGTGTACCTACACCTACTACACATAAACTACTACCTAGTAGGTATAGTAGTATGTTTAGACTGTAGACGTATACAGGTAGTTATTTATTTATTCCAGTTCATAGTTAAAAAACAGAATAACGTGTGTCGGGTCAGCTGGTATGTGTAAATTCTATCTTTGAGATGCATTTAATTAAACATTTTCATTAACAACGAAATACCGAATTTTGTCTCTGTCTCATCGGTCCGGGCTGGTGAACCGGTTTTAGGCTGACCCCACATTAGGCGTGCGCGTTCCTCGGGCGTGTGTGGCGCGAGCAGCGCGAAGCTGAGGGCAAAAGCTAGTTGTATTTTTTAAATTTATATTTCAAAAATAAAAGATAAAGCTGATTGACTGATGTATTCGGTCATTACATATGAAATTGGCGTTTTGTCGTACTGGCCACTTTGATCTCAAATATATCTTACTTGGTTAGGAATTCCAATTTCAAATTTATACCACTATTTACTACATGCATTTGTGTTTCGAAAACCGTAATGCATTTATTTTTTTGTACCTCTTATGGTTTTTTCTTTGCGTCACTCTGTTTACAAAATGGAGAACTTGAAATATCGTATTATTTTCGAGTAAATAACGATTTCGGCAGCCCGGACACCTAAAAAAAACAAAAATTATCTTAATACTTAATTAATTAACTTATGATTAAATTACAAAATTATATCCGTGATCGATGCTAGAATAGAATGAACGAATAATATAATTATTTAAAATTGCAAAACGCGGTAAATTGCTGGAACAGCAGAATGATTCCTCGAAGCCGGCATGTTGACCAGACACGTGCCGCAGCGTCAGCGATCTCCTTTAGGGTACCGTATGTAATTGCTCCACCCTCTGAGCAGCAACTATTTGAGCACCTTGAGGGAAAATGTTGCTGGTATTCCATGGTTTTCAGAGCCATCAGGAACAGCATATATAGGGTTGCTTCTTGGTTCTTCTTCTGGCGTATCAGGGTTCTTCCGCAGGTATCGTCGAAGAGAAAAAACGAGAAAAGTTCTAACTATACCACATGCAAGTGCATAGAGAGGCAACGTTGTATGGTACAGTGAAGAATCAAAGTGGGCAAGACTAACCGGGTTCTGTAGTAGAATTCTATTTTCCAGGTGATGCAGGCTATCGAGATTCAAGTAATTTAGAGTGATATGTAGGATCTCGTTATTTTCAGCATCAGTAAAGTTACTTCGTATTTCGGTGATCTTCAGCGGCTGTCCCTTGACTTCATCTTCACTATTGGTTATCTTAATGGTATCTGTTAGAGAACATTCATAGGGAATTGTTGCTAAGTAGCTGCCAGATAGGGATACATATTTCTACTATTCGCATTGGAGTTTGACTTTCGTGGGCTTTGGGAAGACGATAGTATAGTGTCTATCATCCAGTTGTTCCATAGCTTGTCTAGTGACGGAGACTTCAGTGGGGCTGGATGACGTGTCTAAAGATTCATGGATGATGATACTCTGGATGCAATCTGCTTGTTCTCGTGGCTGGTAATAATTTGTGATTTCTTGACAGAGAAGGTATTCGCCAATCTTCGGGCATTCGGTTTGCAACTACATTAAAAATTTCCCATTGGTTGCTATGAAAGGATGTATAGGTATAAAGGTCTGCTGGAATTTATTAGGAACATTGGAAAGCCTAAATAAGTCGTAACTATCTTTAGGTATAATAGGAACTCTAAAAATTATAACAATTCTCTTACCTATAAAATAACTACCTGGTTTTATAAGATTATAATGTTCTCTTAAATCAATATCTAAGATTTCATTATTACTATATATTTCTCTAAGTCTACTAATCATATATGCTAAGTTATCTATGCTTATCATACTGTGGTGCGTGCTCGCTGCACGTATAAATCCTAAAATATTCTCTATTCTAATTAACTCTAAGTATAAATCATCCGTATTTTCAGTGATAATAGCTAATAATCGGGTGAATTTAGCTTCAAAAGATAGTACTTATCTACAACTAATTTCAAAGTTTCATTAATTTTAATTTGGTTTTCTGCTAAATTACTAATAAGTTGCGAATGACTCTGACTCATCATATCTTTATTAACACATATGATCATTTAATTCAGAAACTAATTTATTTTCATTTGCTTCTAATAATTCTATGGCTTTATTAAATATTTCAGCATCTGCATGATCCAAATAAATAAATGATCCCAGTCCATTAATTAGTCCTCTTTTTACTCTAGAAGGTTCTAAAGTTTTTAATTGAGAATCTATTTTTGACAACTTAGTATAAAGATAATCAATTTGAATTTCATAGATAGGCAAAGTAGTATTATCAAGTTTAGTTTTAAAATAATCTAACTGTTCATTTATAAAAAAAATACGATTTTCTAATTCTAAAAGTTCTAAATATTGTATAAAAGTATGGTAATGGGATATTAGCTTGGCTTGACCAAGTTTAAAAAGTAGAAGTCCAGGTCCATTGTCAAGAGTCTCAAGTTTTATCTCTGCTGCCTGCGTCATTGTCATTATCATTATTAGTCGGTACCTGTAACAATTTCGATGACTTTGGTACTCGTTTCAGGCGACATTTAGCAACAGGTCCTTTTTTCTTTGAAGTGTAAATGTGTTTAAGAAGGTCTGCAAGGTCTGTGTCGTGAGTGTACCGTGTTGCTAACTTCTGTCTACTAGCTAAGGGGTTCTTAATAAATACCTGCTGGTCAGGTACATATTCAGTTTCTGGCTCACTATTTTTAATTCTATTAGTCATTAAGTTTGTACGGTCAATAGTTATAGCTTCACTAATCATTTCGTATACTGTCTTCATCTGATCTCTATGAGTTATAATATACTGTTGCATAAGGTGTTCAGCTAAATTAAGATCTAAAGGGTCTCTGTAGTCAAAGCGACCTCTAATGATGTCGTGTGGTCTACATTTGGTGAAACTATGTACTGAACTGTTATAAGCTAGGATTTCATAAAGAATTTGATTTATTGTAGGTTCATTTTTATTTTTCAGGTGAAGGATACGAAGATGTTCTAGTAAAGTGGAATGGAATCGTTCAATAATTCCGTTATCATTAGGAGAATGAGCTAGTATTCTATGATGATTAATTTTATGTAATCTAACAGATTCTGCGAAGAGTTGATTAGTGAACTCAGTCCCGTTATATGTCACTATAGTCAAAGGTAGTCCATGGTGGGTACTGAAATTTAATAGTCCTTGGATAATGCTTATAGCGGTAGCATCTCGTAAATAGTATGCTTGGCCGTACTTGGAGAAAGAATCTACAACGGTAAGATATTTTTCAGCTTGCGCTGTGAATAGGTTCATATTAACTATCTCAAAGGGCTTAGTTGCAGGTGGTACTATGTTAAACTGTGGTCTAATGGGGTTTCTGTCATATTTAGTCTGTCCGCAAATTGTACATTAGTTTATATATTTAGTAATTTCTTCCCTCATTTTAGGCGACGAGGCGAGGAGGCTTATTTATAACGACGTGATAATAGCATTCGTTGATGCCTCTATGGTTAGTTTTGCCTTCATTATAGTGTTTAATTATTTCTTGCTGCCGTAAATACTCCTTAATATCCTCTAGCTCATTTTTTGCTAAAAATAGATGCATAGAATTACATTTAAAGTTATTTTGCAAAATTGGAATTATAGAATACATACCTAATGGTGGAGTTATTTTAATGGATGTCTTTATTTTAGGATTTAAGTATTATTTTACTGCATTCATAATGTCCTGTTCTAATGAATATTTTGAAACTTATATGTGTGTGCGTGTGTGGGTATCAAAAGGTTTAGTTACAGTCGGTCTTCTTTTAATATCACCTACTATAGTCAGACAAACCTGTCTATGGAATTTATTTAGGGGTTCATCTGTAATGGGTATTTCAAGGATGGGATTTTCAGCGGACGTATGTGCTGTTTCAGTAGTAGATCTTGATGGCTCAGGTCTTATTGAAACATCTATACCACATTCTCTAAGAAGTGATTCTATTTCCTCATTATGAATCTGCACACGGGATAAAGCGTTAGCATTGGTATTATACTTTCCTTTTTTGTATATTTATGTATAGTCAAATTCACTCAGTTTCAGTCGCTATCGTGTCAGTCTCGAGTTCGGTTCTTTCAGGTTCATAATCCACTGAAGTGGTTTATGGTCAGTTATAATTTTGAATTTTCTACCAAACAAATAGGGTCTAAAATACTTAGTTGCCCATACTATTGCTAAAAGTTCTTTTTCGATTATACTGTAATTTAATTCACAGTTACTTAATGTTCTAGAAGCATAGTAGATCGGTTTGTCAGAGCCTACTGTACCTTGTAAGAGTACTGCGCCTAAAGCTACGTTCGAGGCGTCTGTTGTTAGAATGAACTCCTTATCGAAGTCGGGATATTGTAAAATAGGATCGTTAGTAAGATTTTGCATTTCTCAAAACATTTAATATATTCAGAATCTAAAGTTATTTTGTTAGTCTTTTTAAGACACTTAGTCATTGGTTTCCTCAGTCGAGCAAAGTCAGGTATGAACTTCCTATAATAACCTAATAGTCCTAAAAATTGTTTAAGCTCTTTAGTCGTTTTAGGTAAAGGGTAATTTTCTATGGCTCTGATTTTATTGGGGTTCGGTTTAATACCTTCATTACTATTATATTATGACCTACGTAAGTGGTTTCAAGTTTTATAAATTCAGATTTGTCCATCTGGATCTTGAAATTGGACTCTCTTAATCTGCTAAATACCTTTTCTAAATTAATCAAAGATAAGATAAAGAAAGAGAAGAAAAATGTGCTCTTGCAAAGATGTACTAAAAACTATGATGTCATCAAGATATACTAGAAATATCTCATTTTGTAAACCTTTAAGGATGTTATCCATTACACGTTGAAATGTCGATGGTGAGTTCTTAAGTCCCATCGGCATACGTAGAAATTAAAAATGACCATGTTCTACGTTAAATGCAGTCTTTGGTATGTCTTCGGAATTCATCTCGACTTCATAAAAGCCAGATGCAAGGTCAAGAGTCGTGAAATACTGACGATTTACCTAATTTGTCTAAAATGTCGGTGATGTTGGGAATTGGGTATTTGTCGTCAATGGTATAGTCATTTAATTTTCTAAAGTCTACTATAAGTCGCCATTTTTGTCTACCAGAAGCGTCAGCTTTCTTCGGGACTACCCAAATGGGTGAGCTCCAAGCAGAGTCAAAAGGCCGTACCTTGATCGAGCATTTTAGAAATTTGTTATCTAACTTCCTGACGGTGTACAAAAGGATATCGGTAACTTTTGGTGTAAACGGGGTTCTCGTCATGAGTCCTAATACTATGTTTAATTTTATTAATGAAATTTAATGGTTCGCCTTCAATATAAAATATATCAGCGTAACGCTTACAAAGAGTTTCTAAATTTGCTCGTTCTTCATTATTTAAATGGTCGGTTCTAAGTTTATCCAAAAACCATCAACACCACATAACTCACACCAACAATTTACACGGCCTAAATTTCCTTCTATAACTTTAATCCTCCTAAATTTTTACCTGTACCTAGCTGGTAAAAACCTATTTTTAATCCCCTATTTAATAATCATCAGCGTATGTCTATGCAACCAACGCGTACTCAGAAAATGTTCCGAGCACCATTGCCTAACTATAATAACAGTTTTAGGATACCTAACAGGAATCCTCCACAGAATAATAATTCTGGCCCTAAGCCTATGAGTGGCGTGAGTCATTTTGTGACAAATCCTTTACCGCCTAGAATTCATGGTCATGATTGGAAAAAATTTGGCAATCCTCCTCCATCTAATTACTTTAAGTCTAGAGAACTTAATTTTAATGAATTTTATGATTATAATGATTATGAATACGGTAACAATGATACTGATTATGCTGACTACAATTACTGTAATACTGACTATGACTATAATGACTAATTATAAATTTTAAACTATCCCTACGAAATTTAAGCCTGGAGGAGGCAGGACTATTTTTCATAGGACGGAAAATTGTGACGAAGAGAAAGCTACACTGATGAAAAGTGAATAAATGTACTCACATAACTCGTCGACTTCCCTGGTTTTCTTTGAGCTGCACTAAAGTTTGAGTGCGCCTAGCTGCTTCCTAGTGATGTTCGACCAAAGTTGGTAATGAAGAATTGAAGGCTATTGTGGAAGCGGATCCAACGCAAACCACGTCCGAGTTAGCTGCAGGCTGCGGTGTTAGTGATAAAACAGTTTTAATCCACATGAAGCAAATTGGGAAGGTGGAAAATCAAGATGAATCAAGAGAACTCTTCAAAATGTATATGGTCACATATAGTGATTTCAACTTTTTCTGAAGTAGTCCAAGCATATGCTACCAAAAAGTAAGATTTTGCATCAAGGTTTACCCTTGATCCAAACATACTGAACAGAACTCCTGACTCCTTATAGATACATGTTTGGGGATTTTGGCATTGTTTAAAGAATTGCAAGCATATGCCACTATGTCAATATATTCCAGAGATTAATCCCATATAAAATCGGTAAGTTACAAAGAAACAAACTTTACCTCTTTATAATATTATTATAGTCCAGATGTTAGCCACGACTTCATACGCGAAAAAGAAATCCTGGAAGAACCGTACTTTTTGCTGCGAATAAAAGAAAGCTATTTATTTATTTATTTATTTAACAATTTATTGTACACAAGAAACATTTAAAACATTACACTTTACATGGAAAAATGACACAAAGGTACTGCTTATTTCTAAAAAGAAATTTCTTCCAGCAGTCCTACGGAGAGAAAAGGGATAAAAGAAAGCAGATAGAACGTGCACAATTACAAATACATTTACATATTATGTCTATACTAAAACATAAATAAAATATTATAATATGTAATAATATATACACTATCAAAATAATTAATATAAAATACAATACCTAAATACTATGAGTAATATAATAACATGCCTATAAATATAAATACTATATGTATATATAATAACAGTATTTACATGGATAGAGATTCGAGGTAGTGTTCTTTCAAACGTCTTTTAAAAATAGTAACGGTGGGACTGTCTCGTACGGTGTGGGGGAGCGAGTTCCACAATCTGACTGCGTGAACGGTGAAGGAGTAGGAGTAGAAGTTGGAGCGATGGGATGGAAGGGAAAGATTAGTTCTAACATTGGACCTACAAGGGGTATCGAGGGGTCGAGAGAAGTTAAATCGTTCGAGAAGATAGGAAGGAGACAGGGGATTATATAAGATATTATATAATAAACAAAGGATATGGGAGTTGCGACGGAAACGAATAGGGAGCCACTTGAGTTTTAATCGAAAAGCTGAAATGTGGTCGAACTTTCTTAAACCAAAAACAAAACGGATACAGAGATTCTGCAAGCGTTCTAGTTTTGTAAACAGCTCTTCGGTAACATCTAAGTAGCAGGAGTCAGCATAGTCAAGGATAGGGAAAATGAGTGTTTGGACAAGGAAAATTATGGTGTGCAAAGGCAAAAAGTTTTGGAGCCTCTTCAACATGTGCAACGAATGGTGTATATTTTTGCTCACTTCATTAACCTGAGGATTCCAACAAAGATTACTAACTAAAATTAATCCTAAATTTTTAGCCGATTCTGAGTAATCAATAATGGTACCATCATATATGATCTTAGGCACATTATATAGACGTTGGGTCATATATTTACTGCCTATGATCATGGCCTGTGATTTTTTCGGGTTAACCAGCAGACCAAAAGATCTAGCCCAGACCGCTATGCGCTGCAGATCCGAGTTTATACCAGAAACTGCAGAATGAATGTCATCGATGTGTGAATGGCGATAAAGTTGCAAGTCGTCTGCGTAAAGATGGAAATTGAAAGTGATTAGTGTGGAAATTATATTAATAAAAATAGAAAATAGAAGGGGTTAAGCTATGTGTTAATCCAGAAACTAAACTACTATCATATCAAATTTCTTAAAAATCCGTTCAGTAATTATAGCATGAAAGAGTAACGAACATCCATACATAAAACTTTCGCGTTTGTAATATTATAAGTAAGGATAGCTTCGCTGTAGTAATTAATTATTTCGAAAATATTTTGAATAGGAAAACGTTAGTAGATATTAGGCGTATAGATTTTGACATTAAAAATATTTAGGATTGTGGTCACCCATCCTAGTTGAATCCACGACTGGCGTTGCTTAACATGAGTTAGCGCTACAACCTAGAACTTCTCACTTATTACTCCTGGTATTAATTATACATCAATGATTACGTAAAGTTTCAGCCAATTCAACTGATCAGTTATTCTATATTCATTTTATATTCTTTAGACTGGCATAACTTTTATACAGGATGACCTGAAATTCGATACATTCCTTTGAAAGACAGAAAGTAGACCTCATTTACAGTAATATTTTTCATGGCATCCCCTATCCGAAAGTTGATATTTACAAAGTTATTGAAATTTAAAAAATTTTTTCTTTATATTCGACTTTTTGACTTTGACATGACGTATTTTTAAAAATGTTTGTCTTTTTAGTGATTTTTTTATGTATTTTAACCGTCAATGAGTCAAATAATATTTTTAAGGAATAAATAGGGACAAACTAAGCGAGAATTTTTCATTATGAGACATTAAACAGAATTTTCTTTTAAGAAAAATGCACATTTTTCTTAAAAAACAGGTGATTTTCTTTAAAAGTTGTATGATACAATGCGTACAAATACCTTAAATAACTTTCTTACCTCATAAGCTTCCAAAAAAGGTACAAATATGTACATAAAAATATGAACATGTAATAAACAAAGACAAAACAATCATCAGGTAACGTTATCTCAAGAATTACTCTACCTGAGGCGACCTTTTTTTCAATTGTTTCCTTTGTTCAAACTTCGGGATGTTTCAGCTACTGTCGTCGCGGCCCTTTGTCAATGAGTTACCGACTGGCTTAGAGAGCAAATATAGTAACTAATATTAGTTTTAAGTCAACTATTGCCGTGTACGGACGTATTGTTGCTTTAAACTACACCCTTACTTCTACTTATGATTTTTTTGTATCGTGATGGCTGCTTTTGAGTACGATGAATACGCTGACATCTTGTTTTGTTACGGACTTTGTAATGGTAATGCTGCTGCTGCACGAAGAACATACGTTGAACGTTTTCCGAATCGACGAGTGCCAAACGTTAGTGAAATGGATGTAGACGCGCTGTGTGTACTGTAAACCACACCTTCCATTGACTCAATCCAAGTCTTCTAGCTGCCGCTCTTGTAGAAATAGAAGGATCATTTTGTAAAAGTGTTAAAATTTCTTCTTCTTCTTCTGGAGCATACAAACGAGGTCTGCCTGAATCGCCACGTCTTCTATCAACACGGCCGCTTTCCCGAATTCGTCGAAATGTTGTTGAAAACACTCTAACGTTTGGCACTCGTCGATTCGGAAAACTTTCAACGTATGTTCTTCGTGCAGCAGCAGCATTACCATTATAAAGTCCGTAACAAAACAAGATGTCAGCGTATTCATCGTACTCAAAAGCAGCCATCGCGATACAAAAAAATCACAAGTAGAAGTAAGGTTGTAGTTTAAAGCAACAATACGTCCGTACACGGCAATAGTTGACTTAAAACTAATATTAGCTACTAAATTTGCTCTCTAAGCCAGTCGGTAACTCATTGTCAAAGGGCCGCGACGACAGTAGCCGAAACATCCCGAAGTTTGTACAAAGGAAACAATTGAAAAAAAAGGTCGCCTCAGGTAGAGTAATTCTTGAGATAACGTTACCTGATGATTGTTTTGTCTTTGTTTAGTACATGTTCATA
The DNA here is from genome assembly GCA_037179445.1 of Phengaris alcon alcon. Lineage (NCBI taxonomy): Eukaryota > Metazoa > Arthropoda > Insecta > Lepidoptera > Lycaenidae > Phengaris > Phengaris alcon. Next base: position 201,958 of record JAYRCH010000354.1, read on the forward strand.
TTTTTATGTACATATTTGTATCTTTTTTGGAAGCTTATGAGGTAAGAAAGTTATTTAAGGTATTTGTACGCATTTTATCATACAACTTTTTAAAGAAAATCACCTGTTTTTAAGAAAAATGTGCATTTTTCTTAAAAGAAAATTCTGTTTCATGTCTCATAATGAAAAATTCTCGCTTAGTTTATCCCTATTTATTCCTTAAAAATAATATTTGACTCATTGACGGTTAAAATACCTAAAAAAAACAACTAAAAAGACAAACATTTTTAAAAATACGTCATGTCAAAGTCAAAAAGTCGAAAATAAAGAAAAATTTTTTGAAATTTCAATAACTTTGTAAATATCAACTTTCGGATAGGGGATGCCATGAAAAATATTACTGTAAATGAGGTCTACTTTCTATCTTTCAAAGGAATGTATCGAATTTCAGGTCTCCCTGTATAGGAACCGATTGAAATAAAACAAACATAAAATTTTAAGTGGAACAAACCATGACGCATTAGTGAAAACCGCATTCAAATCGGTTAAGCCGTTGACTTCGTACGCGCAAAAACAAATATTGGGAACCGTACATTTTACCGCAATAAAAAGTGTGTATCAATCCAGAGTCTAAGCTACTACCATACCAAATTTCATCAAAATCCGTCCGGTAGAATGGACAAAAATTCTAAAAACCATTGTTTTGGGTTCTATGTCGTTCATAAAGTAAAGTAAATAAAGTAAATACTAATACTACTAATATATAATAAGTAAATACCTCTAATAGTTTTTTTATATATATTCCATGTACAGACAGCGAGCAATTACGAATTCATTATAATATGTATAGATTGTCATATCTGGGTCAAAAAGGTACGGGCACTAAGCCTGTAGTTTGTTTTTATTGAATAAAAAAATAAACCAGTGGTCCTTCGAAACAGGAGTACCTGTTCACACCTGGAGCTCTGCCCCACCCACTACGCAAAAAAACCAAACCTAAACTCCCTCCCCCCATCCGGTGACCAAGCGGAGTACTTTGAAGACGAGAAGTCTCCCCCTAAATAGGTCACGTAGTATGGGTATGTTCCCTTAGTACAAGTACTAGTTACTAGTGTTAGACAAGTAACTAGTAACTACCTGCGTCATAGGCGATGCAGAACGCCCCATGGGCGTGCTGAAACCGCAAACGTCCAACAGCTGTTAATAATATATCTTATACTTAATCATTGTTAACTTAATCAAGTTGGAGTTCCACAATGGCGGAACAAGAAAAGCATTGTATTGTAGTCCCAGACGCATTTATTATTACGAGCCGCCCTGCAAGACTATAATATCGATTTTATGCAAAATGCAACTTAGTTCCAAGCCGTGAGCAGCCTGCGCTATATTAACCATAAACCGCGTTTACTCAGCCCTGGCAACACTGAACGTTTTATTGTAAAATGCACCATCCATTTATCTCGGCCACTTATCACGCTATCATTTTGAACTACGTCGATATTAGAAGTTTTACGAGTATAGCCTCTTCAACGAATGGTGCCATAAAATTAATGATTTGCCTACCGATATGTATAAATATTTAGTGACTGTTATTATTTATAGATGATTTCGTATTCTATACTAATATTTATGAAAAACTATTGACAGTGCGAAGTAGTTCAAGTACATTTTCTAATCCTAACTATAGCGAAGTATAAAAACATTTAAATAACAAGACACTGCAACATAAGGTACGGCTACGTCATCGAAACATGGATTGTAATATATATATAATGTGACAAAATAAAATGCTATAGGTATTACTTTTTATTTCAATATTCCAAATATTTGATATGAAGAAAATTCAAGCTGTGTTTGTTTGGTTGGAGTTTGCATCGTCTGGGGCGGCACAAACATAAAATAGAATATCGATGACAGTTACAATTTTGTTTACATGGATTCCTATCCCAGCTGAGGAAATATAAAACATGCTTCTGTCATTTTATAACACTTTTTATGAATACGTAGAGTATCTGAAGGCTGAAGCTTTTGAATTCGCTTAGGCTCAAATTACACCGAAACGGCAGCGGCAAAGAATATATTATATACTAGCAGTTGCTCGCGGCTCCGCCCGCGTAAGTATAGTATCCCTCGGGAACACTACTTTTTCGGGATAAAAAGTAGCCTATGTTTTAATCCAGAGTCTAAACTACTACCATACCGGATTTCATCGAAATCCGTTCAGTAGTTTTTGCGTGAAAGCGTAACAAACATCCACGCTTTCACATTTATAATATTAGTAAGGATTACTAACGTAAAGAACCGTCATTCAATAGACTTACAAGAATGACAGCTATGCAGCTATGTGTGCGTGGCTAGACGTATGCGGTGGATAGACGCTGGTCGTGTCTTGCTTTGACATAATTGACAAAATTATTCCATAATAGCATAAGGTATCATAAATATTATGGAATAATATTGATAAATCTATATTTGTCTGACGCGATGTTCAAAATTATTTCGGTATACTTACGTCAACATGGCTGACATTGGCCGCTGCTTGAGCTGTCACGTGTTGAAAGTGTCGCCTGTGGCAGCGGCTGGCAGCGAAGCGGCGAGCAGTTTTAGTGTCATACGATTTTAAACTTTATGTTTATTGCTTTAATATATATTATCGCTTGAGAAACTTGAAAGAGTCGCACGGACTCACGCGGCGCCACGAGCACTCTCGGTACCTAGGTATCCGGCGGCGAAGTAAACTTTCATAAGTTATACTTGTGAAACTGACATAATTTGCCATACGTTGGCTGCCAGGTTGACGGCATCGGTTACGAAGCAACCGCCATGTGTGAAAAGGCACTTAAGGTTGGCGGATTAACAAAGTCTGTATCTTTTTGAACAAAGCTCTCTATTATAATTAAAAGGTTCCTTGTTAAAAACATAACAATATACTTCTGAGTTCTGTACTATTTCAATTTGATGCTGTATAACAAAAAAACACTTGTTCAATATCCACAAAAGTGTCGTTTAGGACACTAATTATTATGAACTCAATTTAGTATGTTACACTTTCACAAAAAATTCAACTTTCACATCGTACAGCTTTAAAAATAATAAATTCATAAAATGTCTCTCACTCGCGCCTCTCGGATTTTATCAGTATTTTTTTATGTCCATCACATTAATGACGATACCGGCATTCTTATGACTTCCCACCATTAAAATAATCACTTTCCCCGTGGTACATTAAAATTGAACAATCATAAACATTATTGCAATCCGTTTAAAAAAGTGGTGGCCCATTTAAAAAATGTTGTAATCTTATTTTTGTGTATTAAATTGCAACGATCGAAAATATCAATTTCTGGGACAGTGCCAACTTAATTTGCAAGCGGCACAATCTAATGAATAAAGGATAAGGTTATTGTAGAATTCTATATACATAATTCATTTAGTCATTTAAATGAGCAGCATAATCGCACAATTTCACGGCTTCGTACAACCTCCGCTTAGCTTCGATTTTGGCGTAGGCAGTTTGGAAGTTGAACCTAGTAATTAATAATATAGCCAGGAATGTGTTGCATTTCGAAATGTGTAATAACTTACGACGAAATAAATTAAGTAATTAAATACACAATTAAACTCTGGAATGAACTGTCGCCAGCAATATTTATTGACCACTACGACCTTCCAAACTCAAACCTTCTTAAAGAGCTTGCTCATTTTTAAAAGCCGACCTCCTTTCTTCTCTTTGCGGGCGTCCATGGGCAACGGTATTCGCTTTCCATCAGGTGATCCGTCTGCTCGTTTGCTCCCTATTTCATTTTAAAAAATAAAAAGAATCCTAAAGTTATACTAAACAATATTCACATTATAATAAACATTTTTAAAACACTAATGCGGCTGTTATTAAGATTCTTTAATATAAAGATAACTAAATATAAAGACAACTTTGGCTATAATACTTATTTGGTTCAGGTAGGTCGCATTACAACTTGTAACAAAAATTCCTATTTATAATATTACATTATATTTAAATAATTATTATTTAGAGTTTACGAATTCTTAGAATCCACAAATTTACTTTACATTTCTTCTTGCTACCTGCTCCTACTACTATTATAAACTTGCTTTCTTGAGTAGCACAATAATAGTGTTCTTGGAGAAAAAACTTCTTCAGCAAATAAATCTACTCACTGCAATATACTTTTGTATACAATATTAAAAATGTTTTTAGGGTTTCGTACCCAATGGGTAAAGGCGGGACCCTATTACCTCGACGCGATGTGCGAGACCGCTTGATATATATTTTTGCGCGCTTGAATATAAATTTTACGATATCTTCTAAATATAAGATATAAATTTAAACTGTATGGTTTTAAACGGCTACTATAATGTGTATAAAATTCTTAAAGTGAGTAACGTATTTAATTTGATAAAGATCATACTGTATCCGTCAACATAGCTTCTGAAAATACCATACATAATAATAAGTATGAACTGGGCACGGGAAGCTGCCCAGTTATAGCTGCCAATAAAACTAGCTAGTTTTATTAAGTAGTGTTATTTTCCTCGCTCCGATAAACGCGTGCGTTCGCTGCTAATCATAAAGTGCTATAGGGCGAAGCGCCGCCTTCGACGCGCTAGGCACACGCCACCGAGCCCCCGACCGGTCCAACCGCTATGTCCCTGCATTTTAAATCTGTAATATCTTCGAAAATATATTATATTCATTTAAATTATATATCTGTAAAGGGCCATATAAATCTACATTAAATGCACAATGTACTTAAGGTACTTTTTTGGATAAGGATTAATGCTGTATTGCTTAAAATCGCTTCGTAATTAAGCCATTATTTCGCGTAAAAAGTAAAGGACAAAAAATTGTTATTGTAGTTTATTCCTTAGAGATAGAAATATACCATCGCGGATTTTTTGTAGACCTTTTTAAGGTGTACTGACAATACTGTAGTAGGTACATTATTTTGATCTATCTCGTAAGGTTCAGCCAGCGTTTGCAATGTAAGCGCATAAAAATGTGTTTATTTACGACATTAGAACCCTTTAAAATTATCAGTGTTGCTCTACTATATTATGCATTTTATATACATAAAAATCTTCCTCTTGAATCACTCTATCTACTTAAAAAACCCCGCATCAAAATATGTTGCGTAATTGTAAAGATCTAAGTATATATAGGGACAGATATTTAGATAAAGAGACTTTATTTTATACCATTTAAGTGATATGAAAGTTTGTGAGGATAGATGTATGGATGGATGGATGAATGTTTGTTACTCTTTCACGAAAAAACTACTGAACGGATTTCTATGACATTTGGTGTGGTAGTAGTTTAGGCTCTGGATTAAAACATAGGCATTTTATCCCTAAATGTACAGTGTTCCCGTGGGATGCTGAATTTACGCGGGCGGAGCCGCGGTCAATAGCTAGTATTATAATAACTACAATTGCTGGGGCTCAGATCTCTCCTCTATGTGAGGACTGAGGTGTGAAAAAGTACTGGTAGCTGGTAGACTGGTAGCTGGTTAAGTTCGGTTTTACAATAGCTATCACCGTGTTAAGCCATTTACACAGATTGTTCCAGAACGTCGAAGTTGTAATAACCTAATTGTTCTATTGAATGCCTGTCCCACAATGACCTGTAATTACGTGCAATTAGTTCGTAGAATAAGGCCAGATACACGCTGCCTAAATTGAAATTTTCATAAGAAATAAAATCATATTTCACACTATATTAAGATAATAGCATTCACGCGCGGCTTTGCCCGCGTGAATTTGGTTTTTAAACGTTATTAAAATTTAAACTTTCATCCAATATTTACCCTCTTAGGGGTTGAATATTAGAAAACGCTGATATAAGTAAATATAAGCTGATATAAGTAAATTTTATCCAAATATGTCCAAGGAAAAAAAAGTTTCATACAAAAATTATCCCCTATTTTACCCCCTTGGGGGTTGAATTTTGAAAATTTCATCCTTAGTGGATGCCTACGAAAAACACGTGTGCAAAATTTCTAATTTCTAGCCTTTAGGGTTTGGCCTGTGCGTTGAAACATCAGTCAGCTTTACCTTTTATATATATATATATATATATATATAGATAGGTAGATATATTTGTATGGAATATACCGGTAAACGAGCAGACGGATCGCCTGATGGTAGGTGATAACCACCGGCTATGGACACCAACATAGAAGCACACGTGACAAGTGCATTCATTCACGATTATTATTAAAACTCCCAAACCCCCTTTTCTCCGTTACCCCCACTTACCGCCGAAACACATCGATACACCCTCACAAACTTTCACATTTATAATAGTAGTAGGATGTTGTAGCAAAATAGTGCGGATTTTGTTAGTTCATAACACATACACATTCTTTATTGGTTTTTGTACAAAACTTTTTTATGAATGGTATAAAGAATATGACGAACTCAAAAACAAAAACCCCAAACATGTGACGAGCACTGATTGATGTTTCAGCAAAAGGTAATCTCTACTAATTGATACCTGCGAGTACTGCGCTCGTTAAACAGATATAGTGAAAGAGGCACTAAGCTTTACCGAGTAACGCCTGAAATTAATAACATATCTCAAATCTTAGATTGACTTCAATCTTAGATTCTCAAACAAAAATTGTCGTAGGCTGACATGAAGTTAATCCTAGAATCGTTGAAATATTGACCTCAGATAGCTAAAATGAGATTAAGATTGAATATTAATTTCGGGCGATAGACGATCGTCTATGATTTATGTATGCAAAATAAGCAGAAAAGAAGTCATTGGTACTCGTACGCGTTCATTCCGGCTTCATATTTCTGACTACTACTATTATAAAATATGTGAATGTTTGTGAGGACGGATGGATGGATGTTTGTTACACTTTCACGTAAAAAATACTGAACAGATTTTAATGACAATCGGTATGGTAGTAGTTTAGGCTCTGGATAAACATAGGCTACTTTTTAACCCAAAAGAGTACAAAGTCCTTGTGGGAGATTTTATTTACGCGAGCGGTGCCGCGGAAGCAAACAATAAAATAAGCTTCGAAGAAATTGAATGCAATTTAACATATTCTTGAAAATAGAATAAATTAAAAATAAATTAATAAATTAAAAAAATATATTTTTTTTTCCCAGCGACGCGCAACGGTAAAAGGTGAAAATGTTCCCGATATAATATTACGAATCATATTATATTTAAAAAAAACAAGGGGGCTATCAAAATATTATTAAATAGTTCGTAAATAATAATTTTAATTGACACCGGAACGTCGACCCCTTTCATTCAAACTTAACGCAGATGTTTTCACCTTGGATGCTGGGTCAGAGGTCGATGAACCATGAAAACAAAAACTATGAAAATTTATTACATAGATTTTTTGGACGAGTTCCAAATCCACCATATACCTACATCATTTATGTTCATATTTTATAAACATTCTATTGTTATCCCAAAAATATGGACGTATATGATTTACAAAGTTTTTTTTATTACAAATGTACAGAACATTTATTGTTTAGGCAAGTCCAGGCGTTACTTTGAAAAAATATAATTAATAGTTTTATAGAGATTGAGAATGTAGATTAATAATTTAAGTTATGAAACGAAGGTTTACATTTGAGTTTAAGAATTTAAAACGCTTTTCTAAGTATGGCGTGGCCAATAAAGCCTGTCGGGTAATAAAGCCTAAGTCTTAGAATCACAACTTAAAATAATCCCCATTGCCCGAAGTCACAGTCATAGGTAGCTAGCAATCAGAGATGGTGCCCCAAACATGTCACGTGTCGCTCAAGCAAACGCTGACCGTCAAGTTCGACGTCATTCATCCTGGACGGCGCTCAAGCTCGTATTATAATTTAACAGTCGAATGAAATGTAATTAATTTATGTAATAGTAAACTTTATTTACATAGCTACATTATGCAGTTTAATTGTCTATTAGTTCATGCTTAAGAGGGTTTTTTTTTTGGGCCCATTTCTGGGCCTACTTGTTCCCCCAACAGCGAGGTCAGGACAATTTTTACTTTTACCTAATTATTACATGTATATTTATTTATTTTACTATTACCATTTTTATGTTTTCTACTATACTTATTTTCTACTTGTCCTGTTTTTGCATTAGTTTTTTATTTTTATTTACTAACAATGTTACATTTTTGCTTTTCATTAACTTTATCTTACAATACCAAATTCCTTCTACTTTCTTTACATTATATTATTATTCATTTCCACATTTTGTTTCTTTACATTGCTCTTATTTTCTATATCTGTACTAACTTTCTTTCCTGTCTCTACTTGTTTTAATTCCACAATTCTACATTCTATTCTACATATCTACTATTACAGTTTTCTTCTGCTATATTGTATTTTCACATTTTGTTTTCTTACACTAACTCTACTCTCCAATTACAATTCAATTTTATTATCTTTACTTTTTACATTCCCTGCCTTAATGTAACATTCTCTTTTTACACATTTACTTCTATTTCTTTTTAATTATTTAAGTATATTTTATACGGCTATTTATCACATTTCTGTACATTACCACCCTGTTACTTTCTATATTTGTTTACACCTCTATTAGAGTTTCATTTACATTTCTTTATTTTCTATTTTTAATTTGAGTTACTATTTAATTCTAATTTTTTGTTTACGTTACATTATTTTCGATTTTAATTTTTTATTTCAATATCATTTTCCCGACTTCACCTCCGCGTTCTGCGCGAAGTGGCCGGCCCGGCGATTTGCCGAGAAATTATTCTTACAATACTTTCCTGCAATTGTGGTCTGCTACGCACACCGCGTACATAATACGCGCATGCACAAGTAACTACAATAGCACCAGTTTACATTAGACTTATATTATATTACATTTATCAATACTATTTACTTATGCTTTATATGCTTCGTTATATTCATTATAACCATATATGCAAAGTGTTTTTTTTTTTGAGCCAGTTGTATATGCTTATTTACTATTGGATTCTTAAAAACTAAAATATTTTTAACAATTCCAATGACATTTTGAGGCTACATTGGTCGTGCTACTGGTGCTATTATAGTCATTATTCCCGCGCATCGTATGCCACGGCTGCTCGTGCTATAGCGTCCCACTTACGCCGTACCGGACACTCCGCACTAAACGCGTTGTGATCGGTTCTGTCTAAGTCCTCATTTTTGCAATTTATACAGCAAGCATTTCTTCCTTCCCTTAGGCTTTCACATTCAGACTGATGATGCGCTCCGGAGCAGTGGCAGCACTTTTCTCCCGTGTTGCTAGTACAGTGTCGCCTTCCATGTCCATACCCTAGGCAGCGCGAGCACTGCACCAGGGGGGACTGGTCGGCGACCCGAACGCGCTGCATGTTTATGTACATGTAGCCCGCCTTAGTAAAGCGCTGCCACAGCCCCGGAGATACATTCAGTACTACGTGTTCTGCATAAGAGAAGGAGACTCTTCTCTCTCGACGCCGGGCCCCTGAAAAGGGCCTTACGGCGGGAACCAAACCCAGGGGCATTGCCCCTCTATTTGGGGTAAGATGACGCGCCCAGTACGAATACTGAGCGCATGTCAGTCGTTGAGTTGAGCGAGTGTGAGTCGTTGAGTTTTAGGGGAAGACCCCCCGCGGCAGAACGCGGGGGAAACCCATGGGAGGGCAGCCGACAACAACAAGGGAGTGACGACATGCCAATCCAGGCCCGACCGAGACCGGCGGTCGGCTCCAAACGGCGCGTGGGGGTCCCGACCCGGGGGCCGAGAAACGTGTTTGGGTCCACTCCCTCACGCGCCGTGTTTGCCGGACCGTGGAACGAACGACCTGGGGAAAGAGGGGAAAATTGTAAAACTTCCAGGCCCCGACTTTTAATGTCGGGGGCGGAAGGTACGCCCCGAGGACGACGGGGTGGCAATAGGGCTGCCACTCGTCAGGCCCCGGACGCGGTTTGGACAAGATTCGCCGGCATCTGGTTTGCCGGCGAAGGGGGAAAGGTAGGGGGGGGATTACAATCCCGCAGTGGTGGTGGCGCGGTTGCGCCAAAGCGCGTCAGTGCGCTAGGTGTGGCGCATCAGTGCGCCTGGGCTCCTCCTCTTCGGGGGCGGTGGGGCGGGCTGCGTGGCTCCGCTGAGTCCTCCGGAGGGACGGCATCTCTCGGCAGGCGGTGGCACGTGTTCTGTCTGTTCGTCTTTCCCTTTTCTCCTATATTTCACCGTCGTGCTTAAGAGGGTTGTAATGTTGGAATATTATAAATTAGACTTTTAGAAATTTTCTTCACAAAGTGGTTGGCGGGTATGAAGGCCTATAAAATATATTTTTGAGTCTTTGCTGTATTATTATTATTTGTAGATCTTAATTACCTAGTAAAAAATCGTTATTTTGTTTAATTTTTCAGTTTAAAGTATTAGACCTTATTACACTACAATAGTTTAATAAGGCCTAAAGACAGTGTTTTTAGAAATGTTTCATTTTGACTTTATATATGGCAGAAGTTACCTTTTTTTAATTATAATTGTTAGTAATTGATATAAATATTTAAAAGTAACATTAAAATTTGTTAATTCGTATAAATAGTTTTTGTTTTACTTTAATTCCCGCTTAGCTAGGCCTTATTGGCCGCACCTACTATAGTTGATAATAATAAATTACCATATCTTCTTACCAATAAAAAAGGTAACAAAGCATATTAATTGAATCTTAATAATATTATAAATGTGAAAGTTTGTGAGGATGGATGGAAGGATAGATGGATGGATGGAAGTTTGTGACTCTTTAACGCATAAACTACTGAACGGATTTTAATTAAACTCGGTATAGTTTTAGTTAGATTAGGCTCTGGATTATAACATAGGCTACATTTTATCCCGAAATGGTACAGTGTTCCCGTGGGATACTGTATTTACGCGGGCGAAGCCGCGGGCAAAAGCTAGTACTACATATTTGTGCATAGACTATAAAACAAATGTCTAAAGTTAAGCCTAAACAGGTCAATTTTATCGTCTGTAACAAGACGGTCGGACGCCGCCGGAGTGCCCGCAGTTTGCTCGGGAATCGACGTAAGCCGCCGGTTTTATTTTTCATTCGCCATTCCTAGTCGGCTTTGGTTGCCAATCCGAAATAGAATTGGTAAGGAGAACCTCACAGATGCAAGTAAATACGCGAAATCTGGTAAGTAAACAAAATTTGAAATTAAAGTTGTTGACTTAGCTTTATAGCGTTACAGTGTTTGAAATGTTTATGAGTACAACAACACTTACATTAATACAATATTTCCCGCGGCTTCGTCCGCGTACAAAGTAGTAAAGTCTTCCGTATACAAAGTAGCCTATCTTTTAATCCAGAGCCTAAACAATAAAATAGTAAATTTCATCGAAATCCGTTTAGTATCTTTTGGCTGGAAGCGTAACAAACATCCATCCATCCATACATCCATCGATCTTCACAAACATTCATATTTATAATAGTAGTAGGATAATTAGCTTTTTAATGAACAAATGGGTAGGTAGGGAGGTAGGTAGGTAGGTCACCACGCGAGCCCCGAGCCCCAACAGTGGGGACGTTGGTTGTAGAGACTGCTGCAGGGTGAGGCCAGCAACGCAGTTGTCACTTGGTCTTGCGGGTGATGGGAAACGGTAATCGCTTTATCGCTTTCCACCAGATGATCCGTCTACTCGCTTATTCATAAAAAACGGCTGTATTACAGTCGCTAACAGATTTGGTGTAGGTATACAACTTTTAATCCTTACTGCTTAGAAATTAAAAGTTCTTTCGGCGACCGTACATATGCAACTGTTTTATTCAAATGGAATAAGAAAAAAGTAATAAATAATGGGCAATCCCCGCTACGTCAATCTTACTCGGCTTCGGTGAAACATTCATTAAACCTGACTTTCATTTTCCAAGTTCAGGCCGAAGCATCGGCTTTCGAGTATTGACTCGGATTCATTTAGATTGCAGTTTTGCAAATACTTTTTTGACGCAGGGGAAATCTTCAATATAGATCCGATATATGAGTAAGGCTCGGCGCGTGTGGACGTTTATTTCACTAAAACTTTAACTACCTATGCTTTTACAAGTCCTAAAGTCGTTTTATCTTATGTATTTCAATAGAGGAAGCTATAATATGCTCATGTCACATTTATATTTTTAACTAGCTTAGCGCGACTTCGTCCGCGCGCTTCCCCATTACACCCCCGTGAGGTATGTATTTCGAAAAAACATTTTTAACGGATTTCTGCGTCATAATAACCGGCTGCATGACAAAACTACAGCAACGTAATCCGGACCAGCTGTTGATATTTCACTATACAAACCTTGGACCACCATTTCATCCCTTAAGGGGATGAATTTAAAAAATATATAAAATACATACTCAATAATTTCTATTTATTTCCTCCGATATAAAATTTCATGGAAATCGGGACAGGTTTTAATTTTTTTCATTCAAAATTTCAACCCTTACTTTACACCCTCAGAGGGTGAATTCTAACAAACATGTATTTAATGAAATGTATTTAAGAGTATGAATCTCAATTTTCATCGAAATCAGTGCAGATTTGGGTGGTGCCCATTTCACCCCCTTTAAGTGTGGAATTTTAAAAAATCCCTTGTTAGTGCGCGACTACATTGTAAAATAAAACTAATGTCCACATTTTACTTTTCTACCATTAGTGGTTACGGTTGTGCGAGCGTCTACACGTCAGTCAGTCAGTCAATTAGTGGGGACATCTCCTTTTATTATATTTTTAATTGGGTAAGTGCTTGACTGTTATTTTTTTTATCACATGAATGGATAGTGCTCAGTAATCCAAGCAGAAACAATTGACAACTAATAATAATTATTCGTAACGTTATAAAATGTCAATTGTATGGGCGTTATCATAATTTTTAAACAATTCTCTTAATAATAATAATAAATAATAAACTATACCAATCATCATATCAAGTACTGGCATCATACCAAATACACAATAGCCTTAAAACACTCAACATTCATCCACTCACATATATCACCCTGCAAAAGGCTGTAATCCTCAATTCATGCCGAATCGTCAGGAAATTCTTGTCCATTACTTAATTTTATACTTTACCTGAAGTTGCTTGGTCACAAGCCCGCAGCTTTAGTAAAATACCCCTAAAGGAGAAATAAAAAAATTTAAAAACATAATAATAATAATATGTTTACTGCAAGAATGTAGTGTTACAGAGATCTTAAAAATTTAAAAACATGTTCTTGTACATTCTGCCATACAGATGGCGTGCAATTGAAAAAAGAAAGTTAGTAAGAAATTATTTATAGTAACGTGACATTACAAATACTTATTAGGTTTAATGTAATATTTTTGTCTCGATAGTGTCGTAATTACTTTAAATGTGCACATGTCAAAATTAAACATATTAAGTATTATATATATACGGTAAAGTTAAAAAAATATATGATAGAATAACATTAAGAATATTAAAAATAAGAACATGCACAAAACATTAAACTACAAAAAAAAACATTTAACTATTATATCCATATTTCTTAAGACAAACATTTTTATAATATTATGTGCGAAATATTCAGGATTTTGTTTGACAAAAGTACAGATGTCTCTGATGTACACACAAATTAATGGTAAGGTGTGAGATTTATTAAACAGCGGTTTACAACTATCCAACGACCAAGCACCATAAACGAATACGAATTTGTCGAGCTTATTACATATATATTGTACGTGCGCTTTCCACTCACAATGTTTGTTCACCTTCTTCTTCAGAGAGTCAACTTCTTCAATTTTTGTATCGCCGTAACAAATGTCAAGATCAATAATTGGCCGTCTATCATTTTTAAATTGTATCATTTTCGTCTTACTTAAGTTTATTTTTAAATTATTTTTATGTAGCTATTTAAGAATTTTGTCAAAATTTATATTAATTTCATTTTGGTATGTGTTTTAGTCATTATAATATGTTATTATTAAAGTAGTGTTATCTGCGAATAATATGGTTTTATAATTAGTGACGTTAGGAAAGTCATTTATATATTATAGAAATAAAAAAGGTCCCAATATACTTCCTTACGGTACTCAGTACTGATTATGTTGAAATAGAGATCTGTGTATTAATTTAAAACCTTTTTCAATCTTAGCGACCTCTACATCTGAGTTCGATGACTGAGATAACTCTTAATCCACTCGTAGGATTTTCCGCGTATGCCGTATTTGTATAATTTATGTAACAATAGCTTGTGGTCAACAAAGTCAAACGCCTTGGTCATATCTAAAAAGATTGTCGCCACTGGTAACTTGCTGTTCATGGCTTCTGTGATATATTTTATTAGGTCGAAATATGCTAGAGTCGTATTGCTGTTCTTTTCAAACCCAAATTGCTCAGCTTTCAGTACGCAGTTGCCACGTAAATAAACGAAATCATAGAGTCTCTCTATATTATAACCTTTTCAAATATTTTAGACAAGACCGGTATTAATACTATCGGTCGATAATTATTAACATTTTACTGTCTCCTTTTTTAAATAACGGTTTTATTATAGACTTTTTTAGAATATCCGGAAAAATACCATCTTCAATCGATAATTTTATTATATCACTTAATATTTCAGAAATATATTTAGCACACGCTTTAATTACAGTTGTCTTTAAATTTTCATACCCTACGGAATTAGTATTATTAAGATTTTTTATTATATTAGTTATTTAATTTTTGTCAGTTGGTTTTAGAAAAATTGTATTCACGTTATTGCCGCTTAAAGTTGATTTTATGTCGTCGATATTAAAATTATAATCATAAGTATTCGTCAAATTTATATAAGAGTTATTAAATATTTCATTAATGTCACGAGGATTCGCAAAAGATTGATAATTATATACAATTGTGTGAATGTTAATATTTTTATTTATGTCACCAATATTTTTGTTAATAACTTCCCAAACTGCTTTACATTTGTTTTTTTTTTCTAGTGAATATAATTTTGATTCTGTAGTTGCAATGATTTACGAATGCACTGTCTTAAAATCTTGTAGTATTGTCTATATTTTTAATAGTTTGATTTTTTATTAGAGACAGTATATTTATAATTAAAAAATAGTTTTCCTTTTATAACACATGCCTTTTTTATATCTTTCGTCAACCATATATTTTTGTTATTTAAATTGCTCTTTTTAACTATTATCTCCGGAAAACATAGATTATAGAAAAGCTCAAATAATTCGTGGAACTTATTAAACGCATCATTTAGGTTAGATTGTTCGTATACTTCTGAAAATCTTAAGGAAGGTATGTGTTTACAAAATGTGTACAATGTTTTTACTATAATCCCGAGATCGCTCAAACCGAGTGATTATTTCGCGGCCTTTTCAATTTTAACACATAAAATTTGGGCTGTCTCGTGATCTGACAGGCCTAAGTAGAAAATATCCACTTTAATTAATTTATATTGCTTGCAAATTGGTCAAGACAAGCAGTTTCCTGGTCGGCGTTTTAATATGTGAATATAATATATATTATACTATACGTTTTTTTTTACGTTTTTTTAATTTGAAACTCAATAATTTTGTGAAGCGTTTTATATTACTGTAAATATTTCTTCTGAATTTCTACATTTTATGTAACTACAATTACTGTAATTGTTTGTTTGCATGCATTTAGATAGCGGTTAAATTGTACTTCAATAACAAAAACGTTGTGATTCAATAAATATAACATATTGCATAGGTTACATAAAAGTTTATATGGATTTTTATCGCTGGATCCTAAAGCTAAAATTACAATAACGTTACGAATATGTAGTTGTCAATTGTTCCTGCTAACCCCACTGCAAAATAAGAAAGTTTACAAAAGGTAAATTATACTAAGATCATTTTTTTTAAAGAAACTGAGGATAGGTTGAAGCACAGTGAGTCTTGTGAAAACGCCCCATGCAAAAGTCATTAGGATTGGGACGTCACGTTCCTTGTAAATTACTAACAAATGTATGGTCACATGCACACAATTTCTAATATCTCCAAAGTAATAAACGCACAAGTTTATGTTCATACTTACTTACCATAATAAATATATGTGTGTTGGATATAAGTAAACTAATTATTGTATTTTTTTACACTAATTATGAAAAAATATTACATTATTTTTTTAAGTGATGCCCTTTAGGCATGATGAGAGTATTTTTACATTTTAAATGATGAACGAAGTTTAACTTCTGCCACGTGTATTGTGCAATACCTCATTCTCTCTGAATGTAATAAAAAAACTGAATTTTGACATGTTGCAAATACCCAATTCAGAAACTATGAATTTTCATAATAATTATTCAATTACAAAAGAAATAATAATTATGGAAAATCGAAGCTAAGTAACAATAATAAACGAAATTATAATCCATTTCTAAAGTTAAGCAGTTTATAAATTATAAAATATGTCTAAAATGTATTTACTATAAGCCTAATTTATTTAAAATTCTATTAGCAATGTAGCTTGTAATGTCAATGAAGCTAGTTCATAATAATAAAAATCATAATAATTACATGAACAATTTACGGTACGAGGGTGTTCTAATTGCTCGAAAATGACTAAATCTTTAGAAAGGTAGAGAGAGACCATTAATACTCGTTAGATACTAACATAAAGGGAATCATTCCTGTCTCTGTGGAAAAATTATGTATTCACCCTAAGTAACATTTAGTGACCTCTCAAATCTAGGTGGAGATCTACTTATATTTATTACTCGAGTGTCACGTCCCATAGGAATTGTGTTCATTAAAAATATTATAGTCTTGCTTGTTTTATTAATTATTTATTAACAATCCCTGTGGAAACAAACTCTCTGGTGAGTGATTTATTATTATCACATAAGAGGTTGTATAATTTACATGAGAAACTTAATTCTTAATCAAAAATTTATTATTTAAATTTACATTAATTGTTTCCTTTTATACGTTTAATAAAAGGTTCACAGGTAATCATTACCACTAAAATTAGTGTAGTTGTAATTCTTAATTATTGCCTCGAGCGTATGAAATGTAAAAACCTCTGAATATGGTATTTTCCTGTATTTTTTTAATACATAAATGAAGAATGCTTTGAAAAATAAGACACTTTCTTATTTACTAAAAATCAAAATTTTCAAAGACATTGCGGATTGTTTGAAGCACTTTTGTGAGACTCGTGAAAACGCCCCATATAAAAGTCGTACAAGCAGGTGATGTCACACGCTACTAATGTTGCTACGAAATGTATGTCTATTTGCACAAAATTTCTGATATCTCCGAAGTGTGCGCGTTCATACATACCGTAGTAAATCTTTTTGTATTTGATGTAAGTAAACTAATTATGTAGGATTTTTACACGAACGTTGTTAAAAAATATTACAACATTTTTGTGACTTCTAAATGCATATAATTAAAAAACTACACATAAAATCCTAATTCTTTTTACTTTTATCAAGTTGTCATACCTAATTATTTCTTAATTTATTTGCAAAAACGAAATGAAATGAAAAAAAAATATTTCCAAATGAAACTTAACAAGCTTTCCAAAGGAAAAAATACCGCTATATATAAATAAAATATTTTTTCAAAATATTCTAAAGTAGCGGGAAATTTACAATAAAAACCTCTCAAGTTCTGAAACCCCTCTTTAGACACCCCACTGAATTACGAAAAAATATTATACTATTGTATCACGTTCGAGTAAAAAAGCAATAAAAATGAAAACAACAATATAATGGTTCCAGTAACTGTTTGGTTCAGTATATCCACAGATTCGTGGGTGGGACCGGTGTTTTAATAAAGGCGGATCACCGCATCCCGCTGAATATTGTCGCAGATATTTCAATACTGGTGGGATTAGCAGCCTATTTAAACATTCGCTTCTCCGTCATATTGGAATACAATTTCAAAGCAACCCCAGAAAATATTTATGAAGAGTTTTTTAATTTCGTGATAAGTTTCGCGTTTTTAAGCTAGTGCGCATGTCGGGATTATATTTGCTTATTAACTTTTGGAACTGTTTTTACACAGCAAAATTTAAGATAGTCAAAATTATATTACAAATAAGATTTTCTCATCATCTGAATATTCAATACTTTGAAGGGACTTTATATTCATTTGGAAAACAACTACATTTAACTCGTTGAAATAAAGACAGGGTAAATCTGACACATGACACATGACGATCGTATGTAAATTATCGTATGTACCTAGTTGTCATTTATAATAGGTCTTTACCTATGAAATTGCTGTTCTGCAGTACTGGCCATTTCAAATCAAAATAATTTTTGTTTGGCTAAGAATTCTAATTTCAAATTAATTTTATTTTAAAAACATGGAAATCTTTTTCCAATAGTAGTCACTTGTTTATTGATTAGTGTTACATTTTCATCACATTTCAATCTTTTTCGTCATCATGGGTAAGTTAAAAATTCGAGTAACTATGGAATATGAGTACCGTCGTGGCAGCAACGCGGCACAAGCGGCATGCAACATCAACGACGTTTACGGATCTAACACTACAAACCAACGCACCACCTGTTATTGGTTTGCTCGCTTCCGTTCTGGAAATTTCGACCTGAAAAATGAACCTCGCGGTCGTCCGAAGACTTAGGTCGACAATGACGAATTAAAGGCGATTGTGGAAGCTGATGATACACAATCTACGGCTGAATTACCAGCAGATTTCGACGTTAGCGTCAAAACAATGTTGGTCCATTTGCGTCAAATTGGCAAGGTAAAAAAGCTTGACAAATGGGTGCCCCACGAACTCAATGATCGCCAGCGCGAAGTACGCGTCGAGACGTGCCTTGCACTGCTCAACAGACACACAAATGAAAGAATTATGAACCGCATTGTTACCTGCGATGAAAAATGGATTCTGTTTGATAACCGCAAGCGCTCAGAAAGTTTGTTGGATCCTGGTTCAGCACCTAAACAATGCCCTCAACGAAAACTTACCCCTAGAAAAGTGATGGTCACTGTTTGGTAGTCTAGCGCCGGTGTGATTCATCACAGCTTCTTACCAAACGGGGTGAGCATTACTGCAGATGTGTACTGTGAAGAACTGAACACAATGGTGGAGAAGCTAGCACATCTCCAATCAGCATTGGTCATTCGCTCGTCTCCGCTGCTCCTGCACTCACTCACACTCGACCTCACACTGCACAGCAGACGGTCTCCAAGTTGCAAGAACTGGGGTTGGAAGCTCTCCGTCATCCGCCCTACTCACCAGACCTTGCGCCTACAGACTACTACTTTTTCCAGAATTTGGATAACTTCTTGGCGGGAAAAAAATTCAATACCCGAGAGGCAGTACAAAATGCCTTTGAAGAATTTGTTGCCTCCCGTCCAGCTGATTTCTTTAAGAAGGGCATCAATAAACTGCCACTGCGTTGGCAAAGATGCATTGATTGCATGGGTGATTACTTCGATTAATACAAATAAAAAATACATGAAAAAAATTAGCTTTAATTTTTTCATACAAAACGGCAATTTCATAGGTAAAGACCTAATATTAGACTTCAGCGAGTTATACTGAGAATGAAACATTATATTTCAATATAATTCAAAAATATACCTAAAAAATGTAATAAATGGTTTAAAATTTATGCTCAAATCCTCGTCCAATTAAACAATCCACCTGATTGATTATTTAATCAAATCGCCTGAAGAACAGTCTTAATAAATGTCGCGCGATGTGATAACAATGCGATAGACAGCTTATGAAACGGTGCCAGCTTGATGAATGGGCCACTACCCGCTACCCCGCTACCCGACTAGTCGGATGAAGAAATTTATGCATTGCCGTCACAAGAACCATTATTATGTTAAATGTGAATGGTGCAATGCTGTAACATGACGATCTTAAATATTCATCTTCAATATTTAGAACGCTATAAAATAATTTGTAAAATGTTTTGGAGTTAGTGTGGTAAGTACTTGTATAGGGCATAAAAGGGAACGCTTTCCCTTTTATGCCCTATACAAGTACTTACCACTACTTTGACTATCGCATATTTTATGTTTATAATAAACTTAATATTTATCGTAAAGCCCATATAAAAATTACTAAAGTGTTCCAGTTCAAAAAAGTAAACTGTACAAATTATGGAGCAAAAACTTCAGAAGTCGAGTCCGTCTCTCATTCCATTTTAGTAAAACCAAATGAGTACAAAAAATTTAAAAAACCATTCGAATTTTAATATAAATCAAACAAAATTGAAACCATTCTGGTAAAGTAGGTCACACTTTACAAAAGGACCTCTAAATATTCCGTTATTTACGATAACACTTTTGACGTAGGATACCAGAGTGAATGAATAAGAACGCTTGAACAATGTACAACTCTAACTCCATTAATCAAAAACAGGCCGTTTCATAAAATGACATTTTCATTGTTACGCGGCCCAAAGTTCATATTTACTCGTTTATGTCCATAACTCGAGCCAAGCTCGTGCAAGACTAATATAAAACCACTAATTAGCTCCGCAATAGACGTTCACACGACCTCATTGTCACTGGCTTTTTCTAATAACACGATTTTTATTAAAACTTGTGACTCGTACAGAAAATGCAGATTAGAAATACAAACTAAACATATTAAACACGAGCGTAATTATGCAATGAAGCCGCTTTCATTTAGTAGCTTAAGCGTAGAAATGCAAATAATGTTTTCGAAATCAGAAGGTGTTTACTCGTATTTCAGATGTATAAATCTAAAAATGATTGCTGTGAATCGCAGCACAGTACGAGTATACGGAAAAGTAATAACGAAAGTCAAAAATACCAATTTTATACAAATCAGGTAAGTTTTATAAATAACTGTTTTCTTTAAATCTTTAGGTATACACTATACATACATATTCTGAATAAATAATAAGAAAAACTTTATTATCTATGTTATTATGAACGCATTTCAAGTTTAAGTCAACAATTATAATGTTAATAACTATACCTAACTACTTAATTAATACTAGAAAAACTTAAAAAACTACAAAAAAGAGAAATCTCCCAGGTCGTCCCCACCAGGCAGAGTACCTAGGAGGCTCAAAGAGCTTCCTCGCTGGATGGGAATGCTAATTCTTGGAGCCAGATAGGTGCCCGCCCTGGGATCTCGGGTGGCCTTTATGAGTTTTTTCAAAACTTCTCCGAATAGTTTGTTCGCTCCCAGACCCCATGTGCCTAGGGTTTCAACCCCAGACGGTTCAAATATAAGATGCCCACTAAGGGTCTATATGAAAAGCTATATTTCATATTAAGCTAGATTCTTCCTACTATTCTGCATGGTAATTGTTGTGCAGAATATTGTATTAAAAAAGTTTATTATTCTGACTACTGGTAGTAGACTACTGTATGTGTAGTTTTCGACTTACGAATGTACAAATTGCAAAAATCGAATAGTTAAAATATACTTATAACTTTTCCAGTCTATCATAAACAACATGTAAATGAACATGACATCCGCGACTAGGTATTTTATTTACTTAGCCGCGGGCGCGGGAATCGCAAGCGTCCCGTAACTATGCACAATTTGAACTGATCGAACAATGAAATGCTTTTAAAACATGAAACAACATGATTCATGTAATTCATTGCGGGCAAAATTAAGAGCAGTCATCCTGGTGTGTCGATTAGTGAGTAAGCAATTTCTTGATATTGTTGCATTTTATATCGCCTCGACAAGTGAACTGAGTATTTTTGTAACACAATATAATGAGATGTAGGTATAAACACAAATTTTAAGCATGGACTTACAAATTAATACTTGTACATTGACCTGCATTTCGAAATAAACTGTTATCATTTTAATAAGTTTCAAATTAAACCCCCTTTAAAAATCTAGTTGGATTCTTAGTAAAAATTAAATTCTAAGCACATAACCAAGTTTAAAAATCTAAATAAAAAAATTATAATCACCATCTCGTCCAGAAACTTTTCATGGAAATTTTGGTGTGACGCAAATATAATTTAGAATTCTTTTAGTATTTTCCAGCAAATTCGAAGTACTTTTAAACGTCAACAAAATTCATTAGTCACTGCCTTTTCTATTACCGAAAACCCTTTCGAAAACTCCCGAGTTAATTGGATCTTTTCAAAAAAATCTCTTACAAATAATTTTTCATCTATCACTTCGTAAATTGCGCTTGTTTGTAGAGCAAATATGGCTTTGATGTAAGAATTTCGAATATTTAAGTGTTCTGGATATCAGCGTGTGGCTCAGTCGAGTTGCAATAATTTCAAAATATTTATGATTCATTAATGTTGATGCGTTCTTGTTTTTATAGCATTGACTCGAAGTGATGTATTCTCTCATTATTTATAACAAATAGGTACATTTTAGAGACTATCTATTTGAAGGTGACAAATAATAGCAAGAAAACGACGTAGGTAACGACATAATATAGTTACTAAAAAGTTAAGCTTTGAAGTATCTTAGCCAAGAATACTTTTCATTTCACAGATTAAATGATACCTAAATTTCATTTATTTGGAAATTTTAAAACTATTATAAATTATTGCAAAGTTCATTTTTAAAAGTTTTGAAAGGTTAACTTTTTGTAACGAGTCGCCTCACAAATACTTTGGTACGACAATTAAAAAAGTTAAACCTTATTAAAATCTAAACGGAGTACAAATACATATGCTCTTTCAGTTCTGAACTTTTTACGTAGCTTGCACTTCACAAGGAGGAAATTACGAGAAAACTAGCAAAGAAACGTCACGTCATTCATTTTTCTTGATTTGTTAACATTTTGAATTAGATGAGCGAAATATTGGACGTACTATCCAACCAGATACCTATCTGTTTATAAAATTCTTCGATTATTGTTATATGGATATCAAAAACTCGTCAAACGTACATCTTTTACGGCATTATATATAGAGACAAGGAGTTTAACGACGTAAAGACGTCATCTTGTTTATAATCCATTGTTTCTCACACAATGCAGATACAACGTTAATCGCATATATACTGAGCTCCTGGGTATATCGTACAGCCACAAGCATATATGCATAACAGAGCATAACTTCGTAATAAGCAAAATTATTAAACAGTTAAGGTACGCGTTCTTGTTGCCACTTTCAATTATATACCTAATATGACCGTGTACCGCTCGTCGACCTTATTAACATCTCGGTAAGGCTTACTACTGGTACACAGGTTTATCGGCAACCGTACATGATACGTCATAAAATGTGGAGACCTGAGGGTTAATTTTGCTAAATAAATATGCTTGGCTTCGACTCGAAGGTCGTGGGTTCGATTCCCGCATTGGAACAACAAAAAATATTGTTTCCAAGTATGGTTAGGACAATGTAGACTGTAGGCTAATCACCTGATTGTCTGACAAGAAAGATAATCCGTGCGTCGGATAAAAATAACATGGGTACGTCTGAGGACGTATGTTTTTTTTTAGAGAAAATTATGTGTTTAAAATGCGCCATGATTTTAGAGTTGATCGTATACAGTAAAAAGTAAAAGCATGAACATGTCAACAAAAGTTTTTTTTAAGTCCCCGCTACGTCTCTAATGGCCTTTGAGGATCTCAAGACACACTACCTCAATGTTGTTCACACCCTGAGCTAAACCCCTAGGATCACTTACATACTACGTTTTTTTTTAAGGGCCCATCTCTGGGCCTACTTGTTCCCCCAACAGCGAGGTCAGGACAATTCTTTACTTGTTTCAGTATTGCATTATATATATTATTGACTACGTTTCCTGTTTATTACATTTTCTTTTTTATTCTAATCTTTTACATTTGTTTACATTTAATACATTTATTTTATTTTACATTCTGTATTACATAGTGTTATCATTTTGCTGTATTTTATTTGTTCTATTTTATTTTGCGTTACATCTGTTGAATTTACCTCTTTCACTTATCTTGTATGCTTTTACATGTTCTTTCTTAGCTATATTGTATTTACCTTCTCAATATTTACATTTTACATTTACAATTCTTATATTTCTACTATATGTTTTACTGCATGCTGTATAACTAGGTATATTAATGTTCTGTCTTTAAGTATTTTATTTATTAAGTTTTTACATTTTACACATGTCATTATATTTAGCTTTTTTGCTTATATACAATTCTGTTCTTTGTATAGCTACTTTAATGTTTTTCAATATATTAAGGCAGAGGTTGAATGCTGTTTTACAGTTTCTTGCATTAAGTCCGGAACGTCCGTTCCGAAGTTTTTTGCACTAACATTATAAATTATAATTGTCTTTGCAATGTGTGTTCTTCCATAACGCACTTATGTGCTAATAGTGCCAGTTTACATTCATTTCTTAGGACTAGGGTGCAAAGTATCATGCATTGTATATTAAATGCTTCTGCTATATATGCTGTATTATGTAATCATAATCATATATATGCTAAGCTGTTTTTTTTTTTAACAGTAATACCCTACAACCAGTACTTCTGTCTACTTCCTACCTTCCGCATTGGTTTATTATTAACTATTAATAACAACATCCAATTTGATTGGCTTTGTAAACTTTGTTTACTGGCTCTATTGCTGTTCTTCGATATCATACGCAACCGTAGCACGCGCTATGGCGTCCTACCTTTGCCGGACCGGACATTCCGGACTGAACGCATTATGATCAACGTTTTCCAACTGTTCCTTTTCACAATTTATACAGCATGCTTTGGTTCCGGCTTTTTGGCCCTCACACTGAGACTGGTGGTGCGCCCCGGAGCAGTGGCTGCACTTCTCCTCGGCGGTGCTGCCGATCGCTTCCCATGTCTTTACCCTAAACAGCGCGAGCACTGTATTAGGGGGGACTGGTCCGCGACCCGAACTCGCTGCATGCGATATATAAATGACCCGCCTTGGTGAAGCACCCCCACATCGCCGGTGACACAGTCAGCACCACGTGCTCAGTGTGATCATCCTTTCCCCGCCTTCTATATTTGACCTTCATCCTATCCTCCTTCCTGTCCAGGACCTATTGTATGAGGTGCTTATTTGACTTTTAATTGCCTCTAATATGTCGTCATCGGTGTTCGACTTAAGCACCCCATACAACACAAGTTGCGGATCCTTGTTTTCTATGTTCTGTACTTCTAGTTTACCTCCACTTTTCTCTATTCTATCTTTAACCCTATCTCTATCATTCTTATTAATCAAACCTATGATGACTTTCCTATCTTTCCCTTTTCTAATCCTATCTATTTTTATTCCATCCTTCTTTGCCTCTATAACTTTTCCTACCTCTGTTACTATCTCTGATCCTGACATGAAATTCTCCTTGTCCGTTACCACAAAAGAGTGGAGGGTCATGCGCCTTGGCTCCGGTGGCGTGGTTTCCTCTCCACCACCGACCACACTCGCATATGTTGCGGGCTGAGGTTCTGCCGGGGCCCTGGCCCCCCACTCTTCGACGGTCCTACTTAAGTTTTCCTTATTTTCTTTTACCAATTCCTGATTTGTCTTTCTAATTTCCTCTACCCTACTATTTGTCTCCCCTTTTATATCCTTACATTCCTTTATAACATCCTGATTTAGTTTATTTATCTCTTTCAGTTTATTACTTGTCTCCTTTTTTATCGCCTGACCTAACTCTTTTACCCCACATATCAGTTCGACTGCCTTGTTTAAGTTTTCTTTACTTTCCTTTGCCAATTCCTGATTTATCTGTCTTATTTTCTCTACCTTATTATTAATTTCCCCTTTTATACCCTTACATTCCTTTATAATCTCTTGATTTAACTTAGTTATCACTTTAAACTTAATATATTTATCCTCCCTTATTTCCTGACTTAACTTTTTACCACACTTGTCAGTTCGATTGCCCTATTTAAGTATTCCTTACTTTCCTTTGCCAATTCCTGATTTATCTGTCTCATATTTTCTACCTTGTTGCTTATCTCCCCTTTTATATCCTTACATTCCTTTACAATATCTCGATTTAACTTATTTATCTCTTTAAACTTATTACTTGTCTCCTCTCTTACTTCCTGAATTAACTCTTTTACCCCACTTATCAATTCGAACATTTTGTTACTATTTTTCTCATATTCTCTTTTCGTTACTTCCCTCATTACTTTGATCTCTTCTTTTAAGTTACTACTTTTAAACGTTACGTTGTCATTTATCTTATACATCTTTTCTTCCATCATTTCTTTCATTCTTTTATACAGTTCTGCAATCTCTTTCTTACATTCATCTCTTTCTTACATACTACTTAGGTACTCCTAAGTCTGACGAAATAACAGCCATTTGGATCTTTGCAATCTTAGGTTCAGTTCACATCGCGACGCTACGCGGCGCTGCATTTTTATGATAG
The DNA here is from genome assembly GCA_037179445.1 of Phengaris alcon alcon. Lineage (NCBI taxonomy): Eukaryota > Metazoa > Arthropoda > Insecta > Lepidoptera > Lycaenidae > Phengaris > Phengaris alcon. The sequence goes on from JAYRCH010000354.1 coordinate 228,228, forward strand.
CTATTCAAAACTGAATAGCTATCTTAAAAATGCAGGGCCATGTCGCGTATCGATTCGTTTCGGCGTGAATTATGCTTTAGTCCTTCCACAAATAAAACAAAACTTCACTGGCATAATTCCTTTAAGGTATATGAGCAAATTATGCTAGTACTGGTGTGCACGTATATTGAATAAATCAGAGTAATGCATGTTAATGTGCGGGACTGGCACGAGATGACAAGCCTGACTAATTTCCACGACCGGTTACTTGACGGCAATTGTTCATAAACGTCTTAGTAATAGCCGCATAAATTGATTAAGTAACAGCTTCAATACTTAATCATCGTGTAAATTGATATATTATTTGAGAATAATAATTATTCTTCTAGCAGGAATTTATAACCTTATAAGTATAATTGAGTATGAAGAGCAAAGATATTAGAAAACCGATGAAGACCAAACTTTCTATACGATACTGCCAAATAAGCTGACAAATTATTAAAAAGACAAAACGATTAGCTTTCTGGTTTTAAAAATTTTAAAATATTTTTTCTCGTTGCTTAAAAAAGGCTCCACAAATGCCAAAGAGCATAGAGAATTCATGGTCAGTGAAGTGTTGCTGAGATTTTCAATTAAAAAAGTCAGCTATCGTGTTCAAATTGTACGAAAAAAGAGTAATGAAATATGTATTGTCCGAAATGAAAAAAATATATTTCTGCACAAATAAACTTTAATTGTGCCAAATTTCATACTATAAAATAATGATAATTATAAACAATTTGCTTTAAAATATCTTACAGCATCTTTTCTTACTACTAAATCTAATTTATAGTAGTAAAATAAATTGCACTAAATATCTCTATCCTTTTTTTCGTTATTTCTGATGGCATAATAAAATAGAAAATTCGATAGAAAGTTGAATACGGTGTAGATAAAAAGGGTGGGCATATGGTTATTAACCTTTTTTTTAATGGCGTTACGGCTTAAAACCATTTGCCAGTGTCAAGTTAAAAAGACGGGAAATAGAATTCTCGTTTCAGTTTTCAACACAGTATTTCTAAATCGTCAAGTGTAAAGTCTAGTCAAAGTCCAAATAAATAGTCAGTGCAGTCAGTGATTCAAGTCAGTCGATTCAGTAAAGTGGTAGAAGCTTTACTGAAAGTTCCTAGAGAGTTTTGGAGGGAACACAAAATAGAACGATTTTTGAAGTTGTACCACTTTCCCACACTTGTGCACGTTCATGAATTGTTAATGGTTAATATTCTACCAATATTACACATTAAGAACCGAAATATGGAAGAAAAGCAATAACGTTTACATAACAATAACGTAACACATTTTTCTTCCAAAGAATTCAAAACTAAAGATATGATATAATGTCAGACATCTTAATTTCACCATACTTCAAATGTCAAAATGGCCCCAAAAACTCCAAAAGCGGGGCCATTTAAGTGGAGACAGTTTTTGCATCAAACTTGCCTCGTCTATGATTTATACGTCTGTGTTTTCCTCTATAATCTGTGGTATACAGTATTCAGTACACAGATGACGCGACACAAATCTGAGTCACGTCTCACGGGCGGGGCTGCGACTTCCTATAATCCATTTAGGCGAACAACCTGAAGTCGTGTCAAAGTGATTGATGCAGACCTACGGGGCGATCCATGCGGTGACTTTATCTCGCCCCGAAGCCTACACCTAATATACCCGCAATATGCTCTCATAGTTTACTATCGTGTTCATTAATAGCTCAGTTAAACATATATTGTATACGGTGTTAACATACTGGTAACATGTTGTGCTAACTGCCAACTATGAATCCTAGATATAACTTTAACTAGTTTTAATATATGTTTAGAAGTTTCTAGATTCAGCATCAGTGAATTTAGTGGATCTAGGTCAAATCTTTGTTTCATTTTACAGACTTCAATTACGTTAGTTGCCTAAATAAAACAGTTTATAAAAAATATCTCATTTTATTATTAAAATAAAAAATATGTTTGAATTAATCTCAGCCAACAAATGTGCTACGGTTTATGAAGCTGACATATTTCACGGCTAAAATAAGTAACAAATAAATTTAAGAATCCTACATTTAGTGGAGATAGTCATCATACAGCGTAAAATTAGGCTTAGTAAAATGAAATTTCTGCGCTCATATTGTTGACAGGCAGATAAAATATGCTCGAGATTTTCTTGAGGCAGGAAATATAGGTAAAGATTTTTTACGTTTTAGTAATTTCTCTGACATTAAGCCCCAAAGTGTTAAGCCCACCGTTTCTGTAGGCGGGTGCATTACTTTAAGGCTCTTTATAACGCTTTGTAGGCGACAAGGGTGTATCGCGCCGACCGGAGAGTATTGAAATCGGATAAAAAATCACTATAAATAATTGAGAACAATTTTCAAAAACTAAAACGACCTTCCCCTGAGTCTTGTCTTACTTATGAAACTGAAATATTTTTCACATTCGTGTGACTTATAGAAGAAGAGAAAAAGGTTTTAACTTAAAAAAGGGGGCGGACTTAGCATATTTTAATCAATATTTAAAAAAAAAATATATAAAAAGACAATCCTTGGCTAAATATAATGCACTTTTTTGGGATTTTTCAATCCGAACATGACTAAGAAAAAGGTTCAAAGAACTCCTACTTTCAGTTCTATCCAGCGTACAACCCCAACCCTACAAACATAGTATTATTGATATTATTATCTGTCCACATAGGATGGGTTTCATGTTACCTACTTTTTAACACGTTGTTTATAACATATATTCAGGTATATCGATTGTATCAACTGATAATTAAACATTTTAAATTATTGTGTAAAAGTTTCCGTTTATTTTTCAATGTCAATTTCAGTTCGTGTTCAGAGAATTATCCAGAAACCAACCTCATTATGATCCCCAAGGAAGTAAAAATTACGCGGAATTGCTATACCGACACAATTGTAACGAGATAAAACATTAATACTTTTATGAACAAAAGGCGCGTGAGTATTTTGACGCGGTAACAAGACATTCGATGTCCTCCTAATCTCCAATTTTAGTATTATTTACTTTTACACTCCACCCTCGAAGCCTCGATTTTATACCTCACTTTATAGCGCATCCGGTACACGCCGTAAAAATAGACCCCCAAAGTGATTGGTATCGGCCGATTTGGGAAAATAAGCAACCATTAAATTTGAGGGTTAATAAAGAGTCTAAACTGTACAATTTTTACAATTAACAAGTCATTATTTTCTTTAAAAACTATGATTCCATTGGTAAATGAATATATTTTATGAAAATAACAATAAATATTTTTCTTTACAGCGGCATACAGAGCATTTTTTCGCTTTACGTACATTTTTATGCTGTAAGATTAAAGGAACAGTTTTTCGATAATCTCTTATTAATTATCTGTATTGAATTAAATGAAAATAAAATATTTTTGAAAAATTAATATTAATAACTAGCTGTCCTGACACACGTTCTTCTGTCTTAACTATGAACTGGAATAAATATATAACTAAACCCACACCTACTTTTACACTGTGGCGGACCCATTAGCACCACGATCCTGAATCACCCCCCACCCCTCCGCACTAGGCCAGCCAGACTCAGCGTCATCGGGTACCTCGACCACCAGCCTCAACGCACCGCGGCCTGGTCGAATCCTCATCGGCTTCAACGGACACTACACGGACCAGTCAGCAAGCAGAGCACCATCTCTCCTGGTCAGCACACGTAGATACAACGATCGGTTAGCAAGCAGGGCACGAAGTACCTCTCCTAGTCAGCACGTAGCATCGACCCAGCACGGCAGCACAGTTCCGACTCACTGGGACTCTCCACTGGGACTCTCCACTAGCACCTAGCAACACAAGCGTAAGTAAGACGCATCGAAGATTTCGACCTCTGGTCTTCGTGGGGGAGTGATGTGGCGGACCCATTAGCACTACGATCCTGAATCGCGCTATCGAAGTTTTCTAAGATCGGCGGTATATATAATATATACAACATCTGAATTTCATATAATTGGGGCTTCGGCCTGACCGAGCATTGGTACCTCGCTCGGTCGGAGATCTCCCTTTGGGGCATTCACTTATTCGAACAACACCAACAACTGCATCTACATCTACACCTTCAACCTACACCTACATCTACAGTTAAATCTACATTCACACCTACATTTATTGTTTTAAATAAACGCAACTTTAAAATATAATTGACAGTCATGTGACAAATTGAACACCGTGAAGTTAGTATGGGAAAATTCAATGGTCATTTTTAGTATTTTGCGAGTAATTTTGGCAATATTTCTCACCATATAAACCTTCCCTGAACTTCCACAATTATTTAAGACCAAAACTAGCCAAATCGGTCCAGCCACTGTAATTGCAATTTATTTTTATATTTAAAGAAACGTTATAAAGCATATTAATCTATGAGTGACTGAAATAAAAAATCAATTATTGAATTAACGCATAAAATGTTATAAAGCTTTTTGTTGTTTTTGAGCCTTGCTCATAAAATCAGCAGCCATCGTGTCCAGGAAATGATTTACGCGTATGGTGTAAAAGTTTTTTATGGGCAAGATAAGTGAACAGGCTTATTGCCCACCTGATGTTGCGGGCAGCACGTACTATGGCTGCAGAATACATAATGCCATCTTATACGTGGAGAAGCTGTTAAGAAAATATACAGTGCATGATATATTGTAAGTACTACTTTAAAAACCTTTTTTATTAATAATATTATTACACTCCAGGGGTTAGTTAATTATTCATTTTCATTTCGTATTCGATGAAAATGAGAAAAAAAACACTAGCACTCCGGGAGTGCCGACAAAAGTTAAAACACACATGCAAGCATTCGGCGTGCTACTCACCCAACCTCATACACTGTTACAGTGTCGCAAATTCAATGGTATTTTCCCATTTCAAAAATTGCCCAAAGCAGTTTACATTTCAATATCTGCGTAGGTTAACTATCATAATAATCAAACGAAAATACTATTTTAACAATGTACTGTGTATACACACATTTAAGCATGTCGGTGACGCGAACGTACGAGATTTCACACATCCAAAAAGCGTCTAACGCGCACAGCACACGGCCGCTGCGTATGCGCCAGTCAAGAGTATGTCGGTGATGCGAACCCATAAGATTTTCCCCTACCAAAAAGTCCCCAACTTGGCTAAAGCAGTTTCAACTTAAAAAAAGAAAGCGATATTCCAAGAATTTGTTGTGCTGACTAATTCGCGCTTCCTTCCGATAAAAGGAAGGAAACCCTAATTTGTTAAAGTATGTGTTTCTGGCCCTAAAAATATTTAGATCCAATTCATCTATACATACCTAAGTCGCATTTAACAATCGAATATTGAATCTAGGTGTAATATCTGCATTGTGCATAACACAGATAGTATTCAAAATGCGTGCCAGTATTTAACCGCCTGACCTGTAATAATATATTGGACGTGACTTTACATGATTGCATGTAAATATAATATGGTATATAATTGCGACAATATCGGTATTGAATTTTCTCGTGATATATGCCGGATGAATCAGCTACACAAACGCCACGCAGCGGACCATAAATGTGGCCGAACGTTATCGCTTCCAACTGGATCGTCGCGTCTACAAACTGTTAATAAACGTTCAGCTTTAACGCCTGCACTAGCTACGTTATTCGCATGGGATTTAGAATATTATTTGAAGTTTAACGTGATTATTTTTGTTGCTTCCTTATCTATTTAGAAATAAGATACCAAAGTTGAAACTCGTTATAAATTGCATCTATAAGAGTATGTAACTATTATATAGGTGAACAAAAAATTTGGTGAACTTCTAGATTAAAGTTGATCTCTAGGCTGTAAGTTGTAGGTAAACTTCTTATATAATTAAAACGAATTTTTACTTTAAAATTCATACCCGAAATAACATTTTTTTTATACTATCATAAACACGAATAAAATAATTACAGTTAAACATTACGCACACCCGTTTTTAGCGCACAAACGTGTTTCCACAGCGCGTGTAGCATTTTCTATTTAAATTGGTGTTTTGTGCATCCAAACATTGCAACTCTTTCAGCTAGGCCATGTACATGGCCAGTTAAGCTGCGCTTGTGTCAGGTCTACGCTAACACACGGGTACATGAGCACATAAGTCAACCATGAGCCAGCTAACGCCGATATTTTCGACCGCTGTATGCTATCAACGAAAAACAGAAATTTCTCGCGACTCGACAACTATAAATGGGATATAGGAAATTCAGTGCCTCCCTCTATAAATTAAGAAGTGGTAATTTGGCTGTCATATTCCTCCTTAAGTGAACGAGTATACATATATGTATATATATATATATAATGTAACATTTTATAGTGCCGAAATCTAAAGGATTTTCCATTACAAAATTATCCTTTTTTTTATAAAATTAGGGGGCAAACGAGCAAACGGATCACCAGATGGAATAGAGGCCCATGGACACCCGCAACATCAGAGTAGTTGCAAGTCCGTTGCCGGCCATTTAGGAGGGAATATGCTCCCTGACGGTTTGCAGATTGTAATGGTCCAGAAATACTGCTGGCGACATTTCATTCCAAATTTTTACTGTGCGCGACAGAAATTTTCGGGTGAAGCGCCCAGTGGAGGACTGCCACTCATCAAGGTGATGAGGATGATAAAGGAGGTATTTTGTCGCTTGGAACGGTGGCGAAAAGATGCAGCAGGTATAAGTCCGAACAATTCCACGGAGCACTTCCCCGTAATATAACCGATAGAGGATACAGAGCGATGCTACATCTCTACGTAGCTCTAAGGAGTCAAGCCTGTCTAAAACACTATGGCAGTCGACAATTCGAGCGGCCCTTCGTTGGATACAATCCAGAGGGAAAAGCTGGTACTTTGGCCCACCAGCCCAGAGATGAGAACAGTATTTCATGTGAGGCCGAACCTGCGCCTTATAGAGTTGTAAGCGTTGGACCGTACTGAAATACTGCTTCGACCTGTTTAGAACACCAAGCTTCTTGGCGGCTAACTTGGCCTTACCCTCCAAATGATATCGGAACTGGACCTCGCTATTGTTGTATGTTAACAACAAGTATTCCAATGTTGGAGGAGACAGTTATGGGGGTGCTTTCAAAACGAGGACCTACAACCATTGGTAACTTTTTAGCGGTGAACGCGCAAACTTGTGTCTTAGAGGGGTTGAATTGGACTAAGTTAAGTGTACCGCATTCAGAGACTTTCTCCAACGAAATCCCAATTTCAGAAACAAGTTCGTTTCGACTCTCAATGACCTTGTGGTGGATTTGTCCACACGATTTATAAAAAGTTTTGTTATGTTTTTAAATGTATGATTACGAAAAAATGAGGTATATTCATTCGTAAAGATTGGTATATATACGAATGAATAGGCCTCATTTTTATTTATTTATTAGTCAAGATACGTGTATCGAGGCAGCTAGTATGATAATAATTTAAATTTGTGTAAAAAAATTCTATGTGTCGTAGTTGTCACAGACATTTGACTTTATAGTTTTGTTTCTATATAACGTATGTAATTTATAACATATGTAAAATACTTTAAATATACGTTTAAATAAGTTCACGAGTCTTTTAGGCCCGTATGAATAAACCCTTCCTATCGCTAAGACAATTCTCAAGAAAGTACTTACGATGTTGTTTTAATTAATAGATCGTACTTAGGTACGGCGTATCAAATGAGTGCGAACGTATTAATAAACGAGACTCGTTACTCAAGTACGCTGTCATTGCTGTCAAACTGTTACTTGAGACGCGGTTTCGTAAGTAGAGTCAAACCTTCAATTGAGTACGGCTTGGGATACAGTACAATATTATTTGTTGTGTTTTTGGTTGTGTTACAATTATGTTAAATAAAATCTAAGTACTTACGATTAAACAAACTCTGAATTTACACTACATACTCAACACATATTATAGTTATAAATAAAAAGACGCTTGTTGATATTTCTTCTTCTTCTTCTTTTTTGGAAATCGCGGTTGCACAGGTTTTGCACCATTGTGCCAGTGTCGAGTATTTATAGAAATATTTTCGATTTTCTTTACTTATTTACATTAAAGGAATTACCTATTTCATTTATATTAGCACTCAATATCAAAGATAAAAGTCAAAAGTGACTTGATTTAAAACATGACAGCAGAAACTTGAAAAATATGGATGTTATTATGTTAGAGATTAATAAATATTAATATCTACGTAAAAATGAATTAAAATCTGTTTTGTCATTAAAAAAAATACAGAATAAACTTTTTTTGGTATTTATATGATTAAATATTACATTTTTAAAAAGAAATATTGAAAGAATGTATAATCAATAAATCCGCTCTTTTTAAAAGTTTAAACAAAACGTGATTTCATTGTTCTTTGTCGTGTAGACGACGCTTAGTACGTTGTAGTTGTAGTTGAGTACGTGATCTCAATCGCGTTATCGACTGATACGGTCTTGAGATCATATCGTCTCAGCCATGAAAGGTCTTGAGAACGAGTTTGAGAACGGAGAATGTTATTAATACAGGCCTTAGTGACCTCAAAGTACACCGTAAGCAATTATAGCGCTAAGGCTCGAGTTCACCAAAAGTAACTTCACCATTGATTTTGTAACCGGTCGTTTAAATTTTAAACATGACTTTAAACAAGGAGTCATTTTTTCCTGTTCACCATCGCTTCTCTTTCTCTGATTAGTAAATCGAGACAAAACTGGCCGTTTATGAATAAATGAGTGACAAATATAATACCTGGGCTGATTGATAACTGACCGAAACGACGAACTTAAAAAAATTATACGCAAAAAAGGAATATTACATTATATTCTGGCATCTTTTTGAAAATAGAACGCCAAATTTGAATTTAATCGAACTGATGGAATTTGTTTGAGAGGACGTAGAACTTTCTCTGCCGTAAATTTTCTTAACAATGGAAAGAAACGAAATTCGTGCGGTGATAAAGTTTTACGTTTTAAAAGAGAAAACAGCAACCCAGATTAAAACCAAGCTAGACAGTGTTTTAGGTAATTCTGCTCCTGCATTGAGTACAATTCACACCTGGTTAACTCATTTTAAACGTGGAAGACAGAGCTGCGAAGACGCCCACAGGTCTGGCCGTCCAAATGAAGTCACGAATCCGGACATGATCAAAAAAATTCACAAAATTGTATTGAATGATCGGCGCTTAAAGTTGCGAGAGATAGCAGAGATGGTGAGCATTTCATCTGAACGCGTTTTTAATATTTTGCACCAACATTTGGGAATGAAAAAGCTTTGTGCGCGATGGGTGCCGCGTTTTCTCACTGTAGACCAAAAGCAACGTCGAGTGGACGATTCATCGGAGTGTTTGGCGGTGTTTAACCGAGATCCTAATGAGTTTTTGCGGCGTTATGTAACAGTCGATGAAACCTGGATACATCATTATACTCCTGAGACAAAAGAACAATCTAAGCAGTGGACTGAGAGCGGAAAACCTGCGCCGAAGAAAGCAAAAACGGTTTTGTCGGCCGGCAAAGTGATGGCGACTGTTTTTCGAGATGCTCGAGGGATTATTTTAGTGGATTATCTGCAAAAAGGAAAAACAATAAATGGAGAGTACTACGCAAGCTTGCTGCACTAAATTAAGTGAAGAAATCCAGAAGAAACGACCACATTTGGCCAAGAAAAAAATTTTGTTCCACCATGACAACGCACCTGCACACACGTCAATGGTTGCAGTCGCCAAACTCCATGAATTGCGGTTCGAATTGCTACCGCATCCACCCTATTCCCCGGATCTGGCCCCGTGCGACTTCCACTTATTCCCAAACCTGAAGAAATGGTTAAGTGGCCAGAGATTTTCATCAAATGAAGAAGTCATTGTTGCCGTGGACGAGTATTTTGAGGGGTTGGAGAAAACATTTTATAAAACTGGTGTAACGGCATTGGAGAAGCGCTGGACTAAATGCATCGAGGTAGAAGGAAACTACGTTGAGAAATAAATTTATTTTAAATAGATTTTTGAAGTTTTTCTGTGTCGTTTCGGAAACTTATCAATCAGCCCTCGTACAACTAAATAAAAATGACATTTATGTTTCTGACATTTTGATTTGGTTACGTAAAATTTAACGCTACAAAATGTGAAAGTTGTTGTTTATTGTTTATTTTGTATAAAGAGTAATTCATTCTAACTAGGACGTATATTTACGTAGAACTTATGTCAATATAGTATCGTGTAGACAATTATAGTGAACCAAATGTTGTTGTTTTCTTGTAATAAATATGGATGAGAAGAAAAAGCGAACAACTAATTTTAGCAACAATGAAAAGAGTGTGTTATCTGAACTTGTAATGAAATACAAGAATATAATCTCGCTGAAGAATTTAACTCAAATTCTAATTTATCTTCAATTAATCCAAGAATATGAATTGCACTCGATTTGCCCGGCAAAACCGGGTCTTGAATGAAACTTCATCGTATACTTCACAGAAATTACGGCGACTTTGAAAAATTCGAGGTCTTCTCGTCATCGCTTCTAACTCGTCCAAATACTCAAGCATGTTGAGATTGTAATCTTCTTCCATTATAACACAAAAAGGCATCATTTTGTCTCAAATAAATGATATGTATTTTCTCTTTAACAAAACTATTAAAGTTAAAGCTACAAAAGTTCTGTCAAATCACTATAATCGACGGTTACACAAGGGTCTCGGGCTTGGTTAAGATAATCGGCCGGTTAACTTCTATAACCAGTGTTTAGGACGTGGTAAACAGGATTTTTTACAAAAACGGCCGATTATTTATTTAAACGGTTGATTAAATGTCGGTGCCTAAGTAGTAACACGAGCCTAAGTAGATTTGCAAAATCTGGCGACGGTGACAAATAATAATATTAAAACTTCACGTTTCAAACCGTTGTCGAATCTTGTGGAAAAATATAATAGTAAGTAATAGCCACATTAGATTCACAACCAAGCGACAGTGATAGTTAAAAAGGATAGAGCGAAGTCCGAAAGAAAACTCACTCGGCGAAACATAGCGCAAGCGCTGTTTAACGCCGGTTTTCTGTGAGGCCAGGGTATTTCTCTGCTCGATCCGGCCCATTCGTGCCAAAGTATGGCTCTCTCAAGGAAAATTTTCATTCTTAATTTCCACGTTGAATTGATATTTGATCATTGATAAGGAACCGGCCAATATGTTGCAACATAATAAAGTTGAATCGCTAGGGTGTGTAATATAATTTACAATCCATTCTATAAGTAAATTAAAAGAAATATTACGTGTATAAGTTATAGCTCATTGATAAGTTTAACTTTAATATATTTATATCCAATTTACCTAGATCCACTTAACGTAATATAAACATTTTGTATAAATTATTTATTATAGCAACTGTTATTCACGTAACACGAAACACAAACGCATCTGTAATTAGCTTGTTAGTTATACCGTAGTTCTGAGAACGCGCACCACGTTGACTTACTTGTTACTAACGTTAGGACAGACCTCATCTACTCGCTAAAATGTCTCGAAGTGAGTGCCCCATTGGGACGAACGCAACTTAACATTTACGGTCCGCGACATCGAGAACGACACGACAACATGACAAGACAATATTTTCAATTTACTTGTAAGAGGTTAATGTGAAATGCTCTTAGGGGCTTATCCATACACTTGAAATCATCGTCGTAGCTCGTATTGGTGATTTCTATAAAGTAATGTGATGCTAATTCCACGCGAGTATCCAAACGTTGCGATTAATTTATCATACTACCGTGACAAATTAGTGTACTGTGACAAAGTAGTTTACTGTATGTGTTTTATGTTTGTCACTGGCTACTAAAATATAATACACTTTTTACTAAGAATAATCAACCGTCATGAAACCTTTAAAAATAATTCAGTTATCTATTTAATATTTTAAATTTATCAATATAATTGTATGTACCTATATAATTTTATCGAAATAAAATTATTCATCAGAAACGTAAGTTACGAATGTTTCATCATTACAAGAAATTGCCGAAAATATATTTTTATTGGTAGTTTCAAAGTAAAGTACATACCTGAGTACCGGGTTTGCTCGGAGTTCTAGTACATAGAAAAAACTGATTGCAATAGTTACCTATTATTTTATCTGCATATTTTATAAAATTTGCAGAACTTTTTTCTGATTTAGTTCTTAAAGATAAAACTAACCTTGTTGTTTTCTTTTTCTGATATTAAAAAAAATCCAAAGCATCACAAAAATTTTCATCTGCCCGGAAATCGAACCCAAGACAACAACGTAAAAACTATACGTATGCATACTAAACTACCATTCAGACTGACATTTATCGAGTCGAAATTATTAAAATATTGTTGCACGACAAAAAAACTTAAAAATGTGCGATTTCCCACGGATAAGACCTAGCTAGATTTTAGAGCCTCAATATCCCCTGCATAATAAATGTCATCTAAAATATACTTGAAACCGTTTCCAAGATTCTGATAATATGTATACAAGAAAGATGCTCGTTTAAAGTATTAGATATTTTTAAAAAATCCATGTTATATTAGTGCTAGCTTGGTTGGCTTTCGTTAATCCAAAACGACGAAGGTGTGTTTACTTATACTAATTAAGAAAAAAGTATCTGAGTACCTTTGTGCTCATAATTTTGTTTGAAGTTTTCAAATCCTCTTTCTTTAAATAAAAGCATTCTCTTTTTATATCCATATAAGTAAGCATATATTAATCAAATAGCGTATTCACATAATTAGTATCTACTAATTCGGCATAAAGTCCATCACAGCTCCCAATAGCAACGAAAATGTTAGTTAACAATTAATAATTCTCTACTGTAATACTAAATGAATTAAAGTCTTGACGACAAAATAATCCCCTGACGCTATTCAAATGAGGTAAATACTATTCAAACGTATTTGTTATCTCAGAGGACAAATAATTGATATCAATGAATTGAACCAAAAGTTTCAAAGATCAATTTACTTTGGCCTGAAAGTTTAGTTTAGTTTTGGAACTGGCTGCTCCATTTGCATAAGTTACACCTTCTCTCTCCAGTTTAATATCTTTAATTATCGACTAAATAGACGCCGTTAATCATTTAAGCGAGTAAATGGTGATTTATTGCTAGTTCGGAGCCGAAGCAGAAGTTTGAGATGTCGCTCAACAAATCTTTGCGAGAAAATGTGAAAACTGAGACAAAAACAAAATAAATCGGGGCAGTCCCGTGAGAGACTTTGTTACCCCTGCGCCGGTGCTTAAATCAAATGTTCGCAATTCAAGAAAATTTAAAAAAGAGGCAAACGTTTCCTTTGGAAAATAAGATATTATGTAATACAATATACAGTTCCAGTCTAACTCTAATTATTTTGACACTTATATCCTTTGTGACTTATATCCTTGACTTATATATTTACTTATTAAAATAAATTATTTTATTTTAAAGGATATACGTCAAATAAAAATTCTCTAGTAAAAATAATAAACCTGCCAAATCCGAGTAGGACTCTCGCATGAAGGATTCCGTACAAAAAACACGATTGTTGTATGGCAGCCCCACTTAAATATTTATTTTATTCCGTTTTTATTATTTGTTATTACAGCGGCACCTGAAATACATAATCTGTGAAAATATGAACTGTCTAACTATCACGGTTCATGAGATACAGCCTGGTGACAGACGGACAGCGGATTCTTAGTAATAGGGTCCCGTTTTACCCTTTGGGTACCCTAAAAAGATCCCAAATCACATAGTGCAGGCTGAAAAAAAAACACTCCTGTTCAAACGACAAACACTGAAATACTCTTAAATTCTGGCTACACCTCACGCCTTACTTAAGAGTAATCATAATTATAGAGGGAGAAAGTTTTAATATTCAAGACCATGCGCACTGTTAAGGATTACCTTTTTTGTTTCCTTGAGGAATATTACTTTACCTCGCAACAAACTTAAAGGGCCTAATCCGCTTTTCAACTCGAGCTTTTACTTGCCTTATGACAGCGAGCTTAAAGCTTTGAAGAACGTTGTGGAGGAAGTTTTAATCTTTGATCGCATATATCCGATAATAGGACAATCATATTGTATCGACTATTTTCCAATAATATTATGTAGGTGACATCAGCTTTTCATACAGCTTGTCATTGCATCCACAGACATATTGTATCCTTTAGTAGATAGTTTATAGCACCAACATTTGTTAATTTACTAATTAATTAATACAAGCGCAGAACTTTGGCTAAGCTGTACTATGCAAAACGCATCCATATTATTTAAGCATCATTTAAATTAATACGTGAAACAAAAAAAAATTAAGTACAGTTTTACGAGAATTATGTTTACGTATGAGTATGAAATTTGCCACAGTTAAAGTTTATGTGGGGAAGGGCGTGGCAAAAGCATTTTTTTTTTAAATAATGCTTAGAAATGATAACCTAACACAACCTTAGATTTATTTACCGTGCGTTTGATAAATACAATTTTGTTACACATTGACGTATCTGTCACATCATTTACATTTTTTTTTAATATTTACGAGGCAAAAGAACCCGTATAAAGTTCCAACTTAATAAAAATTATATGAATTATATTATTATAGGTGAATTTCGACCACAGGACGACCTCTAGTTCGAGTGAATTATTTTGTAAAATGATGATGCACTAATTAATAGATTAATTATGTTACAAAGTGAACGTATTTTTTTAGGTCCTATTAAGGAGTGAATCGTGAGGGCTGGACGCTTGACTGCCCTCACACTAAGGCCATAAAGTGTTCGCCCCAGGTTACCTAGTTTAAAATTAATAACCTGAATAATGGCAGTCTTATAAAATACTTTAATGTCTTGGCATAGTGTAAAAGTTTTTGTCTCGCTTAAACGTTTTATGTCTTGTTTAGATGTCCTGCGCGAATTACTCTTTTTTATCTCAATACGTAAAGTTAGTGTACTGTAAGTTGAAAAATATAAAAATATGCAATTACAGGCAATGGAATGAGGAAGAAGATATATCTCTTATAAAAACGTCGTCTTCTTACCCGACTGGAAGAGAAAAGAAGGTAATGTAATTCTGATTACATTCCTAATCCTAAGATTAATTTCACGTGAATTTTTGAGAATCTGAGATTGAAGTCAATATAAGACTTTAGATGCGTTATTAATGTGGGGCGTAAATAGGTTTTATTTTAAGAAGTGTCGTAAGCTCAATTGCGAGAATGAAACTGCACTGGGTATATCAATATTTAAATATATTATTAAATGATATTTTCAGTTTTCTAATTATTTTAACATTCCAAGAGATGGGAATATTTAAAACACAAACTTTTACTGCTATTGCCTTATATATTTGAATATGTTACATAGATAAAGCTTTTAAAGAACGCCGTAAAAATATGAGAAGATTTGAAAACGATAAATAAAGATTATGAGCTCTCAATATGTTTCCAAGTGGAGGTCCTGCGAAATGAAACCCCGTCCTCGGAATGAAATAAAACTCTAATAAATTTATAGGATGCGTCAGTTCAATACTAGCCCTTAAATATTTCTAGACGTCGCGTCGCATCGTTCCGTTACGTTACATAATATTATTCAATGCTAATATTACCTAAATTAACCTGCTTGAGAAGATTATAATAATTATTAATTGAGAAGTATATAACAACAAGTATATAACAGAACTTTAATGACGAATAATTAATATTATGAAGATCTTGTTCTTTGAAAATTAGACAAGTAAATAAGTAAGTGTTCACGATTGTAGGCATTGAAATAATAATCAATATTTTATTACAATCAAAAATTATGACAACCAAAAAACAATGCTGTAATAGTCATCCTCATCGTTATATACATGAAGCTAATACTTCTTACCCCTTTTACGAAAATTATGCAATGGAGAAGTATGACATTTGGCACAGTTAAAGTTTATGTTGAAAACGATGTGCAGAATGATAAAATTTAAAAATAATGCCTTAAATAATAAAAATATGGTTTGTATAATAACAGTGGGTTTAACACAATTGACAATGTTTCTATGGAGGGTAGAGGAAGGGAACTGTCCCATATGGGGGACACTTGAAAAAGTGTCACATTCCACAGACGATATTAACATATTTTTTATTATGTATCTAAGATATAATAAGCCCAATAAAGTTAAAATTTAAAATTATGGTCGAATTTTGACCACTAGATAACCTCGAGTATATAATATTAAAACGTGAAGCAAAAACTTTATATATTTTTTATGAAAATTATACTATCGAAGGAGTATGAAATTTCGCAAAAGTAAAGTTTATATGGAGAAGGAGGAGGCTACATTAATATTTTTTATATTAATACTTAAAAAATACGTAAAATGAATAAATATAACTTTACGCACACTACGATTAATAATTCACACTACCACGTGTTTGAAACAATATGGATACAATTTTGTCACACTTTTCATTTCGGATCCAAGTAGCAAATAATCCATATAAAGTTGAAACATAAAATTATATTGTAAATTATGGGCGGATCCCCACCACTGGGATTTATTTGATTAATTATTTTTTACCTAGCCTTTGCCCGCAGCTTCACCCGCGTGGGAGAGTGTTCGTAGCATAAAACTCCTTTAGCAACTATACTTGCAATATAATAGTAGCACAGAGTAAAAAAACTTTATTTATTGTAAAAAACTTTACAATAAATTTTCAAATGAACTTTTTAATTGTCTCCTAGATAAGGATAGTTAAATTGTATCCGTCTAAATAGCTTCAGAAAATACCACATTATTTCTTATCATTTTTTATACTTAGAATGGGTATAAGATTGGTTGGTTCTAAGATACATCTCCACCAATTTTCATCCAAATTGGTTCAGCCGTTCTTGAGTTATAAATAGTGTAACTAACACGACTTTCTTATAAATATATATATTTTTAATATCAGCTACGTTGTGCTACAGATAAAGCGTAGCCTGCTACGCCCGGCTACGCTTTACTTATATTCGTAGGACGTTACGGACGACATGTATTGTTTGAATCATTTCACATTTTCTATATAATACTAGTTGTGCCGACACATATTGTTCTGCCTCATGAAATTTTTCTCCGTTTAAACATTCCCTGAACTGATACGATTAATTTAAGACCAAAATTAGCCAAATCGGTCCAGCCGTTCTCGAGTTTTAGCGAGACATTCAAATTGCAATCCATTTTTATATTTTTTGTAAGAAGATTAGAATGTATAAGCATATTGTAACTTAAATAAACGCGTTAATAATTACAATTTTAATATAAATATTAGAGCACACGCGATATTTAAAAGAAAAACAATCTTTTTCTGTGTATTTTTTTTAATTTTAATTAACAGAAATACGGTATATGCCTGTATTTTTTTATTACATAGTGCTCTGAAAAACAAGATAATTTACAATAGGAATAGTATACTAAAAATAAAAATTTTAAAAGATATAGCGGATTGTTTGAAGCATTTTTGTGAGTCCCGTGAAGACGCCCCATATAAAAGTTGTACAAGTAAATGACGTCACACGCTAGTAATTTTGCTACGAAATTTATGGCCATAATATGCTCAAAATTTCTGATATCTCCGAAAATTATATTATATAAAATTATATAAATATTCTTTCTACTTTTATAAAGTAGTTATACCTAATTATTTCTTAATTTATTTAAAAAAAAAACTAGATTTTTATATGACGGAAAATACCTAATTGTAATTAAACTAATCACTTAAGTGTCAACGTGAACCGTTTTATTTTTTTTTGACCGTTTTAAAAACATATATGTTTCGGCAAATGTTTACAGTGAGCAGTGTTTTATTTACTACAATCAGCAGCGTCTACGCCGGAAGGTACAAGACGACGCGAGCTCTAACGAAATTCTCGTTAGAAAGCAAACTCACATGTAATCCTCTTAGTATTTTATGCACGGTGCAGTAATTTCGTCGCATAAGTGGCATAAACAATACAAACAGACAAAGAATCTTAAAATATGTATACATTGGCAATCTGCCAAATGTATTTTCACATGTGCCAGCTTATAAATTTGCAAGCAAAATGTCGGCTTTATAAATAACTGACAACTTCAGTGATCTTTACTACGCATAGCACTACATGCATGTCATTTTGAAGTTACATCAATCTGTGCTTTGTTCCCTTTTGAATGTCGATTTATATCTATACTAGCTGTCCCGACACACGTTGTTCTGTCTCAACTATGAACTGAAAAAAATAAATAACTACAACTACACCTACAACCTACATAATATACGCCTACATAATTCTTCTTCTTCTCCAGTCCTTTCATTCCCAATGTTTCGAATACTAGTTACATTACGGCTTTGTCTGGACAGAATCGATCGCCTTGGTCGCATCATTGCTAATGATAATATCGGCACAATAAGCTAAAAGAAACTCGAAACAAACACTTCAACCGGTCAACTTCAAAATTTCTAATTGTCAAATTTTCAACCATACATAACCATAGACAACATTACGTTTAGCTGTCAGTTGCGTTTTGTTATTCCATGTCAGTTGCATTTTGTTAAACCACGTTTTATGTCACGTCCCACGGGAATGGGATAAAAAGTATCCTATGTCCGTCTCCTAGTTCTAAGCTACCTCCCCACCAATTTTCAGCCAAATCGGTTCAGCCGTTCAAGTCGCGCTTAAAATATAATGATGGATAAAACTGAAAATGAGCCACATTTACAGGTTCAATTTTGTGTGATCAGATGAAGGAAGCAAATTTAGTGGTAAGATCTTGCAATCTACGAGCGCGCGGCGCCCTTAGTTGTGTGAGACCATATCTGTACACGCGTCAATGTAGACGTGAGAGTGACCGTACGTACGGTTAGCAAAAATAAATTCATTAATTTAAGTTATGAATTTCGCTCATTTTTATATTTTAAATACGTATTTATAAGCAGGATGATGTGGTCAAAACGAAAACAAAATCGTTAAATGAGTTCTGTTTATTTGATTTAGTAATAAAAAATAATTTACGGGTAAAAACTTAAAAT
Source organism: Phengaris alcon alcon (assembly GCA_037179445.1). Lineage (NCBI taxonomy): Eukaryota > Metazoa > Arthropoda > Insecta > Lepidoptera > Lycaenidae > Phengaris > Phengaris alcon. The sequence goes on from JAYRCH010000354.1 coordinate 247,221, forward strand.
TAACACAAAATAAACGTAATCCTACGCGACACTATATAAAAAACTAGTAATAAATTATAATTAATTGGAATCACTATCTTCATCAAATATTTCTACACTGTCACTGTCATCATGACTGTCATCATAACTGTCATCATTACTATCATATTCATTATCATCGACATTTATAATAAATGGGAATCACAGTTGAAATATTTCATGTATTCTTTTTCAATTTTTTCGACGTGCTTGCATGTATTATTATATATCGCCAGGTGGTTTGGTCTATATTACTTATGCACTCATCGATCAAACTTTGAACAACGGTCATGTTTTGGCCTATGTTTCTTGAGGCAATTCGATTTTTTAGAATACCCCATATATTTTCAATCGGATTGAGCTCTGGGTGATACGGAGGGAGTCTTAAGATTTCAAAACCTTTTCTTTTTATAAATTCGTCTATTTTAAATGTTATAAAACGCTCCTTATTCTTTTTGATCAAATCATATAGTTCAATTCTTTTTAAACTATTATCATACGAGATACAGTTCTCTGTCAGCCACTGTTGCATTTCACCTTTAGTGGAATTAGAGGTCGGTATTTTGCTGCTTCGAGCATTATGATAAGAAGCGTTGTCCATAACAATAACTGACTTCTCGGGTAAGTTTGGCAATAACTTTTCATTAAGCCATTTTGTATAGTTATCATTATTCATACTAGAATGATAATCTCCTGCTGTAGATGCTGCTTTGTAGACCAGCGAAGCATTAGGCACGAAACCATCGCTGCTATCTGCGTGCACTATAGTAAATCGGCTTCCTGTGCTCACTTTCTTTGAAAACTGTGTATTGCCCTTAGGACCTTTTTTTCGACACAACCAGGTATTTGCCGCACGTGGGAAGTCAAAACATATGTTTCGTCTGTATACACAATAGGACGACCTTCGGAACAGTATTGAAAAATCTTTTTTAGAAAATTGTAACGCCAAAGTTGAATTTCATGTCTTTCTTGTAATTGTTCTCTGTTGTTCCAAATTTTTCTCCATTTGTAGCCTAATTTCTGTAGTACCGAACGTAATGTGTTTAAGCATCCATCAAACCCAATATTTTCTCTCAAAACTGATCGCAATTTTGCCAATGTTGGTATTTGCTTTTCCACAATATGGAAATTTTACACGGTAGTACGAATAATTTCAAGATTCATGTTGTCTAAATCAAATTTGTTATTTCTTTTACGTCGTTTTTTCATGGGAGAAGTAAAACTTGCAGAAGAAGATGGCAGTTCTTTTTCCTCTTAAAATTGTTGTTACAGTCAGTTCACTGATCCCTGTAGCCTCAGCGGTACGTTTTCGAATATTAGCCAAAGGACTCAAATCACAATTATCCATATTGTTCGCTTTCATAAAATTATACTCTTCTTGAAGAAAGTGATACACGCGGGCAATAATGGCGCGTCCCTGGAAACAATATTGAGACTGTTGGACTAATTACCTACATAATATCTTTAGTACCTGGGTGACCGAGCTCATGACGATATTGAGTTGATTTTAATAAATAAATAAAAAAACTTACCTCGCTATGAATTACTTTGCGCTTTCTTTCACTTTTGAGATTTAACATGCTGACCGTACTTCGTAAACAATAGCAACGTGAAAACGATAAAGTTGCACAAGTGACTCGAACGATGGCTCGCTCGCTACTGACCGCTCCGTCAGGTACGCACACTAACGAAAATGTATATTTACAATTACAACTACAAATAAAGGCTACGCGCGCTCGTAGATTGCAAGAACTTGTAGTGTCAGGAAATGAAATATACAACTTTTTGTTATATTCGGGATAAAAAAGTTAATTCTTAAAATTTAAAGACCTGTTTTTTTGGTAATAGATTAATATTTTTACGAATGTGTAATATTGTATTTATTACGTCTTACTTATATCTTTTGTTTTATAGAATAACGTTTAAATGCATTTTTTTTATTTGTTTTGTAAAAAATACTTGTATAAATAAAAAATAATAAACCAATATAAAGATTACATAAACTTTTAGACGTATAACGCGATAAATTTTATCAAAGGTGATTGTGAAAGTTTTTAAATTAGAATAATAAAGTTCGGTAAAAACTCAAGAATCTGGAGATCAAAAAGGCTATTTCGATTTACCTTTTTGTGTTACTTTCTCTCAAATTGGCTTCAGATCCATTCCTGTTGACAACTTTATCGAGCGGTTTTCGATAAATTGCGGTGAGGGAAAACTAAATAAATCCGAGAGGGGCTTTAGATAAGGTAATGGCTTCAGTAATGTCTGGCGACTCTCGCGGCCATAATGCAATCGGAAACCGACGGAACTTTTTGTAAAGCGCTTTTTTCTAAACTTTACTAACACTAAAAAAGCGTGGTGCATAATGTATGGAGTTGAAAAACTTTCGTACGTAAAGTTTACATACTTCATAATATAGAATTTTATACAGAATAATAAGACGCCAACATAATATTATATAATATTCAATATTAGTTACATAGTACGTATGCTTCGCTTTGTGTACAAAATGATTTTCCTACAAATCAATGCATAAATACCCTACAATTGGTTGTACAAATGACTATCGAATGTCGATGTGTAATATACAGAAGAATAATATAATATCTTCTTCTTTTTCTTATATATAAATGGATTGCAATTTCAATGTCTCGCTAAAACTTGAGGACGGCTAGACGGATTTTGCTAATTTTGGTCTTGAAACAATTGTGGGAGTTCAGGGAAGGTTTAAACGGTGAGGAATGTTGGAAAAATAGCGGGAAAAATACTAAAAACAACGATTGAATTTTCCCATACAAACTGTTTACGGTGTTAAATTTGTCACTTGACTGACATATATTTTAGGTGCGTTTAGTTTATATATTATTGTTATATTATTTTTTTTAAAATCGGCCGGCCCCCTAAGGTTGGGAAGTAAAGGTGTAGATGTAGTTAAATATTTATTTCAGTTCATAGTTAAGACAGAACAACATGTGTCGAGACAGCTAGTATCTAATATCTCTTAAAGTTCTCATGGATGTTTGAGCTAATTCAGAGCGTCGTGCAACTTGCGGGATGAAGGTATATGGAGTCCGCGGCAAGCCGGGTTTAACTTGTTTTTAAGTTTATCGTGGCTTTAATATTGTTCGCGAGGACTTAAACGCTACGTATAAACTTTGCTCGGCGGGAGTTACAAAATGACTATGACGCCTGAATGGTTACGCGAATTTAATTGTCGCCCAAAGGGTTCTAACGTTAAAAGCATGATAAATTATTTAAATGTATTGCTCAGAAGTGCTTGAATATCTATAGACTGTATTAAACTTAATTCAAGATTTTTCTGAATTATGTTTAAATGCGCAACCCTGGCAAATGTATTTCAAAATGTACGTCTCTACTCCCCGCATGAAACGGCACATTTTAACTTGGTAAAAGTAAAATAATGTAAAAATGCTAATATATGACCCACTTCTTCAAGTTAATTGATGAAACAATCCATCAAAGAACCCCATTAATCATTTTCACGTTAGGTATACTATTATGCACCGTCCCGTAACAAAAAAACACTTAAATTTTTTGTCATCTCAAACTAAGATAATTTTTCACTAAGACTTTTAAGTACTTAAATTTTTTTGGGGATTGGCTCCGCGCCTGCCTGTGGACCCTTGCAAGCCTAGTAAATCCATGAAATCGATTGCAAATTTGTATCCAACGATGTTTCCGACACTTGTAACTCGATTTCGTAAATTCTTTGTACAAGTTTGGTACAATGCCAGAGTAGTCCCATAAAACTTACAAGACCTGTGTGGTTAGCGGGAACAATTGACAACTACGTATTCGTTACGTTATCGAAAGAGAATAGTATGAAAATTATGACCTATTTTCAAAATTTGATGTATAATCTCAAATTGGTCCTTTCGACATCAAAGTGGTGTCCTGAGTCCTTACAGATACATGTTTGGGGATTCCGGCGTTGTTTAAAGAGCTGCAAGTATATGGCATCATACCACTTACTTATAATCATCATCTTATTTATACAATACCCAATGGAAGCTTGGCGCATATTCAATTATACATTCGATCGTTTATTTTAAACTAAAATGTATGAATAATAATTTAACAAATATCACTAAAAAGGGAAAAATTATTACTTTTAAACTAAAATTAAACCGACTTCCAAAGTAAAAATGCATAAAAAAGTATGAAATAAAACTTATTTTCTAAATAATTCCCCTTTCAAATGTGGCTAAAACTTTAAATATTTCTCTACTCGACTGAGAGAAAAGAAAGAAGATTTTCTTAATTTTGAAGTCGGTAGCAGCAAATTTGAACGTGCCTTCTATAATATATATTGTAGGATATTGTTTATGCTGGTACCGACTTCAAAATTAAAAAGATTGAGTAGAAATAGTTAAAATTTTAGTCGAATTTAAAAGAGGAATTATTTAGAAAATAAGTTATAATTCATACTATTTTGTGCATTTTTACTTTGGAAGTCGGTTTAATTTTTTGTTTAAAAATAATTAAATTAAAAATCCATTTGTAAAAACAATCAAATTTAAAAGTAGTTACTTAAAATCAATACAAACAAAGCATTTATAAAAGGTTTCCAAAAAAATACAATTATAAACAAAAAAATTCGCTTACTTCAAACATTCATTAAAAAAATTATGATGACGAAGGCAGCTAACAATTATTACTCATACGTTGTCGGCCTTGAGCTACCTCTGTGCTTTTATTTTATGAGCCGAATTTTAAAGTACGATTCATTGGAAAAAGTGCGCCTTCATGCTAGGTAGAAATTTGAAGCACAACTTATTGTTTCATGCTAGGTTCTATTTAAATATTTCTTCGAATTGTATTAATTATATGGAAAGATAAACAAAATGAATAAGCTTATACGACATCTCGGAATAAATTAAGTTCGTACCTGTTTTCACCCTGCCCGGGATGTAGGCCGTAATTTGCTAAGACGAATAACGTTTGATTTAATCCGGGTCGAGCCGTCGATTTACTTTTATCGCTATTTCGTTTTATTTGGATGATGTGGTGTTTTGGGGCTCGTTAACGTGCTAATCTTTTTTACATGGTGCAACGTCGTGTTAGCTAATGACAACTATAAAAATGTTCTTTAACTTTCGTCCAATCGAAAATATTTTAAGGCTTTTTTTGTTAAGGGTTTGTTAGGTCAACCAAATCCTATTAAAAAAATGGTTGTCAGTTAAAGTCGTCGATAACTTTACGTGATAACGTCATCAGAAGCTGAACGCTTAGGCCGATCGTGGCTCTCTAGCGCTTGTTCCGCGCTGTCGCTTGCACGCTCGGCTCAGGCGAAACGTGACAATCAGACGGAACGTGACAATTTTTCGTGCGTGCAGCCGGCATTTTTCGATTTATAAGACGTCATCACGTCAAAAAACTTATGTAAGGTTCTCTAAATATCTTCTTTTCTAATCTTTGTTTACGTAACCATAATAATAATAATTAATACCAACACAAACGTGCAAAATCTCGAAGCACGGACACATGGCGGGCCATGCAGTGATGTAATAATAGTTGTATTATATTTTTATGTCTTAAATGGCATGTGTAGGAAACTTTCTTAAGAATTGTCTTATTTAGAAATACTAATACTAAATATCTCATCAGAGATGTTAGTAATTTGAAAGATCTATTGTTACTAATTCATCAATTTGATACTTTTAAGAGTAACTTGGCCTGAGGGATTCACGGCAGCTTTATGTTCGTAACTTTTCAAGTTGTTAATAAAGTGTTTACTGCTCAACCCTTGATATAAAATTATGTTAGTAAAGATGAAGTTATCAAGCCGAGTAAGGGTTTACTTTACTTAAGCTTTAAAGTTCATAAGGCGAACAAAATAATGACAAAATTGATTATGCAAAATATCTTGGAAATATTAAAACTTCGATTCATATTTTATAGATGCGGCATTTTTGATCTGAACCAGGTTATTACGCTAGTCAGTTATTTATATTGACCGGCAAACGTTGTTTTGCCACATATATAGGTTTGTATGAAAAATATATTTTCATACAAACCTTCTCCTGACAATAACGAACACATAAAAGAATGATTTATCCAATTTGGTGCAGTCGTTTAGTAGTTACGTGCGTACAAACATTTCGGTAATTCATTCATGTATTAAAATCCCACGACTTAAAACCTAATAACTAACCCCAACATCGAGTAACTACAGTGTGCGTCGGGATCAGGAGTTCGATTCAGTTCAAACCTCTCCATGTTAATAGTTTTTTTCAAAAAACAATCACAACGCGCACAATGAGGCTATTGTGAAACATTGTTTTATGTTTTTGTATAAAATATAATAACAGAATGATTTACCGCTACGTACTCACAATAACACGTCAAGATCAAAACCCCATAAGTAAAAAATTGTTACAGAAAGGGCGCAAAAACGACAAACAAACTGTTTCATTTTGAAAGTGGAAGCAATTTCGTTCTTTTGTGCGATAGTATTGCCTCTAAGTAGGCGGATTCCGGCGTTTCACTTCCTCATACTTCCTCCTCAGCACGCAAAATTCACATGACGATTTTGCGATGTGTGTACACACTTCACTATATTTTTAAGTTTTATTCGTTAACAATTTTAGCATTAGGTTGATGATATCAAAAGCTTGATCATAACATAAAATATATTATTTTAAAACTTAAAATAAGTATTACATTTACTGTTAGCCCCGCCATTAATTAATGGCATTATAATTGTGACATTATGTTTGTTTGATTTCCACAATCCACAGTCATGTCAATACCTTAGTACGGCCTAAATCGTATATTATTTAAACTTTAAAATGTTACCAGTAGTAATGTAAGGTATTTTCACTGACTTTATCATTATATTAATTATTAATTTATCATTATATTAAATATTAATCCTACTACTATCAAAATAAAAGTTTGTGAGGATGGATGGATGTTTGTTACTCTTTCAAAGTACTGAACAGTTTTTGAGAAAATTTGACACGGTAGGAGTTTAAGCTACTTGACGGTTTTACTTACGGCTACTTTTTATCCCGAAAAAGTACAGTGTTTCCGTGGAATACTGTATTTCCACGGGCAGAGCCGCGGGTAAAAGCTAGTAAGCTATGAAGCGGTTCGTACTTTATGCATTCAATTTGTGACTCGGCGTAGAGCTACGAAGCACGCCATAGTGACTACTGAAAGCAGAGTTAAAATTAAATACTATTCTGCACACATGTGACGCGATCTTCTACGTCACAAAATCACAATATCGCAGCACGAGCCTAGCATCATATGTGAACACGCACCAACTTCCTGTATATTATACGGCACACCGCCGACGTATATTTTACCATTCATTGTAGCCGTATTCATTATAATTCATCGATTCCACGACAGAAAATTTTAATGCACGTGAAAAAAATTCATTTGTGTTTACGCAGTAAACAATGTAGGTATGTACCTACATTAAGTACATATACATGTCGGCGTATGGCGAAACTCTGTCATAATGACATTGAAGGGGCCTATAAACTATGGTCGTGGTTGTTTAAATCGAAATCGAATAAAATTTTGCGGGATATAAGATATATATGTTTTAATCCAGGCCTAAACTACTATCATACCAAATTTCATCGAAATCTGTTCAGTAGTTATTGCGTGAAAGAGTAACAAAAAGTATTCATATTCAAAAGTTGTTTATTACCCTTAAAGTCTTTTACAAATTTTAAAAAATACACTGTAAAATTGTAACAAACATCCATATCCATCCATCCATCCATCCTCGCAAACTTTCACATTTAGAATAGTACCTAGTAGGATTTCTTTGTATTTATTAACCGACGAAAAAACCGGAGGAGGTTCTCAAGTCAACATTTCTTTTTTTTATGTATGACCACGTATAACTTTTTACAGTGAAGGATTTTCTTAATTCTTTTTTTTTGTAATAGGTTAACTTCCAAGTTGGTCCGATTGTCACCAAATGGTAGATCTGGTGATGGATTCCATGAGGAATCGAGGGAGCTTCTCGAAATTTATATGAACACCTATAGTGATTTCAACTTTTTTTGAAGTAACCCAAAATGTTAACAAAAGTTAAGATTATGTGCCAAGGTACACCTTGGATCCAAAACAACAGAACTCCTGAGTCTTTTAAGATACATGTTTGGGAAAGCATTATTTAAAGAACAGCAAGCATTTACAAATTTGCCAATTATAGTAATCATCATCATCATCATCACAACCATCACCCACCGTATATCTTCATGTGATGATATAGATACTTCTCATAGTCTTCTACACTAATATCGAAGTCTTTGAACATTTTCTATTTCCAAATTTATATTCAACATCATCATTCTCTCACAGGTTTGAATGCCAAGTAGTTTATTATAACAACATAAAATTATCACAAAAAACCTCTCGATTAATGAGCATAAGCATGTAGTTGATAGTAATTAGTAGATTCTAGCCACAAAAAATTATAAAATAATAAGATTTTAATTTAAAATTTGCTTCGACTCAATTACTTGAGTATACATACATTAGTTTAAGATCTTAGTTATTGTGGTTAAATAAAAAAGGCTTGTTATTTTTTGCTTTTCAGTTTTTTCGGCGGTTTAATTTTTTGTTAAAAACTTATAATATCAGGGATAAATAACATGTCCCATTTGCTTAGAAAATACTCTTCCTCTATACTGTCAAAATATTATTTCGTTTAGTTCTCTTTGAGCAATTCACGTGGATAAGAAATCACGTTTTCCTCTCAGGGACTGATTATTATACAGGGTTGACACCATAGCGTTTAATAAGTATCGAAAATCGATATGACAAACAATCAAAAGGGCCATACAGACCGTCCAGCCTGCAAATCCAGCACCAGTACTGATAGCCGTCATAAGTGTCAATAATTTATAATGTTTGCCTACAAGACCGCTTCAAGGCCGCAGCATTGGATTTGCATGCTGGACGGAAAGTCCTTATGAGTGAAAATATGCCTGCGTAAAAAATTTAGTATAAAGTCCTCCATGTGCCACAAATATTTAACCTACTTAATACTAATAAAAGTCTTAAATTTCAAAAAGTAACCAAAGTTATTAATTTAATTAAAATATATCTTACTAGACGTTTTCCGCGACTTCTTGCGCGCTAAAAAAACTCGTGGGAATCGTACATTTTGCCGCGATAAAAGTAGCCTATGTAGCCCTGTGGTCCATGTGGTCCCTGTGGTCTAATCTATATCAGTGTCCAATTTAATCAAAATCGGTCTAGTAGTTTCGGAGCCTATTTAATGCAAGCAAACAAACCTTTCCTCTTTATAATATTAGTATAGATGATATTTAATCGCCTACATTTTATTATTTTTTTATTATTTATTTATTGTTAACCAAAAAGATACAATTTACATAGATAGAATGCAGCGACAAAAAACCATGTTAGGTTTATCTTGTTGTCGGTTCACGCTCGTTACAAAAAAAGTAAATACAATATATATCATTATTAAATTAAATTAACAGACACCTACCAGCCGAGCGCGCAGTGAGTATGACGTCGGGCGCGCATGCTATACGTCTCGACAGTCTTAATACTCGAGACACTATGATATGCTGCGCTTGCGCAGCCGACAGTCCTATGCACCGCTCGCCCGTATTTTAACTATACAGAATGCTACGCTATAGTTTTATCTGAGAAATAATTCCTCAGTACAGTTTTTATATTGAGAGGTGTTATTTTGTCTCGTACTTCAAATGGTAAAGTGTTAATGAAACATGAAAAATATAAAGTGTAATTCGAACAAACTTGTAAATTATTCGTCCCATTGAATACAAAACAAAAGTTATCTGATAACGCTTTGAAATGCAAACTTCATCAACAAACTAGGAGCCGGTTCGATTGACACACACAATGGGCTCATCACTGAGCGGTGACAGCGAGTTCGTGTGATAGGAATTTATATTAATTTCCTGTTTGGCCCACGAACAGTACGAACAGTTGGCTGCAGGCTGCGGTCAGTCGGTTGTCCTATCCTGTTCAAAACACTGCAACACTGTAAATCCGCACGCTAATTTTAACCTACCCTGAAACTGTACGTACTTCAAACCGGACATCGACCGTCTGTAAATAGATACATCACAGTTAAGGGCATTTGAAGTAAGTGGAATTGCTTTGAGACTGCGGTGCTCGAAAATAAAATGTTTTAATTTAAGTTTCAACCTTTTTGGACAATAAATAAACGAGAATTTTGTTTTGCTATTGCATTTTGCTTTATCGTATTGCCATATATAAAATTAATATTAACTGGGAGCCCGAGCTTTGCTCGTAGTTTTTGTATAGCAATAAGACAATAAAATAACAATAAGAGCGAGGTGGTATGGTCGGTCAGGCCGAAGCCCATTTATAGTCGTTTCAGCTGTTGTATATATACAGCCGATCTTAGAAAACTTCGATAGCGCGATTCAGGACTGTGGTACTAATCAGTCCCGTCACATCACTCCCCCCGAAGACCAGAGGTCGAAACCTTCGATGCGCCTTACGCTTGTGTCGTCAGGTGCGAGTGGAGAGTCCCAGTGAGTCGGAACTGTGCTGCCGTGCTGGGCCGAAGATACGTGCTGACCAGGAGAAGCGCTTCGTGCTCTGCTTGCTGACCGGTCCGTGTTATATCCGTTGAAGCTGACGAGGATTCGATCAGGCCGCGGTGCGTTGAGGCTGGTGACGAGGTACCCCATGAGGCAGGGTCTGGCTGGCGTGGTGCTGAGCCCCCCCCCCCCTCAGCACCACGGGGGGGGGGGGGGGGGATGATGATGATATCCAGAAGGAGGCGTGTTATGTCGAGGGTCACCAATGTGAGAATATGGTGGCAAGCCCCAGAGGGAGATCTCCGACCGAGCAAGGTTACACCTCTCGGTTAGGCCGAAGCCCACTTATAGTCATTTCAGGTGTTGTATATATACAGCCGATCTTAGAAAACTTCGATAGCGCGATTCAGGATTGTGGTACTAATTGGTCCGCCACAAAACAAAACGAATCACAAAAATATTCGTCTGACCAGGATTCGAACCCGAGACACCAATTTGCCAACAACGCAAAAAGTCTAACGCTAACCAAGCCGCCAAGTGGATTTGACATTTAGCAATCGAAATCAGTCGTATTTATTACGCGACGAAAAAAAAAACAAATATAACTTATGGTAACTCTATTCTATTCTAAAATAATTCTATTCTATTCTTAAAAATGCGCAGTTACCCAGGAATATGGCGATTGATTCCTAACTTAAAAATACGCAGTTTTCCAGGGAAAAGACGATTGATTCCCTAGCCAGGTCGATTTTTCTCCCCCAAAACTCCATGCATACTAAATTTCATATAAACACTTGCAGTCGCTCTGAAATTCCGATTATTTAAACAAGATTTGCTCGTTTAAAGTATAAAAGATAATAAGTTTAGCGTGAAAGTAACTACGACAACTGCGAACTACTTACCTAATTATTATTAATAAAAAAGTGTACAATTAGATTCAGTTACATTACGGAAACGTACAAATGTTCGAGAAAGTGTTCAATTAGTTGCAGTGTAATTACACGCCACGTAGTAATTTGATCTGTGTTGTAATTCAATTACAATACTATTTAACGTGTCCCTCTGAAATACATCGTTAAAATACTTTATAATACGAATTAAAGGGATAACTGGCCAATGTTTATATAAGCTTCGTCGTTTAATTAAAACTTTGTTTTAATAACGGGATATAATATGGATATATATCTAATGAAAATATAATTGTTTACCGTACTTTTATAGTTTGAAAAAAACGTGACAATTAGTCACGTTTTTCATTACAATGGCAGTACTAGTGTTTCTTCTGAGTCTTAAAAACTTTGCCTTTAATTCAATGGTATGACTCTTGTTGGGCAGTTTGGGTTCGTGTCTAAAGAGAGTCTATTTCCAGTCTACTATTTCTAGTCCACTAAAATTAGTCCATAATATTATAAAATCTAGCAGAAAGATAAACAACTTTAATGAGAATGAATAAACAAAAGTATCTTTGTTCAGCATAATTTGGACCATAGCAAATTTAATATCGTGCTGTAGAGGATTAAAAGTTTAAAATGAATTAATATTATAATAATTTCCGTGTAATAAAATTTAAAGTGTCCGAAAAACATTAAAGTAAATCTCGTACCGGAAGGTGTAGTAATCCCTATTAGCCGACACTTTATAGTGCAATGGGACGGGCAGCTATTGTGGAGCTATCGAGCTTTACGACCAATGAAAATGGAGACTCTCCACTGAGGTAATTATAGGATTACTTAATACTTATACATTTATACATTTCACGATGCGGGGGCGCCGGCACAAAACATAATGTTGTTTGCCGTGGATCGTTATTCCGGCCAAATTACCGAAGACCCAGATGTTAGTCTGTTTGCGTTTAATGTTCCTTTTTAAACGGTGTTTTCTTTCTGAAATTAATTTCCTCGTTTATGTGCCGCGAAAATCGTGTATCGTTATGGCGGACGGCTTACATCGCTGAAATGATGGACGATGTTGCATCGCACTACTCACGAGCGAGCTAAATGTTACGATAAAAATGGCTTCACTGCGAAAATGCTGTGATTTTTTGTGAAAACTCTTCTATTTTTTAGCTCTACAGCGTCGGTAACGGCCTTCACGTAAGGTACCGTTGGAATAAACGATTAGATGCTTTGTCGATTTGCAAAAATGGAACCGCTCTAGAGTGGAGAGCACAGAGATAAAAATTGTTTAGTCCTTTACCGGTAGCTTAAAAAATGTATCTCTAATTTTTATTCTTAAAAGTTTCATACTAAAATCTATGGGCTTAACACTATAGCTACCCAAACTAGCAACAATTTTCATACAAATCGATCAATACGTTCCTACCACTAAATGATTCAACAAAGTTTTGCAATCAATATTGAATATAGGTAACCAAATCACCGAAGAAGTACGTTATGTACACAAAGTAGTCGTGAAGTAGTTTCAAAGTAATTAAAAAACTTACGAGACTATTTTAACATCATTTACAAAAAAAATATCCGTCGCTATGCATCCGTTAAATAAATGTAGCTTTTTGCAATTTTGTAACGAAATTTCTTAAGACGTTTTACAGGTAAACATATCTTTTACAGGAATTAATCAACATGAACATCTAGTCCCTAGGTAATGTATTAATTAGGTCAAAACAGCGCAACAGAGCGGGCCATCTTCGTGGCGCGGGCGCGGTGTAACTTAATATCGCCAGATAATGAAAGCTCCCGGGGGAACTCGATAGACGATAATACCCACAGCCGTGACACAGGCAAATCAGGTTTCTATGTGGCCCCTACCATGTAAGACTCGACTTGCTTCATTATAACTTAATGTTACATTACCGTGCTATTTTAATATTCTCAGTTTAGAAGCGGTACCTACTCCGATTTACGTACTATTATGGACGCTTAAATTTTGCACTTCTTTAGGCAAAGTGTTTTAATAAGTGTTTTAATAAAAAATAAAAAATAAAAAAACATGTTGTTCCCGTGGTGCTTCCCCCTTTAATTCTGACTTTTTGTCATCACAATTTTTGCTGTCTCCCGCTTTGCTTAGGGAGGGAAACTGGAATATTTCCTACTCCTCCTACAATCTTCTGATTAATTTCATTGCGGGTTCCTAGACAGATTTAGTATGTCCCCCGGGCACCCCTGAGATCATATCAAAGGGTTCTTGCGGCTTGCTACCACTGTCGATCCTGGCTACACAGGAGTTGCAGTGGTGGGTAAGTGTGGTGGGCCAATTGCCCGACAAAAAAAAAAGTGTTTTAATGTGAATGAATAATAATTAGGTTTCCAGTGATTACCACAAAATGTTATAATTACCATAAACTTTACGTGGGTACCATTATAGTCTTCTTAACCGTATAACTTCTTTTGGAGAGACACACCTATGTGTTTTTCTTTTCATTCATCTCTAATCTTGTCTTCTTATATATAAAAAACTGACCAAGTGCGAGTCGGACGTTCCGTACCATTATCTATTAAACAACAAATAAAAAAAAATCACTATTAAAAAATAAGGGTTGGTTAGGTTTGGTTGGATTATATGTATTTTCGATCCCACATCATATAAAATGTCACCCTTATCATTTAAGGGTTGAAAAAATAGATTACGACCGACCTACCGAATATGTAAAAAAAAACATAAGAATCGTTTCGGAGGAGTATGTGAGAACACTTATGACACGAGAATTTCATATATTAGAACATAAGATTAAATTTTTTTTTTATTATATTGTTAGTATTTGTTGATTTAGCGGCAACAGAAATACATCATTTGTAAAAATTATAACTGTCTAACTATCGCGGTTCATGAGATACAGCCTGGTGACAGACGAATAAATAAACGGACAGACAGCGGAGTCTTAGTGATAGGGTCCCTAAAAATGGATTGCGATTCCAATATCTCGCTTAAACTCGAGAACGGCTGGACCGATTTATCTAATTTTGGTCCTTAAATAATTGTGGAAGTTCAGTGAAGGTTTAAATGGTGAGAAATATTTTAAATATTCCGGGGAAAATACTAAAAATGACGATTGTATTTTCCCATAATAACTGTTCACTGTGTTTCATTTGTCACTTGACTGTGAAATATTTATAGGTGCGTTCCATTTACCTGTTTAATTTATTTAAAAAAAGCCAGCCCTAGTAGTTTGGTAGGTGTAGATGCAGGTGTAGTTGTAGTTATAGATGTAGTTGTAGTTGTGGGTTGTAGATGTAGCTTTTTATTTATTCCATTTTATAGTTAAGACAGAACAACGTGTGTCGGACCAGCTAGTATCTAATATTTCATGTCGTATCATCCAAAACCAGTTAATATGAAACCAAATAAAAATCTACAGGTTTTGGTGTAGAATTTAAATAGCAGTTGACCCGGTAGACTTCAGTTGAAGCTAAATTGTATCGAGTTACCGGTAGTACTCGTTCAAGTCCATTTCCAGTGCATCAATAAAACGTCAGTACAATCTGCTTCTAAGTGCGGGGTTGAAGCTGAAAATGCTACTTCGTTCTCGTTTCCTTTAACACTTATTTTATTACAAACAACAGACGTTTAATAATAAGGTTTCATTTGTAAGCCAATATTGGTGAAGCATTTGGGGTTCGCTCGATTGCCATAATGTAGTTAGAAATTATCGCGGTCGATGAAATCTCGCTATATAATTTGCTTAAATTAAAACGTTTGACGCTTCGAAGATTTTTAAATATTTATTCCAGCAATCTGTTTAGGAATTTCAGCGATGCTTGATTCTTACATTAAATAAAATATGTTGTAACTAGCTTTTAGCGCGACTTCGTCCACGTGGACTCGTGGACATTGTACCCTCGTTTGAAATTAATTTTAAAATATCCTTTCATATAGAATTCAACGTCATAAGCAGTGTCTGCTTGAAATTTCAGCACAATTCACCCAGTGGTTGATATTTTACCATACATACTTTGGATAGCTATTTCAACCCTTTTGAGGAAAATTTTCAAAAAAGGGTAGAATACATGTTCAATCATTTGTATTTATCAGTCCGTATGTTTAATTTAATGGCAATCGGTGAAGATTTAAATTTTTTTACTATGCTAACTGTGTAAGCTAGGAACTTACACATGCGACTATGAGCCGAGGGAAGCAGGTATATAGGTTAATGTGAGGGCTGGAGAAATCTGGGACTGACCTTATTGTTGAGCTGGTGGTTCTGGATCTGGGCGGAGGTTTCCTCTCACTACACTACACAGCTGTTGAGCGGATTATCGATAGATTTATCGCGGTTCGCCGGCGAATTTGGTATTATTTTAACGAGCACCAATAAATATGCGCACACGCGTTCGCGTTCACTAGGTTTCGGGATGAGCTGAAAATGCATCCAGCGCGGAAGGGGTTCTAACTGCAAGTGTTCGTCACTCTCTGACAACGCCCCTGCGTCGGTCGGCCATACTTCACGTAGTGATGTCCTTTGTGTTTATTCTAAACGTCGCGCTAGGGCTGGCGCGAACATCCTGGGGGGCCCGCACAGGCGGCGAGCTGAGCCCCATCCTGAGCAGAATCCAGTGGGAGCCGGGCAATCTTGCCGACAGGCCTCCGCAGCTGGCCTTGAGTCGTGTCCAAGTCCACAACTCTGATGACTCCATCCTTCCCAGGTAGCAGACGTGAGATTCTTCCCATCTTCCATTGTAGAGGAGGCAAATTGTCCTCCTTGAGCAGAACCAGTTCTCCAATTTTGGGTGGAGAGGAAGAGGAAAGCCATTTGGAGCGGATTTGAAGGGTATGGGGGTAGGACTTGGTCCAAAGGTTCCAAAAGCGCTGAGAGAGTGATTGAATGAGCTGAAAGCGTTTGAGCGGAGATATTACTCTTTCATCTAGAGTCAGCTCGGGGAGAGCTGTGAGCGGACGGCCAATGAGAAAGTGGCCAGCAGTAAGGGGCTGATAGTCCGTGGGATCGGACGAAAGTGGACTGATGGGCCGAGAGTTTAACACAGCTTCGATTCTAGTGAGCAGAGTTAAGAATTCCTCGAAAGTGAGGTGTTGCTCACCGATAACACGGTATAGAAGTTGCTTTGTGGATTTAACATTAATCTCATGGATACCTCCCATCCATGGGGCTTTAGGCGGATTGAGTAACCAAGTTATATTTTGAGTTGAGAGTTTATGAGAAATGGCGTCGTTATTGTCATTGAGAAATTGTTGTACCTCTAGTAGATGATTCCTAGCTCCTACATAATTTGTGCCACAATCCGAGCGTATCAATACCGGAAGTCCGCGACGTGAGCAGAACCTTTGTAATGTTGCAATAAACGCTTCGGCAGTGAGCGATGAGACTGGTTCTAAGTGAACCGCCTTTGTAGTGAGGCAAACAAATATGCAAAAATATCCCTTAATTAACTTAGCATTACGTAATTGACTTGATTTGAGCAGAAACGGTCCGGCGAAATCTGTTGATACGTGACTAAATACGGGCTGAGGTATGACTCTATCAGCTGGCAGGTCAGCCATGATAGGTACTTCGGGCTGAGCGCGGCAACGGAAACATCTTATGCATTTAAACGTTCTGTGCCTTATAATGCGGCGGGCAGATAATATCCAAAATTGCTGACGTAAAATAGCATGTAGCGTGTCCGTGCCAGGGTGGCAGTGTATGCGATGATAGTGATCTATTATGAGGTCTACGAGCGGACTAGAACTAGGCAAAATGAATGGGTGTTGAGCATCGTATGTGAGTTCCGAACGAGTGAGTCTACCTCCTACTCTGAGGAGACCGTCCTGCGTAAAAGGCGACAGACGTTGTAGTCGTACTGTGCAGATTCTATCGGTTTGCAGGCGGTGAAAATCTTCTGCGAATGCATTCTGCTGTACAGAGCGGATCCAGAAGAGTAATGCTTCTCTACGTTCACTTACAGTTAGAGGGCCTAGTTGTCGCGAGTTTGAATTTAGTTTACAGTTACGAATGAATCGCCTCATGTAGGCAGTGACACCAGTTAGTTTTTCTAAAGAGCTGAAGCGAGTGAGCAGATCACTATCGACACCGGGTATCGAGAAACCGCATGGTACGTATTTTGGTTTGAGCCCTGGCAAGTCTTGTCGAGCATGAGCTGAAGGCATCTTGGGCCAGGTATCCTCTGGCAATTCGAGCCAAGGAGGAGACCACCATAAATCATGAGCGGAGAGAGCTTGAGCTGATAATCCTCTGCTTGCACAGTCAGCAGGATTCAATTGGGAAGGTACATGACGCCACTTAAGTGTGAGTGAATTTGAGTTAATTTTTGTTACTCTATTTGATTCAAATGTTTGTAAACGATGGGGCGGAACTTTTGCAAATATCATGAGTAGAATGAGCAGAATGTGTAGAGTGAGCCGACTGAGTATAATGAGTATGAGTAACATGAGCAGAGCCAACTTGAGCTACAGGTGAATCGCATGAGTGCTCAACGAGTCCTATGAGTGCAAAATCAAAAATCGTGCCGAAGGCTATGGGCTTCCCCGGGCCCAAAGCAATCTTAGTACCATCCAAAACGTGAACCAAAACGTCTGAGCCCACTAATAGATTTTATAGTTCGCCTAAATATGGCCGCTTGCGATTTTGTAGGCATGTTTAAAAATATATGCGTGTAACTAAGTTAAATATTTAAAATTAATGAGCGGAAAATACGCGCGCAATTAATTAAAACGCAGAAAATAGATTTTAATAATGTGCCGACAATGTATACAATTTTATCATAAAATGTGTACGAGTTAATTAACAAATGAGCTGACCGATCGCCTGATGCTAATATAGTATTAGTGTATGTTTGATGAGCGGAGAACAATGCGATAGAAGTCGTCTGTAATATTATATTAATGTCCTGAAGTTTGAATATAAACAAATCTTAGCGGGCGCGTTAGAAACAAAATAACGTAATGAAAACAATGCAAGTAGGTATGAGCAGTTTCAATCTCAACAGTGTGCCGACTTATTCAAAACAGCTGTAACGTAACACCTATAATATATTTGTATAAACACAGAACGTCGATAAGAATTCTTATTTAAAACAGCTGTAACGTAATACCTAATAATATTTTTGTATAGACACAGAACGTAGATAAGATATGAATTCAATGTGAAGGTCACTATTTATTCTATGAAGAATACCTAATTGAGAATGAATGTAACCAGCTGTTGTTTACGCACGGGCGCCGTGTAGGTACCTATTACCTACAGAATGCACAAAAATCAAGTACCGAAGCGAGCCGACGATTTTTGTATGGGCACTTGAGATGTTATGCGACTCATAACTATTAAAATAATGCTAAGTTAATTAATATTGTGTTTTAAAAATTCAGAATATGAAGATATAAACGTTATATATAGATAAAATACTTAGTAATGCAACGACGATTCACAATTCTGTTATGAGCCGAACGTAATTCACAATACGCACTAGTTATTACTTATTTTATATGCGAATCAAACATTAAAATATTTCGTAAGTAATTAAGAGCTGAGAAAATTATTATATGAGATATTATTGGCACAAATTATGTATTAGGTACCTAGGGAAGTTCTGGAATGTTCGAGTTCTTTGTTTGACTATGAGCCGACAACATACCCACTTTTTTTTTTTTTTTTGGGTTTTTTCCTATGAATTTATGGGCCGAAATATGAACAAAATAATTTAATTAATTAACATGTAGGTTAATATCAAAGTACAGAATAGGGGTTTAATGTTAAATTGGACAAAATATAAATAATCGAGCTGATTTTATGTGCAGAATTGGGCGAAGTGGAACTGTAGGTGCTGGTTCTAATCAGGCCCAACGCCGGTAATAGGGAGAAGGGCTTCACGAAGGCTCGATGGGACCAAGAAATTGGTGAGCCGAGGAACTTACACATGCGACTATGAGCCGAGGGAAGCAGGTATATAGGTTAATGTGAGGGCTGGAGAAATCTGGGACTGACCTTATTGTTGAGCTGGTGGTTCTGGATCTGGGCGGAGGTTTCCTCTCACTACACTACACAGCTGTTGAGCGGATTATCGATAGATTTATCGCGGTTCGCCGGCGAATTTGGTATTATATTAACGAGCACCAATAAATATGCGCACACGCGTTCGCGTTCACTAGGTTTCGGGATGAGCTGAAAATGCATCCAGCGCGGAAGGGGTTCTAACTGCAAGTGTTCGTCACTCTCTGACAACGCCCCTGCGTCGGTCGGCCATACTTCACGTAGTGATGTCCTTTGTGTTTATTCTAAACGTCGCGCTAGGGCTGGCGCGAACACTAACTTTCAACCCTTATTTTACACTTTCTTTTAATAAAATTATTTTAATGAAGCCTGAAATACGTATTTAATTAAATATAATATTATTTAAGAATCTCAATTTTTAACAAAATCGGTACAAATTTAAAGATTTTTCATACAAACTTTCACCTCTCTGTGCGTCCACATTATAAATTTTAACTACTATCGAAATTTCGCGTCTCCACTTTTAGAGGTTAGGGCTGTGCGAGCATCTATATGTCAGTCAGTGAGGACATCTCCTTTTATATACAGGGTGAATTTTTAAAATGGGCATGATAGGCGAAATCCAAAACTATAGAAGTTTGTGAAAAATGCTGAAAGCAGTTGCGAGATCGATTTTGATAAAAACTTAAACTGCATTATTAGTTTCCGGAAAATAATTTTCCCTAGCCGGGAATCGAATTCGTAGAAGTATGTAAAATGGGTTTTACGTGAAAACTGGTAAGCTTTAAATACAAACAAAACTGAATAAAATACTCTATGAAGGCTATTTTGTAAATAATTATAATTTAAGCGTAAATCATGACTTATATATATGCAAAAAGATATATTATTAAAATAATTATAATTATACCTTTAATTTTATTCAACAACATGAAAATATAGCTTAAGCTAGTAAGCGTGTGTCGAGCTTGTCATTTAAGAAGAATTTAAAGTAAATAATAATTGTAATAAGAGTTATTAAGCTAACTCTTAAAATATTGTAACTCAATAATTAACGAGTAAGTTTTGATAATTACAAAACTTATTGCATTTGTTCAGTAGCACTAAGTACGTCTAGATTACTAAACTAACTACTATAACCTTTGTATAATTAAAATGAATGATCGTCAAAATTGAATTACGTCATTATTTATCGTTCGTTTAATTTCAGATTCACGAGAAGACAATATCAGGCCTCAGAGGCCTTGTTAATGAAGAAATGGATATTCGTAGTACAGTATTAATCACTTAGATCAAACGATTGTGGTAACGTTTGATTGTAATCTGAACCTCAGTTCTCGTATTTAAAGTAGACTTTCACTTTACTTTGATTGTATAATAAGTGAAGCGAATTGTTATCATAAACTGATTTTTTAACGTTTCGACCAATCAGGAGGCGTTAGACCGGTTTTTGCGTGTCGGGACTTGATTGTAATTGTATTATTGCATGTTTAATAAATAATAATAATAATAAATAAGTATGGACGCTTCACACCACGTCAATCTGGCCGCGTGCTAAGTATCCGAAGAACTTGTGTTACAGGTACCAGAAAACGGGAAGTAAATTTAATACATTTATACTATACATATATTAAAGATTTTTATTATATTATATACATATTTAATACACATCCATCACCCAGGAACGCATAAAAACTTTTTGTTCCTTCTGCGGGATTCGAACCCGCGATCCCCGGCTTTGATCCCCGCGAGCACCAACGCGCTGAACCACTGAGCCACAAAGGTCGTCGAGGTTTTATTTGGCAGAATTGACCCTCTGCCTTAAAAGCATTAGCGATGCACAAGTCACTTAGTTATTACTGTCTGCTGTCTTAGCAATACATGTCTCACTGTCGTAATAACACAATAATATAAGTATCATTGTGGTATTACAGCTATGAGATAGCTTGGAATTCATTGAAGGTAAATGGAATTTTTCAAAAGCTGATTTCAGTTAGGAACGCAAATTAAATAAAAAATTGCTCTGCATGATACCTACCACAGGTTCGGGTCTAGTAACTGCTTAACTTAAAGTAACAATAAGCTTATGCTTATTTCGATTATTTCTGGCTCTGGGCTGGGCTTAGAGCATTAAACCAACAGCATGGGTGTCAATTTTCTTTTCGTGTAGGGTTACATTTTTTACATTTAACACGTTCATTGCGTTTTCAGATCTAATAGAACAGATCGTGAACTTGCCACTGGAGTAGCATAGAAAATACTGCTCCTAACGCTGGTGTGGAGCCAATATCTTCGGTTTGCTTAGGAGTAGAAAAGAGACAGTTGCTGTTATATAATTGTGTCGTTAAATAATTTAAAAATGTACAAAAAAACGTATCGGGTCCGATGGGTTCTGATACCAACAGGGAAGAATCTTTTTTCATCTAGTACGGATATAAGGGCCTTTCAACCTTATACCCGATGACCTGATAGCCGCACTAGATTTTATGAGAGTTTGTCTATTGCAGAGATTAACTACAGTTGCAACACGATAGATACAACTAAAAATTCGATTTTATCAATACTAATTAAATTGCTAAGTTTATAATATTAGTAAGGATGCTCGTAATATACCCAATTAATAATTGACGACCTCTGTGGCTCAGTTATTCAGCGAGTTGGTGCTCAAGCCGGGGGTCGCGGGTTCGAATCCCGCTGAAGGAACAAAAGTTTTTCTGTGTTCCTGGGTCATATATTTAAGATTTGTATTATATTAGACACATATTTAATACACATCCATTGTGTATTAAATATGTGTATAATATAATAAAATCTAAAATACATGTATATTATTAAAGTATTAAATATACTTCCCGTTTACTGATACCTGTAACACAAGTTCTTCGGATACTTAGCACGGGGCCAGATTGACGTGGTGTGAAGCGTCCATAGATATTATTATTATTATATTGTTCAACACCATTCTTACTAAAAAAATTAACTCCTTAAATACAATCATAGTACATTATATTGTATTAATTGTGGTTGATATATAATTTTCGCAATCATGAAGCGGTCTAAAAGCTTTTGATGTCTACTGGGGATGATGAAGTAATAGAAAAGTGCAATAATTGTTAATTTTTAATAGTTATTTTTATAGAAAGAATATCAGTTAAGTTTGAAGAAACAGTATATTTTTTATCTTTATTTTATGTGCATATCGCTAAAATTTTATTGATAGTTAATCCATTCTGTGCGGACATAAGGTTAGAAAAAATCTGTTATTTTTTTACATGTTTCCAATTATCCGATTTTCAAACGGGCCAAGTTGATTGAAAATATGTCAGTACATTAAAGCAATTTACTTGCTGGAGGTATGATCCATATAAACTTATGCATGTCGGACAAATGAATTTGACTACTAGTTTACAAACAGGTCTAGGATGCCTTATACAGTTCCAACTGAAAGTTAATGAAATAGGCTGACGCAATGAAAGTGTTAAAACATTTGATAGAACATACTGAGAAACTATAGTTAAGATTTCGCCTTTATAATATTAGCATTGATGAAGAGTTGAAGGCCAGCTTGTAGATTACCCGAACAGCTCGCTTCTGCATTACAAAGACAGTATATATATATATATATATATATATATATATATATATATATATATATATATATATATATATATATATATATATATATGTATGCTTCGTATAAGAAAGTTATTTTTCTTCTAATTTTGACGGAATAATTTTCGATTAATTGGTACATGCGATATTTTAAGCTCAATAGCGCATCAAATACATAAGTTTGATTTAACTTTGCTCGAAGTTCGCAGAAGTTAATACTGGAAGCTTCTACCGCCGCACGCCGGGCGCCGCGCGAATAGTTATTCATTATCATTTTTCAAAGATTATTATTAACGCTAATTCGTTTGCTCTTCTCCTTGTAATTTTATTCAAATTTAAATAGTTGTATATTACTTTTCACTTGCCTTCTCAGGGTACATTTGTTTATATACATAAACATGTACTAATATTATAAATGTGAAAGCGTGGATGTTTGTTACGCTTTCACGCAAAAACTACTGAACGGATTTCGATGAAATTCGGTATGGTAGTAGTTTAGACTGTGGATTAACACATAGGCTACTTTTTATCTCGAAAAAGTAATGTTCCCGAGGGATACTATACATACGCGGGCGGAGCCGCGAGCAACAGCTAGTATGTATATAAATCGATACCGATGAACAAGTACTTACAGAGGTTAACGAATTAACGAAGCTTGTTGTCAATCTTCTAACAAGTCAATAATGCCACGAGAATAATTAAAATATATTTGCTAGTTCTTGAAGGAACAAGAATCGCGAAAATTCCTAGGAAAAATATTTCTAAGAAAAAAGTGATACTTTTTATTTTTAAAAACAAAAGATAAAAATAATATTCATATTATATTATATTAATCGCCAGTCAGAGGACACGTTAGAGCAATATCAACTTATGATATTAAAATAAACACATACCTAACCTTAATCAATCATCTGACGACACGCTGGGGTATTTCCTGAGTGCTATATTTATTAGGAATTAGCAAGACCGGTGCGCCGAGTGCCAGATGACGTAAATATATCATAATTAACGAGTTTCGTGAGAAATATAGTTGCTTACATAAAACAAAGAAGTAACAAGCCTCTTGTACTCTACTTGTAAAAGAAACGTGTTCCAGGAATGATAGTCGCTTATTATGTACTGGCAAGTGACCAACGTATCTTTTATGAGCCTCTTTCGGCCCTCTCATGTTGCAGTAGGTAACTACTAGGTATGTGATTTACGATCATATATGGTAGTAACCATGCTGTAGGCCTAAAATGGCCTATAATAAGTTAATCGTATTCTGAAACATCATCCATTCAATTTCAGTACATGATGTTTCATAATACGATTCAATTATTTTAGATCTGCTGATTATGAAAGAGATCCTCTGGTGGTACGGACTTCTTAAGGTGGCGGTTTACCCTCGATAGTTACTATCGGGCAAACCGTCCGCTCATTTGCAGTTCTTATACAAGATATGGAGTGAGAGAAAGATGTGAGAGTGATCACAAATATGCAATAACAGTCGTGAGAAAACAAGGATTATATCATATTAAATGTCACGAAGTTACACACTTAACTTGGCGTGGGTGGTGACTACAATGATCTTACACACTCCACTAAAACATTACAACATAGTAAAAGTACGCTTACACACACGCAGCAGCTCCGGCGATGGCGCTAGATTTTAACGCCCTTCAAACGTAAAGTTCGGACCGCGGAAAATAGCACGCGCCGTACTAAGCCTCGCTCCGAAATGAGCATGTGTAGGCGTAAAAAGATGCGAGGAGAGACCGTCCAATCCGGAAAACTCGATGTGAGCGCATTTTCCACAGTTTTATAAACGCAATAACGCATGTCAATTTTTTTGCGTTGACTTACTACTGACAGCAAAACTTTTAAAATTTATAACGAATCACGTGCCTGTCCAAGCTGCAGTCTCAACTCTTAAAATCACATTTACACGCAGAGTTTGGAACGTGCGCCTAAATATGTCAGATCTGTCCGCATTCCAAACCGTGGGCGCATTTTAATCGGTATTAATATATACGACAGTTTTATCCGCAGGAGTTGCGGCATCGCGGCCGATGTTGCGGCACAAAATCCATACAAATGCTAGTGCTAGGCGCTGCCGGATTTTATTTTATCACAAATACATATCAATATTTTCTAGGAAAATCTAACAAAAGAAAGTTCCTCACAGTATATTACAAGAAATGGAAACATGTTGACTGTTGTTGTTCTTTATAAATTGTACGTTGTTTCTGGCGATGCGTCGTAGCAACGCTATGTTTTGGTCTTGCCCTAAGTTCTGAAGGTAGTTAATGTAAGAATTTGTCCCACTTTATGTGCATGTGTCGCCCAAATACTACCTAATAGCCTAACCTAACTTTTAGCAACGTTAAAATAATTATTGTTACAACATTTCCGCGAATGCATTAATAACATTTTCTTGCAAAGTTTTCCGTCATGAATATTTTATTGTAGATGCTGTCATAATTGCATAACAAAAGCTCGGGTGTGCGAATGAGATAAGTAATGGAACAAAAATAATTGAAACGGGGCTGAACGGAACGGATTATTAATTTTTAATGAAAGATTGAAGTTAAATGTTTTATAATATGGTTATTTTATGTGAAATTAACATAAAGTTATGATCAATTTGATGGCCTCTGTGGCTCAGTGGCTAGCGCGTCGCGCTCAAGCCGGAGGCCGCGGGTTCAAATCCCGCCGAGGGAACAAAAAAAAGTTTTCAATGTTCCTGGATCATGGATGTGTAGTAAATATGTTTAAAATGTAATAAAATCTTAAATATTTATCCCCTTACTGATAAAAAGATTTACACAACAACGTTGCTGTCTTTGTCTGATACGTTGGAAAAGTCACTTGACAGACAAAGACAGCAACGTTGTTTAAGTTATGCATTGTGCAAATATTTTTATTAGTAAGGGGGATTATGTATAGTAATACTTCCCGCTGTCTCCAGATTCTCGTAACACAAGTTCTTTGGATACTTACCACGGTGCTAGGCCGACGTGGTGTGAAGCGTCCAAAGTTGTTGCCCGTGACTTCGTGCGCGCAAAAGAAAAATCTCGAGGGAACCATACATTTTGCTGCAATTAAAAGTAGCCTATCTCTATTCCCGTGGTCTATTCTATATCTGTGCCAAATTTCATCAAAATCGGTCTAGTAGTTTCGGAGTCTATTTAATGCAAACAAACTGTTGCATATAAAAGTGGTTATGAAAAGTATATAATGTCAATGTCATATTGACAGATGTTATATGCGAAGCCATAGTGAGATAGAATAATTTAGTTAGCCAAAAGGCTGTAAATGTATAGTGTAGACATTAAGCATCTCTCTCATATTATGTATCAATAAAGAAGTGTGAACAACATAAGTGTTGCTATATCATTGTTATCACCACTCTAACATAAGAAGGACTTGCAAGAACCAAGACGGCGAGTACACAAACATACAAACCTTTCCTGTTTATTATATAAGTATAGATTAACGTATTATATATCATGTAGACTACATTTTTGCCAGTTCCTCTTTACAAGTAAATAGTTGTACATAGAAACTGGGTGATATAAATGAGTAAATCTACCAGGTGATATAAATATTGGAATTTTTTAGTTATGCATATTTTGCACTTCGCATACAAGTTCTAATATTCTAGGTTAAAAAGTCTTAACCTCTACATGACGTGTCACGCATTCCCTGCTGGGTAACGCTTGTATCACATATACATATATCACATATGTGCAAATAGTGGTATGTACACAAATATCAATACACGTCGTTACGTATTCACGTTCCGTACCTAATCTTGTAACCCGCGTCGACTTGTAAATAAACTATCCATGGTGTCGTAAATCAGTTTCAGTTAGCATCTGCGCCGCTGCACTGCCCGATAAGCCTCACCGACGAGACGGATTGCTGCTCACCTTACCCATTATAACACGACCCCTTTAGCCATTCACGCCTTAGTAATTCAATACTTGGCGAACGGAAACTCTATTGAAGTATAACGGTTTCATTCATCGGCGTTTTAACTGTATAATGCACCTTTTTGCAGAGCTTGAATGTGAACTGAATTCAGTTACTTCAACTGAAAGTTTTGATGCAGATTAATTAAAATAATTTCTTGTTTTGTTATTTCATTTTAATGAGAATTATTACGTATTATTGACGACCTGTGTGTATCAATGGTTGAGCTCGTCAGTGCTCAAACCGGAGGTCAAGGGTTCGAATCCCGCCGAAGAAACAAAAAAAGTTTATCCGTGTTCCTTGGTCATAGATATTTTGTATTAAATATGTGTATAGTATAAAATTATTAAATATATTGACGTTGTGTGGAAGCGTCCATGATAGATATTATTATTAATAATAATAATCTTAAGTACCTGGGTAACCGAGCTTTGCTAGATTTAACAAAAATAACAAGAAACAAAAAAAATGTTTACCGGGGTTCGAACCCAAGACATTCCGAATTTCTAAACAACGGAAAATTACCACATACGCATACCAAACTGATTACAAATTAAATTACGAAATAAATAAGAATCAAAAATTTTGTTAGAAACAGAGAAGGAGATTATTTTTTTTCCTTAAAAGTCCAAAATCTGGAAAAATATTAATTTTGAAAA
This sequence comes from Phengaris alcon alcon, assembly GCA_037179445.1. Classification (NCBI taxonomy): domain Eukaryota; kingdom Metazoa; phylum Arthropoda; class Insecta; order Lepidoptera; family Lycaenidae; genus Phengaris; species Phengaris alcon. The sequence continues at coordinate 274,922 of JAYRCH010000354.1, forward strand.
TGGGTTTCATTGAAGAAAACGTTGGAAATGATGGGAACTACCACCCCTTATATGATCAATATCGTCTTAACCTTACAAAATTAGCTCGTTTAAAGTATAAGATAAAATATTACTATATTGTTCAAGGAGTAGTCGCAAACAAGACTGCCTACATGCAAGTCAGAAACGTTTATCATCTTCCCCGACAGTATAGCAAATACACTTGCCATATGTGACCTTTACCCTGGTTTGAAGTTCTACCCACCTCATGAGACTTGATGCTTGATTCACAAGCGAAATGACAGATTAGCGAGCCTATACTGGAGCGAACGAAAAGACATTTCCATTGTCAAAAGTACGAAGGCTTTATTAATACGTCCGTATATTTTAAGCGCATCGTGTTCGTGTCATGTAATACAATACGAAATCATTAGATAGTGCGCTCGAAATGCATTGACGTTGACGAAGATTGCCCATAAATAATAGAAAGGACTAACGACAGCGGCGCGGCGTCCGAATCAAATGTATTGTTAGTTCATCAGCACACATTGCGGCCTCTTGTTGTGACCATTATTGTGCTGTTGATGTCACTTTTGGTCAGTGTTCACATGGTTAAAATATATTTGAACATTGTGAACACTACTATTTTTGAAGAAAAAACTTGAAACATCATTATTTTTCAGCGTTATCCATCGATTCGAGTCTAATACAAAGTTTAATTGAACTTACAAAATAAACTTAAGTTTACTATCGAAACTTTATTTACAGCGTTACAATTTACAACAATAAATTCAATAAAGTGTTGTCAAATAAATAATTTAAAACACTTTGCTACGTTTCATCTGTTTTAGAGAGTAGGTTATCTGTAGCTTTTATAGGCTTGTTGACTAAAAAATATTTTTCGTCTATATACACATAGAAAACATAATAATAAACAATCTAAAGCCGATTTTTGTAAATCTTAAAAAATAACGAAAAAACAAACAATTTAAATTTACAATAAGAAAGAGAGTAGAGACTTCGGCCTGCGAAGTCACGTTGTGCTGCCGCCATACATTAATTGTCATTAAACAATGTATGGCGGTAGCAGATTGTGCCGTCACAAATCGTTTTGTGGAAAAAAGATGGCCAACATTTTTTATTTGCTTATAATTTTTAATCGCGTCAACCTAAATAACTTTTTCTTTTAGATTTATGTATCTCTATTCAACTGTATTAAAATTTAATATGTGTAAATGTGATATTCGACACTAGGCAACATCCCTATTAAGTGGTAGCCACCCAGTTATAGATTATATCTTTCCAAAGTGGTTTATATAGATATAAACCACTTTGGAGGCCGATTACTCGAAAATGGTTGACTTTATAAACAAGTTATCTAAAAAAACCTATTTAACGATACCCCACACGATGGGGTAGAATGAAAAAATGTGTATCAAACTTCTTTCCTTGGAGGAATGCTTGTATCTTTCAATCGCATGTTAGTGTGTGTTATTAATCTGAAGTAGAGTTGTGTTGTTGTTTTTTTTTTAATTAATTTTATGTTTTTCTAAGATATATTTGATTTCTGCACTTCTTCCTCCAGATAAACTTTAATTTACCAGCTAATTTCCATACTTCACCTGTTGTATAAGAGTGTATGTATATGTTATGTATATATGTAGAGTTTGATAAAAAGTTATACATGAAAAAAATATACGCATTGACTTGAGAACCTCCTCCAGTGGTGGATTTACACTAGGGGCAGTCAGGGCTAGTGCCCAGGGCGGCAAATTTTGTGGGGCGGCAAAATTTGGAAAGTAAAAAAAATATTTTTAGAATTATTTTTTTACAATTATCAAAATTGCACATTATAATAATTAATTAATTCTATTAATTAATCATTTTTTATTTCTTGTTTGAAACGAGTTAAAAACTACTTACGTTTTACAATGACTGCAAATAGTCTCAAAAGATTGGCTATTCTATGCATAGAATATGTACGTGTACGTCTACTTTAACGTTTAGATTGTGAAGATTTAATCGACCAATTTACAAAGTCAGGTGTGTTTGCCTGACTAACAAATGTAATACAATCATAAGTCATCGTTAGTGCAAAATTCATGATTCTTACAAAGGTATATGAATCATATAAGCCAATCGGCTTCGCTGGGCGCTCAATCAATGATTTGTCTATGTATTCTTGGAACAAAAACAAATATTTTTTTATATTATTGAAGTATATAATATATAATAAAATTTATGCAATGAGCAAGCAATTAGTTATTCTATTTAAAAAAATAAGATATAAAAACTACAAATTTAAGTAAAATTTCTGTGATAGGGCGGCATTTTCTTCAGTGTCCAGGGCGGCACTAATTTTAAATCCGGCCCTGACCTCCTCTTGTTTTTTCATCGGTTAAAAATATACAATACATCGAAAATTTTATTTACTTTGTAAATGACGCCTCTTCTTAAACACCTAATTAATAATCATTTATATAATCAACTCCTGGCGAATGACATTTACCCGGTATTTGGTGGCAGCATTAAAGGCTTTTATGGTTAACTTGTGACGACAAACGGTTTTGGCGCAACTCAAATAATGTGGGTGGTGTAATGGTGGCTCAAGTGGCTTAATTAAGAGCTTTACATAATGTTTCATAGGAGACATATGTTACACTCTTATTAAAGCAATTACGTATTTAATATTTATTAATAAAAGGTCTGTCACTTGTACACTTTAAGGCTATATTTGCATTGTCTAACTAGTAATTAATCTGAGTCTTACCCCTAAAGATTTCTGACCCTGCACTACCTGTAGTATACTCTGTTCCAATTCAATATAATCTAAATGTAAACGAAAATCAATATATTATATGGCTTATGGAGGGTAGAGAAAAGAAGGACTATCTCCATACATGAAAGTGTCCGTAAAAAAGCGTTAAATAGGTGTGTCGCTACGGTCGCAAGAGGGTAAAGCGGCAAAATTTAAACAGAGAATTAAATCTTATTATCTTCTTCAGTTAAATTTATAAAATTATTTTCGACTACGCGAGTAATTAGAATTTTCATAATTTCATTCATTCATTATGGCCAGTTTTGGAACTATTATTTAACTACTTTCATCGGACACTTTTTAGCTTTTCTGCCTTAGGGAGATAGTCCTCTTTTCCTCTACCCTCCATAATGTGGCTATAATGCTTGAAATTTAAATGTCACTTATTCACCGCAATACCTTATGAAATAAAATGACACGTTAATTTGTTTTTATTTTTTGGTTTGTTTATATCTAGATTACATTGAATCGGAACGGAGTATAGTACACGCATAAACTCTACTGTTAATAAAGATAACAGGAAGCTATATAATAAATTATTATAATAACTCAGCAAAGAAGAGCAAATAAGTTAACCTATAAAGGGACATTCGTTGTTTCGTAAAAAATGGACGTGTTGAATTAAGTTACTTAACTACCATTCAATAGGGATTATTATTTTTTAGGTTTTGTCGTATTACTTATTTACTGTATCATAATTTGACTATTCCAGTCAAACAAAAGCAGTTACATAATGAATGGGAAATTGTAGCAAAGGCAGTACGCGTTGAAGTGAGAACTGGGAACGCATCTGAGAGCATAATTCACTACATGATGAAAACAGTGACTCGCTGACGGCCGACTGTCGCCAGTCGTATAATGTACCTGATTTATCTCCGCACCACGTTCACTGTGTTTGCAGCCGTTTCCCGCCGACCACTGCATTCGTCATTACTTGACTCAATGGTAAGTACATTCTGTTTCCCGCTGGCCACTGCATTCGTCAGTTGACTCTATGTTTCTATAATGATAATTAATGACTGCCAACAGACGCCATTCATCATGCCCTGTTCCGCTAATAGCCTAATATAATCGCTGCAAAGCTTAGTTAATCTTAAGATTCATAAGAAAATTCAATAGATGTGATAAATTGTATAGGTACATTTTGTCGTGATAAATGATTGTTTTTAAATTAAATATAGGTATTTACTTTTACTGCAATATATGTACTAACTTTGGAAGAAAGTAGATATTAAGGGGGAAACTTAGATTAAGTTTTAGGATTCCCTAGTACTACAAAGAACCTTTAGATTCGTTCTGTATGTCCGTCTGTCTGTCTGTTCGCCTTTATTCTAAACCATTAGAGTCAGAAACTTGTACATTCCCATGCTGATAGGTCATGCTTTTAAAATAATTACAAAAAACCTTATTGCGCGTCGATAGAAGGATTAGATCCTTAGAAGGGTTCCATAACTATGAACGCGCAATCAAAAGTAATCCTGACATGTTCTTGATTAGGTTATGTTTACATATTATGAAAATATTAAGCAAGAATCATGTATACATTCTTGGTTTTGCATTCATTCAAAATTATTATTATTACTAAGACTAGGACACTATTGTGTGGGTGTTTATGTTTATTTCTAATATGTGTCTCAGTTTGGTGGCTGATCAATACGCCTGACCCGTTTATGTTTGCACGTAAATCTACGACCGCATCAGTTGCATTTACGGCGACCCGAAGACATTACAAAAGCCATTCCCTTATCTAATGTTCTCCTTAAATTTATTTAACTTCCACGCCCTCACATCTTAGGAATCGACCGATAAAAATGTCAACAAGAAAAGGTCACAGATTCAAGAGGGAATCGGTTGGAATTTATTTGGCCAAAACACGATCTGATACTTGGGTGACGTACGAGACTACAGCGTTAAACTAGCGTTTATTTTTTCATTTGTTATTTCTATTTTGATTCCTACCTACGTATATTTATCTAATTCTTCGTGCTGAAAACAGTTTTGAGATGCTAGTTTTTTTAAGCCCTATTATAGGACTTGATCATACTAATATAATATATTAGTTCAAAAATAACATGACGTGTAGGACTGTAGGTATAACAATGGTCATGATGGAAAAAAAGACATGTTGCAGAAGTGAAACTTCATTTTAAATCCTAAGATACTGTCATCGTGCCTAAGTAACATTAGTTTAAAAAATAACACCTAGCGCCATCTGTGTTTAGAACCGTACTTTAGAAAGTCAAATTGTTGAGAAATAAGTATAAATAGCTTCTGAAATGCGCTATATCCAAAATCGTGTCTTAACTCTCGACGCGTGTCGTGACGAGACGCCACCTTGAAATTTCACTCTCAACGCCGCTAAAATAGTTTTACTTCAAAAAGTTTAACAAGTATGTAACTCTTTTGAGTATATTTGAGGTTGTAAAATAGTTTATCAGAAGGAAGAGTTACTGAATAAAATGTAGAAATATTTCACTGAATTTATTATGTCCTTAATATATGTACAAGGCTTACGTTACAGCTAAAGTACAAGAAACGACCTGGCTGGGCTGTGACGCGGGACGACAGACTTGAACTCTAGCGCATAGCGCGTCGAAAAATAAAATTGCTATAGAAACATTATGTCAAGCAATTTGCGGCACATTTTTAGCGTCGAAAATTGGAAATGTGATACTCGTAGTCTAGCTTCATCGGTAAAAAGCTTATGACACGTATGGTTATTGTAATACAAAAAGTATATGAAACGTTTCTGTGCACGCACAATGCGGTTACAATGTGTCTGGTGTTGGGCTGCACAATAGTTACATATTTTACACTTGCACATCGAATAAACTTCTAAGGCCCACTTGCGCAGATATGGATTAAAATTAACCCTAGGTAAAAACATGTTACTTATCTCTCTCGTTCTTCGTATTTATGAAAAACAAGACATGATATTTTAACCAGGGTTAACTTTAATCCTGATCTGAACAAGTAGAACCATATTTATTTCATTTTTGAACATCCACGTAGGCAAATGCCACAAACAGCTTCCAATACAATAATCATGGGGATCATTCCCCCAATAATATTGGGGGAATGATCCCCCAATAACCAATTCACTTCCGAACGCAATCTATCAAACAAATTTCTGGCAAGAAATATCAAAATTTAAACGTTTTGTACCAGTTCTAAGACGGATCCCTAGGGGTGCCAGAGTGACTGTAGCCAAGAAGCTTGCCGAGACAATACGCCACACAGTGCTGGAGAACTCGAGGCAAGCCTGGGAAAATCTACTCACCTTTCCCTACCGATTTCTGCATATCACTAGAGATCCGCTCAACAATGCCTCCCTCACTTCAAGAATCAAAAAGAATTGTGTTTCGGACATTAACCTCAACCCAAATTTTTCTTCACATTCCTCGGTCAAACATAACATCGTGAAAACTGCGGAAAATAAAATAAGCGAGGGAGACATTAAGGGTGCAGCGCGGCTCCTGTTTTCCAATGACACGGTCGCCCCCGACTGCCCAGAAACCCTCATCGCCCTGCAAAACAAACATCCATCACAATCCAATCCTTTCACAGTTTCCAATGACGCATTACCACCACTACAAACGTCGACAGACAAAGTACGCGTAGCCATCATGTCCTTTCTTCCGGGTTCAGCTGGCGGCCTCGACGGTCTCACCCCTCAGCATGTGAAGGAGCTCACTAGCGGTTGAACTTGCGGGGAGGCCGGCGGGAAGCTCCTGCATGAACTTACGAATCTGTGCAACCTGATGCTACGTGGGGGGGTCGTATCAGATATCGTAGACATTCTGTATGGAGCTAACCTCTGCGCCTTGAGGAAGAGAGATGGTGGCATTCGTCCGATTGCTGTCGGCTCCACATACCAGCCAAAACAGCTCGGTTTTGCCTGCAAAGGGAGTTGTGAGGCCGCCGCCGAGTTGTGAGGACAGCTATCCACAATCAAGGCGATGATGTGTTTCTGAAGGTCGATATCAAAAACGCTTTCAACTCAGTTGACTAATCCGTTTTTGCATTTTCGTACCTAAATTGACATATGTCTTACGGTGTTGTCAACTGTGGAAGTTCCCTCAACTTCTCAAACAGTTGGATGATACCATAAGACAAACGCTCTCCACTATTTTGAATACAAATTTCGATGACCGCGCATGGACTCAGGCAACGCTTCCAGTTAGGTTCGGTGGCCTGGGTGTTCGAAAGCCCTCTGACATATCGCTTCCGGCCTTCTTGTCCTCAGTCCACGCAAACCAGTCTTATCTCCAAAATACTACATCACCCATCCTACTCCAATACAGCTCCCTTTCTGGACGAGGCCAAGGACGCCTGGAGCGCAACTAGTGCTTGTAGCGAATTGCCTGATAATACTTTTTCCCAAAGGCTCTAAGATGAGCCACTCTGCAGGCTGGTACGGAATAATCTTCTTAATACGTCCTCCAGTCCTGTGGAGCAGGCTCGCCTCTTAGCTGCGGAGAAGTGGGAGTCGGGCCTTTGGCTACAAGCATTACCGTCACCCAATACGTGCACATTGCTGGATCGAACAGCTTTCCGGTTAGCCACTTCCCTGCGTCTTGGCATCCCCCACGTCGTCCCCCATCGCTGTGTTTGTGGTGCAAATGTGGACAGCCTCGGACACCACGGGCTGTCCTGTCAACGAAGCGCCGGCCGCATCTCCCGACATCACTGCCTGAACGATCTCATCCGTCGGGCTCTTGTCACTGCCCTCCCTCCCTCTGGTTTGGCGCGCGACGATGGCAAGAGACCAGACGGTATGACCTTGGTCCCTTGGAGAGTGGGACGGGCTCTTGTATGGGATGCTACTTGCGTCGATACACTTGCTCCGTCCCATGTCCAGGGCACCTCGAGTTCTGCAGGTGCGGCCGCCAATCAGGCGGAAAACCTCAAGAGACGCAAATATGAGAACATTGGTGTGGATCTCATGATCTCATCTCATGAACCGTTTGGGGTTGAAACCCTAGGTACATGGGGTCTGTGTGTGTGTGTCTCAACTTTTCAGAGAAATCTCCAAAAAACTCATTGAGGCCACCCGAGACCCCAGAGCCGGCACCTACCTGGCCCAGAGAATAAGTATCGCAATCCAGCGAGGAAACTCTTTGAGCCTTCTAGGTACTCTGCCTGGTGGGGACGACCTGGGAGATTTCTTTGTTTTGTAGCATTTTAAGTTTTGGAGTAGTTACTATTTTTTTTAGTACTTACCTACTATTATAGTTTGTAAATATTTTAAATTAATTCATTTTACTTTTATAAAAAATTAAGATAAAATAAAATTGCTTAGACTACAAAATGTGTTCCCTACATCACACCCTCCCTAAAATTTTGGTACTTAAAAATTTTAACGAACAACACTGAAACATTTAAACATTACAACATGAACTCTGCATACAAAGAAGTGGGTGTGATACGAGTACAATCTAAACAATTTGCTGATTTGAATTATATAATATAAACAAAGTCGTTGCTCAACTGCGAACATGAAATTTTAGTCCAGCCAAAGACGATAATATTGTTTAATTAAGCTTCTTACACACTACACAGTACACTTAATAATTATAATATTTAAAATACAAACTTTATGTCTTAATATCTAATACAAATGTTCCTTAAGTTTCCAGTACAAACGGAAAATAAACATTTTTAAACACAAAAATATTATAAGTTTTCACCATTATATGACATGAGGTTGAATGAATTTACCATGCACAATCAAGTCGTCGACTATGTGAACACCACCTTAGTTGGATTAGTTGTTTGTTCACGCGGCTTTGTCTGTACTTGAATACTATTTTCATTACATATTACTAAGTAAAACGCACTGGGCGACGTATTTCCCGTCCGCTACGTGATATTTTTTGCGTAGTCGGTATACATGTTGATTCTTTTTCGTTCCTTGACGATTCTTGATTTAAAATGTAAGCTGGTTTAAGCCTATCGATCGATATATATGCTTGTCTCTTAGGAAATTGAATTTTGAAAATTTTTGATTTCCTTTCTAATACGCGAAATGGTCCATCGTACGGAGGTTTCAGCTGTTTTTTAACTGTATCATCTCGTACAAATACATACATATATACATACATACATACTCACATGAATCTAAATCTCGCGGTAAATAAAATATTTTATTATTATCATTACTTTTCGAAACAGGTCTATTATTTTCTATCGCCTTATGAATATCGTCAAGTAACGAACTCGAATCACACTGTATGTTCCTCGTCATATCAAAGAAATCACTTGGTAACCGTAAATTGCGTCCGTAAGTATATTCTGCTGGACTAACGCCTGTGTCACAGCGACCTGCTGCTCGCAGTCCAAACAAAACAGTTGGCAATTCCTTGATCCAAGTAGAAGATTCTAACCTAGCTGTTAAAGCTGTTTTAAGTGTGCGATGCCAACGCTCTACCAGTCCATTACTCTGTGGATGATATGGCGTTGTCCGAATTTTCTGTACACCTAAGTATTTTAATAACTCAGTAAACAACTGACTTTCAAATTGTCTGCCTTGGTCGGTAGTCAATTTGACAGGACACCCAAAGCGAGTAATCCATTGCTCATAAATTACCCTAGCTACTACTTCATGCGTCATATCTTTTATAGGTACTACTTCTGGCCATCGCTTAGCTATATCTACCAAGGTGACGCAATATTTAAAACCGTCCTCGGAAATAGGTAACGGACCGACGGAGGTAACGGACCTATCAAATCCACGTGGACATGCTCGAATCGGTCAACAGCTGCAAATGCTTCGAATTTTGTGAAAGTATGCCTATTAATTTTTGCACGTTGACACGAAATACATGATTTAGCCATTATTCCAACATCTCGATTCACTCCCGGCCAAAAGTATTTATCAGCTATCATTTTACGCGTAGTTTTAATACCAGGATGACTTAAGTTGTGTATTGAATCAAATATTAATTTTCTAAATGATTTTGGCAAATACGGTCCTGCGATTTTAGTTGACATTTCACAATAAATATCGTTGTTACTTTCGGGCAAAAATATTTTCTTTACTAATACATTACATTGTTGCGCACCACTTTCACTGTTGTACTGCGCAATATAGTCATCTGATATCTGTTCGTCAGCGAGTTTTGCGAAGTCGATACTCGTAGGAACGGAAATGGTCGCGACGCGCGATAAGGCGTCGGCTACAACATTGTTTTCGCCGCTTACATGACTTATTTCGGTTGTGTATTCACTAATGAATAAAAATTGTCTAGTTCTACGGGGAGTTTCAGAATCAGTACCTACCTTTTTAAACGCATGAATTAAAGGTTTATGATCGGTGTAAATAATTAAACTACGACCTTCAAAACTTTTCCGAAAATGTTTAATGGACATATAAATCGCAAACAATTCCCTATCGTACGTGCTATAGCGTTGCTGCGTATCTGACAGTTTTTTGGAAAAATATCCTAACGGTTTCCATACATCTCCTATTTTTTGTTGTAAAACCGCGCCTACGCAACGGTCCGATGCGTCGGTCATGAGCGATAACGGCGCATCGTTATCTGGATAGCTTAACGTAACAGCATTTTGAAGTTGCTTTTTACAATCTTAAAAAGCTTGTAATGCCCCCGAATCTAACAAAATAGGAGGATAAATCTTTCGTGTTCGCGTTACATACATATTTCCCTAAAACGGCTTGGCTCTCTACGGCATGAGGTATATGCTTCCTATAAAAATTAACCATCCCTAGGAAACGTCTTAAATCATCCACGTTCTGAGGTACCGGAAAATTAACAATGGCCATTACTTTGTTATCTAACGGACGAATACCTTCCGCTGCTACATGAAAACCTAAAAATTCTAACTCCGGCACACCGAAACAAGATTTTGATAAATTAATTGTAATTCCAAATTTATCTAGCCTCTCGAACAACAACAATAAATGCTCCTTGTGCTTTTGTTCATCTTCACTAGCTATGATAATGTCATCTATGTAACAGAAAACAAAATTTAAATCCTTTACAACCGTATGATGCATTAACCTTTGGAAGGTTTGTGCAGCATTTCGTAATCCGAATGTCATTCTCACAAATTCGAATAATCCAAAAGGAGTTATTATTGCTGTTTTATGTACATCATCTGGATGATTGGGAATAAAATGGTACGCCCTATTTATATCAACTTTTGAAAAAACAGTTGTCTTATTCAATAAGAACGTAAAATCATGCAAGCGAGGAATGGGGTATCGATCCGGTTTCGTGATCGCATTAAGTCGCCTATAATCCCCACAAGGTCTTATTCCTCCATCTTTTTTTTGCACCACGTGCAAAGGACTTGCCCATGGGCTACTAGATGGGCGGCAAATACCCATCGCCTGCATGTTTTTAAATTATTCCCTTACCTTAGCAAGACGATCCGGCGGCAGCGGCCTGGCCCGAGCATGAACCGGAGGCCCGGAGGTCTCGATGTAATGATACACCGAGTGCTGAGGAGGTTCCCTAAAGGACACGGGTTTACAAAAGTCTGGAAATTTATTTAATAAATCAATGTAAGGGTGTCTTTCGTCGACTGTCTTAATTGTAGATTGTAAACATTCAACCAAACTGACAACTGTATTCAGTTGAGTCGTTTTATCAATCAATCTTTTAGAGCTCAAATCAACCATCAAACCATAGTGACTCAAAAAATCTGCCCCTATTATCGGTTGCTTAACATTAGCTATAATAAAAATCCAACGAAAATCTCTCCTTAAATTTAAGTTTAAAGTAAGTGTTTTTAAACCAAAAGTATTAATTTTTGTGCCGTTAGCGGCGTACAAAAAATAATCACTACATTTTTGCTTACTGCTAACTAAATTACTAGGAATTACCGATACGTTCGCACCAGTGTCAATTAAAAAATTAAACCCACTGCGACGGTCGGTGATGCTGAGGCGGTGATTGACGCAGGTACAGCTTTCCGCCCCCGGCTGCACCGATGCTAGTTTTCCGGCCTCTTGCCTTGCCACGCGCATGGTTCCTTACATTTTGCAGCTTTCCCTCCATATCGTATTAAAAATTATGACTACTATGCTATTTTTAATTATTTATTTTAAACTAAATTAGGTATAACACACACTTTTACAATATTATGATTCTAATTCAATAATTTCAACTAAATATTTAAGTTGATGCTTTCTTTACAAAATTCAGCGTGATAATACCGCGCGCCGGTCCATTCCAATACTTTTATGGCGTTCGTCGCGCGGTGGAAGTGGCAACTTGTTTTCAACTTGACGCCGCTAGACGGCGCCTCAAGTTGCTAACACGGCCATGCTGCATCGTGCATGCCCTCAGGCACGACACTCCCTCCTAAAACATATAGTAAATATACCATATTAGCATCACCATTGTTATTTCATTTATCATTACTCCTAAACTGCCTCGGTCATCGCGACTAGAAGTTAGATCCGTGCTAGTTTCACTCGCACACATAATATTATCTTACCTTTAGTCTTAGGTTTCTATAAGTGTGCGAGGAAAAACTTACACCAGAGTTTCCTTTCTTTTACTCTCATCTCCGACCATGATTCACCTTTAGGCTTAGGATAAACCAACTAACTTTTAGCACCGTACCTTTAGTCTTAGGCAACGTCTAGTAGTTAGTTTTCAAGGCCAACGAGAAAAGAGAAAAAAAAAGAAAGCTTAAACATAATGCCGATTTTAAATTTTAATGTTTAATGAATTTTGATAATAATTTTAACTAATAATAATCATTTATCACTGATAATATTCTCCGACTTTGCCTGTCTCCAGATATCTATATATACACAATTTCAATAGTTGTCATGCAAACTTGTAACCTAAATATGAGAGTAAGCAAATACTCAAAAAGGTCAAATAATATTTGTTATAACATAATTCATCATTCATATAATGAACATAATCAATCATTAAGACCAGATTATACCTTGCTAACACGAACCATCGTCTAGGTCCAAATCGTGAATTTTGATCCATGGTTTCATGTTCTCGGCTGCTGCGATTCCAGTATATAGTTTAGAGCTCCTTTCACTGCCTCTCAGGTCTGATATTTGATACCTATCGTTTCCTAAAACCTTTTTTACCTGAAACGGCCCCTTGAATGATGGCATTAGTTTTTTGCTTTTTCCATCGTTCGACTGACTTCCTATTTTGACTAATACTAAGTCACCTTCTTGATACGGCTTTGCTTTAATTCGTGTACGATCAAATCTCCTCTTTTGGTCGTCAGCACTGACTTTTATGTTCTCCTCTATCTTTTTACGCAATTCTGTAACGTCTGTATGATCCGTATCGCTTTCAACAACCAACCCATCCCTATCTGTTCTTAACCTATACCCCAACAAAGCTTCACATGGCACTGCCTTAATGGTTTTGTGGTAAGTACTATTAAGAGCTTGCTGTAAGTGTTTTATACATTGGTCCCATCTATCCTCGTCTAAATTTGCACCCATAGTTTTCATTGCGTCCAATATTGTACGATTAAAACGTTCTACCTGGCCGTTTGAACGTGGCATACCGGTGGCGATAAAATGTAATCTAATGTTTCTGTCCTTGCAATACTCTTTAAAATTGAGAGATGTAAAAGCAGACCCAGAATCAGATATTATGCGACGCGGATTTCCGAAAACCTTCGTTATATTTTCTATTTCGCGAATGACATTTGTACTATCGTTGTTCTGCACTGCACAAACAAACACAAATTTCGTAAACGCATCAACTACTACAAACAAGTATTTATTATGATTTTTAGTTGTGACAAAAGGGCCCAAATGGTCCACATGTAGTGTGTGAAATGGTTGTGCGTGTTTAGGCAGTGGGTACAACTCTCCTTCTTTAGCTCCACCTTTACATTTATAGTAAACACAAGTAAGGCAATTCTTAATGTATCTCTTTATTACTCGTCGCATTTTCGGAAACCAATAACGATTTGCAATCCTTTCTAGGGTTTTATCTACAGCGAAATGACCCAAATCGTCATGATTTCCCCTAATAACTTGCCAAATACACTGTTTCGGTACGACCCAACGACGGCCTACATTCGTTCGTTTATATACTTTATTTCCTAGTAACTCATACTCATTAAATGTATTTTTAAATTCATCGCTTTGACCGGATTCTAAGGCCGTTCTAATCTTTACCAAATCGGGGTCCTGGAGCTGAACCGATAGTAACCAGTCAGCTTCTGTTATTGACAGAACAAGTTCGGCTTCTGTTTGTTGTCCGCTAGGCACTGGGTTGCGACTAAGTGCATCCACGTGTTGCATACGCGTACCTTCCCTATGTATGATGTCAAACATGAATTCCTGGGTCGAAAGTACCCAGCGTGCAACCCGAGGGATTATCTCCTTCTTAGTTAGCGCAAACCTAACCGCACTACAGTCAGTTACGATTGTGAATTTGCTGCCTAATAAATAAAGCCTAAACTTTTGTAAAGATGTGACGATGGCCAGAAGTTCGAGTTCAAATGAATGGTATCTTTTCTCATCTTTAGTGGTTTGCCGACTATAAAAATGTATTGGTTTTTCACCCTCATCAGTCACTTGCATCAAAATTCCCGCTAGCCCGTCCCTACTCGCGTCCGTGTGAAGAATACATTCTCTATTAGGATCAAAAATAATTAACACATTTTCCGAAGTCAAAGTACGTTTTAGCGTTTGAAATGTCTGTTCGTGTTTAGATTCCCATGACCATGTACTATCTTTCTTCAGCAAATGAGTTAGCGGACTCGACAAAACTGCACAATTCTTAATAAACTTACGAAAATAGCTTATTAGGCCCAAAAATTGGCGAAGCTGGTGAATATTTGTAGGGGTGGGAAAATCTTTTACTGCTTTTACCTTAACTTCGCTAGGCATTATACTATCCTGCTTAACCTTATATCCCAGAAACTCAATTTCGTTTTTAAGAAAATGACATTTCGTTAAGTTCAGTGTCAGTCCGTTTTCTTTAAAGATATTAAGGACCTGCTTTAAAAGTTGTAAATTCTCTTCTACAGTTTTACCAACTAAAAGTACGTCATCTAAATAAATAATTACGTTATTAAATCGCAGATTACCCAAAACTTTGTGCATTATTTGCTGAAAACATGATGGCGCATTGGCTAATCCAAAAGGCATACGAATAAATTCATAATGTCCGTCCTCAGTTATGAAAGCAGTCTTTGAAATAGAATCGTCTTCCTCACTCATTTTTAATTGGTAGTACCCGCTTTTGAGGTCTAAGTTAGAGAATACCCTACAGCCTTGAAGTCTATCAATAAGGTCTTCTATACGGGGCATGGGGTACTTATCCTTTACCGTCACTTTATTAAGAGCCCTGTAATCTATACAAAGACGCTTTTCTCCATTTTTCTTGTTTACCAAGAGAGCGGGGCTAGAATAGGGTGAATTACTTTCGCGAATTATTCCACTATCTAATAATTCATCTACCATTTCCCGTATTTTCTTTCTATCCGCTGGAGAAGCTCTGTACGGTCTGCACTGAATAGGTTTAGAATCACTCAATTTAATTGACATCGCATATGTATTAACTTTTCCCAACTCTTTCACATTTGATGCAATACATTCCCGAAATTCGATGAACAAGGCCATCAACTCACTTTGATGCGAGTCGGCATCAAATTCTAAACCTAACTCTCCAACGGCAGTACAGAGTTCGTAATTATTAGCGTATTCAAATCTGAAAACATTGCCTACACGTGAATACATAATATCCGGACGTTCTGTAACATTTCGGCCAATTAATATATCACACCCTGATAGTTCGTTTAAAACATACATCTCCACATCACGTAAACATACCGTATCTAACTTAATATTTACTTGAATCATTTTGTATACAGTCTTCCTATTGTCATTAGAAAAGCCTTGTAATGTTATGGGTCTCAGGAGAGGGACGATGGGTAGTGAATATTTCACATTAGGATTAGGAGGTACATTATTTGAATTCTTTTTAAAACATATTGATTCAGAATGCCCCTTTTTACCACAAAATTCGCACTTAATAGTACATTGAAATATTTTATGATTACCCCCGCAATTAAAACATTCAAGAGAATTGCGTGGTTGATTTGAGCTCACGCCCAGATTAGAGGTAGAAGGTAGCGAGACAGAGTTATTTGAAAGAGTAACTGTCTGAGACGATGATTGATTCGACGAAGACTGTTTGGTAGTGTCGCGATTTGTATTATGCTGCGAAGTAACCGATTTTGATATTTTTGATCGATAAGTGCGACTGTGTAAAAATCCTGCTAAACTGTCGCACGAATGAAAATTACTCGCTTCCACTGATGCGCTAATATTACTGTCGCCTATGTTTCCGATTATAATCGAAATAATATCATATTCCGAAAAATTAAGCCGTAAGTTATCTATTTTTGCCTTCTGCTCAAAGAAAAACGCATATAAAGATTCATTATCAGCTGGTTTTCGTTCTATAATTTCTTTAAGAAGTTCAAACATATTTCGCTTTACTTGAAAAGTTAACCTAATTTTCTCTTTCCAATCTACCCACAAGCAAGTAGTCCAATTATGATTATTACGTAACAGTGAATCGTACCAAATTTTTGACGAACCTTTTAACTTATTGAGAGCTTGATATCGGATCATACTATCAGTCCAAGAAAATGTATTTGCGTAAGATTCTATAACATTTAACCAGGCGGTGACGTCATCACACAAAGGATTGAATTCCGGTATCATATTATGCAAAGTAACGGAATTTGTACTCACAGTTTCGGTTCCAGTTCTACGTTGTACCTTTTTCGACTTTTTGTTCCTTTTCCGAGGCGGAGGCGAGGGCGTCCGCGCCTGACATGAGCTGCTGAAATAAGAACTCGAGCTGGAGCTCGATCTCGGACGCGCTCGTTTCTTTCTACCCATAATCGGTGGGCGATTTTGCGGCACGTACTTCACTTCTGATATTAAAAATTATGACTACTATGCTATTTTTAATTATTTATTTTAAACTAAATTAGGTATAACACACACTTTTACAATATTATGATTCTAATTCAATAATTTCAACTAAATATTTAAGTTGATGCTTTCTTTACAAAATTCAGCGTGATAATACCGCGTGCCGGTCCATTCCAATACTTTTATGGCGTTCGTCGCGCGGTGGAAGTGGCAACTTGTTTTCAACTTGACGCCGCTAGACGGCGCCTCAAGTTGCTAACAATCGGAAATGGTAAAAGCAAAGCCAGTCTGGATTTCGTGGTCGTTTACCACGTGTCTGACTGCTATTCCTGCCTCTACTCATGGACCTCCGTGAACGTGATTTAGAACGCGAGCGATCGTGTCTTCTAAATCCCTTACGTAATTCCGCTATTTCCAGCGAAAGCTTGTCCAGACGATCGGATAAACTGCCTTGGTTTACAGTCTCAACCACTGCAATGCTCGAAGAACCTTGCGTTTCGTGCACCTTGTCCGCTATCGAAGCTAACTTCTCCACTTCTTTCAGATCTGTAGCTGCCAGAATTGCTCGAATCGACGTAGGCAGATGATTTTGCCATAATATAATCAGTGTATCCGTGTTAACACGATTTCCCGCCAACTCCTTCATTTTCCGAAGCAACTGTGAGGGTTTCTGGTCTCCTAACTAATTTATTAATCGCAGGCGGGCTGCCAATAAAATCTGCAACCTGCTGGATAACTTACTTTCCCAATTTCGCGATTAATAGTTGGTATTTGGCTTCGTCCGAAGTCTTCTGCGGCGCGACCACGGTTTCAAATTGCATAAACCACAGTTCTGGTAGGTCAGTCCAAAAGTCCGCGATCCGAGATGACACTGATATTAGCATTAAGTTCGGCTCACTAGATTGTTCATTATCTTCAACAATTTTAGGCTCAGACATAATTTATAGCAAGAATAAGTCACTGCACGCTAAGTTACAACCGTTCAAAGTCCACAAGTTGTTAACGTTTAAAGTATATTATGTATACCGTTAGCTCCAGCCACGTGTTATAATTTGAGCCGCCCCGAAAGAATAAAATGCGCACTTGTTTATTAAATCACGTCGGGGTCACCAATGTAACTCTTTTGGGTATATTTGAGGTCGTAAAATAGTTTATCAGAAGGAAGAGTTACTGAATAAAATGTAGAAATATTTCACTGCATTTATTATGTCCTTAATATATGTACAAGGCTTACGTTACAGCTAAAGTACAAGAAACGACCTGGCTGGGCTGTGACGCGGGATGACTGACTTGAACTCTAGCGCATAGCGCGTCGAATAATAAAATTGCTTAGACTACAAAATGTGTTCCCTACAAGTACTTAATTTGTATTGCCTAAAAGGCCACCTGACCGTCGAGCCTGCAAATCCAGCACCGACTCTAATGGCAGTCATTAGTGTCAATAGTGTTAATCATTAATTATAATTTTTGCCTACAATTCCGCTTCACGGCCGCGGCATTGGATTTGCAGGCTAGATAGATGGTCAGGATTACAATTGCGCGTAGCACTCGGGCAGCATTCGCGTAGCACTCGCGTAGCCAGTTCTACGAACTATGCCTGGTCTACGGCCCCTTGTCAGTGGTCACATTATGGTCACACTGACTAACACGATGAACAAAACACATGAATAAATATTATTTTACTTTTAACCTATGATTCCATTAACACCATCTATAAAAAAATGCCTTTACATCAAAAGTTATATTAAGTCTTTTAAATCAATGTTCTGAATTCGCTGAAATTTTTAACAGTTTATACAACACAATTTTCGCAAATTAAATATGTAACTAATTCTTAAGATTCAGTCCATTAACTATGAAAAAATGGACGAATGACCAGGTTAAAAAAAGAATAAAATTTTGTTGAGCTATAAATTAACCGGCCCCTGGGGTGAGCTTCGCAATCTGCATTAGCCGAGACGCACTTCTTTCCAGCGATTAAATGAAATTTCATGGCCGGTTGCCTACGGAAACTCACTGGACAAAGGCCTGGGGTATTTAAATTGAATGCTTTTAATCCAACAAGATATCTCACTTTTTCCTCCAACTATCTCGAGAGCGATTTAAATTAAATATTTATCCCCATTATTTAAGTTCCTGACGAAAACAATGTTGTAATTATTTAGTGCTTTTTAGATATTTGGGTATTGTACGTACTTAGTACAATGTAACTTACAATATGACTACTTACAACGAGATACTTGTCGTGCATTCAGGTGCCTTTTAGACAACCTTTATTAGGTCGATGTAAGAAAATTCAATTGCTGTAACCCACAAAATTCAAATGCTTATCACCAGAGCAATAAAACTATTTTTAAAACGGAAAAAAAAAAATACTTCAAAACTATAAGTTGCATGCATGTGTTCCTGCAACCTATATATACAGGATTAAAAGAATCCTGTACTCAATCAAGATTCAAGAAATATTCAAGGGAGTGATATACGGAACCCTAAAACGACATTTTTAGGGTTCCGTATATCACTCCCTATGTTTGAAAAACGAACTGTTCAAATCTTAATGTTATTATATGTTATACATAATACAGTACTTATTTAAGTTAATAAAATAAAGGTATATATCTTCATACACTTTCAACTAGAGTGACGTCACTCGTGGATCACTTTTTGTAGCGTTTTATTGCTCTCCGACGACGACGACGACTGTGTTTCGTCAACAGTTTTTGTTTTTTTTTTATTTTAGATATGCAATTGCAAGGACTATATTTCCTGGCTTATTGTGAGTTATATACGTAACATCTATGGATTGATTTTACGGTACATTTTATTGACCGCAAGCACAGAGTAAATAAAATATTGTGCCCAAGAATGCTCTAAGCTATACACACTGTCTTATATGCCTGTAAGCAAGAAAACATTAAAAACATCGTTTTTTTAGCAACTGTAGTCGATGACACAATTTTTTTTAAATACTTTTGGCAAAAGTGACTTTTTTTCGTCCTAGATCTGAGAATCTGATTAAAATCATTTTAATCAGATTTTCAGATAGCATCTACATTAGTAGTAAGCGTATGTTCGATTTTTTTGAGTTAAATGTATATATATATATATATATATATATATATATATATATATATATATATATATGTATATATGTATTCTTGCATAAATTATTTTAGAGATTGAAAACAAAAATAAAACATTTTAGCTACCTACGTTTTCTTTCATAGTGATAGCGGTAGTTTTGTCTAGAGCTTCCTCGAGAGGTCACAACTCATAGGATTTCGTGAGTAAACTTTAGGACAATTTCATGTAATTGTTATTATAATTGTAAAATTAATACCTGCATACCTATTATGATAAATACAATGATTTGTAAAAAAAATTATAATATTTTGCAGGTACCAACTATTAATTATTATCTCCAAATGTCCCCACACACCTTGTTCTGTCTTAACTATGAAATGGAATAAATAAATAACCAAACAGGTAATCTGAACGCACCTATGAATATTTTACAGTCAAGCCTCTTTTTACCCGACTACGGCGAAGCCAAAAGGAAAGGTAATGATCTTGGCAGTCTATGTATGTATGTATGTATGTTTGTTCCCTCGTAACTTCTAAACAACTGGTCCGATTTTAATAAATGAGGTGTCAATAGATTCGTAATAATGCCACGGGTAACATAGGCTATATAATTTTTTTCAAAATTATGTATTTCGAAAATTAAACCTCAGATTCAAACATCTAAAAAAATTTAATCGAGATAATTATCACATGTTTGGTATCAAAAGAAAGGTCTTGGCAAGCACACGACAAATATTTAAATAATTTGTATATATATATTATATTATATCATATTGTTTAAGTCAAAATATACGTTTAAAATACAATTCGTACAACATTATACTAATAAGTCTACAAATATATAATTTATATAATATGTTCCTTCATAACATTATATTTTATTTTATAAATATAATTTTTTACAGGCAATACATAACAAATTTAAAAAAAAAATAACACCTATATTGTCAAGCAGTAAATGAGCTGATGATGATGAATTATAGCTAAGACCACTCTTAATTATGTCAGCTTTCAAACAAAAAAAACTAGATCAAAATCGGTTAATTGGTTCATCCGATTTTAATAAGAAAATGAAGATGAAATCAATTACTAGCACTTTTATTACTAACTCGTTCGATAGATGTCACTATACGAGTCTTAAATTTTTCTGAATCGCGGTATCGTTGTGTTTAGAAGTTTATGATATATTCCACTAAAATAATTATTGTATAAGATCAAAAGTAAAATTTTGGTTTGTTATTTTGGCAGTCTTTTGTCACAAAAAATATGTAAAAAAAAATTCCGCTTGTGGATAATTTGAATTTAGAAAAATAGTTAGATTGGGGAACGGAAAAATACTAAATAAAAAAATAAGTTTAAAAAACTATAACCCCACTACGTAAAAAGAAAGGGGTCTAAAAAGGCCGAAACAAGAAAATAATTCAAATAGAAATCCAGAAATACATAGTTACAAAAATGGTCAAGGTCAATAGAGCCGTGGTCGCACCTACTGTTCGGAACAGTCGATGTCAAAACGCAGCCGTAAATATCTTTTACTGTAAATATCTTGGGGTATGCATGTGTACATGAAGATACACGACACGTACATATAATTAGCTGTAAATATCTTGGGGTATGCATGTGTACATGACGATACACGCAGTTTCAGTTTATACCTAGACGTCACGCATCTCGGTGTGAACTGACGCTTAGACGCCATTAGTGTGTGCGACCACGGCTCTACCTTGACCATTTTTGTAACTATGCATTTCTGGATTTCTATTTGAATTATTTTCTTGTTTCGGCCTTTTTAGACCCCTTTTTTTACGTAGTCGGATTATAGTTTTTTAAACTTTTTTTTTTTATTTCTAGTTTCCTTAAATTGGATAATAGTAGTAAATTTTATATCCTTTATTACTATACTTACTATACTAGATGTTGCCCGCGACTCCGTGCGCGCAAAAGGAAATCCCGCCGGAATCGTACATTTTGCCGCGATAAATAGTAGCTTGTCTGTCCCCGTATTCTAGATCTGTACCGAACTTCACCAAAATTGGTTTTTCGCGGTAAGAAGATTATGATCAGCGAACGTTAATTTGTAAAATATTTAAGGTACATACTTAGTTTTAGATCATTGATTCGTATTCTACATTCTGCTTAGATATTTTTTTTGTTGGTTACATAAAAAAGGAAAACTGTGTATTGTGGCATTTTATGGAATATTAAGAAGCGACTGTTGAATATGTATAGGAAACAGAGTGTAAACAAATAGACTAAAGTACAATTTTTACCAAAGTAATATTTATTAATATAATACATCTATGCAGTCAAGTGACAAATTGAACACAGTGAACAGTTAGTATTGGCAAATTAAATCGTCGCTTTTGGTATTTTCTCCACAATTATTCCAATACCTCTCACCGTTTAAACCTTCCCTGAACTACCACAATCATTTCAAGACCAATATCAGCCAAATTGGTCCAGCCGTTGTCGAGTTAAAGCTAGACATTAAAATTGCAATACATTTATATATAAGAAGAAGAAGAAAAAGATTTATTTAGTGAAGACAATATTTAGATAGTTCAAACAGAAAATTCTTATTTCACAAGGAAATTAAGAACAAATTTTTGAATCTTTGACAGATTTTTCATAAAAAATCTGTCGAAGTCACATATTTATTCCTCAGTTAAGAATTATCTTGAATTGCTTTGTATATAAATTAAATAATAAGAATCACAAAAATATTTATCTTACCGGGATTCGAACCCACCACATTCCGAATTTCCAAACAATGCAAATATTATACGCATACCAAGCTGCCAATTAGATTGACGTAAAAGAGTCGAAATGATTGATATAGTGTTGCACGACGCAATAAAAAAAACATATATTGATTAAAATGCTCAGTTTCTAACGGATAAGATCTAGCTTGACCTTGTTTTTTTCCCCCAAAACTCCCTGTATGCTAAATTTCATGTAAATACTTGCAGCCATTGGCGAGATTACGATTATAATTATATATACAAAATTGTCTCATTTAAAGTATAAGATATCTATGTACGTGTCACATCACGTCAATCTGGCCCTACTGGTATACTAGAAGAACTTGTGTTACGGGGACCAGACAACGGGAAGTATATTTAATACTTTTTTCATTATACATTTATTTTTAATCTATCGTCATATTTAATATAAATTCATGACCCAGGAACATAGAAAAACTTTTTGTTCCTTCGGCGGGACTCGAACCTGTGACCCCCGGCTTGAACACCAACTCGCTCAACCGCTGAGCCACAGAGGTCCTCAATATTTTATATTAACATTACAGTTAATATTAATTTTAAAAGCTAATTGACAAAGCAATTCAAGATAATTCTTAACTGAAGAATAAATATTTGACTTCGACAGATTTCGTATGAAAAATCTGGCAAAGATTGAAAAATGAGCTTTTAATTTCCTTGTGGAATAAGAATTTTCTATTTCAACTATCTACATATTGTCTTTACTCAATAAAATTTTGCGTCAAACATTTACAAACTAAAAAAACTTGTTTTTTTTTCATTCTTTTTTTAGTTTGTAAATATTTTAAAATAACTAATCATATTTTTATCGTGTTAACTTTTATATTATTTTTGTGTTTGCAGTCAAGGTTGTGAATTATTTTCAATATTATTATTAATAAAAAATATTTTTGCCCAAATATTGCAAGGAATCAATTACTCTCCATTTTGCATCTCAAATTCAATCTTCCTAATATGTGTTTCCTGTTATTTTAAACCTCGTTTGTAGCGCTTTAAAATAAATCATTCAACAATCGAAACGAATTTACCCCTTTCAGTATTAATCGAGAAATATATTTTCTTTTATAAAAGGGAAAATGTTATGTTCATAGGACGTTCCGTTCTCGACACTAAGGTGCCGTTTATTTTAGAATGTATTGAATTTTTAAACTAAATCTTTGATTTTCGAATCCAGAATCCATTTTGAGTAATATAATTAGGGAGTTACTGCGCAGTTAAACCCTTTGTATGTTTTTTGGGGACTATTCTCTGTGTACATTTATGAAACGTTTAAATAGAATATTCTAGGTTATGGCGTATGTTTTCAGTGCTTTTGGCAACAAAGTGGTATAAAACTGAATGTTAGATTTATATAAAGAACTGTTTGTGCACGTACCTAATACTTTATATGTTAGGTTATAATATACGAGTAAATATAAGTTGTTCAAAATAAATTACGGATATTTTGGACATATTATAATCTACTGCCTATGTGCAAGACGTTTAGGCAGAAAAATTTTGAAAATGTTGAAAAAAAAAATTTACTAAATTGCTCTCTAAGGTGCTAAGGTCATTAACCTCACAGAAACAGGTAACTTAATAGGAAGCAAAGAATTTGCATAAATGACCAATACAATCAGCTATTTGAGGTTAATAACTTTAACAGCGCCGTAAAGAACGTAATGTAATTTTATTTAGTACTAGCTTTTACCCGCAGCTTCGCCCGCGTGGGAGAGTGTTTGTGGCAAAAAACTTATATAGCAAAATATATACCTGCAATATAGTAATAGTACTGAGTAAAATATATATATCCCTAGATATAATCTCCTAGATAAGGATTCATATTGTATCCGTCTAAATAGCTTTTTGTCTAAATACCATCATTACATTTTGTAATTTTTTTTAAACTTAGAATGGGTATTGTAACCTCCTTAAAAGATAGACATAATAATAAAATATGCGGTCACGCTTTTTGTAGACCTTTAGAAGAGAAACACACCCACCATACATTGTTTTCTTCAACCGGTTAGGTTAGGCAGCGTTTTCGATAAAAGCTCACAGACGGTTTGATTTTTTAACCGACTTCCAAAAAAGCAGGCGGTTTTGTATATTCAACGATTACTCCGCCGTCTGTGAACCGATTTTCAAAATTATATTTTTGCTGTATAGTTCCAATTTGGTCCGTTTGATACCAAGGTGGGATCCATGATGAATCGCAGAAACTCCTCAAAATATACATGGACAATTGTACACATGTAGTGATTTCGACTTTTTCTGATGATACCCAAGTATATGCTACCAAAAAGTAAGATTTTGCACCAAGGTATACCCTGGATCAAAAAGTACTGAACAGAACTCTTGAGTCCTTATAGATACATGTTTGGGGATTTCGGTGTTGTACAATTACATTGTACTTGTACATTGTACAAGTAATTGTTCGGTGGGACAATTACAGTAATAATTATCATCATCACCACCATCATCACACCATACATCATCACTTTATGATGATTATAGGTACTTTTCATAGTCTTTTTTCATCGATACATATCCTTGAATATTACTCTGCCGTTTGGAAAATCTTTTGTTTTTGTAAAGGTTATAATTCGAAATTGGTCCTTTAGTCACTGAAGTGGAGACCTGATAATGGTTTTGTATAAATAAAGCTACCAAAAAGTAAAATTTTGTGCCAAGTGTGTACCCTGGATCCAAAAGCACTGGGCAGAATTCCTCAGTCTTTAAAGATACACGTTTGGAAAGTTTGGCGTTGTTTTAAGAACTGCAATGTCATTATCTTACAGTAATCATCATCATAATCTTATATACAATACCTAATGGAAGCTAGACGCGAATTTTTATTCGAACGCTTCTTTTACATTTTCTTATAATGTGTTATTAAAATATAATAAATTTGACTAAAAAGGAAAAAAATATTATTTTTAAGGAAAAAATTAAACCGACTTCCAAAGTAAAAATGCACATAAAAGTATGATATAATTCTTATTTTCTATATAATTCCCCTTTTAAATTCGGCTACTTTTTTAACTATTTATCTACTTAATCTTCATAATTTTGAAGTCGGTAGGTACCAGCCAACTTAAATGTGAGTTCTATAAAATATTGTTTTATCAGGATATTGTTTGGGCTGGTACCGACTTCAAAATAATGAAGATTGAGTAGAGAAATAGTTAAAATTCTAGCTGAATTTAAACGGGGAATTATTATCAACAACACGACACACACGACCTTACACGACACACGACCTTAGGCTGCGACTATTGTACGATATCCGGTAGGCCGGGAAAAATTCAGAGCATTGATAACAGAACTCTGCGCTAATATGCTGAAAATTAAAGTATCGAGTGTCAAACTGTCATAATATATGACATTGATATTTAACTCGACACTTGTGTGTTCGATTTCCAGCTCTATTATACTAACGCAGTGTTCTATTTTTAGCGTTCTGAATTTTCTTCGGCCTTTCGGATTCCGGATCTTATAGTCCCAGCCTTATATCTTTAACCTTTCAAAATAGTGTGCCATATTTCTCATTTGACGAAAGCAACGTCTAAGGAAGGATTTCTCAAAATTCAACCTCCAAAGGTGGTGAAATATAAGTTTCTATTATTTTTTTTTATTTCTTGGACATATTCGCATGAAATTTCGTATGAATTGAGTACGGAAAATAATAATTTACAGATTTTAGCGTTTTTCAATATTCAACCCCCCCAAGAAAGTAAAATAGGGGATGAAAGTTTAAAATTATTATAAAGATATCGCTTAAAACCCAATTCCACGCGGGCGTAGCCGCGGGCAAATGCTATTTATATTTCTTGCAGGCACTATCAAACTCTAAATCTTTTCTCTAGAACTCTATTGAGTTCATCTCTCATCTCTCATCGTTTTTAAAAAACGATTTCGTTCGCTCGTTTTTTTTTTCGATTTATTTTGCAAATCCGACTACAATGGAAAAGACTTTCATTTTTCGGGTTAATATATTATAGCCTCACAAATAATGTGGCTTTCTATTGGTAAAACAATTTCAAAAATTGTTTGAAGTAGATCCAGAGATTACCCCTTACAATCTCGGTAAGTCACAAAGTTACGAAGAAACAAACTTTACTCTTTATAATATTAGCTTTATCTCTTTATGATATGTCGTATAAATATAGATCAGATGTTAGCCGCGACTTCGTACGCGAAAAAAAATCTTGGGAGAACCGTAGGTACTTTTTCCTGCGATAAAATACCTATGGTGTTAATCCAGAGACTAAAAACTACTACCATATAAAATTTCATTAAAATCCTTTCAGCTGTTATTACATAAAATTTTAGCGTTTATAATAAGTAAGGATATGTTCGTCGTCGTGTTTTAATGATTTCGAAAATTTCTTAAATAGTATTTACTTACCGTTAGTAGGTATTAGGCGTATAGACTTTGATCTTAAAAATTATTTGTGATTGTGGTCACCTAGTTGTATCCATGACCGGCGTTGCTTAACATGAGTTAGCGCTACTACCATAATAGAACTTTTCGCTTATTACTTCTGGTATTAATATGTGTTAATCCAGAGTCTAAACTACTGCCATACCAAATTTCATCAAAATCCGTTCAGTAGATTCTGAGATTAGCGTGTACAAACGTGGCACCTGAATCGCGCGATCGAAGTTTTTTTGCGCGCTGAGTACGTACCACCGTCGAGAGAGTCTGTTTTCACGCAGCCGAGACGGGGCGACCAGTTACAAATGTATAATATGTACAATTTTTTTTTTTTCATTTTTTTTTCGTAGATCATTAGCCCATAATATCCGTAATGTATTTTAAACAACCTTATATAAGCCAAAAGAAAATACTTTGTCACTAAAAATAATCAAAGTTAGCCATTCGATTAGCCGTGCAATGTGTTATTTATTTCCTAGTTGAAGCAACAAGAACTCGCACTAAGTGATAATTTAAAATAGTATGAACAGGGAGGATATTTCCCCTGGGTGACTTTAATGTTACGGTGGCGGCGTTCGTCCGTTCGACTGAATCTGGAAATTAAGCCTGGAAAAAAGTCAATAAATCCAAGCCGCCAGATAACGAATGTCTCTAGCGTCTCGCCGCCACCCGCTGCTCATGTGACACTAAGACTTGCCAGAAAGAAACTTCCTACGTAAAACACTTTTATTTGTACCGTACATTTTTGTTTTAAACATAATTTTTAATTATTTTTTATAAGGCATCAATAAAATGTAGAGTAGTAGTATATGTAAATAACTCGAGTACCTTCTCCAACTTGAAAAAGAAACATCACGCCCTTTTTCCGTCTACAATTTAAATTTTAATAAAGACTTCATGTCTTTATTAAAATTTAAATTTAAACTTCAATTATAATAAAACTTCATTAACTCAACAACAAAATGACGGCAATGTATGGCTCTTTGAGTTTTTAAATCGTTATAAAGTCAGTTCGCGCCGCGCAAGCGTCCACTACTGAAGTTAGTCAACTTATCCAAGATTTCCTCTGCAAGCTAATGAGACGAGTTTGATTCGGATTTCGAATGCCAACATAGGTTCAACGGAATAATTTTTCAGTTAAAAGCTGTATTCTAATATTTCATTAATTTAATGTTTTTATTGCTACGATGTGAAATCCAAGAATCCAGAAATCCAAGCAACTAAAAACATTCTCGACTGTATCCCATTTTATATTTATCCAATAAGGATAAAAGGACATATGTAATTTAAATACATTATAATATAACAAATTAATTTATTTCAAATTTAATAAGAATAAAATAAGATACAATCCCACCGTCACCGCGTCACTCTTTTTTGCCAAGCTGTACCTACTCATTAGGTACCTACGCAGTTGCTAACCTTAGCTTTTATCAATTATTTACTAAAACCTATGGGTGAAATAATAATTATTACTATTTTCGGCTTGTTACGTTAGATACCTATATATATGGTCGTTTTGTACATAAGTTATAACTACCTACCTACAATATTACGATGCATAACTCTGAAATAGGTATACGTTATTTGCACTACCATGTAGCTATAGTGTAACATTTTGTCTCTTGATTTAAATGTAATATCAAGTACTTGTGCTACGTTTTACAACAATGCAAATAGGATCAATGAAGTGAGATTATCTTAGCCGACCACTTTGTGAAACTAATCAGGTATCCGTCGCACCTAACACCTAGGTATAGACAATTTATTCAGATCACGACGCTTGTAACTTAGTCTTAACGCTCGCATTTTTCACTATTCTTCAGCGTGCATTTTAAATCACACCTCACGTAGCTCCGAATTTTTACATGAGTACAACCACCTCCTAGGTGCCACAAGTAAATAAAGATACAAAAGATACCTACTTAGTGTGTTGAATTGTTTGAAAAATTATAAGAAAACATTGTGAACTTACCACTGGAGCGGCATAGAAAATACTGTTCTTAACACCAGTGCAAGACCAATACCTTTGGTTTGCTTAGGAGTAGAACAGAAACAGTTACTGTTATTTAATTGTCTCGTTAAATAATGTAACTTTTTACAATAAAAACGTATCGGGTTGATTGGTTCTAATACCGACAGGGAAGAATTTTTTTTTCATCTAGTGCGGATAGCAGGTCCTTTCGACCTTATACCCGATGACCTGATAGCCGCAGTAGATGAAAAAAAACCTTCCCTGTCGGTATCAGAATCAATCGACCCGATACGTTTTTATTGTTTGATGTCTACTGGGGATGAAGTAGGTAATTGCAAAGTGAAAAGTGAAATAATTATTAGTTAATTTTTAATAATTATTCTAAAAGAAGGAGTATGCAATCAGTTAAGTTTAAATAAAAATTATATTATTTTATCGTTATTTTATTTGCACATCTTCTACGCGGACATAAGGTCGAAATTATCAGTTATTTTTATTATTTATTTTTACATGTTTCCAATTATCCGATTTGAAAACGGTTCAAGAGGTATGTTGACAATATCATTTAAAATATGTCAGTACATGAAAAAAATGAAAAGATTACCTCCAACAAGTAAATTGCCTATAAACTTATGCAAATCGAACCGATCTATTCGACCCTATGACGTTGCATGGACTAGTTTACAAACAGGGCTAGGATGCATACAGTTCCAACAGAAAGTTAACGAAATAGGCTGACGCAATAAAGGTGTTAAACGTAGCCATTACATACTAGCATTAGCTTGATTTATCGGAGGCGACGATGTAATGCTGCGGAAAAACAAATAAATGCGCATTTACAGACCGATTAATATTCGACGGACGACAGTTTCGGTTTTGACCGCACCTCCCACTCGCTGCAACCGTGTAGCGGCTAGTCGAAATATTAGACAATTGTTGAGGGTGACCGATCGCAGCCATTTGAGCCCCACGAAACATTTGAAAAGGCCACCCCACAGATCCGCATGAAACTAAAAGAAAACAATACGTTTTACAAATTTGAAAAGGTGAATAGTTTATTATCTATTTAAACGTAGCCATTTAATGATACCGTTAGCTTGATTCATCCGAGGCGACGATGTAACGCTACGGAAAAACAAATAAAAGCGCATTTACCGACCGATTAATATTCGACGGACGACGGTCTCGGCTCTGACCGCACCGTTTGTTTAACCTCTTCTGTCAATTTGATTTCCGACCTCAGGGTGTGTAATTTCCATTACGGGGGCAAACGCTTTGTTTGCCTACGCGCCAAGTAATAAACCCTGTAGATCTCCTTATCAATTACACCGAGATACTGTTTGATTTTCAACTATTTGTTTATGTAAATTCCAGTGGCATAGCGAGCTTTAGGGGGGGCCCCGCGTTTAAAATTTTTAGGGCCTGTATGATTTTTCTCTCGGGATTAACAGCCTAAGAGTTTACTTAGGTCAGATTGTGTAATATAAAGATAACATTTAACATTTTTTTTCTGATACACTTTCAGAGGCCCAAGTAGCCCGCTGGAGCCCCCATATAATTGACATGACATACATACGCTAATTTATACCGGTTTTGAAGTCGGTTTAATTTTTTCTTTAAAAATAATCTTTTTTCCCTTTTTAGTCATATTTATTATATTAAAAGAAGCGTTCGAATGTATAATTGAATACGCGCCAAGCTTCCATTAAGTATTGTGTATAAGATAATGATGATAATTAATGTAAGACATGACATATACATGGCATATGCTTGCAGTTCTTAAAACAACGCCGAAATTTCCAAACGTTTATCTTTAAAGACTGAGGAGTTCTGTTCAGTGCTATTAGATCCTTGGCATAACATTTTACTTTTTGGTAATACAAGCATATGCTGCTTGATTTACTTTACAAAAGTCAAATCCCTATAGATGTCCCTATAAATTTTAAGTTTCCTCGATTCCTCATGGTACCATCACGATCACATCAGGAAGGACAACTTCGAATTATACCCTTTACAACAGCACAAGAATTTTCCAAATTAGTCCACAAACGGTAGAGTAATATTCAAGGATATTAATTAAGTATCTATGTAAAAGACTATGTAAAGTACCTATTATCATCATAATTTGAAGTATGGTGTGATGATGGTAGTGATGATGATGATTACTGTAATTGACATGGTGGCATATGCTCGCAGTTCTTTAAACAACGCCGAAATCCCTAAGCATGTATCTATAAGGACTCAGGTGTTCTGTTCAGTACTTTTTTATCCAAGGTATACCTTGGTGCAAAGCTTACTTTTTGGTAGCATATGCTTGGGTATCTTCAGAAAAAATCAAAATCACTGTTTGTGTCCATATATATTTCGAGGAGTTCCTTCGATTTCTCATGGATCTCATCATCAGGTTTGATCAAAAAGACCAAATTGGGATTATACCCTAAACATACGGCGGAGTAATCGTGGAACATGCAAAATATATATATATATACAGCCACGTTCGGCTGTACATATACGTTTATAACCGCCTCCTTTTTCGGAAGTCGGTTAAAAAAGTATTCGAGTATCTAGTGCCTGCTATTTATTGTTCAGGTAGCACCAAATCTTTGCAAGAAAGTCCCGTGCTGTTTTTTGTTGCAACGCGACGCAAGCGCGCACTTAACCGCCTCCTTTAATTACTTACTCTCTTGTTATGTAATAATAAAGTACCTGGGACACCGAGCTTAGTTCGGTGTTTAAGTAGAACGATAAAATATTAAGAATAAAAAAAATATATAAAAGCAAAAGAAATAATAAGAATCACAAAAATATTGATCTTACCGGGATTCCACCACATTTCGAATTTCGAAACAACGCAAAAATTATACGTAGGTACATACCAAGCTGCCAATCAGACTGACGTGAAATAGTCGAAATTATTGATATTTTGCTAGCTAGATCGATTTTTTCCCCCCTTGCATACTAAATTTCATGGTAATACTTGTAGCCGTTGTCGAGATACCGATTATATAAATATACAAGATCGTTTAAAGTATAAGATAAATCACGAATCTTGGTTATTTAAAAAATGTAAATTGAAAAAGAAAATGAAAACACGGAAACATTTGCAATTCATATTAGAATTTCATAAATTAAAAAAAAAATATTTTACTCTTCAAATTTTTTAAGAGGCTAAGCTATTTTATATATTAGGGGAAACTGGAGACACTAATTGATCCTCCTTTTGTTTTTTTAATCCTAGTTTACTTCATATAGGTCCTATTATTAAAAAATGCACGTGAAATTTATAGAAATACAAGAATATGTGACAACCAACTAAATATCAGTGAAAAAAAAATTCAAATTTACCTACAAAAGACAGGGAATCGTACCAAGTGTTTCCTATATTAAGTATATGGCACACTTGGTACATTACACTTTGGAAGAGTGCAATGTGCAGGCTTGGGGAGTCCAATCAAAGATGTTGTGCTCGCGAATGAGTAAGTCTTCTCGCGCCGGGCCCCTGAAAAGGGCCTTGGGCGGGGAACCAATACCAGGGGCATAGCCCCTCTAATTGGGGTGGGATGGCGCGCCCAGTACGAGTACTGGGCGCATAAAACCAGTTTTTGGGGAAGACCCCCCGCGGCAGAACGCAGGGGAAACCCGAGGCGGCAAGGAAATAAGTTGTGGCGAGGGCCGTGGGCGGCCAAGACGCGTGGGGTCCTGGTCCGGGGACCAGGAAGCGTGTATGGGTCCACTCCCGCACGCGCCGCTTTTGCCGACCACGGACACAACCGACCAGGGATAGGGGGGGGGGGGGGGGGGGGAGGGTATTCCCGGGCCCCAGACTTTTGATGTCGGGGGGGAAGAGGCTACCACGGGGCTGACGTATTGGGCAATAGGGCTGCCCCACGTCATACTCCGGGCGCACTAAAAGTAGTTGCGTCGGTTTTTATAACCGACGCGGGGTAGGGGTAGGGGGAGGAGCGCAGGGGGGGGCGGTGCATAGCACGCGAGTGTCCCGAGTCTGGGGCGCGCGTCGTAGATCTCCGGCAATCACAGTCGGCTCCTCTGATAGGAGCTTCTGGATACCGGAGATATCCAGGCGCGGGTTCGAGCTAGGGTCTGGGGAGCCAAATTTTTATTAGGGCTGCGATAGTGGGGGCGCCTTTTAGGAGGGCCTGTATAATGGACTGAAGGATCTCCTCCCCGGCCTCAACCTTCTGAATTAGGTTGAACCTTCTGAACTAGGTGTTGTGCTCGCGAATAACGTTTATTAACTGCTTATTTAATACACTTACATTACAATATATAGGGAGGTGATACACACACTACACCCCCCCCGTATTTAAAAAAAAAAAAAAAAAAATTATGTACATATATTTTTTTCTTAATATAATAAACTTAATATTAAAACCTCCTTAATTACTTTTTTTTTGTTATTTTTTTTATTCTTACTAATACCATCTTATTCTAAGTACTACTTTATACTAAGTAATAATAAATACAAATCTGTGCTATTTTTATTTTATTTGTAAAACATTATTATAATTACATTCGTGATGGGTCATGGGATGTTGACGATAATTGACTCAATTTAAACTTAAGATTTTTTTACATGGTGATACATAACTGTTTTAAATAAATTTTATTTGTATTATTATATATTTAATTTTAATATTTCCAAACAAAACAAAAATCCTTACCTCCTCAATGTTATTATTTTATTAATTATATTCTCTCATTAAAAAAAAAAACCCATTTTACTATATAGTCATTCCATTCTCATATTCATTTTCTTAATCATTTCATTTCACTTATATTATTACATTTATTTTACTAAATTATACTTGATTAGTGGACTGGCCAGTCACTTACATTTTACATCATCAGGTACCTTATTATTATTTTTCTTTTCTTTTTAAATATTTTCATATAATGCATTATTTTTCATAATCATGGTACAATGAATCTTTATTATTCATGTTTAATATTTACTCATACATCATTTCATAATTTTATTTATAGTCGACTATTTAA
This sequence comes from Phengaris alcon alcon, assembly GCA_037179445.1. Lineage (NCBI taxonomy): Eukaryota > Metazoa > Arthropoda > Insecta > Lepidoptera > Lycaenidae > Phengaris > Phengaris alcon. Next base: position 308,912 of record JAYRCH010000354.1, read on the forward strand.
ATTATTTATTATAATGGTACTTTACTTTATTTATTTTTATACTTCATGTGCGCACTTTATTTGGTACAATACTTTATTTATACAACATATAACGGGACTTATTTTAAGACTAACCAACACATAATATTATATCTCCAACCATTTTTACTAAGTGGAGGATTGTTCCCGCCGAGCATGCTCTAAATACCATTTATTTTATTTTTTGTACCATAATTGTACCATATTTTAATACCAAGGGTTTGTTTTAAGGCTTTTTGACCTCCAACTATTCTCACAGAGAAATCTCGTTTACACCATGATCGAATGAAGGATTCCCTTGCGTATTTTATTATTCATGCTTTTAGCATTTTATTTATTACACATACATAGCATTTTAGCTAGTATTTAATTAATGCACTATGGCATTTTTCACATTAAGCTATCCAAATTTCTAACAAAAAAACCAATTCCATTTTGATGCTTTCAATATTTAAAACATCCATTAACCGTTGGGTGATTAGGCCAACAGCTACTAGAAATTCCAAACATCGACGCATCCCTGTCTACCTAATAACAGTCCTATTTCAATCGAATACCTTCTTATGAAACTAAAACCCAAATCCTTACTTCAAAATAACATTTTCTTTGCATCCCTACATAAAGCTTAAAGTATCTATGTTACAAACTAAATATCACATTCCTAATCCTCTTCACAATAATATTACGTCATATCTCGTATGAACGTAAATATTTTATAAGTAAATCCATGTAAGTCATAGCCAATAAATGCACATAATTTATACGACTTGTTAATAGTCATTGATATTACCAATTCAAATTAATCTTTCAAAAATTACTTTTTGTACAGCCCTAGCCTTGATTAACAAAGAGTATCTACTTACATTTCGTTGCGCGAATGCTGTGCTGGCACCGCGGATATTTGACGCTTTTCCAGCAAAGGCGACTTACCTACCTGCGTTAACCAACTGCGTGAAACATTTCGTTAGTAATGAGTTACTATGTATTCCCTTTTTCCAAATATCTAATATTAATATTATTTATAATAAAGATACTATAAATGTTATCTATAACTGAAGCAAATTATTATTTGAACTCATATTTTTTATAAAGATAATATCTTTCTCACACATCTAATATTACTATTTTTATTTGCATTAAATATCTTTAAGCACCGTCAACACCCATATATTAATTTTATTACGAGGGGCGGCTTAAGTTGCAAGATAATAACATTATAAATTAACTTCAACTTTTTAAAGTTACTTGAAACTAATGAAATTAAAAAAAGCAATTCAATAAATTTTTGATGCATCTAAAAATTTACTATAATATGATATTTATCAGAATACTTGGTTCCAATAACTTTTAACGCACACACAATTAAATAAACATCAATATTCCTATCCTTCTTGCACAATATGCTTTTGAGATTTTATTTTAACTATACTTCACAAACCAATCTGACACCTAAATTTAATATTTCTCCATTAAAATTATAAATTTATTAAAATTCAAAATATTACCATCATTTATGTAGTTACATATTATTTATTACAATTAAAATTTTGTTTATTCCCAATAATTCATTAAAATACTTTTCCTTTTACTACTTTTAATAATTTTGAAACCTTTGTACTATTCCATATACTATTCTCCTATTCCACATTTTATTATAAATTAAAACATCCATTTTTTAATATGTTAAAGCACGTTATTTTTTATTTTTAATAATAATCATTGCTGATTATTAGTACATAGATTCATTTTAAATTTGTAAAATAGTTCGATTAAGGTTAAATTCTAAAATTAAAAAATGTTACGTAATAAGCCTAGAAAAAGAAAACTGACGTCCAATTATTCTTATCTCTGTGCTCTGCTCACTGATCTCCCAGCTGCATCCACATCCGACTCGAACTTCTCCCGGCTGCCTGCTCACCATTTCCACTCATCTGACTCCAACACCTCCCAGCTGCCTGCTCAACATCTCCACTCATCTGACTTCATCAACTCCCGACTTCCTGCTCATCATCTTCACTCAAAAATCTTCAAATTTATTGTCTTCAACTGATGGCCAATATTTTGTTCTGTACTCTAATTTCTAGAATCAAGTACCTAATATAGAAATCTATTTTGCTTTCTCTGTTCGACTATTTTTTTGTTCTTGTTCATCATGCCTATAATTATAATATTCTTTTTGCAACTTTTTGGTTTTAATTTCTCAGTTCACATATTTTTAGTCACACTTTTTTCCATTTTTTTTTATTTCCATTAAAAGTCGTACAGTTTTTTTTGTTCATTAAATATTTTTTATATATGATTATTATTAGCACTTATAGATTTGTATTTATGTTTCTACACTATTTACTTAATATATTTAAACCTACATTATTTATTTCCTATCTAACGGCCGTTAAATATAATTTTATAGTTCTTTTTTTACACTTAAATGTCCAAATTTTCCATTGTAAAGTTCACACTTCACATCACTTTTTATAGTCTTCTTTTCAATAATTATAATTGTTCCTGTTCCATCTGCGCAGCGCTGCCACGGGGCAGCACTGGCAGGGTCGCCATGCAATGTGCAGGCTTGTGGAGTCCAATCAAAGACGTTGTGCTCGCGAATAACGTTTATTAACTGCTTATTTAATACACTTACATTACAATATATAGGGAGGTGATACACACACTACAGAGTTATCGACCACTGAGAGTTGAAGATTATAAATATGTACTATTTACTAATATCGCTATTAAACAATAGGGATTGGTGATAGGAGGGTGAAAATGTACATGTGTTTATAACCTATTCTCATACCTATCGAATAAACCAGCAAAATTTCATTAAAATGGTTCAAGCCATTTTGGCGGAGTTCTGTCACAAACACTGTGACAACTTTCAGACTATGATATTTATCGTCATAAAACCGCTTGACATTTAGAATAGAATAGAAATATTAATTATTTGGTAAAAAATAAACAACAATCATGGCCTTATTTGCTATTTGCTAAAGTTTGCGTTATTTATATTTCATACTTTTTTGTGCATTTTTTTAGAACTCACGTTCAAGTTGGCTGGTACGGGCTTCAAAATTATGAAGATTGAGTAGAGAAATAGTTAAAATTTTAGACGAATATAAAAGGGGAATTATTTAGCAGATAAGTTTTATTTCATACTTTTTTGTGAATTTTTACTTTGAAAGTCTTTTTGTTATTTGTTTTTTTTATTATTATTATTTTTTATTATTTTTATTATTTTTAAAAAAAGTTTCATTTTTTGTTTATTAATATAAAAAACTACCTACTTTTTAGACTTATACTTAGACTTTTTTGTAGGCATTATCAAGCTCTACAACTTTTCGTTCGACCGTTTTTTCTCAGACTTACTTTGCAAATCCGGCTACCACAAAAAGGCTTTTAATTTTTTGGGTTAGTGCCTGTGTCACTCACAAATAACGTAGCCTTCTAACGAATCTAACTAATAACGAATTTTCAAATTCGGTTCAGTAAATCCAGAGATTAACCCTTACAACCTCACAAACTCACAACGTGCGTACCTACCAAGCTGCCGATCAGACTGATGTAAGATAGTCGAAATTATTGATATATTGTTGCACGACGAAATAAAAAAAACATACATTCCACTCCACAAACTTTCACATTTATATTAGTAGTTGTTCTTGGTCATTTGATGAAAAACTCACCTTATACCTTGATTTGCCTTGGAAACTCCTAAATTACCTACCTACCAGCGATTGTCTATATATATAATATTAGCTGTTGTCAGCGGCTCCGCCCGCGTGAATACAGTATCCCACGGGAACACTGTACTTTTTCAGGATAAAAAGTAGCCTATGTTTTAATCCAGAGCTCAAGCTATAGTCAATACCAAATTTCATCAAAATCCGTTCAGTAGTTTTTGCGTGAAAGAGTAACAAACATCCATCCATCCTCACAAACTTTTACATTTATAATATTAGTAAGATAAAAGAAAGTCGTGTTAGTTACACTATTTATAACTCAAGAACGACTGAACCGATTTGGCTGAAAATTGGTGGGGAGGTAGCTTAGAACCAGGAGACGATCATAAAATACTTAATTGCCCCCCATTCTAAGTTTTAAAAAAATATCAGAAATAATGTGATATTTTCAGAAGCTATTTAGACGGATACAATATTACCTAATCCTTATCAAGGAGATAGCTTAAAATTAAAAAGTACGTGTGAAAATTTATTGTATTATATATATATTTACTCTGTGCTATTACTATATTGCAGGTATATTTGCGATGGAAGTTTTTTGCCACGAATACTCCCACGCGGGCGAAGCTGCGGGCAAAAGCTAGTATATATACAAGATCGTCTCGATTAAAGTATAAGATTAGTAAGAGCACAAGTCCTGAAGAGAATTTATTACACTAGTTTAACGTGGTGTATTTATTACATTATCTTAGCTAAATTTATACTTATTATCTAACTACTGGTCGGCCAGTGGTCGAAATTCAACCATAATAATAGGGTAGTTGACTACAATATTATGTAAAACACTTAGGTAGTTTAATTTAAATATTTTCTGAAGTATTGAAGTTACTTGATAAATGTAAAAAAATATAAAATTTGATGTGCAGTTTTGTAATTCGGTGAGTCGCCGATATTATCGGAGCGATATCGGATATTGTTATCGCGTAATGTGGAGACGCTATTTTATTGAATATTATAAATCTTAAAGCATATTATATTATTATTAATTGGTAGATACAGATAGCCCTAGTTCCCACGACTGGTTTTTTCCACCGGCCCACACACGTCAAAAGAGGCGATTTAGGTGAACAAAAATATTTTACTTAAGAAAACGTTTTAGGGTTCCGTGGCAATTACAAGAAACCTTTATAGTTTGGCCCTGACCGTCTGTCCGTTCGTCCGTCCGTTCGTCTGTCTACTCTTGGTAACACTTCGGTAATTATGAAAGAAAATTTACGAAATTTTGTACACTTGCATATTATAGACTTTATTTTTAGTTTTCTAAAAGAATTATAATTTTATATTTAAGTGGTGGCTCCCAGCATCGTCAAATAGGCATTTTGAAATAAAAGAGAGATTCATAGATTACTATTTTGTAAGGTCCGACCGAGATCTCGGTCTCGGACTCGGTATTCTCGGACAAAAATCGAGCCGGGACTGTCTCGGCCGTAGCCGAGACTAAGCAATACCTAATTTGCATTTACCGTGTATGGGCGCGGCGACCGATTCTAAGCCACCTTATTGGTTTCATCGCTCGGTTGGTGTAAACTGTTTCGTTTTTAGTTTCGCTCTATCCATCCATCTGTCTGTCTGTCTGTCCTGTCCTAGCTTCTGTAATTATGAATATAAATTGATAAAATTTGGTATATTTATAAAATGTGTCCGGTTTCAACATCATAATATAATAATAATTATTATATTTTAGGTTAGGTTAGGTTATAATTATATTATATTTTAGGGGTGACTCTCCATACATGTGAAGTGGGAATGAAAAATATTTTTTTATTCTACCCCATCGTGTGGGGTATCGTTAAATAGGGTGTTTAAAATAAATGGAAGGTTTCATATATGACTTGTTTACAATGTAAACTATTTTAGAGAAACGGACCTTCAAAGTGGTTTCCAAAATGATCCCCTCTGAAAATTTTAAACTATAACAGTTAGAAAATAGTAACTTTCCATGCTAGTGGCTTATGTTAAATACTGTTGAAAAAAATTATTTTCAGCGAAATCGGACGTCATTTATTTTCATTTAGAATAAAATTTAAAAAAAAAAACAAATTTGGCAATCATCACCTCCATCGCCATATTGCAGTTTTTCGTGTCACTTAACAAAAACGACGACCACTTCTAAAGTGATACTTTAGAAGTGGTCGTCGTTTATGGGCAACAAAATTTTTGTTTAAGCCTTCTTCAATACATAGACAGTATTATTGTATCTACAAATTAAAATAGATAACAATAACTCGGAGATACTTTTTGTTATCCTCTATGTTACCACAGTTTACAAATAATTCTGATAGAATTTCTTTAAATGGCTATAGTTATTAAATTAATGCATATAAAGCAATAAGAATTAAAGATTTAATTAGTAGAAGGGTACGTACTTCGTACCTAGGAATCGTACTGAAATTACAATTAAAACAGGATTAAAGAGCATGTGAGGATCGCGCGTACCTAACACGCATTCTGCATGTTTGGAGACCTATTCTAAAAAAAATATTGACTTTACTTATTATTATTTTTACTAAAATATTTAACTACTTTAAAAGCGAGAGAGGCCTACGTATCCACATAGGTAAGTGCCATAAACAATCGTTAGCCCCTTCTCCTTCAGTAGTTATCCCAAAAGTCAACTGAAGACCTACCCTTTTGGTAAAAAATTTCCAAATTGAAAAGTTCCGTCCCTATACTCAGGTGGATCCCCAGGGGTGCAAGAGTAGCTGTGACCCAGAAGCTTGCCGAGACAGTACACAAAACCGTAAGCGAAAACTCGAGGCAGGCCTGGGAAAATCTATTTCCCTACCGCATCCTACATGATACCAGGGATCCTCACAATAATGCCTTCCGTCTCTTGTAAAAGAGAGCTGTGTAACTGTGTGTAATTTTGATTTCAACGAAAAATTTTGTTTACCTTCCTCGGCCAAAAATTACATTCTAAAAAAATGTCGAAATAAAATAAGTGAGGGAGACATTAAAGGCGGCTACTTTTTTCCAACGACACGATCGCTCCCAACTCTACGGAAACCCTCACTGCCTTGCAGAATAAACATCTCCCTCAACTATCACCTCATCTTTTCCTAGACACCGATGATGCCGAACCAGCCCTCCAAACGTCGGTTGAAGTGTTCGCGGAGCTATCATGTCTTTTCTTCTCGTCTCTCGTCTCGACGGTATCATCCCTTAGAATCTTAAGGATCTGGCTAGCGGTTGCTGTGTGGAAGTCGGAGAAAAGCTCCTGCAGGAAGTCACGAATTTATGCAACCTTACGCTTCGTGGAGAGGTTGTATCGCCATATTGGCCTAAATAAAAGCCAAAGCGCCAGACATTTTGCCGTTTATGCTTCAATGCTATAAGGAGCCCACCAAACTTATTAATAAAATCATTTCATCTCATCAGAAGTTCGCTGCCTGACAGCGACAGCGACCTGGTCCAGCAATTTTCAGTCTTGCCATACACCTGGCCATCGAACTTTTAAATTCAAAATTCTACGTTTGGTATTTGGATGATCGGACCCTTGGAAGCGATGCATCTACTGTACTCTCTGACTTATCCTAATCCATGAGTTGCAAAACATCGGCCTAGAATTGAACTTTGGGAAATGTGAACTTTTTGACCCTGATAATTATCAGGACAGAGAGGCCGTTATATCCAGGTTCAAAGAAGTAGCCCCACAATTATCAGTTATCGATAAAGGTTCACTTCTTCTCTTAGGTTCCCCTATTCTAGATGATTCCCTTCCCGATTTTATAAATAATAAATTACAAAATTTAAGTGAAACTTTAGACCGCCTTCTCCAAATTAACTGTCACGTGGCTTTTACCTTAATTCGATATTGCTTATTTGTTCCAAAATTTACGTATATCTTACGGTGTTGCAAACTTTGGAAGTTCCCCCAACTCCTCAAACGTTTAGACGACACCATAAAACATACGCTTTCTCAATATAAATTTTGACCACCGCTCATGGACTCAAGCAACGCTTCCGGTAAGGTTCGGTGGCTCAGCTGCAAACCAAGCAGAGAACCTCAAACGGCGCAAATATTAAACCTAAGCGGATACCATATATTTGAACCGTTTAGGGTGGAAACCCTAGGCGCATGGGGTCCGAGCGCACATAATCTTTTTAAAGAAATATCAAAAAAGCTTACTGAAGCCACCTGAGACCCCAGAACCGGGAACTACCTGGCACAACGGATAGCCATTGCTATCCAAAGAAGCAATGCTATTAGTTTGTTAGGTACTCTGCCAGATGGGGACGACCTGAGGAAGTTTTTCTATTTATAATAGGTCTGTACCTATGAAATTGAAGTTCTGCAGTACTGGCCATTTCAAATCAAAATAATTTTTGTTTGGCTAAGAATTCTAATTTTAAAATTAATTTTATTTTAAAAAACGGAATTCTTTTTCCAAAAGTAGTCATTTGTTTATTGATTAGTGTTACATTTTCATCGCATTTCAATCCTTTTCGTTATCATGGATATGTTAAAAATTCGAGTAATTATGGAATATGAGTACCGTCGTGGCAGCAACGCGGCACAAGCGGCACGCAACATCGACGACGTTTACGGAGCTAACACTACAAACCAACGCACCACCTGTTATTTGTTTGCTCGCTTCCGTTCTGGAAATTTCGAGCTGAAAAATGAACCTCGCGGTCGTCCGAAGACTTTGATCAACAATGACGAATTAAAGGCGATTGTGGAAGCTGATGATACACAATCTACGGCTGAATTAGCAGCGGCTTTCAACGTTAGCGTCAAAACAATATTGGTGCATTTACGTCAAATTGGCAAGGTAAAAAAGCTTGACAAATGGGTGCCCCACGAACTCAATGATCGCCAGCGCGAAGTACGCGTCGAGACGTGCCTTGCACTGCTCAACAGACACACAAATGAAGGAATTTTGAACCGCATTATTACCTGCGATGACAAATGGATTCTGTTTGATAACCGCAAGCGCTCAGGAAGTTGGTTGGATCCTGGTTCAGCACCTAAACAATGCCCTAAATGAAAACTTACCCCTAGAAAAGTGATGGTCACTGTTTGGTGGTCTAGCGCCGGTGTGATTCATCACAGCTTCTTACCAAACGGGGTGAGCATTACTGCAGATGTGTACTGTGAAGAACTGAACACAATGATGGAGAAGCTGTCACATCTCCAACCAGCATTGCTCAATTCCATTTCAAAATTCAAACAGTCAATCGCTCGTCTCCGCTGCTCCTGCACGACAACGCAGACCTCATACTGCACAGCAGACGGTCTCTAAGTTGCAAGAACTGGGATTGGAAGCTCTCCGTCGTCCCTACTCACCAGACCTTGCGCCTACAGACTACTACTTTTTCCAGAATTTGGATAACTTCTTGGCGGGAAAAAAATTCAATACCCGAGAGGCAGTACAAAATGCCTTTGAAGAATTTGTTGACTCCCGTCCAGCTGATTTCTTTAAGAAATCAGCTGAAAGGGCATCAATAAACTGCCACTGCGTTGGCAAAGATGCATTGATTGCATGGGTGATTACTTCGATTAATACAAATAAAAAATACATGAAAAAATTCGTTTAAATTGTTTCATACAAAACGGCAATTTCATAGGTAAAGGCCTAATACTATTCCCTAAAATATATTATAGGTAAGATTATGTATGGAATGTAGTAACACTGGACAACACTTGTACCAACATAACGGCAAAGGAACTATTTGATGAAACGCACTCTAGTAATACTACATGAAGAGCGTCGCGTCATGAGCAAAGGACTCAGCATCCAGCTCACAATAATTAAAAAGAAAAAAGCGTAACGTCACTTTGACAGCTCGAACACCACAACCATAGATGTTAAGCACGAAGTATAGATCTATGGAGTCCGAACGGTATAGGCTTTCCATAGTATTTATGTACCCCATAGTAAATGAATAATAAACCCAGATCATAGTTCTCTTTTCTACACGTAAATGTAATTTATACTTATAAACTTACTTATTTGTAATTTATACTATTTTAATAAATAATATGTTTAACAAAAACTTCTCTATTATTTCTTTTCCACAAAGTATATTTAAACGAGTACTTCTTCAAAAGTGGCGCGCTCTACCGGCAAAAAAATCTGCCCCCTAAATTGAGACCATTTGTTCAACATTACGTTCGGACTCCTTATATCTATACTTCGTGATGTTAAGTATTATTAGATGGTAGGTAGGTATTACTGAGAACGTAGACAGAGAAAAGAACTACTACTTATTACTAACTATACTAAAAAACAGTGGAGTCATTTTAATAGGTAACATTTGACGTCTGTCAGTTTTATCTTCATAGTGAGGTGACCTGCTTAAAAACATCGATTAAAGTGAATGAATCCATACGGACTTGAAACATATGTGAATTTTAAAAATCATCAGGCGAATCCCTGTCCCATTATTTTTTTTTTCGTAAATTTAAGGAACAAAATATGACAAGTACATAATTTAACAAAAAAATTGCATTTATTCAGTTGAACTATCAAAACTGTATTAGTATTGTCATCTTCATCACTGCTGTCAGCACTCAGAGATATTATTAATTCATTTTCAATAATATTGTATATTCTCACATCTCGTTCAAAATCTTGTAAAATTATTTTCTTTGTTTTCTCTACGACTTTTCTCCAGTCTTCTGTAGAGACTTCTGCACACGCAGTTTGTAGCAGAGTCATCATTTTAGCAGTACTTAAGGGTGGTTCAGTATTATTCCGCGCTACATGACCATTTATTTGTGCCTAAATAAGCTCGATGGCGTTATGCTGTTGCCAGCATAATGCCATCGAGCTTATTCGATTCCCTCCCTATCATTGCTGGTAGGGAGGCAATCGAATAACTTCGTGTCCATGCTCTAGGGCTAGTTCATCGATTACATAGCGAAGCTTGGACGGCTTAGTTGCTTTTACCAGATTAAACAACTCAACTTTTGATAAAGTTGGACTTGCATCCACACCATTTATTACCAGCAACGAGACAATTTCTTGCTTTTTATTTGCTTGAGTTGGTAGTTTATCAACTTGCACAGTATAATACGGTGCATTGTCCATTATAATTTTCGATGGGTTTTCTAAGCTGACTAGCAGCTTCTCAAACCACTCTTTAAAAACACCAAAGTTAATTTCCTCATGGTAATCACTTGTAGTTTTAGAGGCGAATACGAGGAGGCAGTCTGGAATAAAACCTTAAGAAGCTGATCCCGCGTGACATATAATAAGTCGGGCTCCTTTTCCCGATGGAACTTTTGAGGTGGAGGCCGCTGAATCATCGGTCCATGTCCGCGAAACCGTATGGTTGCATTCAACCATGTTTCGTCAATAAACACGACATTGTCCCATCTGTAATTTTATTTACTTGACGTAAGAATGTTACTCTCTTCAAAATAATATCGTAGTGTTCTAGCAGGATTTTCCGCTTGTCAGATTTTTTAAATCTAAATCCAATCGATTTCAAAACCTTTAATAGAGACAATTTACCACCAAAAAATTAGCCTGCGTCTTTTAACGAACTCATTAGCTTTTACCGTGTAGGATATTCTTCTCTCGAGTAATATCCATAAATGTGGTTGCGAATTGCAGCAGCAGCAAAATTATCAATGCTTTTCTTGTCCCTCTGTCTTTTTTCGGTGTACGTAAAGTATTACGAGGGCGGCACTGAAAATTTCGGGAATCAAGTAAGTGACACAACATTACTATTTAAAAATGTATTTATTGCTTTTCGAAGTATTCTCCCGAAATTTGACACATTTTTCCATACGATGGAACCAATCATTGAAGCAACCATTCCATTCGGAAGTTGGGGTCTCCAAAATGGCCGTTTTGTAGGCGTCCACAGCTTCTTCAGGTGATGAAAATCTCTGACCACGCAATTTATTCTTTATTTTAGGGAAAGTATAGAAATCATTAGGGCTTAGGTCGGGGCTGTACGGCGGATGGTCTAATAATTCTATGATTTCTTGCTCTAAAAACTCTTTTGTTCTGTGCGCGGTGTGAGAACTCGCATTGTCGTGATGGAGGATGATGCGGCGGTTGCAGTTCTCTTTACGGAGTTCAGAAACGACCTGTGGCAAACAAATGTTAGCATACCATTCTGCATTAACCGTTCTTTGTTCTGTGCGCGGTGTGAGAACTCCCATTGTCGTGATGGAGGATGATGCGGCGGTTGCAGTTCTCTTTACGGAGTTCAGAAACGACCTGTGGCAAACAAATGTTAGCATACCATTCTGCATTAACCGTTCTTTGTCCCTCAAGAGGAATAGTTGCAACATGGCCGGTTTTGGAGACAAACCTGGCCACCATTTTTTTTGCAACACCCCGTGAACGAACAATTTTTGTTGGATTTAACTCATTTTCGAACACCCAAACTCGTGACTGGTTTTTTGTTTCGGGTTCGTACGCATATATCCAGGATTCGTCACCTGATACGATGTTGTATACAGCATTTGAGGATCCTGCGTGGAATCTTTCGAGAGTTCTGACGCACCAAGTAACGCGAGCCGCTTTTTGCTCTTCACAGAGCAAATGCGGTATCCATCGGGAAAACAACTTTTTTACACCTAATTGTTCATGCAAGATTATTTGTATTTGACTCATGCCAATATCTAAAGTTGCCTGAATTTCGCGGTATGTCACATGTCGATCTTCCTCATTCAGCTTACGCACAGCATCAACGTTTTCTTGGGTGACTGCAGTTTTTGGACGACCTTGACGGGGATCATCACTGAGCTTGACACGTCCACGTTGAAATTCAGCAAACCAGCGATAAATTGTGGTTTTGGATGGGGCTTCATCACCAAATGCAGAAATCATCGCTCTAGAATTTTCTCGAGTCAATTCCATTTTCTCAACGACTAAACAAGTTTGACAAGACCGAGAATCTTTTTTTAAAATAAATAAACGGTATTAGATTTTTAAAACCAAGGAGTTTTAAATTAAAAAGATTTTAATATGACAGGAACAGTGGAAATATTCCATTCCCGATACTTTTAGTGCAGCCCTCGTATCTTCTGAGCCTGATGGTCCGTATTTCTCTTTCAGAATTTGAGTTACTGTCCTCTCCTATTCCCAATACTTCAGCAACGCGTTCTGTCGGTTGTGTCAATGGTAAAAATCGTTAACTGATTCACGTTCAAAATAATTGTACAATTTCACCACTAGTTCGCGAGATTGACTGTTTAGCGTTTTCCCCCGTTTCGACATGGTAAGACTGTAATGTTGTTCTTGTTTACTAATCGTTAAGCAATCGGAGTCCAATTTATAGCCAGGTAAACGTAGTCAGTAAGATCAGTCCTATAAAAAAGCCGGGTCAGAAGAAAATAACAGAGAGCACACCAAAAACGCACAGTCACTTCGCACAACGACAAAAGACCACAGAACACTATTACTCCTACCGGAGAAGAATATCAACTCCCTACAACAAAAGTTTACTACTGCCATCTATTATCAGCCCCAGGCAATTATATGCGGATAAACAAAGCGCGGGTTTTTTTGAATTTGTGCGGTAAATTTAAATCTTTAAACTTTCATGAGATTTATATTTCATAAAGGCACTCATTTCAGTTGTTAGAAAAACTTAAAAGGTAAGTAGGTACTTGCAGTTTTGGCACTATTTACCTTTTTAGTTATCCTTACAACTGAAAATCCACATTTTAAATGAAAACAAATTAATATAGAAATAATATTTATTGAAATTATTTAACATTTCCCATGAAGAAACAATAGTCTTACATTAAATTGCAACATAAATAATGATAAGTGAACTATAAAAATATTCAAACCTCAAAAATATTATTATTCAATATTCACATAGGAGTACACTCTTCGGTGGAGACTGAAGACATATTATGTACATAATAATATATGAATCAGTGATAGCTGCAAGCAAATTAATACCCGTTGCCTTTATTCGTTTGTACAAAAATTGATTTTTCTTAGTCAGCCATTTTTACAAAGAAACACCAGAGTCAATTTCTCACTACACAACAACACCGAGTTAATATCTCACTACACAGTTTTGAAATAGATGCAATTTGTATTATTCGAACGGAGGAACGGAAGCTCAACTCAACGTTTTATTCACAAAATACATCAAAAAACACCAAACAACACCTCGTTCGTTATGAGCAAAACAAAACGAACGCCATTTTCTTGTTTTGAACGGTGACGTACATTTTTATTTATAAATATGCGATCATGGTGATACCAGGTGAAGGAAATTAAGTAACCTACAATATTTGTTTTTTACAAATCTTATTTTCATTTGCAGTTTAAACGCAGAAATAAAAAAAAATCGTAAAATAATTATATTTATCCAAAATAAAATCCAACAATTTTTCTCGTCATTAACAAATACACAAATAAATTTACAATTCGGTTACCCACAAAAATGGGTGTATTTTTCAATCGGTCGCACAACTCTTCCCCCGTAGGTATTTTTATCTGCCCTATAGAGTTGACCACCCCTGCAAAAGACTGCGTCAGTAATGGCGACATGTCATGGCGTCATCGACAGGCACTGGTGTTACCAGAAACATCCCACCTAAATTGTACATCATTGATTTTTCTATTTACTTTTTTTTTGTATTTTATAGTTACTTAAAAGAATAATAAATATAATAATGTTTTATTATAATTACAACGTGTTTATTAATTTATGGTGATATTTCTTCACAAGTAATCATTGCATTCGATTCTACTTATGAGCTTTCGATTTTTAAAGTAACACCCCTAGTGTTTAAAAAGAAAAAGGGTTAACTGACGCAACATTGTAACGACGTTCAGTTCTTTAGATCAGAAATTGTTTATTATGTTTAGAATTGTTTATTAGTGAAACAAATCGTAAAATTACTCGTATCGGTCATTATTACAATAAATATATAATCGTAATTAAAAAAAGTTAAGCAATTGTGCAGTTGTAACAAAACGAAAAAATATAATAATTTATGCCCGCCGTTACAAGGTTACGTTGTTGAATTTTGATGAATTGTCAAATGTTACCTATTAAAATGACTCTACTTTATATACTAACTACTATTCTCGGAGTTTTGTCGGGGAGTTCAATGGGTGACGTTGTGGAATTTGTAATATTTCATAAATTTGTGTTATCTCGGTTCTTAATGTGTAATATTGGTAGAATATTAATCTTAATGTGTAATATTGGTAGAATATTAATCATTAAATATTCGTTAAGGTGCACAAGTGTGGGCAAGTGGTACAACTTCTAAAAACGTGCTATTTTGTGTTTTCCGCCAAAACTCCCTAGGAACTTTCAGTAAAGCGTCTACCACTTTACTGAATCGACTGACATGACTCATTGACTGTACTGACTATTTATTTGGACTTTGACTAGACTTTAAATTTGACGATATAGGAATACAGTGTTGAAAATTGAAACGAAAGTTCTATTCCGCCATTTTAATTTGACACTTGCAAATGGTTATAAGCCGATGCCATACATAAATAAATAAATAAAAAAAATAATTACCTACACATTTGACAGTAGACAGTTCATGAGTTCAATTGACACGTCGGATTTTCTATGCTGTCAAGCCGGGATTTCTAAATAATTTTGCTATTTACCGTTTACCATAAATAAGCTTCGTTCGAAATGAATGTTTTAAAATATAGATAAGGATACTAAAATCATGGCCGAACCTCAAGATAAAAAAGAAGCTGTAACTCCAAGTACTTCCACAATTTCGTTAAAATCACACTTGTCTGAAAGATCTCCGTCGGTCTCATCAAATAAAGAAGACAAATGGCCAGAATTGTTGCTATCAAAGCCGGAGAAATCATATTTTTATTCTAGCAAGCGTAAGTGATACCCATTTATATTTTACCAGTATAGTAATGCCCACATAATATTTTGTTAATAAATAACAACTAGTCATGAATGGTCGCCACCAAACCAAATTGATCGCAAAACTATTTTCTTATGTGATTGGTAAGCTTATACTGCATAATATAAATTCTAGCGTTCAAAGCTGATCAAGGACATAGTTTCAAAAAAAACCTAAGATAATCGTATAGTGCGATAAATTCTTAGGTATATAAGCTATGCAGTTTTCATATTTACTTCAGAACAGCATAGCATTGCAGCACATCACAGTTTCAGAATAGTATTATTATTTAAAAAATAAATGTTTGCTTGCCTATCCTCTGTTCAGATCTAATTTATACATAAAGTAAACAATAGAACACTTAACGTCAAAACCAATGGATCTGAATAGTCAATATTACATATAATATTTGTTAGTCTAATAAGAGTATTATTTTCTATCGGAATATACATATAGAGGAAAAGTTTGCATGTTATTTGTTTGTTTGCATTGAATAGGTCCCAAAACTACTGGACTTTTGATAAAATTTGGCACAGATATAGAGTATATAGATATAAAAAGGGTAAATCTACTACTCAAACAATGTAGGTATATCTCACGTCAGATGGACTGGGCTTAATGATTCCTTATAAATTGCTAGATTCACCTTTCAATTAAAAGTAAATATAAAATTTGCTACCAAATATTTCTGATTGTACTTTGAAAATTAGTTTAATACCTAGGAGCGACCTGTAGCACTAAAAATCTATGGAAGAGGCCTATATCCTTCAGTGGACCTCTCTCCGGGCTTAAATGACGACAACCAACATTAAATCTCCACTAAAGTAAAGTTAAAGTTGCTCAATTAAAGTTGCTCTCCACAGAAAAGGTTCATGAATAACTGCTTGTAGAAAATTATTTCTTACTAGCAGGTGGAACTAATGGGAACAGAAACCTATTTTTTGAAATAGTAACTTCTATTGGCACACCACACATACATTTTCGTAGGCTGTAAGTGAGACTGATCTGTCACACTCTGAGGTGAAAGGTACGATCGGGTGTACTCAGGACCGCCGAGTGTACCCGAGCGAGAAAGCACCGCACACACATTCGTAGGCTGTGAGGCTGATCCGTCACGCTCTAAGGTGTTATTTACGTGTGTATATCCGATAGAACATGTATGGGACAACCTAAAAAGAACTGTATGTACAAGAAATCCAGTCCCAACAATGGTTGCGGAGCTTAGAGTTGCATTGTCACAAGAATGGGACAATACTCCGCAATATCTTTTAAAAACACTGATCAGGTCGATGAGAAACCGACTTCAATCAGTTATTAGGGCAAGAGGAGGTAATACACCTTATTAAAAACAAAAAAAAACTTTTTATTTTCTTAATATTGTAAAATTTTCATAATAAAGCCGTTTTTGTTCTATTCACTGTTTCATTCCAAAAAGCTGCAAAAGGAGTAATTTGATTCTTTTAGTGATTTTTTTATAAGATTAAGAACCAGTATTAGCATTATTATTGAAATAAATCAAAATAGTTTGCACTTACACTAATTATATTTCATTGAAAGTTATCTTACACTATGATGCAGTTTATGTGTCCGCCAGTGTATATATACAAGTAAATTGATTATGATTGCCAATTAATTTTTCACTTCTGGTGTGCAGTCTTAAGCACACACTCTACTTTTTTTATAACAGAACCCTTATTTACTACTTATACCATCAGCCAGTAAAATTCTGGTCAAAATTGGCCCCACCATTTCAGATATTAGCCAGAACAACAGAACAGACAAACGGACAAAAAAAAATTTTATTTTTTGGTGTGGTGTAGTTACCATAATATATACTATCATATGCATTTAGTGCAAATCTGTTAATTTGAAATTACAAACAGACAGTTCAATTTTATTTATTTGTATAGATTAGCAGCATGTGGCTAATAATTGTAATAATTACTACTGCAGCAGTATCAATGGTATTTTATAATACAGTGTGTTTGTTTTTTTTAGTTCTGTTCATTGTTCACTAACAATATTGATATATATTTCCAGTTTTTCAATTTTTCTAAATTTTATTTTCTGTATTTTAGTAATTGATCATAAATTCACTCTGTAAACAACTTGCTATGTTCTAGTAGTAAATTCTTGCATTTTAATACATACCTGTGAAAGAATAATGGAAAAGGAGTAACAAAAATAAAAGTAATATTTTGGTTTGTTTGGTTAGTCAAAATCTATGCTGCTATTTATGAAATTAAGAATTGCATACACCTTTATTATATAGTTCATTAAATATTTTATATTCCTACCTAATAGTTCAATATTATTATAATATTTAATAATAGCATAAAAATAATAAATACCATCCACTACAAAATGCAACTAAGTTAACAGAAAACACATTTACTCCATCTAAGAAAATCCTCTTCAAACTTAGTGTATTAGCTGTGTTCACATCGTTTTCGCGTTTGTTCTAAAGGTGGCGCTACTACTCCACGGTATTGATTTTCACCCCAACACACGGCCGCGGCGTGGAGGAGATCAATATTTACCCTGAAGTTCTAGAAAACCCATTCCACTGACATGGTTTTACATAACGTTGCATTTTCGTAAAAATAAAATAAATACTGTGTCTTCTGCACTATAGGGGTACTCTTTGACGACCCGATTCCATTTAATTCGTCTGTGAATATCAGCTGATATGTATACCGGGTGATCAAGATTTCCGCGAGTGCGTCACATTTTTCGCTTCAAAGTTTATTTGCTACGTTATTATGCGATCTCTAAGCGGTGTTCACGGGGTGGAGCCCTTGCCCGAGCTCGGCATCCAGCGCGGGGACAACCCGGATGCCGACATGGCTGGTGCACAGGATACCATCTACTTGTGCAACTTCCGCGTATCGGTTGATGGAGAGTGGCTGTGCTTGAAGGAGCTGCACGATATGGAGATGCAGGACTCGTACATTCGTCCATCCGATACTGGAGCCATCACGTCTCCAGATGATCCGATGCATTCGCTTATGGGTCTGTTTTTAAGTTTTATTTCTTGATATCCGATAGTGATGATATACCTAGGGTTTTAATGGCCAAAGGCGGCGAAACATCAGTTTACAATCACATAAAATATTTCTGTAATATCTTTAACGTACGTACTACGTAGATTCATATTTTAAAATGTAAATACCTACCTACTTACTGATACTTAAGTATCTACTACTACTCTAAGTGTCATAAGGCGAGTCGCGTTTTTTCGAAACATTACACAGAAAACATGAAACAAAAACATTTGTTTTCATACACAAGCTGTCTCTTGCTATAGAAAATGTTTTTGAATGAAACAAAACATTTTGTGTAGACAAGATCATAAGTTCCGATGAGGTAGACGTAAGCACTCGTTTTTTTCAACTCATATTATGTGCGCCATTTTACGCATTTTACGCAAAACTGTCAAAATTGATGTTTTCTAATATGATGAAATCAGATTAATCATGTAGTTAGTCATATTTCACGATTTTTGTATGGAAAAAAATATATGAAATATAATATGAAACATCTAAAATGGCCTTTTTAGACCCCCAGATTACGAGTTAGGCCATATTTACTAACCCGTAATTTTAGTATATTATATCTGGAGTTACGAATAGAAGACCGATTTGGGATTGATAAATAATTTCTTCCGTATTTCTATGTTTAATGGTCATGTGAGTTGTGTAACAGTTGTTAAGAAATTAAACATTCCTTCCCCTCTACCCGCGCGGGGAATATTTTCCGTCCGTCTCGGAAGACAAAGAAATTGTATATTGCTACACAAATGTGTATAGCCACGCCCCAATGTTTCGACGGTTTGTGTAATGTTTAAAAAAAAAAAAAGCATGCGTAGGAGATGCGCCTTAAAATATACCTAATGTGAATTGCTATATATTTTCCTTGAAAGAAACGTTTTCAGATCTTACTTCTAACATGCTTCAATTAATGTAATAACTAATAACACAGATGGCTTATTTCACAATCTTCTAATAAGTATCTAATAGTAGCGTAATAATGGCTTATTCGGAAGTTTATATCGAGCGACAGATAAAAACATGCAAATTATCTATCTGACACGTATCCAGTACCTTCTGTCCAGTATCCAGATTATGAAACAGGCCCTAAGATTACCTATTTATTATATTTTATTGTTCAACTTTTTTTTTATTACAAGATTATTTTCTAACCAAGAAGATAAACATGTCACGATTTGTCGACCACACCTTTCCATTTTCATTCTCCAAAACGGCAAAGCTATAAAAAGTCACTCTTGGAAGATACGTTGGTACCTGGTCGCGATATCGCAAATGTGATTTTATTTTAATTACTGCAAAGTGGCTACTTAAGACCTGCATTGACTTCAATGTTCAATTTTCCGTTCGTCTAGATATACATTGAACAGACAATTGGCTGTGTTTGGCGGAAAAAAGCGGTCGGATGCGCTCGTAAGCAAAATGGCGATCGCTAAGCGGTAAGCCATGTCAACTGCTAAATGATATTTTACTCTAGGACGCTAAGATAGCGTTAACCGGGGAACCTAACCCAACTTAAAATTATTTTTATTATATTTTTTATAGTATTCAGATCATTTTATATATTTATTATATACAAATATAATATTTCACTATTTTTTGGGCTGGCATTATTGTTAATTTTAATAATACTTTTATTTAAATTAATTGCACAGATCACTATTCAAAATAAACTACAATTAAGCAAAATGGCGGATTGTGTCAGCTCTATTGAAGTTAGTAAGCGTGTCTTGGCCGACAACTGTATGTTTTTTAGAGCTAGCAAGCGTTGTCAAGCGCTTTATTCCGCCAAACACAGTCATTAGATTTTAGGATGGATTTCTACTGGGGCAATTAGAGTGCGACAGCTTAGATATCAAGGCAGGCTAAAGCCCGACACTTCTGTAGTTTTTTTTTTGTGTCAATGTCTATTTGTTACAGCTCGAGACCCAGTAGTGATAGAGCGAAGTAATCTCGTGAACATCTCCAAGCTAATAGTGAAGGAGCTGATAGAACAATCGCTCCGCTATGGCCGCATGCTCGACAGCGACCACCTGCCTCTACACCACTTCTTCATTGTTCTAGAACATGTCATGCGTCATGGCCTAAAACCTAAAAAGGTTTGTTTACAATTTCCTTTACCTTTCTTCTTTTCCTTGTACCTTCCTGTACCTTTTCCTTCAATTTAGGACGCACTTAAGTGCTTCTTATTATACTGTTAACACACACTTTGTGCTTTGTAGTTAATAGAGTTAAAGTTTTTGTCTAATGTATAGTTGAATCTTTTAGGGTCTTCTAGGCCCCAAGAAAGAGCTATGGGATATTCTCCAAATGGTTGAAAAATATTCGCCCGAGGCTGCGAATATAACTGCCAGTATCAGGGATTTGCCTACGGTCAAGTAAGTTTACATTACAGTATTTAATGAAGTATTTTAAGATAAAAGAAAAAATATCAAGAAGAAACGGCTTGTGCAGACGCGGCATTAAAAAAAATCATCCATCGCGTCACAATATTACGCGTAGCTTTAATCGTTTAGATTTTAGACGGCGGCGCTATTCCATTGCTTCCTTTCTCGGTCAATCGCACTTATAAGGGTATGTACCTACTAAACCTACTTCCAATAGCTAAAGGCATGTATATATTCGTGCATATTATGTTAAAGATATCCATGCGAAGTGTCCCCTCATTAAATACTAAAAATATATTTCACTGTAGCACCCTTTATTAGATATTACCACTTTCGGATTTTATCCACCTGTCTCTTTCTCTTTTTTGAAAACGAGCGACAGCAAATTTCATCTTCCTATTTAAGGACCGCAATGGGTCGCGCCCGTGCCTGGCTCCGACTGGCACTGATGCAGAAGAGACTCGCCGACTACCTGAGGATCCTTCTAGAACATCGCGAGGAAACTCTTGAGGAGTACTTCGAACCTCACGCCCTCATGTTGAACGAGGAGGCCGTGATTATTACGGGGTTGTTGGTAGGACTGAATGTAGTTGACTGCAACTTATGTGTTAAGGTAATAAAATATGTACGGACCACTCGGTGAATATTCTTTGCAACTATATAAGCCTCAATCATTCACTGATAGGAGAAAATATATTAGAGAGATTTTTGATTAATTTGAACACAACTTTCAAATTAATTTTACAAAAGATCAAAAGCCCAAATCTCGTAAGTGAAACTTTATAATTAACACAATATGACTGCAGCCGAAGGACAATATGCTGTCGCATTCGCACACTCATCAATTTCTTATTCTCTTTATATACTATATCTCCTCCGTTTATGTTCAATCGTCATACTTGAATAGTAAATCTCTTTGTATTTAATATAAGTGAACTAATTATGTAGCTTTTTCACTTTAATTATGTAAAAAATATTACAAGTTTTTGTAATTTTGAAATTAATGTAATTTCAAAACTAAATAATATGAAATTGTATTTTTTATCATATTGTATTACCTCATTATTTCTGAATGTATTAAAAAAAACTAAATTATTAACATGTGTGTAAAAACATGTCCTGTCTATTGCAAATTGTCAAGTTTAAATTACGAGAATTGGTCCTCTGTTTCGATAATATTTCCTAATGAATACAAAATTATATCTGACATATAGGTATATTCTATTAGAAAATAGTTGAGATACCTACCTATTTCATTGTGCAAATAAAAAAATTACTTCATCTAGGAGGAGGATTTGGACAGTCAACAGGGCGTGATAGATTTCTCACTGTACTTACGCGGGAGCAACTTGTCCAACGACCTGGCCGGCAATGGAAACGGCAACAACGAGCCCAAGCAGCGCCACATCAACACCATGCTCGATCAGAAGAACTACATTGAGGAGTTGAACAGGCATCTCAAGTAAGTCATCAGCTAAAGTGGAATATACTGGACATTGACAAGAGATAGGTCAAATAATGGCCACACCTGAGAACTTTGACCTGGAACTGATAAGTATTAAAGATCACTGATTAGGGCTATATATGAGCCGATTGCAGATACAAAAGAGGGATTTTTTCCCCTCTTGTAAGTCATTGTCAGTTGGACAAGATCTGTGGATAATGTTTAAAAATGTGTGCCTCTTGACCCGAAGAAAGCCTAGTGTCCTAACTTATATTATATTTAGTATTTTTGCACCAAAGTTTCAAATACCTACATGAAAACTGTGTGAGGTGCCATTGATAATATTATGTTGTCTACAAAACATTAGAATAAGAGCCTGTTTCACGATCTTCTAATAAGTGTCGGATAATTTTACTTTATTTATGCATGAGAGCCTCTTCTTAATTAAATATAACTATGCATGCAACTTTGTATCATTATTTTGTTGTATTACTTATTTTTATTTTCAAACCAATTAGAGATTCTAAAAACGTACTTAAACAATTATTTATTTTTATTATTTTTTTATTAACTTTTTATTACCCCGCTATTTATCTATTCGATTTACCTCTCCTGTCCTGCAGGGTTGCCTGGAAGAGATCGCTTATAGCGATAAGGCCGCCCTTGCCCAAATTTAGGTTATAATTTTGGCTAATTTTAGTAATTTGATTGTACGTACTTTATAATGTGAGCAATAAAGTGTTTATCTATCTATCTATCTATCAAATTATCCGGAAGTTTTGTTGCTTCTTACTTACTGTGTCTGATAGTATCTGTATTATCAGTAGATTGTGAAACAGGCCCCTGTTTACATTCAACGGCGCATTGCTCCAAAAACCATTGGTCAAAGTTCCAAAGACATGTAGGCCACATGACAACTTTGACATGTATACATTCGCGCTCGTGACTATGTAACTTGTTTTGTAAATATTTTAAAAAAGAATTCAACTCACAATATTGTTAAAGCGCAACAGTTGCGAATCTTCAGTCTAAAGTGGAAAGCCTAACTACGACCAACGCACTCATGAAGGAGGACTTGGCGATTGCCAAGAACACGATGATTACACTAGTTGAAGAAAATAACCAACTGAAACATGTCTTGGGTAAGTGTTAATATTTTTATTAAAATCACACTCATATTGTAAACGTGTGCGTTTGTATGTTTGTTTTACTGTATTTTACGCAAAGTACGCTGAATAAATTTGAATGAAGTTTAGCATACAGATATTTTGTAGTCTGGATTAAAACCTTGGCCACGATTTTAACAACAATCCGCAGTCTCTTTGAACATATTAATTTTTAACTATACTACTCCTTTCGTAAACTGTTTTATCTATCAGTGCACTATTCATTTATGTAATAAATAAATTACACGAAAGTACCATATTGAATGCCACTCTTTAAATCGCGTTACCGTATTTGGCCGTAAATAAATACATATTAAAATCATAAAAACTTCGTCTTGTATAAAAGGGAAGGTGATCTTACATACGTATTTAGGCAACTGTAATAAAACGAGCGTTTTTATTTGTCGTATAAACTGGTTTCTATAACTAGGTAAGTACAGAACATTATATTGTGTAAGAGACAGTTAAGATGGCATTTATTGTTAATCGTCATGTATTTGCGAAATAACTCAATTCGGTAATCTCTCCTGCTAGTTGATAATATCGTATCTATGTAACATAATGAATGAATGAATAAATGAATGAAAAACTCTTTATTGCACCAAAAACAAATAGGACACACAGAACATAGAAAAACTAAACATAAATAAGCAAAAAAGGCGCTCTTATCGCTACAAGCTATTTCTGCCAGACAACCTTTATAATCATGACACATGTTTACTTAAATGTGGCTTTATAGACAGGCAAAGAGAAAATTATTTTAATACATATTGTAATTTAAGATTTCATTATACTTTTTATAAGATATATACTATTATACTATTTTTCAGAAGAACAATTTTCCATCTTTTTGCTAAAAGGTTTTTTAAAGATTCTTACGCCCGCGCCGGTTCATCTCGCCGGGTTACTTCTCGAACCGGTGGATAATTCTATAAGAGTTAGTTTCTAACCTATTTAGAAATTGCACATTTTTCATTTTCTATATGAAATTCTGATAAATAAATAAAATTGGTTTAATGTAATAGTAGATCTGTAATACAGATAAGGATTTCCCGGTAACTAAAAATATTGTTAAAAATCAAGTGATTTTTAACAATTATCAAGACAAGAATAATTAAGATCAATTAAGACAAGAATTAAAAATATGCGCAATATACCGCATATTATTACTTGACTTACTAGTTACTGCTTAGTCGTGTATTACTTTCGACCCCCCTTTTACTGATCACGCGATATACTGTTCCCCACTAGTTAGTTTCCTGCTTTGGAAATGTCTGTCCTTGGTATTATAAATTGAAGTTATTACTTATTAAGTACTTTAATAAATGACTCTATGAAAAATATATATTTGAGCAAATACAAGAATGTGTAGGTTTTGCGCTCTCTATTGCCCCGAAATTTTAAAGAATATATACATAATTTTTTCTCTCATACTTTTATCCGCAGCTATTTCGATTAGTAACTATGAATTTAATGGATGTTTGCCTTTCGAAAGTAACGAGAAATCATTTCACAAATAGCTATATTTTTTCTTAATAAAAAATTATAAGCCGACTATGTGAATTATGATATGTTATTACGAATCTTTTGACACCTCATTCATTTAAATCGAATTATGAGATTATTCGCTACGGGGGAATAAACAAACATACATAATATGACATTTGGCCTCGCCGTAGTCGGGTAATAAAATAACACAGTCTCGAACTTCTAAATCAGGTCGTAAATAAATATAAAAGTACGTACGTACATTTATCTCAATATATCATAAAAGGACTCCATTATACGCGTGTGTGAATGCAGGTCATCGTATGCACAAAGATAAGATTACTTTTAGCAAGTGAAAATCGCACGGATGGCATTAGATAAACCTCGCATTGAATGACTCAATCTTTTGTATCGTTTTAGTTGGGATTAGTATGCCGATGCTGTCGCACGTACACTTATATTTAAACCGTTATGCACTACCGACCTAGTACCATGGGCAATACCACGGCAAAGAGTCAAACGCAAAGACATTGGATTAATAAAAATTGTGAGCTATTTTCAAATACGTGTCTCCTGTTTATTTATATCACGTCTGAACGCATGTGTTTGTTTTTTCTGTTTAGGTCAGGACATAACCAAAGACAGTAGGATAAAAGTGACCGAACTGCCAGCTGATGATGAGGTATTTTTTGTATATTTCCCAAAAAATGTTTAGTTAAAATAGTTTTTCACTTTTTTGTGTACGTTGCAGTATTGTAACAGACTTGGCTACCAACTCATGTCTCATGTTGACTTTCGTTAATCGCAATTCAGAGCTCAATATGTATTTTTTTGATGTCATTTCAAAACAAACATTTCGCATTGTCCTTCGTAAGGTTTTTGTCATCATGATTATTGTTATGATGACTTCATCAATGTTAAGCTGCGCTCATTACCATACTCATGATAGCTATAATAACTAGACTAACTTGTTAGCTAATATTAATATGACAAGTTTTTACATAATGTTAACTTCATAGCCACGCCGACATTGTGAAAAGGTTGCAAGCAAACATAACACTTATATTCCAGGACAAAAAGAGCGTTAAAAGTAACACATCAGATAAATGTAAAACGGAGAAAGAAGCGGAGCTCGCTAGAATGTTGGACGAAGAGAAGAAAAGGGCTGCAGAGTTACAGAAGGAAATTGATTTACAGGTAAAATACATAATCTTATTGTATATTCTACTAGAAGTTGCCTTGTTGCATACTGTCTATGTACAGGTACGGACTAAATATTTCTTTTTTTTTTATAATATTTTGCAAATTTTACAACCCAATTGAATAGCATGCTTTTTGCGAGTTTTTCCTTATTATCGAGTTTTACTTTAGTCAAAAAGAAAATTGTAGGTAAAATCTAAAAGGAAGGTTTAATGTTTTTCTGTAACTTATTATCTCTGTATATTTAATTTGTAATATTATATATATATATATATATATATATATATATATATATATATATATATATATATATATATATATATGACATGTGACACGTTTTGATACTCTCGTTAATGGCTAAATAATAAACACGGCATGGCACGGCATGTTTACTGGCGGAATAATTGTTTGCCTTCTACACAATAATTAACAATAGTGTTTAGATAGAACACTATTATTGAATAATCACACCAGCCGATCTGACACGATTCGCCATGATAGACTCGAGAGGATCGAGAAGGTTTCAACGCGTGACGCAGTCCAATTGTCTCGCTTTTTGACAGTTTCTCAACTTGCCTTGTCGCGCGAAATCTTCGAGACCCGCTGATTTCAGCAGGTGTAAAGAGGCATTAGAAATTCATCAATTTTGACAATTTTCAATAGAAACGCGTAAAATGGCACTCATAATAGGAATTGCTTAGTTGTCAAATAAGAGAACAGTTAGAGCATTCTTCAATACATAGTATAGTACTATTCACTGTAGCCATTTTAGACGAGGAATATATAATATATATCTAACTTATAACAAGCAATTTAATTATTGAAGCCTCAAACCTATTTATATTAGCGTTATAAAAGTGTATAATAAACTTCGCGACAGATTTAAAAATTTGAATTTAATTAATTTTAAAACTCAGATATCAAAATCGCTATTAGAAAACTCCTTTTATACTCTTGACGAATACATGAGATTTGAAGAAAGGATAAATTAAATCGATAAATAATGTAGTATATAACTAAATTGACATAATATATTATCCTGTATTTATACATTAACTTCAGTAATATTTAAATTTATTTTCTCTTTATAATGGCAAGTGGATTTATACTAGGTATTATTATTTATTTGTTTTTAAAATCATATATTTTGTGTAATTTCTTTTATTGTGATTATTTTGTATTATTTGCTAATTTATCCTTTGACATTGTAATAATTTTATAATGAGTTTTATTTTTAAATACTAAACAAATTGACTATTTATACCAATCTTTAACATTTATCTAAATGTTATTTGTTAAATTTAACTCCCTAGCATTGTGATGTAATTTAATCTACAAAACAATTATTATTTTTAATGCATTGCACGCCATTGTAATGGCGGAACGTATCAGCAGAATATAAGACCATTATGTACTGTACTACATTCTAGCAATAAAGGAATTTGATTTGATTTGATTTGATTTGATATATAGTCCCAAGAGAGACTTGCGGTTAGACCTCTAAGTTCATCGCTTAATTCAATTACAAAATGGATTCCAGATATCACTCAAAGCCGAAATGGAGGTCGCTATGAAGTTGCTAGAAAAAGATATACACGACAAACAGGACACTATAATATCTCTGCGACGACAGTTGGATGACATAAAGTTGATAAACTTGGAAATGTACAAGAAATTACAGGTGAGACGCATGCTTTAGGATCTTTTACCCTTTACTTGGCTTTATTATTTCGCCTTGAACTAGACGACCTTGTCTATTCAGCGCTCGTTTTGTTACGAGACCATTTCACGGTCTGCTTTTTATACGCAATGTTCTCCCCAAATTGATAGTCCCTTGAAACGTGATATTATGATTAACTTACTAGATATAGAGGTATAGAAATAGTTTTATGGTTTTTATAAATTCTTTCTATATATTTTAGGGGCAATTAATATGGTAAATATTCCTGCTGCATAAAAATTTAAAAGTCTGCTATATTTTAGGCGCGTTAGTCGTGTTCCTTAAATCGGATTTTTATCGAATCCTATAAAAACCATTAAATAAACTCTTCTTTTGTCACGTGTCTTCCTAACATTTATGGAATCTAAGTCTAGCTTAAAAAATAATTTAATATTTGCTGTATTTTTGAAATAATTGTATGATCCATTAAGAGGCCACATTCGTCGTAAGTTGTAAGTCGCGCAAGCATTGACCCGGTAAAGTGGTGTGGGCAGCGTTGTAGCGCCCACGACGCGCTTCGCTGATTAATGCTTGGTTGCTCACTACACAATACTTGGGGCCTGTTTCACAATCGCTTGGTAAGTGGCAAATAGCTTATTCGTAAGCTTTGTCGCTGCTTACTTAATACTAAGTGCCAGAGACAAAACTTCCGGATAAGCTTGTCTCTGTCGCTCAGTATGTATGTAAAAATAAGTAAGCAACGACAAAATTTCCGAATAAGCTATTCGTCACTTATTAGGCAATTCCGAAACAGGCCCTTAATGATGCTTTGTTTAGCAATCTATTGCATCTTCGCTTAGGCCTTTGTACCTAATATTTTAATTAATATCTAATAATTCCCTTTCCTTCTGTATTTTCTTCATTATCTGTAGGTACCAAAAATTTATATGTATCCGTTCTCTATCGGTCCCCAGCAAAATATTTGGCAACGTGCTCCTAATTTTAATCGCGATTTATTTTTTATTTTTATTTTTATTTTGCTTTATCCTTACATTTATATATTTTGTAGTATGTATATCAAAAATTTTATCTAACGGTGCCGCTATGAATTTCTACATATTACTAACACATCCTATATTACCCAATGCCGCGTGCGAAGGAATGCGAGATGGAACTCACGCAGAAGGGTGAAATGGTCTCCAGGCTTCAGGGGAAGGCCGAGCAAATTGGCAAAATACTCCACAACCTCGAAAAATATAACCACTTCCTAGGGCCCGACCACGAGCTGGTCAAGGCCCTAAAGTCCCCCACAAGTAGCCTAAGCGAAAAGTTAGATTGCAAAAATGGCGCCCAAAAGGGTGTAAAGTCGAGGGACGAGGGCCCGCCAAATAAGAAACTAAATCTCCAAACTCTACAGGAAATACCGCCCTTCCGCAAATCTGGCAATTCCGACAAAACGAACGGAGATTGAATTATTCATATATCAATTGTAAGCATGTTCAAGGTAGAAATGCGATGGTGGTATTTCCTTACCTACTAAGGAATTTATAGTAACTAATATATTTACACAAAAAAAACGTTAGTGGTAAACTTAATTATGATCTCAATCTTATATTTGTTTTAAACTGCAATTCTGTACTTATTCCATTTATTATATCTAATCTCATAAATAAAATCCCTGTCCCACTTTTGGGGTTGTTTGGGGCAGTCGAGGTTTAACATTTGTCATCTTGACATTTGCTTTTATTTATTACACATTTATTTGGCAATATCTTCTGAAATCTATATGGCATAGCTCTTTCTTGTATGAAGATTTTTCTGTGAAATGTACTTCAAAGCCCATCCTTAGTTTTGAAACCATTGTAGGTATTTTAAGAAACAAAACTACCTTCATATTTGAGTTGAAGACGAATCCATAGCATAAGAAAATTTATTCACTTGTAAATAATTTAAAGTAATAGTAGTGAAATTTATTATATTTATATATAAATAATACGTGGACATGTCATTATGAGTAATTACCAATAAAAATTCCATTAAATGGAAATTGTAATATTTGAGCACAAAATATCTCATCAGTCAAACACATTGTCAAAAGCAATAAGCCAAAGAAAAATACATTTCCACGTTGTACTAACTTCAAATATTCTCTCTAAATAACTATAATAATTATGAATATGACCACAAGCTATTTTATGCCCACTAATTTTTAGAGTCACTTTACTAACTTAGCGGCGTTCACATCAGTTAATACTGGCTTTGTTTTAGGAATGTGAAAGTTCCTTGAAACATAAAACTGAGTTAATAGCCAAATTGGAAGCAAAGACTGAGTCAATGGGCAGCACAGTCCACCAGCTGGATGAGAAGTAGGTTCCATTATTACGCCTTTCGCTCTAAGCCTAGAAGTGTAATGCTTTACATATCGAAGCGTCTAGGCGCAACGCTTCTTGGGACCCTCGCTCACTTGACACCACGGTGGCGCCATCAGAAAAATGTCTAGAGATGTTACTAGGTGGGTTGCACACTGGTGACCGCTGTGGTAAAAAAAATCTCTGGTGGCGCCACCGTAGTGTCCGACGAGGGCCCATGTCTTCTCATTACTTTGATATTGGCAAACCCCCACGATATTATTGACTGATAAAATATTTTTTTATAAAATATATTTTATTACCTTCGATATAAGCGATGCTTCGCTTCACCATTGCTGTGGTTGTAAGATAAGTTATCTTAATATACTAAGGCTTATTTATTAATATTGTTAGTTATTATTAACTCAATTTATTAATGTATTTTGATTTGTTAAATTGTATAGAAATAATGTCTAATATATGCGTTATACCAAAAATTAGTTACTAATTTAGTGACATTTAAAGAATTAAACAATGGTGTAATAGATGATCTCGGTGGAACCCATTTTTGAATTATATGAAAGTAAAAACGATTATAGCATTTTTGTAGTTTTACTGTATAAAATGTACCTTTATCAAACCTATGTTGGTTTCTTTTATAGTTTTTGTAATTTTAAATCAATATAATGTGAAGCCTTCTTTTTAATAAATGATATACAGTTTTGTGTATTTTTATTTCTACCAACCACAGTCGCTTGTTTTGTTTTATTGTGTAGGTTTGCCATGTCATTGTAATGTTCGTTTTGCATGTATTTATATTTTTGTTCAACCACGAAACTGATCCATCCATCCACTCTTAGTGTCCATTTTATATTATTTTTGCCACCCTAAAACTAGACTTACTATCATCGTATGAAATAAAAATGGTAAGTATAAATAAAACAATAAAAAATTGTGTAAAAATCTCATTATCAGATGAGGTCAGACAGACAATGCGATTCCATAATACTCTGTTAAACAGAATATATCACTCATTTTGTAGGAAGACTTCAAAACATAAGTAAGCCGTACTCCTCATAGTTTTATCAGCGGCAAGCGATAAGACGTTCGTTCGCAATGCTCATATAATCAACATATTTATTATACTAAACAATATTTTTATTATATTAGGTCCTTACATATGAAATTGGCGTTTTGTCGTACTGGCCAGTTTGATCTCAAATATACCTTCTTTGGTTAGGAATACCAATTTCAAGTTCATACTATTACGCTATTTACACATGCATTTGTGTTTCGAAAACCGTAATTCATTTGTTTTTTCCTCGTTTGGTTTTTCCTTTGCGTCACTCTGTTTACAAAATGGAAAACTTGAAATATAGTATTATTTTCGAGTACGAGTTCCACCGTGGCACCAGTGCTGCAGAAACGGCTCGAAGAATTAATGATGTGTATGGCGGCGGTGTCGCAAAAGAAAACACAGTGCGTTTTTGGTTCCAACGTTTTAGTTCTGGAAATTTCGACCTGCAGAACAAGCCCCGTGGACGGCCGGAGACCAAAGTTGATAATGAGGAATTGAAGGCTATTGTGGAAGCGGATACATCGAACCCCACGTCCGAGTTAGTTAGAATCATTACCTGTGATGAAAAGTGAATCCTGTACGATAATCGTAAACGCTCATCGCAATGGCTGAACCCTGGCGAACCAGCCAAAGCCTGCCCCAAGTGAAAATTGACTCAAAAAGTTACTTGTGAGTGTTTGGTGGACTTGTGCCGGTGTCGTTCACTACAGCTTTCTTAAATCTGGCCAGACGATTACGGCAGATGTCTATTGCAAGCAACTGCAAATAATGATGGAAAAGCTGCTAAACAACCGAGGTTGGTCATTCGCTCTAGGCCACTGCTGCTTCAGGACAACGCTAGACAACACACTACACAACAGACGGGTACCAAATTAGAGGAGCTTCAGTTGGAATGTCTAAGACCGTAGTCCCCGGACCTTGCTCCAACAGATTACCTTTTTTTTCGAAATTTGGATAACTTCTTGCAAGGGAAAAAATTCAACTCCGATTGGGCAGTCCAAAGCGCCTTCAAAGACTTTATTTATTCCTGTCCGAATGGCTTTTTTAGTACAGGAATCATGAACTACCTATGAGATGGCAAAATTGCATAGATATCAATGGTAGGTATATACTTTGATTAAATAATTATATTATGTTTAAAAAAAAACGACTTTATGTTCCTTCTTTACAAAACGCCAATTTCATATGTAATGACCCAATACTTCATTTAAGAAAAACTGAATTTTATTGATTAAACGTAAAAAACTCACTTTAGTTTTTCTAAAAGGGTCCAATTACTCTCTTACGTATAGATTAAAGGAAGATAGAAATATTATAAAAAATCTGGAAGAAAATTCTAGAAGCTTAGGACAAAAGGTGGCGGCGGCGGAGAAACGCGTCGCCTCTGCGGAGAGTGATCTCCAGATCGAGCGAGAGTGGAGGACGTCCTTACAGGTAAAATAATAAAAAAATAGTTGTCTGTTAACTCGGTTTACGGACAATAATTTTACGTGACAACGTCATCACAAGCCGAACGCTTAAGCCGATCGTGCCTCTATCGCTTGTTGCGCGCTCTAGCTTGCACGCTCAGCTCGGGCGAAACGTGACAATTTAAGATGTTATCACGCTAATATCTATGGACACTTCACACCACGTCAATCTGATCACCTATACCCGGTAGCACAAGTATCGGAAGAATTTGTGTTACAGGTACCGGACAACGAGAAGTATATTTAATACTTTTATAATATCGCCCATACTAATAAAAATATTTATACAATGGATAAGCTATATAATGTTTTGTCCTTGTCTGTCAAGCGACTTTTCCAACGTATCAGACAAGGACTAAACATTGTATGGCTTAACCATTGTGTAAATATTTTTATTACAAAAGGGGTAAGCATAATTATATTTACGATTTTTATAATATTATACTCATATATATCTAATACACATCCATGACCCAGGAACACAGAAATCTTTTTATTCCCTTAGCGGGAATCGAACCCGCGACCTCCGGCTCGAACAATGCGTTGACCACTGAGCCACAGAGGTCGTCAAATATTTAATGATTGCATTGATTAATAAGATATTTTTCCTATTATACAATATGATGAGAAAGACAGGATATGTTTTATTATGAAACGTAATGTCTTTGACATTATCGGCGCGATATCGGACATCAGATTAGATATTGAAAAAACGCACTTATGCCAAAGACATAAGAGCGTTTCCAGTCTTTTATCGGATATCGTTATCGCGTAACGTGAAAACCGTGTGAGAATCGAGCAAACTTAATTGAGAATGTTATTTCAGGAATCGATGGTCAGGGATCGAGACAGAATATCAGCACTAACGCAAGAAGTGGCCGTGCTTAAATCAATAGGAGATGTAAGAGAAAGGGTAAAAATTGTTTATTAATCTTATTCTTATATAGTATAATAAAATTGTAAGTTCTCTATGCCGTACCTATCAATAGGCAATATTGTAAAAATGAGACTTAGAATACTTGTTCTAAAGACTTACTATTATCCTACTACGATTATGAATGTGAAAGTTTGTGAGGCGATGGATGGATGTATGGATGTTTGTTAGCCTAACGCTTTTTCAATGAAATCCGTTCAGTATTTCAAACGTGGGCTACTTTTTATCCTGAAAAAGTACAGTATTCCCGTGGGATACAATATTACGCAAGCGGGGCCGCGGAAAAAAACAACATAGAAATATGTGTTAAAACTAAATTTATATGACTTTTTTAGAAATATTTAGCACTTCAAGAGGAACAAAATAATCTAAGAACAAAGTACAGTGAGGCTCAGAAGACTCTTGAAGAAGTGGGTGCGACCCTGAGCGAGAACAAACTCCAATTGGCGGAGCTATTGGAGAAGGAGGCTCGGGCCGTGACCGAGGAGGCGGCCAACTGGGCGAGCGATAAAGACGCCACTGCATGTGCGGCGTGTAGCAAAGAGTTCACTATCGCCAGAAGAAAGGTAAAAAAAAAAAAAATCAAACTACATAGGCTATTCTTTGCCCAAATTATATATTTCTCTCATTTAAACTATTCTTGTCAAAAGTTTGGATACACTGTTCATTTCAAATTGTTAAATATCTGCAAATTATTATTGTATTTCTTTTAGTAGTAAAATTATTTTTCTGTAATAATTGGCTAAAATATCAAATCAATCAACAAAGATGACAACCTATGTTGGTTTCTTTTATGGTTTTTGTAATTGTAATGACTGTAACAAACATAATAATTATTCTATTCATTAAATATTTACTGTTCATTAAATATGTTTCTTTGATTTCCAGCACCACTGCCGTCGATGTGGCAACATTTTCTGCGCCGCGTGCAGTGAGAAAACCGCAGCGTTACCTGGCAATACCAAACCCGTGCGAGTCTGCGACACCTGCTTCACAGAAGTCAGGCTGTCTTAGCACACACACTCTCTAAGACTGATATAATAAGTCAAGGGTTCTACATACTCATAGGATAATTTAATCAATTATTCTATGACTATGGATAATTAATTAAATTGTTCTATGACTATGGATAATATTAAATTTTTATTTGATATTTTTACTTTATTGACATTTATTTTATTTACTGGTAGCTTTGTTATTTTATATAATTTTACAGTAGTAGTTATTGTAACCAAAATTATTGACATATTTGGATTGATTGCTAAGCGATAAGCTATAAAATGCAATACTGTAGTCTCGAAGACATACCTGTGTATAAATGAGAGCAAGCAATTCCTAAAAAAAACGGTTGTCTGTAAAGTCGGTTTACTGACGATAGTTGAACGTGACAACGTCATATTTATAGTGCGCGCGGAACTAATTGGCCGCGCCTTAGGTAGGCGTGTTGCCGCCGCGAAGTCCGGCGCCGAACTGAGTAATAACATCAAGCACCCCCGCCTCTGCGTCCCACCGCTCACATACCTAAGGCGCGGTAACGAGTAACAGTACTGGTAACGCATGAGTCATGTTTTTTCGTGCGTGCAGTCGGCTCCATCAATTTATAAGACGTTATCACGTCAAAAATGTTTTAATTCCAAATAATACGTACACATTGTTTTGTCATATAACTCTCGTCGAAGTTCGAGATTAGAAATAATTATCATCAATCGCAAAATACTTAATATTACAATGTATGTACCTAATTCTTAATATTACAATGTACCTAACACCAGATTTAAGAAGAAAATTTATGTTGATCAAAGGTATCATGTGATAGTCATAATAATTAACAGTTTATTTTCAAGTTTTATGCGATATAACACGCATAAATACACAGTTAAACCACTACGTACTGTTTGCGCATGTCTAAATAAACAACAATATTATAATATTGAGTTTACATAAATGTTGTGTAAATGTCATTCAGTGTCAATGTTTCAATGTCATTCATTCAGTCTCAGGCTTCTAGTCAAGATGCATTCTATAATTTCGACGGCGAAGTTCGAAAACAAAATGTATGGGATGACATAACGCACCGCAAGCGACATGTCACTTGACGATGACTTATGTCTTCTAATTCCATGCATTTTTGTTTTCTAATTTCGAAGTCGAAATTATCGTATGGATCTTGACTAATGGCCCAGGGCCCCAATTCCCGTACCTCAAATCTCGATTTGATTAACGCGCTGACTCATTCGCACAGGCTTCAAATCATGCGAGCGCGAGCGGGACAGACTGACAACCGAACGAAGTTTCGAGGTACAAGAATTGGGGCCCTGTATGCTTATTTTAAAGATTTTTTAACGAAATCCAATCTTGCAATTAAATTGTAATATTATTGTTTAATTATTACTTTTATTCAATTGTTATGTATGTTTTACAAAATGTTAGGTGCTTAATGATAAAATAATTGTACAATTGTAAAGTTTGTTATTGTAAATATATTTGCCTACATGTTTATGTCATCAATTAATCGAATAAAATAAATTACAAACATAACTTTTTTACTCACGTATCATAAATACGAAGTGTCCTATTATTGATACAATTAAACAAAAACCATAATCTTCATCCGACTATATAAGACCCGTCGCATCGTACTTATCATCGTTCTTGTTTAGCAGCAGGTCTAAATACAATTTTAATAGGTAATATTTCATAATACAATTCACTTAATGTGGCCATTTTAGACCTGCCGGTGTCCATGAGGGCCACTTACAGGGCCGTGCCTGACGGGCGTTCATTGCGTGCACCGCACGCAGGCGGCCGAAATTAAGAGGCGGCCAAATCGTTACAAGTTGTTTACTGGGCAAAAATACATTCGGTTTGTTTTCATTAAGATACGAAGTAAAAACAGTTTCTCTAATCTAATCTATCTAAAAAGAGTTTCTCAGAAATAAGAAATGTATAAAAACTGATTATGTCGTTGTAGTATTTATATACCTAGTCATGCAGCGAATCCGAATTTTTTCGAACATTGCACGAGCGAAGAGCCGAAATAGTTTTTTCAATTGGCCGGCGTCGCGTAAGCGGTCTTATTCGTCTTATTAGTCGTATTAGTCTATAGACTAGCGAGGATAAATCGTTTTTTGTGTCCTGTGTGTGATCCGATATTATTAAAGTCTTTAATTTAACACAGGGGTCGGCGCGACCGTGCACGATCGAGCTGATTTTCGAAAAGCTCCGCCTCCCACCACCCCCTTACGTTCTCACTTCCGCGCGATACCTACAAGCCTCCAGAGCCTCAAGAGTGTACTCTTAACGTAGAGTAACGCGGGGCCTTCATATTACGAAAATATTATCAAAATTACAAAAATTTCATTCAATTATTTTAAAGCAAAATCTAAAATTTAAAAATCAATAGTTTAAAATTTAAAACTGAATAATATTTTTGTAATTTTGATAATATTTTCGTAATATGAAGGCCCCGCATTACACTACGTTAAGACTACGCTCTTGAGGCTCTGGAGGCTTGTAGGTATCGCGCGGAAGTGAGAACGTAAGGGGGTGGTGGGAGGCGGAGCTTTTCGAAAATCAGCTCGATCGTGCACGGTCGCGCCGACCCCTGATTTAACGAATAAAAATAAATTGCTTTATTCCTGAAAACTTTTAGTTGTGTGTTCGTGTGGTGAAATTTAATAAAAAGTTTATTTACTCGACAAAGACTGAAAAAGGTAATACACAAAAAATGTAAAATTTGGGTAGACTTTCAATTTTGGGCCCGGGAAATTTTGGCGGGTCTTTTTGGAGGGAAAAGGCCTTTTGATATGAAATTCTTAAATAAATATTAAAAAATATTTAATAATATTAAAAAAAAATTAAAAAAAAAATTAAATAATAATTAAAATAAATAATAAAATAGTGCAATTTAATATTAAATTACTTAAAATCTTCCTTAATTTATACTAAAAAATGAATATCTTTCTC
Source organism: Phengaris alcon alcon (assembly GCA_037179445.1). Taxonomy (NCBI): domain Eukaryota; kingdom Metazoa; phylum Arthropoda; class Insecta; order Lepidoptera; family Lycaenidae; genus Phengaris; species Phengaris alcon. Next base: position 346,681 of record JAYRCH010000354.1, read on the forward strand.
ATTTTGAATGCATTTATATAATAATTAAAAGTTGTTTGTTTGCATACGAGATTCTCTGTTTAAATCGCTCACAACCCGCCGATGGAAAATCAAGCATTTGAACTTGTGTAGCCGAAAGCAACTCTTTAAATTAAGCTTATGATTCCTTTTTATAATAGCAATGTTATTGTTATTAAATGGAAGAAATTTACCTGACATTGAACTAGAAAACAGTTATATGTGGTTGAATTTTCCTCTCCGTTTTCATTTTCAAAATAAATCTTGACATATTTATGTTTAAAAATATGTTTTACTTAAAAAGCTTATAAATGATTTTCTTATCATGTCATCCTATGCGCATTAAAATATACATTAATTATAGATTTTAAGTAATTTAATATTAAATTGCGCTATTTTATTATTTATTTTAATTATTATTTAAATTTTTTTTTAATTTTTTATTTTTTAAACATTTTTAAAGGCCTACGAATGTCTGAAAGGAAAACGAAAAGATTGTCTGGAGCGCAATATAAAAGAAAGCGAGAGGAAAAGCAAAATGAAGCCAAAAAAATGTTTGGCTCATTAACAAAGTTTTTAGTAAAATCGCCAGAACCGGAAAGTAGTTGTAGTAGCCAATTAAATCCAATTGATGATTTGTTTTGCGATAAAAATGAAAATGAATTATCTGTCGAAAATGAAAAGGCTAATGACAATACTAGTAGTACCGACGAAATGGAAACAGAAGATAATAAGGATATCGATCTATACAATACCGATACCGCTGAAATTGATAAAGCATATTTTGCTATGTGTATGGATTTAAATGATCCAGCTTGCTGGCCTTTAACAATTACCACTAAAATATTGGATATATTAATCGAAAAAGGACCCATACAAAATAAACAATCTACATATCCAATTAATGAATTGGGAAGATCATTTTCATCAACTTATTTCTATAGAAAAATGCCAAATGGTGAAAAATTTAATCGTGAGTGGTTAATCTATTCTCCAAAAACGGATTCCATATTTTGCTTCTGTTGTAAATTATTTGGCAAACAAGAAATAAAATTAGTTAATGAAGGCTTCAATGATTGGCAACACACATCTGATAATTTATATCGTCATGAAAAAACATCGCTGCATATCGGAAATTGCACCAATTGGAAAAATTTGGAATTAAATTTAAAAAACAAAGCTACAATTGATAAAAATTTGCAACGGTATTATGACGCAGAGAAAAAACGATGGTATCAAATTGTCGTACGCATGATATCTGTGGTACAATTTCTGGCAGTACAGGGTTTAGCGTTTAGAGGTAGCTCGAGCAGATTGTATGAAAACAATAATGGAAATTTTCTAAAAGCAATTGAAATGATAGGAAAATTTGATGATGTTATGGCAGATCACATAAATCACATTCAACAATCAGTTGCTTTAAAGAACCATATGCCACATTATGCGGGAAATCGCTTCCAAAATGAAATAATTAGTATCCTTGCAGCGCAAATTCAAAAATATATTTTGTCAGCAATAAAAGACGCCAAATATTTTTCAGTAATTTTGGATTGTACGCCGGACATGGGACATGTCGAGCAAATTACAATAATTTTGAGATATGTGCATATTCAAAATGACGAAGTAGAAGTGAGAGAAAATTTCGTTGGTTTTTCTCCAGCTCAAAAAAGTACTGGAGAAGCTTTTTACGACTTTTTAATTGAAAAATTAAGCTCTCTTAAATTAAATGTTAACGATATGAGAGGCCAGGGGTATGATAATGGATCAAATATGGCTGGAAAACATATTGGATTGCAGAAACGAATTTTGGACAATTATCCACGAGCTTTGTTTATGCCATGCAACGCGCATACATTAAATTTGGTCGTCAATGATGCAGCGAAAGTTTCTTTTTCAACTGTGGATTTTTTTAGTAATGTGTCAGCAATATACAATTACTTTTCCGGATCACCTTTTCGATGGCAAATTTTAAAAAAACATGTAAAATCGTTAACAGTAAAACAAGTTAGCGTAACCCGGTGGGAATCAAGGATTAAGGCGATTAGACCACTGCGTCATGAATTAGGTGAAATTTATGACAGCCTAATAGAACTAGCGGAAGAATGTTCAACACCAATAGGTCAACATGAAGCTAAATGTTTGGCAATGAAAATTAAATCGTACAAATTTATTTGTTCCACAGTAATATGGTACGAAATCTTAGAAAAAGTAAATATTATTAGTAAAATGATGCAGACCGTTTCTTGGAATCTTACTTCATGTGCTGAATCTATTAATAATATTTTAATTTTTTTCCAAAGTATTAGAAATGATGAAAATTTCGAAAAGTATTTGAAAATTGCTGATGAATTATGTGAATCACTTGAAATACAACCGGAATTTCCTGTTGAAATTAATCTACGTCGACGCCATAAGCGAAAACAATTTGACTATGAAGGAGATGAGGATATTCAGTTAACTGCTAAAGAAAATTTCAAAATTAATTTTTTCTATGTAATATTGGATACAGCCATTTCATCTGTTACTACCCGATTTGAAACATTATCCAATTTCGAACAGTCTTTCGGATTTTTATATAAATTTGTTGAAATAGGAGAGGACGACATAAAAAAAAGTTGCTTCGACTTTCATAATAAATTCAAGGATGGCGTATCGTGCGACATAAACGGAGCAGAATTATACGAAGAGTTAATTTCATTGAAAATAATTATAAAAGATAGGAAACAACCCGAAGAACTCCTAAAGTATTTGTACAAACACAATTTACAAAATTCATTTCCAAATGTATCTACAAGCTTAAAACTATTATTGACCATGCCTGTATCAGTTGCGTCTGGAGAACGTAGTTTTTCTAAATTGAAAATCATAAAAAATTACCTACGTACTTCCATGACGCAAGAACGTATGAGCAATCTTTCAATTATCGCGATTGAAAGTGAAATTGCTGAATCTTTAAATATTCACGAAGCAATTGACGATTTTGTCAGTAAAAAATCCCGTAGGATTAACTTTTAATATGTACTTTATTTAATAATTGCTTCGTGAAGATTCAGCAATTTCACTTTCAATCGCGATAATTGAAAGATTGAAAGATTTCCCTAATTAACCGGTAACCTAACCGAAATAATTTTATGAAACCGGTTAATTAACCAAAAACCTTTACTATTTTCAATATCAATAAATAATACGTAAGATTTGATTTTTTAAAATCAAATAATTTTAAATTGTCACTGAGCGACACCTAGGATTTTAAATTATCGTATTCCTATGTTCTTTATGTTTGATAATTTTGTCTGTGATTATAATACCAATACCATAATTACTTTTTTTCATGTTATTATTAAAGTAAGTAAATTAATTCTATTTTGTATACCTCCCAAGTTGCAAGTCAGCCCAGATCTGCCATTGGCCACTGAGCTTTGTTATCCTAATATGTTAGTATAGATTTAAGGGTTATTCCTTGTTCTTTATGTTTGATAATTTTGTCTGTGATTATAAAACCAATACCATAATTTTTTTCATGTTATTATTTTTGTTTAAATTTTAAATAAAAAAATGTTTATTTTGTGCATTTTTTTTTCTTAAATTTCATCCAAACATATAAATCTCATAAAACCGGTTTTTAGCCGGTTTTTCTTTTCAGAAACCGGTTTTGGGAACAAAACCAATATTTTTTTTCGTTCTCGATTTCGGTTAACCAAAAACTGATTTTTTTCCCGGTTTGATGCCCTGTGTATAATAATAAACATTAAAAATTAAAGTAGTTTTTTTTAATGTTATCCTGGGGGCGGCCATACAGACTGGCACGCAGGCGGCCATATACCCAGGCACGGCCCTGGCCACTTACCATCAGGTGATCCGTCTGCTCGATTTCCGATCCTATTCATAGTAAAATTGGAAGATTAACACGTCTTAATAAGCTAGGCGTCTGAATTTTTTTTTGCATAAATAAATAGTATCCATATAATATATGAGTATCTAGTTTTCGAAAAGAAAAATCAATAACATTTTCAAAGTAGCGATTTATTTACAGAATTTCGCAAGTTTTGTCAAAAACGCTCCATTAATAAGTCGCATTGACTGTGACGCTACACTTAGGGGTCAATCCAAATCGAAACAAAACGATACGTGACATACTGCTGCATTTTTAAGATAGATATTTAAAAATTGAGCATTATTCGTTACACAAGAAGATACACGTTTCATTATAAGAGTTCTAATGTCAGGTTGCACAGTGCATGTGCAGTGTATGACCGATGTCAAATGAAACCTGTATCTTTTTGTGTTGTGAATAAAGTTCAGTTTTGAATAGCTATCGTAAAAACGCAGCGCCGCGTATCGTCGCGGTGTAAACTAACCCTTACGTAAAAGTGTATGAAATAACTTTTAGCCCCGTGGACGGCCCTCGCCAAAGTTGATAATGAAGAATTGAAGGCTATTGTGGAAGCGGATCCATCGCAAACCACGTCCGAGTTAGCTGCAGGCTGCGGTGCACTTGAAGCAAATTGGGAAGGTGAAAAGGCTTGAAAGATGGGTACCTCATGAATTGAGTGCAGCAAACCGACAAACGCGCGTCGACTGCTGCGTTACATTACTCAACCGGCACAATAATGAAGGGATTTTAAATCGAACCATTACCTGCGATGAGAAGTGGATCCTGTACGATAATCGGAAACGCTCGTCGCAATAGCTGAACCCTTGCGAACCAGCCAAAGCCTGCCCCAAGCGAAAATTGACTCAAAAAAAGTTACTTGTAAGTGTTTGGTGGACTTGTGCCGGTGTCGTTCACTACAGCTTTCTTAAATCTGGCCAGACGATTACGGCATATGTCTATTGCCAGCAACTGCAAATCATGATGGAAAAGCTAGCTGCTAAACAACCGAGGTTGGTCATTCGCTCTAGGCCACTGCTGTTTCAGGACAACGCTAGACCACACACTGCACAACAGACGGCTACCAATTTAGAGGAGCTTCAATTGAAATGTCTAAGACATCCACCGCACTCCCCGGACCTTGCTCCAAAAGATTACCATTTTTTTTTCGAAATTCGGATAACTTCATGCAAGGGAAAAAATTCAAATCCTATGGGGGAGTCCAAAGCGCTTTCGAAGATGTTCTTGATTCCTGTCCGAATGGTTTTTTAGTAAGGGAATCAATGAACTACCTATGAGATGGCGAAAGTGCGTAGATAGCAATGGCACTTTGATTAAATAAACATATTATGTTTAAAAAAAATCGACTTTATGTTCCTCCTTTACAAAACGCCAATTTCATATGTAATGACCAAATATATGAATTTAAATAAATATTTTACTTGTAGACGTCTACCCTATTACATATTTTGAATGTAATAATTTCCTTGTTTCAAAAAGGTACTCCGCAATATGCTACCACTCTAAACATTAATGAAGGTGGGAACTTAAGAGTCAGTGAGCATGATGATAATGATGACGTTCTGTTAATTTTATGGCTTGAGAGACATTCTATTGTTCTGCGATGTCACGAGCCCGGGAGGTGACAGGGCTGCCGTGGCTGTCTCATTCAATATGTTAGGAGACAAGGTCTTGAAAGTAGGTAGGCGGAAACGTCTGTTTACATGTCACTTAGGATATAAACTAGAAACAATGAATTTATCTTATATTCTGAGCTTATAACAAATTGGCATCTTATTTATTAACTTTAAACTGAAAAAAAATGTTCATATGTTACGCAATAGTTTAAAACATTACCAATTTGAAAGATGGATTTCAATATTCTATTTATGAATACAATTAGATGCATACACAGCCGAACGTATAACCGCCTCCTTTTTTGGAAGTCGGTTTATTAGCAAAATATACGGTTCCTGGGGGATTTACCTTCTTTTCAATAATTTAATTAATAACTAATAAATAATTAATACTAATAATTAATAAATTAATTTCATAATTTAATTAATAACTAATTTTTTAATATTTTTTTTTGTATGTTAAACGATAAATCCGCCGTTTTTTAATTATTTTTTTTTATGTTAAGGGTATAATCCGTAGTTTGTCCGGTTGATACGAAAGTGGTGACCTGACGATGGTATCCATGAGGAATCGCGGGAACTCCTCTTTATATGGACACATATAGTGATTTTGAATTTTTCTGAAGTAACCAAAGTATTTGCTACCAAAAAGTAAGATTTTGCACCAAGGTATACCCTGGATCCAAAAGTACTGAATAGAACTCCTGACTCCTTATGTGTTTGAGGATTTTGGCGTTGCTTAAAGAACTGCAAGCATATGCCACTTTGTCAATTACAGTAATCATCATCATCGCCACCATCATCACCACCATCATCACACCATACATCATCACATTATGATGATATAATAGGTACTTCTAATAGTATTTTACACCGACACGGATATATTCGAACATTACTCTGCCCTTTATTGACCTATTTGCAAAATTCTTTTGTTTTTGTAAAGGTTGGTTGGTTTCGAATTGGGTGCTTTAGTCAGTAAAGTGGAGACCTGATGATGGGATCCATGAGGAATCGAGGGAACTCCTCGTAATTAATATCTACACATATTGTGATTTTGTCTTTTTGCTAAAGTAACCCAACCATATGCTACCAAAAAGTAAGATTTTGCACCAAGGTATACCTACCATGAATCCAAAAGCACTGAACAGAACTCCTCAGTCTTTAATGATACGCGTTTGAAAATTTCGGCATTGTTTAAAGAACTGCAAGCATATGCCATTGTGTAACTTACAGTAATCATCATCATCATCTTATATACAATACCTAATGGAAGCTTGGCGGGTATTTAATTATACATTCGAACACTTATTTTAAACTTTCATAAAATGTGTTAATAATAATATAATAAATACGACCAAAAAGTGAAAAATTATTGATTTCAAACAAAAAATTAAAACCGACTTCCAATGTAAAAATGCACAAAAAAAGTATGAAATAAAACTTATGTACAGGACTGTATAAATTCACAGGGGTTCAACCGCCGGCTCAGATTAGACTCGAAGATAGCAAGGTTACACCGATTTGGGCAGAGCCGGGGCGATAATAAAACACTTATTTGAGGAGAACGTTTTTTCACTTTTTCGATTTGCTTACCTGGCTCATGGCAATGCCGTATAGAGAGCCCCGCCCGTACGCCTCTTTCGGGCCGATCTTCCATTTCATTTTTACCTCTCTATACGGCTATTTTCCATAATTTTCCCCATTTTCCATGAGCCAGGTGAAGCAAAACGCGTTGTGTGAAATACTTTATTATCATAACCAGACATATAAACCCTTATATACTAAACATCTTATTCTATAGAAAAGTTATTTACATTTTAAGGTTCAACTTATATGAAATGTTGTACATTTTTACCACTGTTTTCGTAATAATTTCTTAACCATTTATTATATAACCTTAAGCGCTATACTACACGTTATGTACTACGTTTATTTATGTAAATCAAAAGAAGCTACGTTAAAATTAGCTTTAGTTAAAAATATATAATCAAAATAACCCGCACTTGATAAAACACCATTTTAACACTATTTTTCCACACTGATGCCATATAAATCTATACATATAGTCACTGAGTGTTCACTATTCTAGTTTTACGTACCGTTTTAATTACACGTTTATTGTTCACATTAAAATTCACTCATGTTTTTCGTTACGAGGCCGCTGTTATTAACATCCTCCCCCCGGCGCAGTAGCCAGGGTCTACGCAGCCTCCTCAGGTGACTGCGGGCTCGCCGATCCCGCCGTGGACTGCTCCGGTGACTGCGAGCTGCTCGAGCTCGCTATAGGCTGCTCCGGCGGCGACTGCGGGCCGTACGCGCCCGCCGCAGACTGCTCCGGCGAATGCGAGCTGTGTGGACTCGCTGCGGGCCGCTCCGGCGACTGCGAGCTGTCCGTGCTCGCTGTAGGCTGCTCCGACGCTCGTTCCGCGCCCGGCGCCGTCCCCGGCGTCGTCCGCTCCGCTCCCGGCTCCGTCTGCTCCGCCAGCGGTCGCAACTGCGACTGCGGCGCCTCCTCCAGCACCGCCAGCTTCGACGTTGGCCTCCGGAACACGCCACTGCGCGTGCGAACGTCCGCACAGCGCACTTGTCCGTCCTGGCCGGGGTAGACTCGGTGCACGACCCCCCGCGGCCACGTATTACGCGGCAGCGTCGGGTCGACCACGACAACCAGGTCCCCTGGTACAAGGACTCGGTTGCTCAGCGGGGCCCCGTAGCGTGGTGTGAGCGTGGAAAGGTATTCCTTCACCCAGCGCCTCCAGAACTCGTCGGCAAGGGCTTGCGCGACCCTCCATGTTTTTTTGTCCGCCGGCACACACGGTCCGACGTACGGCAGTCCGGTGGACGACCCGAGGAGGAAATGATTCGGTGTAATCGCCTCCGGGTCGTTGGGGTCCACCGATACGTGCACAAGCGGTCGAGCGTTCACTGAGTACTCCGCCTCGGCCATCAGTGTCTGGAGTACCTCTTCCCTGGGCGACTTCTCGTTCAGCGTGGCTAGCAGGGCGGTTTTCACGAAATCGATGTGGTTGCTGCTGGTTCTCCTCGGCCCCACTCTGACTTCTTGTTATAACCATCTTCAAATGTTAATCTTCAAATGTTAATCTCAAATGTTAATCTTCAATGTTAATCTTCAATGTTAATCTTCCATAATAATCTTCCTTTTCAAGAATCTTCGGGAGGTTTTTCCGATGAAAAATCTGCGAATCCTTGCTTCCGTTCGCAGCGGTGTATCCTTGTATCCTCGAGTCCGATCTTCTGAGTCCAATCTAATCCCTGGCGTTGATTCCCGTTGATAAATCTTGATAAAGTTTCCAATATTCTGACTTGAATCTTCAAAAAATTTCTATGTTCAGAACAGCTGACGAAAATTTTCTAAGTCCAGTCTTCAGTAAAAATTTCTATCTTGATTCTTCGGAAATTTTTCTATGTTCAGAACAGCTGACGAAAATTTTCTAAGTCCAGTCTTCAATAAAAATTTCTATCTTGATTCTTCGGAAATTTTTCTATGTTCAGAACAGCTGACCAAATTTTTCTAAGTGCCGTCTTCGTTATTTTCAACTTGATATGGACTTCGAATTTTTTCTTCGATCTTGAAATTCGGCTCGCCAAAGGACCGCGCACTACTGTACAGGACTGTATAAATTCACAACCGGGTTCAACCGCCGGCTCAGATTAGACTCGAAGATAGCAAGGTTACACCGATTTGGGCAGAGCCGGGGCGATAATAAAACACTTATTTGAGGAGAACGTTTTTTCACTTTTTCGATTTGCTTACCTGGCTCATGGCAATGCCGTATAGAGAGCCCCGCCCGTACGCCTCTTTCGGGCCGATCTTCCATTTCATTTTTACCTCTCTATACGGCTATTTTCCATAATTTTCCCCATTTTCCATGAGCCAGGTGAAGCAAAACGCGTTGTGTGAAATACTTTATTATCATAACCAGACATATAAACCCTTATATACTAAACATCTTATTCTATAGAAAAGTTATTTACATTTTAAGGTTCAACTTATATGAAATGTTGTACATTTTTACCACTGTTTTCGTAATAATTTCTTAACCATTTATTATATAACCTTAAGCGCTATACTACACGTTATGTACTACGTTTATTTATGTAAATCAAAAGAAGCTACGTTAAAATTAGCTTTAGTTAAAAATATATAATCAAAATAACCCGCACTTGATAAAACACCATTTTAACACTATTTTTCCACACTGATGCCATATAAATCTATACATATAGTCACTGAGTGTTCACTATTCTAGTTTTACGTACCGTTTTAATTACACGTTTATTGTTCACATTAAAATTCACTCATGTTTTTCGTTACGAGGCCGCTGTCCTTAACAACTTATTTTCTAAATAATTCCCCTTTTATATTCGGCTAAAATTTTAACTATTTCTTTACACTATCTTCATAATTTTGAAGTCGGTACCAGCCAACATAAACGTGAGTTCTATAAAAAATAGTTTTATCAGGATATTGTTTGGGCTCGGAACCCTTATTCTTTTTCTTCTCCACAGACCGGAGTGGTCCATGTCCTTGTCGTGTTTTCCGTTTCTTTGTCTAGTTTCCGTTAAATATTAATTCATTGTGCCATATATAACTTATTTGTCGTCGTTTCCTGAACTTTCTTACTTTTCAACTGTCGACATAAAGTCCGCTTTGTGATCTTTCTTGGCGGGTATTCGATCAATTAATTTTTTTGTTAGTTAGCGAATAGCGTGCTGATATTAATCTTCCTGCAGGCTTAGCATGCGCATTCTAGAAACACCGAAGAATCGACAAAATAACAGATTGAAGAAACATTAATACTATTCGGAGCAAAATAGTTCTTACTATAAGGCAGCAAGGTCGATGGCATCGTCGTTATGAGAAACAACATATTCTCTTTTCTTCCCGAGCATGAGCTCATAAAATGGCCTCTTTTTCGTTTATTCCAATGTCAAATATTCTTACAATTATGTCAACTACTCCACATCATGGCGGTCCAAGGCAAAAGTTTTATTACATTCAGTCATTTACTTGAAATTTTAATCATTTTTGACAGAAGATTTCCCGGCAGCCGTTTTAAAAATTAGGCTATTAGGCTAATATTGATTTCTATTGACGACCTTGTTACCATGGGTTAAGAACTATTTTGCAACGAACTGTTTTGGATAGAATATTTCTTCTTTCAAATTATTTCTTCAGATCGCCATGCTAAGCCCTCTGGACAGATTTCCATACTAGTTTGCTCAAGTTTACCTGACAGGTATACCTGTGCAGGTTTGCCGGCCGGAACGATTTACCTATACCGTTACGTGTGTGGGTGAGCTAATGAACTGCACTAAAAATTCACCGCATTTCGTAGTTAATGAACTTTCCTGATGACATTATTATCTTGATTTGGATTACGTCTGTTGAAATTGTTTATATGATTACTTGTTTTAAATTGTTATGAACCTTTACATAACTTCGTACGCCGATGTCACTAAGCTTGTTTTATCAATTTAAAGGCGCAGTTTGTAGTATTAGTATTCAGTACCTAGTACCTACCTACCTAATAAGTAGCAGAATGCGTAATATTTAGGTAAATACAGGAGAACATATTTGAGGGAGATTAGAACTTCTCGTCTCTCAGCTTCCTTACAAAAATGTGACAACAAACATTAATACCAAACAATCAACCACGGGTAGCAATCAACCGATACGTAGGCAAGTATATATTATATACGTAGGTACTGTGGGCCTAGCACTCCTAGTACGAACATTTGACAGCGTCGTAAACGTAACGTTAACGGCATGAAAATCTGTCAAAATCATGACAGCGCCTATATAAATTTCATTCGATAGTGTTACAATTACGCCGCTGTCAAATGTTCCTGCTAGGCCCCCAGAAGTAAAACAATGTGTTCATCAAAGATAATGGACATTATCGTATATAATACCTACAGCAGGTATACGTCACAGTAACTGTGTATTTAATCATTACTTTTGTATCTCACATCATGTGAGTTAATGCTTAAAGGTGAGATGAATGTTAAATAAAGAGCTGCCTCATAAATATTTGTACAACGTAATCTAGAGTGTAGGCCAAAAGATCTGAACGCGCGCGGAAGTGTTCCCAGCGTTCACGGAACGGGAAGATAGAGGCAAGGCTCAAACAATTTTACTTTAAAAATACAGTTTTCTGTACTATCTCGTAACGTAATCTAATAAATTAATCAAATAAATATTTAAGGCGGGCAACCGTTCAATAAACGTGATTGTTTTGCTGGTTTTTGGTCGATATTAATAACGCCAACATGTAGAAACTTAAAATATTGTCTGAATATTAATTTGTATATTCTCTTTAAAAATAATTAATAGTAAAATTAAAATAAAATAACTATGTAAGGGGGTTCCCAAACAAAAAATGTTGAAACGGCCGACCCTGTGTCTCAGATTAGTTCGTAGTAAGTGTATGGCGTAGATAGTAGGTTGTACCTACCTAGGTGTAGGTTGTAGAGGTAGGTTTTAGGCGTAAATAGTAGGTTGTACCTAGGTGTAGGTTGTAGGTAGTAGGTGAAGCAGTAGTTGCTGGTACCTATAAAACTGTAGTATGTAGATAGTTGTATTTTATTTATTCCAGTTCATAGTTAAGACAGCACAACGTCTATCGGATCAGCTACATGTTTATATTGTCGTACATCACCTATCACTAGCTTGCACTTGACAATCTTTGCAATCGCAACCAACTTCTCTGTGGAATGGTTTACATACTCTTATCGGATGCTCATAGCCCATAGACCTGGCTATCCTACTAATAGCAAGTACTCAGTGACGCCAGAAGCCATTAAAAAAAATATATTGTCCGAAAGAGTGTCCTCCAAAGTTGCTCCAATGATCATAAAGTCAGGGTCATCAGATCCTGACTTGGGAATGACGAATGATGGGATCCTTATGAAATCGAGGGAACCCTTAGAATGTTATAAATGCACCTATAGTGTTTAAGACTTTTTGTAATTTGTAATATACCTACTTACTACCTACTATCAAAAAGTAAAATTCTGTGTAGTGTGTTAAGGTATACACTGAATCCAAAAGCATAGCACGGAACTTCTTAGTCTTTGAAGATACACGTTCGAGAGTTTCGGCATTATTTATAGAACTTTCACCATATGCCACCATGCCACAGACTAGCTTGCACTCCTATCAAGCGGTGGCTATAGCGCCCGCCTCCGCGCTGCCGCTGCCGCCGCCGCGCCGCTTGCCGAAAAAATTCCGGACAAATTTCATAATTTTACGATTTTTGTATAGAACGAAATATATGAAACACCTAAAGTGGCCTTTTTAGACCCCCAGAGCTGATCATAGGACGAATTCACTACACAAATATCATCGACTTTCACTCTACTTAAAGGTCACAAGATTCAAGTCTCATTTATTATTATCAATATTTGGGTCATCACTGGTAATTTTTTCTTGCATACATACCTACGACTTACTTGTAAAGCTTTTGATTGTCTAAATAGCTTAGGATACCTACTTATTAGTTCGTGGTGGTAGATAATTTGAAACTGAATCTGAGGGTTACTAGTTTGTGTGTAACACATTACACACAAACTAGTAACCCTCATAAATACCTAGCTATATTGTCAACCAAGGTAACCTACTCAAAAATAGATATTATCAATTATAGTAATTATGTATAACATACATATATAATAGGTATACACGTAGTAATTCGAAATAATTCAATGATAATATTAAGACTCTTTATGTGGTGTTGTAATTATCTATCTATCAATGGCTAATACAAAAATAATTTCGTTACACATATTTATATGGCTATTTTTATTTGGCTCGTAAATAAATAATTATATCCTAAATATAATAAAAAATCAACTGATTTTCTGTACACATTTGTACCTATACAAACATAAAGTATATCTAGACGTCTATATGTAATATCTTGTTCTCGCTCACTTCCAAGATGTCATTTTCTTCAGGACCCATAAGATACTCTAAAACGTGTTCCATAGCTTTCGGATTATCTTCTGGTACCTAAAGACAGTTAAAACAGTTTAAATGACCTATCGCATTATTACAAAATAGTTAACATTGAAAGTAGGTACCTCCATAAAATATATTATTAAGTTTGATTTAATTATACCTAATTCACCAACTTGTTTTGATGTTATAAATATTTTATCTTCGTCTGGCCCACCTACATCTATTGACAAATATGGCTAAAGTTGCAAAATGTGTGCTCAAAATGTGTGTGATTGTTTTCATTCATTTGCAAACAATGAATTGCAAAATGCAAACAAAATCTCAACATGATCAAGAAAAAAAAAATTACATTTTTTACGCAAATTAGACATAGCTAATTAAAAGATAGTTATAGTAACAAATTCAGTTGGGTTGGAGTGAGAGGAGTTCAGATAGGTAACACCAAAAAACTTCTTTTTTCGGTAGTCGAAGATTGCAAGTGCCCTAATGTTTCGACGTAATATTGCTAAAGCAATGGCTACCTAATATTCCTATCGCTATATTAGGTCGAACTTGACCTAGAAAACCTAGAAGGTTTATAGTAAAATGTCCTCCATGGTCCAGTGGTTTTTAGAGCTTGGCTCTCGACGGAGGCCGAGGGTTCGATTCCCGCGTTGGAACAAGAAAAATGTTGTTTCCGTGTTTGGTTAGGACAATACAGGCTGATCATCTGATTGTCTGACAAGAAAGATCCATGCGTCGGATGGGCATGTAAAAAGTCGGCCCTGTGCCTGATCTCTCGCCAGTCATGTCGGTCATCCGTCTCACTAGGTTTCGAGAGTAAAGGAAGAGAGAGTGCTCTTGTGTACTGCGCACACACTTTGGCACTAAAAATAACTCCTGCGTAGCTAGCCTGGTTTCAATTAAACTGGCCACCGTCAATGAAATCGGTGGGGGGAGCTTTTATTATATTAAAACTTACCCAATGTCCAGCTCCAAAGACACTCCAGAAACTAAGTCGACCAACCGATTTGAAATAGCCGTTCTGATGCCCCGCTATCAGGTTCCGTCTCGCCAGCTTAAACTCTTCCGCATGGGGCCACTTCAGATTGTGAACCCAATTCGTTGCACCTGATGATGGATTAGGGGATACTTAAGGTATGAGTTATAACTATAAATTTAAAAAAAAACTATAACCCGACTACATAAATAATGTAGCCTATGTTATCCCGGATATTATTACTAATCTAATGACACTTCATTCTATGAAATTGGGACAGTAGTTTAGGTACTATGGTGGACATACATAAACATAACATAACATACATAAAGGTCTTGACGACCTCTGTGGTTCAGTGGTTGAGCCCACTCGTCGCGGTGTGAACTGACCCTTAACGAAAACCATGTCAGCCGCAATACTAATGGAGGCACAATATCATTAGAGCCTTAAAAGATTAACTTTTGCTAAGCAATGATACATTTCTAGAGATTTGACCTTGTAGGTACTATAGAAAATGGGCAGATAGGTTATAAACCTACACCTGTGTCAAGGACGAACAACTACTAAAAATTTACTCCCAAAAAGTTTAGTATTAGGTAACATTCGGCCTTAAAGCCGAAAATCCTGATTGTATTATACCTACGCGAAGTCCATTTATTGCCAAATATATGCTCTGAGTCTGTTCAAATCCAATGTAATCTAAACGTAATCAAAAACAAATTAAATTCGACCAAATTAAAGTGTCGTGTATTCGTTTATTTCACAGTAAATAAGAAACATTTTAATTAGTAGCATTACAGTGTGTGTCGTTTCGAGGCTAAGAGATGTGTAGTACCATATAGTTGCGGTTTTTGGTTTATGTTAAGATTTAATTGGATGTAAACAGCGCTTTAGCGTTTTCAACATTAGCGCTATAGATCTACATACCGACTAACGGTGTGACGACGTCCAAGTTACCGTTGTATATTGCTATTTTCAGCGAAGTTTGATTTAGTAAAGCTTCAACTGAAAAAAAAACATTAATTTCAACAGCCTGCTCCAGATAAAACACATCTATCTACCAAAGAAAGTAGCTTGTAATCTATACTAATATTATAAAGAGGAAAAGTTTGTTTGTTTGTTTGCATTGATGAATTTGGCACATACCTATATAGAGTAGGCCACGGGGAACGATATTTAAAGCTACTTTTTATCGCGGAAAAATTAACGGTTTCTGCGTCATTAACAGCGCACGAAGTCGCGGGCTATATCTAGTATAATATAAAATAAAAACAAACACATAAATAAGCTCCATACAATATATTATATAGTCATTTTCCTCCTTAATATAAAAAATATTTACGCAACGGATACGCTAATCCATGTTGATGTATTTGTGACTTTTCCAACGTATCAGAGACACAGCAACGGGGATTAGCGTACCCGTGATTTAAATATTGATGAATAAGGTGTAAAATGACTACCCAATACCCATTAATTTAAGAACATAGAACACGACCTACAATTATTTACTGACTGTTGCTGCTCGTGTATGTGTACAAAGTGGTACAAAGCGTTATGATTTATGATAATCAAACAACAACGAATGAATACGTAAATATTAGTTCTCGTTTTTGGTGAAGACGTAACAACGTGAGTTAGGAACCAAAAGTCATCAACAAACAAAATACATGACGTATGAAATAATACCTAGGTACTTGCGGCATTCTACGCACTGCGCCACACCTAGTGATTTGCGTACAAAAGTGCGTTAATTAAAAGTTAAGAACACGACAAAAATAATAATAATTTGCCTGTAAAAAATCTCGATTACAAACAAACTTATAAGTATTTTACCAAATAATAAAAACGGCCGAGTGTGAGTCGGACTCGCGCACGAAGGGTTCCGTACAAAACGGCGTAAATAGTCACGTTTTTGTATGGGAGAAATTCCTTAAATATTTAAGTATTTTATTCTATTTCTAATATTTGTCTTATATTTCGACTGTCTAGTTATCACGAATAAGTAAATACAGCCTGGTGACTGACAGACAGACAGCGAAGTCTCAGTAATAGGGTGCCGTTTTTACGCTTCGGGTACGGAACCATAAAAACCGAGCGAAACAACCCACTAAAATAGTAGTTATCATTATAAATTAAGTAATTGGTAACTTACCGTATTTCGTAGTCGACACATAAAAGTCTGGGGTCATGTCGTTGAACACTTCCTCGGAAATATAATTCCACTGTAAGCTCTGGTTCACGGCGGACAGGGTCGGCTTTACGTACTTGTTAACATTCTCGTTCAGCCTCCGCAATATAGGTTCAGCGTTGTTTTGGTTGATATTGTTGTAGTTGATCAACATTTTTGCCTCGCTATAAATCGTCATTATGACTATCATCTTCAGTTTAGGTATTTGATCGTATTCCTTTTTGTCAATCAATCTACATATCTCAGCTGTTATTACTGTTAGTTGCGTGTGTGCTCTTTTGTCTAGGATACCCTAAAAGTTTTATCTCCATTAAAACTCAGTATTTTATTACAATGTTTAAGTCGATTTCAGCTATGCACCTGCATTCCTCCTAACTCCAATGGCCTGTTCCACAGGCTACTGATAAGTGTCAGATAGCTTGTTTTCATGTTTTGTCTCCGTCTCTCGATAAGACGGGACGCGACGCGGCGCTGCACGTTTAAGATAGCAATTAAAAATTAAACTTCTTTCACTAAACAAGAAAATACACGTTTAATTACAAGAGTTCAAATTTCGAGCTACACCGGGCTGCGTAGCGCTGCTCTTGCGTTGAAACGTGTATATATATTCTTGAGTAGTGAATAAAGTTTAATTTTTTATTCGCTATCTTAAAAATGCAGCGCCGTGTTACGCGTCACGTCGCATCTCGGTATGAGCTGACTCTAAGCAGCGACAAATCTTCCGAATAAGCTATCTGAAACTTATTAGAAGATTGTGATATTAAAGATGTTTAATTGATTAATAACTCGAAAGCATGCGCTAATAAATATTTACTGTACCTAAGCTACTACATCTTTCATACAAACTGATTAGGTACCCGGTTTGTATTGTAAGATATAGGAGCGCAAACCTTGCAAAATTTGTCAACATTTAGATTATACCTACTCGCATTTGCATAACAAAAAAAAATTTACGAAATTTGCAGAAGCGGATTAGTAAACAATAATATTAAGTATTACCATGTGATACAGATAATCCGGTTGAGCGAGTGAGCTTTGTTTTGGGTCGACCCAGCCACTGCCAAGCCCAATGCCTTTAAAGTTCATTTTCAGACGCTTTTTCTCTATGTACTAAAAAACCAAAATATATTATAATAGAAACATAAACTATCTGTAAGATATCTTAAGATTTTTGTAGTAGTATATGGTTGTGTTTTAGATAAAAGATAAGCGAAGTAAACAGTAGTTTGCCAAGTATTTTCGCACGTTTAAGGAAAACCGAGACGATTGAGTTCATTGACTTACCTTGACACTGTCTATAATCATTACAAAAAGTACTTATGTGTATTGTTATGCCATTTACAAATACATAATAATTTACCTGCAATTATTCAATGGACGAAAAAAAAATGTTATACTGGCTTAGCAAGTAAGGTTTCGTACGTTGTATATTGGATACAATTAATGGAAAATATTGTAATTAATGGAAGAAATCCTATCTTCTTTAAGGCGAGGTCCAAGCCTACTTTGTCATTTCCCGTCACTCAGTCTACCTAGTCAGAGTTTAATTACGAAGTGGAAAAAAATATGGGATAAAGTACACAATCCTTGACAGGGTCTGAACCTATTTGAAGATCGGAGTCTGATACACATTTGACCATGTAAAATTTTTATATGTTCTCTAAAAGTATTTATATTACGTTCACTTAAGTTCATTTGGAAGATAATTTTATACATTTTCAAGGTGTTTTTTATAGGTATCGATAAAAATTGTGCAATGTCATGATCAGATAATCCTAATTGTTTTACTTCACCTAAGGTGTTTTCCAAATTGCTTAGACATAAATCTATACAAGCTTTTTGCCTAGTTGCCGTATATATGTGATTAATAATATTATAGTTTTTTAATAAGTCAATAAATTTACTGTTGTTAAGTTTTTTGACTTACTATTTTTCAGAATGTCAATATTAGAATGTCAATATCGACAAACGAGCTCACGGATCAAATCATGGCAAGTAATATTAACGCGGCCCATGACCACCCGCAACACGAGAGGAGTCACCCACACTCAAAATCGAAAGCGTTTTTTTTAAACCGGTTTACTGCGCAACAGTGCTATCTCTCCAGACAAGGAGGGCATTCGCACAGAAACATAGCTCTCGTGTGGTTAAATTGTAATTTAATAAAATAAAAAAAAACATACGGTATGTAAATGTAATGCCAATCTCGGAGTCAACTTGCTTCCGTAACTCTGTCCTATTACGTAGGCCGGCGTGGCACTCAAATACTTGTGTTTCTTAAAGAACTCTCGTATCAACCTCACTAGATCTTTAACTGCAACATTACATACGTTGGGTAACGTTCGTAAGCATAACTTTCTTGCGAATTCACTAAATTCATATTGTATAACAATGACATAAAATTTCGACATCAATCGGTGCCAAAATTTTGCAAATCGGCCACTTTGCAAAATGTTGGCACTGATTTATGTCAAAATTGTATGTTATTCTTTATGAATTCAGTAAATTTTTAAATGTACATTTGTTAATAAAACCATTGAACAGTGATTCACACAAACTTACAGCAACCCAATGGTTGCTGTATGAAATTAACGTAGCGAGAAAATGTTTTTCCACACAATCATGGACGCACTGTATGGTTATAATAGTGTAATCAAATCGAAAGCTAAGTATGTAGCTGTATATCTGGTCCTCTTTCTTCAATCTGTGGCTCAAGGCTTGGTATGTTGACGCTTATTATCTACCTAATAGCACCTAAGTAATAAAAATGTATCCTACCAGCAGCTCTATCAGATCGTATGTACGAAGAGTTGTCTGTGGCGTAGCTGAAGCCAGTTCCAACTGGGTGGTCGATCAGTAACAGGTTCCTTCCACGTACCTGATAAATAGTAAATGATAATAATTGATTACTTCGCATCTGATCAGGTCTAAAATTAGAATAACCTTAGTCCTAACTTAACTTATTATTACCAATAATTAGTAAAGTTTATATAATATACGTAAAGTTTATAAATTACCCGACTACGGCAAAGCCAAAAGGAAGGAATTTTGGTAGTCCATGTATGTATGTTTGTTCCACCGTCTCGCCTATATACTGATCCATACATATACATACATACACGAATAAATACAGTGTCAAATTCGTAATAGTAGTCCGGGTAACATAGGCTATATATAGGGTATATAGTCTATATTACGACTACGTAAACTATATAGGGTAATATAATTTACGTAGTCGGGTTATAGTCTTTTACTGCTTAAAATAATTACTATATTTTTTTATAAAAACTATATTCTTTTACTGCTGGAAGAAACCGCTTTAAGCGGTAAGGCCGCTATTTTGCACTTATTTTTCAGATATACCGTACTGTATTTTTTTTTGTACACACACCGGCATCTTTAGCAGAACATAAAATAAAGGTTTGATATCAGTTTCATATAAGGTTGCTGGCTGGTTTATACGTCATTTAATTTAAAAAGAAATATTTTCAAATTAATAAAACAACTGACCATCACATTTTATGCAATTGTTTTAATTTTATTCAAATAAACCTTATCTGGAGCGAACTTCGAGTATTTCTTCCTTCTGAGTTTGATTTAAAATTTCATTGAAATACTGTTTTTTGTTAGTTTCTTTTTAATCGCGTATCTTTTTGGAGTTGAGGACTGAATTATGCCTGACTTAGCCCCAACGGAGATTGCTAGTGCACTCGAAATGCGAAGAAATGGTCAAACCTACAGAGTGATATCCAGAGATCTTCGTCGACCAGTTTCAACGATCCATCGCAGTATCCAACGGTTCAGGGAGACCGGTACTTATGTGAGAAGAGCCAGACAAGGCAGAAAAAGACACACTTCGAGTAGGGATGATCGTTTCATTCGGCTTCGTGTACGTAGGAACCCCCGTTTGACGGCCTTCCAAGCCCTACATGAGTTAGAAGCAGTGCGGGGTGTAACCGTAAGTGAGCGTACGATACGAAGAAGGTTCAAAGAAGCTGGTTTGGGTTAATTTGTGCCCGCCAAGGCTCCAAGGCTCGAGGTAAATCATCGTAGAAACAGGTTAACTTTTGCTCAGGAACATCGACTTTGGAACGCGGACCAATGGAGTAAGGTATTGTTTAGTGATGAGTGCAGAATTCTCTTAAATCAAATTGACGGCAGGCAAAGAATATACAGACGCAAAGGAGAACGATACATTCACACAAATTTTGAAACTACAGTTGCATACGTTGGTGGATCAATAATGGTTTGGGCGGGCATTTGTTTGGGAGCTCGCACAGACTTGGTAGTGATTGACAGAGGGAGTCTGACTGCAGACCGCTATATCAGAGAAGTTTTAGAAGAAAATGTCGTACTGTTTGCCCCATATATCGGTGACGATTTTGTTTTTATGCAGGATAATGCTCGGCCGCATACCGCTCGGGTAACTCAAGCTTATCTTAATGATATGTGAATATCACTGTTATCGAGTGGCCGGCGAGATCACTGGATATGAACCCAATAGAGCACGTTTGGGACTTACTGAAAAGAAAAGTTAAGTCCAGAATTCCAGCTCCTGCCAACGTGGGTAAACTGCGAATCGCCGTAGTTGAGGAATGGCGGAGACTATCCCAGGAGACCATCGATAACATCATTCTCAGTATGCCTAGACGGGAGAAACTTTAATAAGAGCACGTGGAGGAAATACGCGATATTAATCACCATTTTTCTAATTTAATTAATTGTTATTTTAATATTAATTTTCACTTTTCCCTGTTAAATGAAAAGTTCAAAAATGTACCATTTTTCACAAATAGCCTTTACTTGCAAAATCTGTTCTTAATGTGATCTCATTTTAACTAAAACAAATGAAACTTTAAATAACAAAAGAAGTGTAGTAAGTAGATTTTAAAATAAAACCATATTTTTTTAATTATGGGCCTTTTCTTTGTGTTCCGCTAAATATGCCGGTGTGTTTATTTGTGCAAATCGAGAATTTATTATTATTGTGAAATTCTTATATTTATTTAAAACCTTTTTCCATTATCTATTACCCAAGTATGATTTCGTGGTTTCATGTCCATTGTCACTGGTCCAATTTCAGCGAAATTAGCTATGCCACTCGCGGCCAACCCTGGCCCTCCTTGAATCCATATTACGAGCGGTTTTTTCTCCGCCTCAAACGTAGTTCCATCGGCATAGTAGAACCAATAAAACAGAAAGACACCGGGACGCACTTCCACGTACTCTTGTATACTCTTCCATGGCTTAATGGCTTGCAGATACGGATTTTCCTCTATAATTAAAAAAATAGAAGGATGAAACTTAGCAGATTTATGTTATGTTATAAAAACAACATTCTGCTATAGAAACAACATCAAATATACTAGCTTTTACCCGCGGCTCCTCCCGCGTAAATAAAGTATCCCGCGAGAAGACTGTATTATTTCAAGATAAAAAGTAGCCTATGTTTTATTCCAGAGCTTTTGACTACTACTATATTAAATCTCTTCAAAATCCGTTGAGTAGTTTTTGCGTGAAAGAGTAACAAACATCTATGCATCTATCCATCCATCCATCCTCACAAACTTTCACATACATAATAGTAGTAGGATACCTTAGAGCATTAAAGTTGGTTTAATGCTTTAAGACTGATTCTGGTAGAGCATGAAACTAATAAATCCGGGAAAAAGTTAGGTTATGTAACACATTAATGTTACACTGTAATGAATTATCATTACACATTCTAGTATTTTAAGCATAAAAATATTTTATGTTTAACATTGTGTAGGTAGCCTATTTACTTATTATGTTAAGCTTTGTATGTCAGAAAGTTGCATCAGCCCTATACGGTTTACCTTCAACCGATATTGGCATAGTCAAAGTAAAAGTTACAAGACTGGGGCCAAATTCACAAAATATCTCAAAAACATCATAAATCGAACTTACCTTCACAACTTAACAGAGATACGTTGCTTAAAACTATGCCCAGGAAAACGCAGAAGATTTTCATTTTGTGATCCGAATAAATTATTATCTAAATTATTTTTTGTTTTAGCATTCTTGTTCTTATCTGTTTGAAGATTGTTCTTATAGCACGATACGTTACATTTGCGAAATACAGGCGATTATGAAATGGAATTTACGAGCACCATAATGTACGCTAAAATATCACGCGCTACTAAATAAGGATGTACGTAGGTTGTCAGTTTGCCACTATATATAGTTGATAAACTGATAACGGACTTAGTGGTTTCGCTTAATGTTTATTATGTAATTGAATAGGACGATGAGCTACGTCGTACTGTCTGTTCATTTTAGTAACTATATGATATAGCTATATCTCGAAAATGGTGGCCGGTTTCATTGAAACCAGATTAGCTACGCAGGAGTTATTTTATAGTGGCTAATTGTGTGCGTATTACACAGGAGCACCCTCTCTTCGTAGACAAGAGGGACGGATGACCGACACGACTGGCGAGAGATTGGCGCAGCACCGACTTTTTACTGCCCATCCGACGCATGGTTAATCTTTCTTGTCAGACAACCAGGTGATCAGCCTGCATTGTCCTAACCAGACTTGAAAACAACATTTTTATTGCTCCAACGTGGGAATTGAACCCACGACCTCCGGGTACGATTTTATATTTTTCTATTTTAGGAACTTGAGTGACAATACAAAAAACATCATCTTCTGTATCGGGGTACCTTCACATCGACTTACATTTTATTCCAATATTATCATTATTCACTTAAGTATTAGGTCCTTACATATGAAATTGGCGTTTTGTCGTACTGGCCATTTTGATCTCAAATATATCTTCGTTGGTTAGGAATTCCAATTTCAAATTTATACCGCTATTTACTCATGCATTTGTGTTTCGAAAACCGTAATTCATTTGTTTTTTCCTCTTTTAGTTTTTTCTTTACGACATTCTGTTTACAAAATGGAAAACTTGAATATATCGTATTATTTTCGAGTGCGAGTTCCACAGTGGCACCAGTGCTGCAGATACCGCTCGAAGGATTAATGATGTGTATGGCGGCGGTGTCGCAAAATAAAACACAGTGCGTTTTCGGTTCCAACGTTTTCGTTCTTGAAATTTCGACCTGCGGAACAAGCCCCGTGGACGGTCGGAGACCAAAGTTGATAATGCAGAATTGAAGGCTATTGTGGAAACGGATCCATCGCAAACCACGTCCGAGTTAGCTGCAGGCTGCGGTGTTAGTGATAAAACTGTTTTTATCCACTTGAAGCAAATTGGGAAGGTGAAAAAACTTGAAAGGTGGGTACCTCATTAATTAAGTGCAGCAAACCAACAAACGCGCGTCGGTCGTCGATCGTCGCGAAACCGGCACAATAATGAAGAAATTTTAAATCGAATCGTTACCTGTGATGAAAAGTGGATTCTGTACGCTAATCGGAAACGCTCATCGCAATGGCTAAACCCTAGCGAACCAGCCAAAGCCTGCCCCAAGCGAAAATTGACTCATAAAAAGTTACTTGTGTTATTGAGCGTTTGGTGGACTAGTGCCGGTGTCGTTCACTACAGCTTTATTAAATCTGGCCAGACGAGTATGGCAGAAGTATATTTCCAGCAACTGCAAATCATGATGGAAAAGCTAGCTGCTAAACAACCGAGGTTGGTCATTTGCTCTAGGCCACTGCTGCTTCAGGACAACGCTAGACCACACATTGCACAACAGACGGCTACCAAATTAGAGGAGCTTCAATTGGAATGTCTAAGACATCCGTACTCCCCGTACCTTGCAACAAAATACTTTTTTTTCGTAATTTGGATAACTTCTTGCAAGGGAAAAAATTCAACTCCGATGGGGCAGTCCAAATCGCCTTCAAAGATTTTATTGATTCCTGTCCGTATGGTTTTTTTAGTAAAGGAATCAATGAACTACCTATGAGATGGTAAAAGTGCATAGATAGCAATGGTATATATACTTTGATTAAATAAATATATTATGTTTAAAAAAACGACTTTATTTTCCTCCTTTACAAAACGCCAATTTCATATGTAATGACCTAATATAATGAATAATAGGTACTATCGAACAAGCTGCCGACCCACCGGGCATAAAATGAATCGCCCACGCACACATACTCACGCGTAAATACGTAGTTCAACAACGTCTGCAGTCGTTGCGGTCAGTTCCTTTGTGTGTAATTGTTGAAAAATGCTTAGTAACTAAGTGGTTGAGCTGAAACTTTATCGATATTGTAGATACCTTATAATTACTATTAAGGTCATAATCTTCAGAAGGTATATTTTGGGTCTAGGGCAGTGGTACCCAGACTCTTTTGTTTCATAGACCACTTTCAAAATTTTGCTGGATCCGGTGGACCCCCTGCATCTACATTCTACATTACTACCAATTTCTAAATCTCGAAATAAGTCAAGATTAGATCTATCTATTTATGGAAAATTGCGTTGTGGCTGAGTTTCAACGACGAATTAACAGTTTTCCAAAAAAGGAAAGAACTGATTGCTTGATAGGGTTAATTATTTGATAATAAAGTAGGTAGGCACGCGATATTATATTATATAGGCAGGTAGGTAGTTATACAAATAGGCAGGTAGGTACTTACTTTTCCGACACTGGTAATCACTAATATCGAATCACTTTTCTTTATAAAATTTCGGAAACAAATGAGTAACGTTTATCCTTGACATTCGTATTTATATTGGTGAAGAATTAAACACGTTCATACAAGATTGCAAGTACATACACCACAAGTATTAATTTGCACGTTTGAGCACGCATTGCGGACGGGACGGCGGCGGCCGGCGCGGCGCGGCAACAAGTCTCGACGCGTTGTACTGAATATGGAATATGCAAGTTTTACAAGTAACAGTCGCTGAGCTTCTTAAAATATTATCTGCCTATATTGATAGGTGATAATTGTCTTATTGAGAAGGTTTAATTTAGGTATCATATTGTTTGTGTTGTTGTATTACCGTATGATGGACGGTGTGGATCAATAAGTTATAAATGAAATTGAAAAAAGAAAGTGACATAGAGCCGGATAGCTCAACTGGTAGAGCACTCGGCGCCATACCGACATGGTCTGGGTTCGACTCCCAGTTCGGAACTATACATTTTTTTCTCAATTTATTTATAAATTATTGTCTTATTGAGAAGGTTTAATTTAGGTATCATATTATTTAAAATAACAAGTCAACATTTTAGTTCTTCACTATCGAAACCAAATTAATTTTCATGCACCCCTGCTTACGATTGTAAACCCCCATTTTTTGTCACGTCAAACGTAGACCCCCGTCGAGTCTCCGTGTATCCCTGGGGGTCCACCTGGACCACTTTGGGAATTATCTGGTCTAGGGTAACCTAAAGTGACAATAGTATCTATATACCTTCTTTATCGATATCCATTAGGTACCTACTCCTTAATTAAATATTACTTCACATTTTACATACATTTTTTTTTCAAAGGCAACTTGTTCATTGCTGGTTTTACTTATCTACTTATAACTTACAGGTTACTTCTGCACGTTATTAAACTATCAAAACTATCGGAAAACATCAGATGATATTTTCAGTAATTGCCCCGTAGACAACTTGAAGTCATTACAATTATTCTCGTTATCTCAGACAACCTTTGGAAGTATAAACTGTATCAAATAAGAAGGTGCAGCAGATAATGTTGCGAAACCAAGTGCTCTAAAACATTTGACGGCCTATTGGCCTAGCGTTGTGGTTAGCGTTGTTCTTAAAATATATGTGTATGGTATAAAGGTGTTGATTTCCAAAAAGAGAGATTGAAAGCAAGTGAAACACACATAACTTGATCAGTGTTTTTAATAAATAATAACTTTACTACGACTTTAACTTACAATAATAATTAATATTAAAAAGTTATAACTATTACATTATTGTAATTTGTGTTAATACATTCTACCATGTAACCTTTGTAATATTCTTGGCTATAATGACACTCGTTGCGAGTGTTATCACTTATCCTTATGGTTTGTATAAAGAGCCAGGCGCACACATTAGCTATTAATTTTTTGAGACTAACGAGATATTACCTTCATAATATTATTAATTACCTACTAAGACACACATGACACACGTCATTCAATTAAATTTAGTATAAATATCGAGTAATATACCGCGTGAAAATACCCAGGAACATGCAAGCAATTTATTAGTTAAATTGTATGCTATGGATTTTCGCAAAGAAACGCCTGATTTTAACACGTCATTTACTTTAAAAATTAGAAGACAACATGACAATTCGCAACTTATCTTATTATTATTACCACGCACTCTATAAAACAATTAAACTAAGTAAAAAGTAGTGTATTATTAAGTATATCTGGTTATCAATCACTAATTAACATGCGTTAGTAATTTTATATAGCCTATAACTTTTGAGCGTATTTTGTAGTAGCCGCTACATTTTTCCTAAATATGTGGAGTCTATCTGCATTTACACACGAAGTATAAACATTTTCTAGCCGACCTACGTGCGTCCTGCCTTATATACAGCTTTACAAATGAGACTTTAAGTTTGTATCAAGTAGCTACTTAAATACATCTTTATCTTTATATATATATATATAAAGATAAAGATGTATATATATATATATATATATATAACAAATCTTCTGTGCGTGTGTTTGTAATTGAACTTCTTCTAAACGGCTGCACCGATTTTGATGAAATTTTTTGGATTCGAGAATGGTTTTGATTTACAATTTGGTCTACTGGATGATGTTTTATTATTAATTAGTTTTATAAGTAAAAGTTTACAAGTAAAAATGTTTTACGCCCAACAAAGTGGGTACGGGATGGCTAGTATTATTGTATAGTTAGATAGTAGAGATCCTGATCGAGTGATCAGGATCACGACTTGCGACATTCAGGAAACACACTAATTCTATAATGAAGGGAGCTTCACATTTACATAATTATTATTAATTAATAATATATAATAGTACCAAAATCTTTTGGCGTTATCTTTTTCACTACCATTATGTTGCATCATCTGTTTCAAGATAATTACAATTTTAAAAATTAGACAGGTACTATTTATAAGTGAAAATCACAATTTTCTCCTCTATGCTACATAAAAACATTATTTACAGTATTAAATCTATAAACGAGTTGATGATCCCATCTCTGCCATAAGCTCTCGGTCTGTCCCGGTAGTTATGTCCATGGTGATGCGAAGTATAGACGTAGTTTTGATACGCGTTTTGTGCCACCAATTCGGGATTTCGTCTGGTAGGTTTGACTTGTACAGCTCCAATCACGTTCCCGCTAAGTGCGCCCACCAAATTTGTTGGACGGTAGGTAATGGCAACTTCCCCACCACCTTCGTGGACGGGCTTGATTTTATCTAAAACAAAGGAATTTCGTGATAATATTTTAATAACATTATTGGAAACTGTAGGTATTAATTTATTGTAGCTATTTGTCTACTAAGTCGCGTAACAATAATATCTATGGTCGCTTTCACACCACGCGGATGGATGGATGGATGGATGTTACTCTTTCACGCAAAAACTGAACGGATTTCGATGAAATTTGGTATGGTTGTAGTTTAGGCTCTAGATTAAAACAAAAGCTACTCTTTATCCCGTAAATGTAGTGTTCCCGTGGGATACCCGATGCTATATTTACGCAGGCGGAACCGCGGGAAAAAGCTAGTACTACTAGTACTAGCGGAGCCTTCGGCGGGATTCGAAGCTGCGACTACCGGCTTGAGCGCCGATGCGTTAACCACTGAACCTCAGTGTTTCTGTGCCTCTACTATTAAGCATTGGGCGGTCAAAAATCTAGATCCTTCGTGCGTCGGAAGAGCATGTAGCTAACCAGATTTTCGCTGTATCTGTATCTTATTTAAATGAAACCGGCGAAATGTAATCAGACTCAGAATCAGACACAAAGGGCTCCTTACCATTATACTAATATTTTACGACTTTATTTATTATTTCGTAATTTTTTTGCAAAGCTTTCCAAGACAGTGCATTTTACATGTTAGGCCTCTATATTGTTTATCTCCTGAACTAACAAAGTTATCTAATCCGTTATAGTTTACCTTTAAAGTTTATGACATGGACTACCAGATTTTTCGAGCCAGGCGTTTATCTTTTGTGGCCGTTTTATTGGGGGGAAGGGGGGGGGGGGGGGGGGCTTATTTTAACAAAAAAATGCGTTTTAAAGTTGAATATCTCGCAAACGGATACCTATATCAAAAAATTGTCTTTGTAACCTCTCAATATTTTTAAAAGACCTATTTAATTAAGCCCCACACTATGGGGTAGACGCGAAAAAAAACGGCTTACCCAAAAAAATATATTGTTCTATATTTAATTTTAGCACCGGTAAATACACATAATATCCATGCTAAGTTTCATCTTTCTAGCACTAACCGTTTGAAGGATAAGACGGACGGACAGAGATGATGAAACCATAGGTAAGGGTTCCGACTTCCGAGACGTGAACCACGGAACCCTAAAAATGAGATGTCCACACTAGCTGACTCACTGACATATAGACGCACGCACAGCCGTAACCGCTAACGGTAGAAATGAGAAATTTGAACAATAGTTTTAATTTACAACGTAGACGCACAATAAGAAGGGATTTTGAAAAATTTCTCCCTTAAAGGGGTGAAATAAGGGTAGTAAGTTTGTATGGAAAAATTTTAAATTTGCACCGATCGATGAAAATTGAGATTCAAGCTTTTAAAATGCAATGGGTTTCATTTTTGAATGCAATGAACATAAAGTCCACGAGGACGAAATCGCGAGCTAAAGCTAGTTATTATAATAATATTTCTAATCATCACCGTAACGGAGAGATTACTTATACCTTGGGTCTATATTATCTTTTGATCTACTACGACCGGTCTAAAATAATGCGCTTTACCTTACTAATTAAATGAGAACAAGGAAAAAACACGCCGGTTTCTCATATTAACAACCAGTGGTAATTGATCTCGATTTAATACGAAGACGGCAGTTTAGAGGCACGCCTAAATCAACTCTAAATAGCTACTTGACTAGATAACTTACTTTAAGCCATTACCATAAATGCGTATAAATAAATTAGAATAACTTTGGTATAAATTGTAAGGATATGAAAATATAGGCGCGCAAACTTAAGCGCTACCTGACATCTTTTGAATTATAAATTGTAGCGCTCTGACTTGGCTCCGGCTTTCAAAATTACGCCCATTATGTTGTAACACGCCAGACCTTTCCTACATATTGAGTGCTCGATTCGACTCTCAATTCAGTCATTAAATTTCATTTATTTATTTAAATGGTCTATAGAACATGGCTATTGGCTATAGAAATAGATAGCATTAAATGTTTTGTAAGTAAAGCCGCTTTTACAAACATAATTCATCGTCACGATCACTAATAAAGATGCCTTATGAAATATAAAATACCTACGTATTACTGAAACTTTAACACCTTTCCATCCATAACCTATATTCTTCACATTAGGGTCTGTTCACACTACGACGATAAACGCGCCATGTCGAGTGTCGTTTCGTTTCGGTGTGATTTCAAGATTTTACCCTCAATGTTAGGTATATATTCTATTGTGTCGTTTCCTTTGTTTGGAAAATCAGGCACCTTTTAATATTAGCGCCAAATTTGAGTAAAAAAACATGACTTGTGGTCCTTGAAAATCTACGACCTCTACAATTGCATTTATTTCGAAAGGTACGAAACGGTTTTTCCTGATCGTCAAATCTCTCTTAGCTTATGACTCATTTAATATAGATGCCTTTTATGTGTAATATGAGTTATAGTGACCCCAATTTTAAGTATAAAAACATGGTACCTACTACCTAACTACCTAAGGATGAATCAGAACGCTTAGTAAAGTATCTAGTACTTTTCTAAACTTTACATTTTACCAAAGGAAACTGGAAATATGCAATGAGTGAGAATGCTGAGGGCATAAGCTACAAAGTTAATGGCAGCTTTTTAAGCTACGAGGAACTTCACGGGACAAGACTACTGTCATGAAAATATTAATTGTACTACTATTATAAATTTGAAAGTTTTTAAGGATGGATGGATGGATGTTTGTAACTCTTTCACGCAAAAACTTTATACCATCATAATGTGATGATGTATGGTGTGACGATGGTGGTGATTATGATGATTACTCTGATTGACATAGTGGCTTAAGCTTGCAGTTCTTTAAACAACGCCGAAATCCTCAAATATGTATCTATAAGGAGTCAGGAGTTCTGTTCAGTACTTTTGGATCCAGGGTATACATTGGAGCAAAATCTTACTTTTTGATAGCATATGCCTAGACTACTTCAGAAAAAGTAGTAATTACATATGTGTCCATATAAATTTCGAAGAGTTCCCTCGATTCCTCATGGATCCCATCATCAGGTCACCACTTTTGTGAAATCGGGGCCAACCATGTCCAAAAAAGGAGGACCATATATATATATATATATATATATATATATATATATATGGTCCTCCTTTTTTTGGAAATCGGTTAAAATAAATTTTCTCATTTTTTTTTGGAAATTGAAAAAATTGCGTAATTATTGCTTGATCCACTATAGCTTTAATTACGTAAACCACTTAGCTCTTTTTCTTACAGTTTTTAAATTGTCAGCAACTTTATCAATAATAACACAGTTTATATTTACTGAACTCGTTGTATATGGATTTCTATTTTTTTTTTAATAATTTGATTTTGTTGAATTATGTGAAATACATTTTAATTTGAACCTTTACAATTTTATTGTTCTAAAACTTTAATTTATGTTGATTTTATAGGAACTTACTATTTCTGTTGACTATTTTTAATTAATAAATCTATTGATATAGGTAATATTTATGGCGTTTTTTAAAAATTAATTGACAAATTACGAAAAAAGTGATTAATATGACAAAATCGATTATTTATTAAAGTATTTTTCATGCTACAAAAAACAGATTAATTAAAAATCTTTTTTTGTTTACAATGTCACATCCCTACTTTGGAGGCCGATAACTCGAAAATGGTTGACTTTGTAAAAAAAGTTATCTATAAAACCTTGCCTTTATTTTATAAGACCTATTCAACGATACCCCACACGATGGGGTAGAAAAAAAAACTTTTTTTTTCATCTCCATTTCACATGTATGGAGAGCCACCCCTAAAATGTAAAATTATTACTATTTTATGATGCCAAAACCGATATCTATATACAATCTTTAACTATATCAAATTTCATCCATTTATATTCATAATTACAGAAGCTAGAGGCGCGGACAGACAGACAGACAGACGGTCGGACAGAGTGAAACTACAAGGTTTCCTTGAGTATAACGGAACCCTAAAAAGGGACTACAAAGACTATTCGTTTATGACATGTATAACAACTTGATTGTGGAAAGCTTTTTAGAAAATTGCAAATGAAGACAATAAAATAGTCCATTTCAATTTTCATTAGAACTTGGGGTGATAAGTCATAACATTTACTTTACGTTTGCAGCTTTAATAATAAGCACAATATTTAAGCTTCCTTGAAGGCTTCCTGCAGGTCGGCTATGTTTAATAGAGGTTTAAAACTTATAACCAATAACTTACCCGAAGGCTGGTGCTCTGGCTGTGGTCTGTAGGCGTTAGAACCGAAATATCCTCCACTAGGAGGTCTCGTGGGTCCCGGGATTGGTCTCCGAGAAACTGTTGTCGTGGTTGGCCTCGGTGTTGTTGGTCTCAAATAATGTTCGAAGAAGTTCATAAAGAAGCGATTCCGATCATTTCGCCTGCCCGGTTTTGTTACTAAAATGGATCATTATAATATATATTTATTATTCATTATATTATTATTTTAATATAATATTATTTTTTATTCATTAAATAATAAGCTATTTCGTTAAAAATTAAGAAAAATAAAAACTTATAAGTATCCAACAAGTACCTAATTAAAACGTAAATCCTAACCCCTCGAAACAAGTACCTAGTAGATATTTTATTGACATTCAGAAAAAAAAAGTTTGTTCGTATTTTGTGATTCAAATTTCGTTTATTATATTCCAGTATTTTTGCATAGGTAATTAAACCTTCAAAAACTACTCACTGCCAAAACAGCTTTTACCTATCTAACTATGCCTAGATAGGTACTCTATTGCAAGATAGAGTACCTATCCTATATACCATAGAGTAAGTACGCGCGTGAGACTAAATATTTAGTTTAGAATAGAATACGTTTATTTTATTATCACACAACACACATCAAAGTGAAATACAAAAGAATAAACTAAAATTAAGCACATTATTATTTATACTATGTATGTTATGTGACGTCAAAAATTTACCCTAGCTCAGCTATACGCAGCATGCAAGCCTGCTGCACTGGTATTCTGCAAGGGCCAATGAGTGACTTACTACATAAAAATAAACAACAATTACATACACAAGACACTGTTAAGAAAATTACGGCGCAATCGAGTAATGGCTTTGCGCCTTACATAAAAGGAATAACAAAAGATTTTTTTTTTAATAATAAAAGACAAAAAACAAAAGGGCTATGGTATTATGACAAAGTGACATTTGACAGATTACTATCCACATTCTAAAAAAAGCGTGGTCTGTTACGTGGCAGGTTGTGGGCATTAATCTAAAACATAATTAATAACAGCGACATTAATATAATAAGAACAAAAAAAATTAGATTTTTATAGTGAAAAATATTTTAAATGCGACGGACATGTGACACAGCATACAAGACAACGACAAAAAGAAGATAGTCATTTAAGTACATATTTATCTAACACACGAAAACGTGCCGTTAATATTTTGGAAAGTAGACTTCAACGGTATACATAAAACATTACCTTACTCATCGTTTGATCTAGACTTTTAGGCTGACGCTTTTTAGGGTTCCGTGCCCAAATGGTAAAACGGGACCTTTTTAATAAGAGCCCGCTGTCCGTCTGTCTGTCCGTCTGTCACCAGGCTGTATTAAGATACATGATGTTCATGAGTGAACCGTGATAGACAGTTGCCACTATATCAAAAAATACTAAAAACAGTATAAAATAAACATTTAAGGGGGTTCCCATTCAAAAATCTTGAATTTTAGCCTTTTTATATAGAACCCTACGTGCGCGAGTCCATTTCGCACTTGTCCGGGTTTTCTTTTTTTTTAAATAATTTTCCCGCTGAAAAATTGGCTGCGCATTAAATTAATATGTCCTATACAATCAGATACTCACGAGAACTGAGATCATTTTCATCATAGTCTTCTATGACACCACAATCCACCGACTCATTTTCCGGCTCCTCCTGCAACTGACTGGGATAACCACTAGAACTATCCGGCACTAGCAGGTTGTAGAACGCTCCTATGGTCCGGGCATTACGCCTCTGCCCTCCTCCTTCCCTTCTGTGTGGCGCGATTTTATTCGTTGGGCATAGCGGGTTAACTGTAACTGGCTCTATTTCAACCACCACCGTGAACACCTGAATAATATAATTAACAATTAATTTCAATGTAAATAACCACACATTAATTTCTCACAATCCATACGTACAACAATTAAATTCACAATCAGTTTTAACGATTTCATCATTTTACACGATTAGCTTTAATAAAAGCTTTGTTGATAACTGAGTTGTTTCGTAAAATCCCCTTGCTAAGGTTCGCAGACTGCATTGCCCCACGCTCAAGACTTGAATGTGAAAATCCTTGGGCAACAAGCGCGCCTTATACGCGAAATTATGCTCCAAAACTTACTTTAGCGACCTAAAAATTTATATTCTAGACTTAATCAATAAACGGTCGTATTGATTAGGCAAAGGAAAACTTAAATTAAGATTTAGGTACGGCAGCGGGCATCCTGACCTAATTCCGTCATTTATCCTTTCACCTTTGTTTACAAATCTATAACGTAGACGTAACGTAACGTAACGTTTACTTAAACTGCCTAGGTAGTTGTTACCTAGGTAAACACAATTTGTTTCAGTATTGGATTTTTAAATAATCTAATATACAGGTTGACCGTTAATTAATGGACAACCCTGAAATGTGTTATAGTAGAACTTATGGCCGTTAAAAAAAAATACAAGAAAAAATCTATCATCAGTAGTACTTAAGATAAGTTTTATTTAGAGAAAAGTCTACATTTTTTTAGTTTATTTTAGGTTTTTGAACACTATGACCAGAAATTAATTAATTATATCGGTTTTTTATTGTTTTTATATGACTATTACACTATGCTGATAAACAGACAGTAAATAGTACGACTACCTATTGCACTTTAAAAAAAAATGCAAGTTCATTTATTTTAGAAAAATTGCAAAACAAATAAAAATAAAAAATAATTTTTTTTCGAAAAAATTAAATAATATTTATGGGTTAAACTTACACCACCCTTATCATAGGGGTTGAAAAAATACATTACGATAAATAGTATGACTAGCTATTGCACTTTAAAAAAAAATGCATGTTCATTTATTTTAGAAAAAGTTGCATAATTTATTTTTTAATCGAAATTTAAACATTTAGGGTATAAAAAAATGTATGAAGGCATGAGTGGCCAATATTTTTTAAATAATATCGGTTTCAAGTAGATTTTATAATGGTACAATTTATCATTGTATCTATAATGAATAGTGAATTATTGCTATTAATGTAGAAAAGGAGAAAAATGTACTGAAGAAAGAAATTTGTAATTGGGGAACTTTAAAAAATAATTGTACCTGACCATTGGGGGTTAATAAAAAACAACGTTTAACATTAATAACACTTTATTTTACACGTATTTACAATAAATGTTCAAATTGTTGGCCTCCCACTCATAAGCAGACCCTACATCTACGGATAAATGATCTTCTGAGCAATCAGTATATCGTCAATCACTTATTTTTGATGCGGCTGCTCTGATACGGCTACGTAGTTTTTCCAAAGACCATACCATTATAAAATCTACTTAAAACCGACATTATTTAAAAAATATTGGTCACTCATCCCTTCATACATTTTTTTTATACCCAAAATGTTTAAACTTCGATTAAAAATAAATTAAGCAATTTTTTCTAAAATATATGAACTTGCATAATTTTTTTTAAAGTGCAATAGCTAGTCATACTATTTATCGTAATATATTTCTTCAACCCCTATGATAAGGGTGGTGTAAGGATAACCCCTCAATATTATTTAATTTTTTCAAAACAAAATATTTTTATTTTTATATGATGTGGAATTAATAAGTACATTTCACAGTCAACTTAAGTAAAAAGAAGATAATGGATAAAAAGAAGAAACCCAGTGCATTTAAGCGCAGACAACGTCAGGAAGAGAAAAAACTAGGCAAAAATTACCGAAAATTTACAAATTTATTAGTCAGCCGTCTACAAGCATTATTAACCCAAATATTTTGGACAATGTGATTTTGTCTAATGTAGACTGTAATGCAGGCTGAGAAGCCTACTGAAGATGATCTGACAATTATTAAATGTAGCTATATAATAATTATATATACATTTTATTTTGACTTGCGTATTGATAATGATATTATAATAATCTGGATTACGAGTAGGGTCATTGTGGCAACAGTGGGTCACACTTTTTTTCAAATCACATAGCTCCGTAACTATAGACTAAGCGATAGACGTAAAATTTTTATGGAAAAAAGTTAGGTTTCTTGGCTACATTTTGGTTAAAAAGGTTTTAAATGCATTTGCTGGTTTTTGAATAGTAAATATTAAAAAAAAAAGGTTTTTGACCCACTGTGTCCTTAGGTGGGTACACAGTGGGTCAACCCTGAGGGCACAGTGAATCAGGAGGATATTGGAATATAAAAAGATAAGTAATTTCTATTTTTTTTATTTTTTTATTAAATTCGTGTTTTAGGTTACACATAATATAATATTACGTCTTCAATTTTATAAGAAAAAAATAAAACATTATAACAAATTATATGTCTTAGCTTTTAAATGTAACAATATAATCTTTGTTTAGTAATTTTACCCATTAAGTGGCATTTCAGTGGTTGTTAACTTTGATTGGAATGATAGTAGGTATGTAAGATATTTATAAAATATATAAATAGTGTTCATAAAAATAGTAAAATTAACCAACAAAAAAATAAGCACTCATTGCTTTAAAACAAGCCTTTATGTCTTAACAATCTAATATTATGGCACTAGTTTTTTATTACTTATGCACTAAATCCACTGACTAAATCACAATGAGATCTTTGTAGTTTGAACTTATCATTATTTTTTTATAAATTTTGACATAACATAAAATCAACTCTAATAGCTTTCCACATATCAACTAGCGGATATCGATTTGAGAAAAATCAACATTAAAATAGTAATAAGACTGTTGGCGTAAGGTGCTTCCTCCTAGACAAGTTTCACATTTTCGATATTTGTTGATGCTTTTGCTTCGGCTGCGTAACGCTGTAGCGTTGAAAATGGAATATTCTTTTCCCTTGCCACAACACGTATCTTTTTTCCCGATGCAATTTCTAGAAGAGCATCTTTCATGTTGTCTTCGGTGTGGTTACCTATTTTCCTACATAACGGGCGTTTCTTTGGCATTCTGTAAAATAAAAATATAATTATAGTAATCATTTTCATCGTGTGGGCACAGTCGACCCACTGTACCCACTTTAGAGATGACCCACTGTATACCAATGACGCCATTTTATTTTATGACGCAATAACAGAAATGTTTACTGTGACAATAATCCTTACTGTACTGTCAAATGAGGACTTAATAACTACTTATTGCGTTAAAATTATAACTCAGGGGATAATATTAATATATACGGAACAAGGAAAGAACAAAACTTACGTATTTTTTTCACTTTTTCGATCTAAAATCACATTTTGTTCTCTGTAACGTGCACTATTCATAATATAAAAAAGTACTCTGTGGTGCACTACACTTCAGAGCGGCGCACTGACTGGCGTGGTAAGGCTATAGCCGAGCTCGAATCTACTGTGAAAGAGACGCAACTAGAGCCTTACTCTTTCTGTCCAATATGGCGTTGACTCAGTGTGCCCCTTTGACCCACTGTTGCCACAATCACCCTAATCTGGAGTACGACAAATTCGGAATACGACAAATACCGAACAAACGATTATAAATAGTTGGTAAGTTCGATCTGGGGGGGGCTCGTTCATTTCTTGCCCCAGTGCCCTCGATTACCTAGCTACGCCACTACTTATTTATATTAAATACTAGCTTCGTTCGAGCGAATACCCATTGCACCCCCGTGGAGTACCTAGGTATATATTTCGAAAAACCATATTAACGGTTTTCTACGTTATAATGGTTATAGTAACTACAGTACCCGGCGATAAATATTGCTCATCGACCTTTGGAAAGAGACAATCGGCTAATTTCGGCTTCGTAGAGCGTTATCTCTGTCGTACGAAATACAAACAGTCCGGTATCTTTTAGGAGCTATTAAAACAATAATAATTATGATTTGCTTCTTTTGATAATTCTTTTTATTATTTGTATAAAATACA
Organism: Phengaris alcon alcon; assembly: GCA_037179445.1. Taxonomy (NCBI): domain Eukaryota; kingdom Metazoa; phylum Arthropoda; class Insecta; order Lepidoptera; family Lycaenidae; genus Phengaris; species Phengaris alcon. The sequence continues at coordinate 384,829 of JAYRCH010000354.1, forward strand.
CCAATTTTTCTATAAGTGATGGCTTTAGGTTGGGCTAATATAAAATAAAAAAAACATGTTCACATTATGTTTACGTATATTTTGGAAAATTACAGCTGTAGTGTACATAATAAACACCATTATACCTATTGTTAGAATGAGACATTGTAATAAAAATAATAATTCTAATTCTCAATTACTTACATTTCGCTATCTGTGCTCTCAAAGAGGTTGTGGGAATGTATCGGCAAGCCCCAAAGGGAGATCTCCGACCGAGCGAGGTGGTATGCTCGGTCAGGTCGAAGCCTACTTGTATGAATTTCAGACGTCGTATATATAGTGCCGATCTTAGAAAACTTCGATAGCGCGATTTAGGATTGTGGCGCTAATTTGGTCCGCAACATCACTCTCCCTCGAAGACCTGAGATCGAATCCTGAGTCGCCAGTGCCAGAGAGTCCCAGTGAGTCGGAACTGTGCTGCTGCTGCACGGGCTCCAGTTAGTCGGAGTGTTGCCGTGCGGGCCGATGCTACGTGCTGACCAGGAGAGATGTGCTCTGCTTGCTGACTTGCACTCACTACAACGACCGGTTGTAGTGAGTGTGCCCGTTGAAGCCGGTGAGGGTTCGACCAGGCCGCTGTGCGTTGAGGCTGGTGGTCGAGGTACCCGATGAGGCTGAAGCTGGCTGGCGTGGTGCGGAGGGGTGGGGAATGATGATGATGATGTCTAGACGGAGGCGTGTTCTGTCGAGGGTCACCAAAGTGGAAATATGGTGGCAAGCCCCATATCTGTAAGCAAGCAATATCTGCGTGACAAAACTCAACGTAAGCTGTTGATATTTCACTACACAAACTTTCAACCCCTATTTCACCCTTCTAAGGGTCGAATTTTTCAAAATCCCTTCTTAGTGTGCGTCTACATTCTAAATTAAAGCTACTGTCTCACGTTTTTACTATTAGTGGTTACGGCTGTGCGAGCGTATAGTCAGTGAGGATATCACCTTTTATACAATATGTATAGATTAATAGCAATTCCGTACTCAAGAGCAAACTGTACAATGGAAATGGGAGTATGTTTTTGGAATTTGATATAACGCATGCGTGGGATTTTGTGGTGGAGTCACGTAATACAGGGTGGGCCATGAATTAGTTAACAATTTAAAAAATCATATAAAAAAAACCATTTGACATATTTTTAAAATTGTTTATTGATAAGAAAGTTAATGATTTGGAATTTATTTTTTTAAAATAACATCATCTAAATGACCACCGTTTCAATTTTTGCACTCTTCTAAGCGAGCACCGAAATTTTCGAATACTCGTCGACAAAGAGACCGCGAGATCGCCGACATTTCTTCGCTAATTTTTTCCTTTAATTCACCTAGTGTTTTTGGTTTATGGATGTAAACACGACTCTTCAAATAACCCCATAAAAAGAAGTCTGCTGGGGTTAAATCTATACTCCGGGGTGGCCATGGGATGTCGCCTCGTCTGGAAATCAGCTTTTCCGGAAACATTTCTTTGACCACCGGCAGGGACTCGTTAGATGTGTGACAAGTGGCTATCTAATTTCAATATACGGCGCAATGATGTACGGGATAATCCTAATTCAGCCGAACATTTGCGCGTCGATAAATGTGGATCACGTAGAACTGATGCGGAAACTCGCTGCACGTTCTCTTCGCTCCGAGAAGTCCGTGGGCCGCCGGTTTGCTTCAAGTTTAGTGTAGATCCCGTCTCTTCGAACTTCTTAACCCATTTCTTTATTAATGGAGCACTCGGACACTGATTTAAATCGTGTAAATCGTATTCAACGCGAAATAAGCGTCTCACAGTAATGAGCGAACTGTTGTTTAGATAAAGTTGTTTCACACAATAAGCGCGCTGCGGCCCCGTGAATCGATCCATTGCTACTAAATTTCCGAGAAGCGAGCTAGTGGTAAGTTCCCTCCCCGCTCCCCGCGCGGCTTGTATTAGCGCGGGATGTTAGGTTAAAATGTTAACGAATTCTTGGCCTGTATATAATTACCTCATGAGGGCGGCGTCACCTCGCGTGTATTTTATTTTTTTTTGTTTTAGCCGTTTGTTTGACTATTTGTGTCCCACATTCCACTGCTGGGCAAACGCCTCTCTTTCGCTCCATTAACGCGATCCTTGGTATAGCCTTTATCAATCACATGCAACTTATTGCACCACCTTTTCCGCTGAGCAATCGGTGTCCTTTAAAAATACATGCACAATATTATAATATTTATTATAATCCATTTATCTACGCATTCCAGAAACATGGATCCCCAACTGGATTGTACCAGTGTGATCACTTCTTCTTCTTTTGGTATAGCCTTCCCTGTAATAGGAGTTGCCAACGTCAGAGTGATGCAGTAGATGTTCAGTGAAAAGCTGATGGCGTACAGTGGGTCACATCTTTATAAAAATCAATACTGAAGTGTCATTGTGATTTGTCAAATGTCACTGATGTCATTATTTGTCCGAACTGTCAAGAAACTAGTGCAAAACTGCAAAGAAATAAAAATTGTCGCATTTTTTTTTAAATTTAAATAAGATCCTAAAATGTCCCACATTTCAATAATGCAAATTTAATATTTTAAAAATTTAAATATACATAATCCTGTTCTATTTATTTTATGATATATCAAACAATGGCTAAACGAGACCCTATAGTATATTTAGGTTATGAAGGTGAAGTTATTGGTGAAAAAAATATTAATCATTTGAATTATACTGTTAATAAAATTGGCGGCAAGCCTGTAAGTATTATCTTTTATATTTGTCGTTACTTTGCTGCTATTTCCGAGATGTATACCAAAAAATAAATAAAATATTCATGTATGAAATATATTTTATTAATTTACAGAATTGGCCACCTATAAGTGATATTAATTTCGCAAGCAAATGCCCACTATGTAACTTACATAGAATCCTGTTAGTACAATGCTATGCTCCATTAGAAAACTCTGTCTACTACCGAACATTGTATGTGTTTGCTTGTATCAATCCTAACTGTTGGATACAATCTGAAAGGTATTTATTATTTATTCTAAATTTCTTTATAATTAACATATAGATTATTTAATTTTTAATTTCTATTTTTTCTTTATTAGATGCAATAAAATTGAATGATTTGTCATCATACTTTGGTTCTACTCAAGTTTATTTATTTGTAAGTGACTACTTAAAAATAGTAGGTTATTCTATATTTATTACACAAGAGTAAAAATTTTTTGTTACATGAATTATTATGACTGAATTATATTATGTTTTTGAAGTGCTGATTGAAAATATATGCTCAGTTTTTTTCTTTCAGCTCTAGTATTTGAGAAATACTTTATAAAATAAGTGTAATTTGATGTTTTTTGCATACCTGCAAGAGTTACTTATAGTTATTGCCTTGTATGATGATATACATGACAGTTCTCATATTCCAGGCTACACAAACTTCTTGCAAGTAAAAAAAAGTAATCGAAATAAATAATTTACTACTTGTGTAAAGAAATGTTTATTCTAAAATTACAAATTAAACGAATAATATTATTTTAATCTACTGTACTCTATTATTATTTTGCTCCGTGCCCTAGTGGGTAGACCATTTGTTTCGCACTCGAGAGAGTTCAGGTTCGATTCCCAGGTTGTGGTGTGTATCAATGAGACATTTTCAGTTCTCAAGTACATTATACGGACGCTCTAACGGTGAAGTAAAACATAGTGAGGAAACCCGCACATGGTTGGTCCCAGACGTATTGACTAGTCATTCCTCTGTACTAGGCTGACTGTGTTGTGAGAATGTCATATGGTAAGCAGTATGTGCTTGGGCAACCATATGACATTTAAAAACCGACTGTCCCAGGCTCTACAGCATTTCATGAGTGGTTACTTCGCTCAGAGAATGAAAAAGAAAACGCTTTTCATCCAATAATGGATGAAAAGGCCTAAGTTTATTATTATTCAATGTAAATTATATAATGGAATTGATTAAGTTTTGTTAGGTAACTTCACTAGGATTGTCAATTAATATCTGTCACGCATACGTTAGTACGTTACGTTAGTACGGCACGTTAGTACCTTATATGGTTTGGAGTATTTTGTGACTAAAGTCTTTGAGATTTATGCCAAACAAAAAATTGTTAACTTAATTAAACATCCATGATCTGACCTTGAAAATATTAAGATACTCAGCTGAGGGAGGAGCTAAACAAGGGTTACTGAAATACCCACATGATTTGAGAATACTGCAAGAGCATTAAGCAAAGCTCTTGTAAATCGAAACAAGCAAAAACATAAATCATATAAATGGTTTCTTTTTAATTATTTATATGTACCAAACAAAAAAATAGCTTTTTTCTTTGAAATCAAAAATTTGAGCTAATGCAAAAAGTCTTGATGTACAGAACTGAAATCAGCAACCTTGAATTAGTGAAAGTTGTCACAAAATTCCACACAACAAAAAAAACTTCTAATTTTGTTCCCTTGTGTTCTCATTATAATACTAATATTTTCTTTTAGTTGGTCCTGCATCAGATGTCAGGTTCAAGAGGAGCACAATAGTACAGAGACTTTTGTTGCCATCCCCAGTGAAACTAATTTAAGCTGGTGCCAAGGGTCTGATGACTGGGACAGCAATGACAACTGTGATTCCAACAATGGCAATGTAATGAATGTTGATAACGCTCAAAGTCTGAATAACCAGAGGTGAGTTTACTTAATGATGCAGCCTTCTGTCCTTTTTCCATATGTTTTATTTCTTACTTAGCTATTTCTTATCTGCTTTAGTTTTTTCTTGTTAACCACGAATAGGCAATTAACATCTGTATTTTATAATTAACAGGGCATCTGATGAAGAGGAAGAAAGTAACTCTTTAGAACTGGAAACAGTTGAACAAGCAATGGGCAACTTACACGTGTTTGATGCCCACAATGCCAACTTGTCGCCTGTTCAAGGTATATCCTTAAAATTTTAAGTACCATTCTTTATGACAGCTATAATTTAAAAAAAAAACACTAACGTCAAATCTGCTTATATAGTAATATATTTTAAATCTGCTACTTCTACACTTCACATAAAAATTGTCTAGCTATTATAAATATATTTTTTCATCCATCAGGTGCTGTGGGAGCCATTGGAGCTCCAATACCAAAGGCTGAGCTTGAAGGTGGTGATGAATCTGATTTAGTTATAGTTGAAAAACGCACTTCACCAACAAATAATATGGAAGCTTTGCTAAACCAAGTATGCTGCCCTTGTGTGTTTTTTATGCAGTAATATTACATTCAACCAATAGAAATAATTTTTATTTTTATGCTGATACACATTTTATACTTTATCATTGTTTTGTCAATTCTCAATTTGTAATTATTTGTAATAAAAAACTTGTCTATTTCAGACAGCAGAATTATCACCAGATGTTAGAAGTCGACTTGTTTGTGGACCTTTAGAATTTGTGCCAAAATATATTTACGTAGAACAAGAGTGGAGAAAATCGACAAATAATGACGACAAAGTGACTGAACTGCTCAATAAATATAAGAAAGAAAATGGTGAATAACAAAGTTAATTAGTTACACCTCTCCTCATTTATGTTCTATTAATATTATTTTGTTAAGAAAGCTTTAATTTAAAATCCGTAGTTTTCAATGTTATGTTAAACCTATTTAACATAGGTTAATTGATTTATTATAGAAATTGAAGTTGGGAATGTAGCAGAGGGTGTAGCTGGCGGATCTGAAGAGGAGACTTATGAAGAAACTTTACCATTGCATGGCGATAAACTCTTTCACGCTTTCCTTACAAGGATACATGATAATCCTGGACATATATTAAGGTATGTAATTTTGAACTGAAACTTTTTATAACTCCTTATAATATATAAGTATGGGATGCAAAAAGAAGAAAAAAATATCTTTCGAGGATGGCAGACTGAATTTTCCGTATAAAAGAGATATGTCAATTTAATTTTCATTTATGACATAAGTGAAAGCGTTTGGACGCGTAGATCTTTATTACTCAAGAGACAATTTATTATACTTCCAAAAAATTACTAGATTTTTTGTATTTTCTGTTAGAAAATTACAAAACACATTTTGTCTCAGATACTCAAGAGACGCGCCGCCGTTACTGGGCGCACCTCTGCAAATACCAGCAAGCTCCTTGGACTCCCGTATACCTTCCTGCAAGCGATGCGGCTCCACGCTCACATGCGAGCTACAACTTATCCCAGCGTTCTCCGAAACTCTATCTCTGGTGCCAAACATTCCGCTATCACACTTACATTTCCTGTCAGTACTCATTTTCACTTGCTCCAGAAGTTGCTGGCAAGCAAATGACAGTTTCGTTGAGGAGACTGTTATATTTCAGCCGGAAGTCATTTAAGTTATATACAGCAGTGTATTTATTTATTGTCAAATACAGAGAATAATATTAGAAATTGTAACTTCTTTATAAAAGGTTATAAGTGCCACTATTATTTCTGTTGCAGGTTTAATGTTCTTTGAGAAAGTCTTTGGTAGTAATAGCTATTTAATGAACAGAAACGAACAATAGAAAGCTCAACTTAAGAACAGTATAAGTAATAAGGTTTAATCGTAACAATTGCTTCTAGATAGTAAGAGCCAAATTGAATAATTAGAATATTAAGTACATCTTGAAATAATTTAAGTGCTCTTAGAAGTGATTGATAAACAAGAAAAGGATGGTTTAAAATGAATATATTAAGAGAAAGTCTAGTTTGTGTGTTGTAATGAGCTAGTATAACTTTAAAACTACAATAATTTGCAATAACAAAATCCGTATTAAAAATTTAATTATATACTACACTTTCTTAATGTCCCTCAGCAAACATCGTATTTCTGCGGTAGTGACACGATATTTCCCAAAAAAACGAAGTTTCTCAAAAGACATAACGAACGAATTTGCATGCAGTAATATTATTAAAATTATCTGTAAATTATCCGTCCTTACAAGCTTTGTTGGTGTTACTTTGCTTTTTTCTGTTTATTACATATTGTTGTCTTAAATTCTTTTCTCTCGTTCGCGAACAAAAACACAACACTTTGCCGACACAATACTTTGCCGCTATAGTGCCGCGCAATCTTGCCGCTGGTTTCGAGAACGGGTTTGCGTCGCCCGCGCCGTCATCACGAAATTCGAAGCAGCGGCCTTAAGGTCTCTTGCTTCGTGAATTAGCTAATACTACAATAAACATACTACTAGCATTTAATATTGTTATGCTACCCATAAGGTATTAATTTATTTATATTTAATATTAGATTAATAACAAACTTTTTTTTATATTTTTTTATTTACCCATATATTACTGAAGCTTTACCAATTTTCAATTGTATTTAAATAACCTATGTATTTCTGATTTTGAAATATTCTTAATTTAATATTTATGTGTATGTTAAACTATGTGAGCCTGCAGTCGCCTGTAATATAACATTTCAGATTTCATTTTGAGCATTCAATTATGCAATAGGCATGTTGACTAAAAAAATAATTTTCGTCTATTCAATGTTTGACAACATGATGGCGGTAGCAGATTGTGACGTCACAAAATGTTTTGTGAGAAAGAGATGGGCAATATTTTTGATATGATTCTGAATTTTTAATCGCGTCAACCTAAATTAACTTTTTCTTTTAGATTTATGTATCTATTCAACAATTTCAAAATTTAATTTGTAGAAAGGTGATATTCGACACTAGGTAACATCCCAATTGTGAAGAGCGGCCGTGCTCGACTCTGTAACATTTCAGATGAATGCTCTCACTACGTACGCTACCTAAAAATATATATCTTATATATACCCTTAAAGGTACAAAAATATTAATCTTCATGAACGATAGATTGAAAAAAATGTATAACTTACTTCATTAGCTGGCCTATGAATTGTCTCACCTTAAGCATGTAAAATGTGAACTTAGGATAACGAGGTCCTTCCATTATTTTTAAAATAATATTAAGACATATTGATCGTGCTTTATTAAACTCTACCTACGAGTGTACTTGTATGTATCATTATTCATTATGATACATATTATTAATTCAAAAAATATATTTCATTTTTATGCGCCGTTCTTAAGCTATTAATAATTATTGTAAAACGTCCTAGAAATGTATGAAAATAAATTTTATTTCAACAAAATAATGAGTATTGTTTCTAAATAGAACCTTAGCATAATATTTTTATTACCTACTACTAATATATTGTACATGCACTTAGGTATGGCTTCGTTAGAAACAATTTGCTTTTATCTCGGCTATCTTTACGAATAGGTATAAAAAATCAAAATGCAGATGTTCTTGTATTTTCTTCTATTTTCTTCTAGATCACTTTAACATGTCTAAAAAAACTATTAGTCAGCCTCATTTGCAAAACTGGAGTAAGTACATTGGGAGAAGTAGGTCAATAAACTTCCGTGCCACATCTCATGGGCCATGACTCATAATCATAATATAGAGCAGTGTTTCCCAAACATTGGTCTGCCATGGCCCGGTAATTTTGTAACGGCCCCTTCGTGACTCACTCTACACTTTTAAACCCTGTACAGCCTGAGCTTGGCTCTCGATTCGGAGGTAATGGGTTCGATTCGCGCATTGGAACAACAAAAAAATGTTGTTACCAAGTCTGGTTAGGACAATGCAGGCTGATCACCTGATTGTCAGACAAGAAGGATGATCCAAGCATCGGATGGGCATGTAAAAAGTAGGACCTGCGTCTGATCTCCAGTTGTGTCGGTTATCCGTCCTACTGGGTTACGAGAGTAAAGGAGGAGAGAGAGGGCGTGTAAAAGTCGGTCCTGCGCCTGATCTCTCGCCAGTCGAGTCAGTTACTTGTTCCAAGAGAGAGTGCTCTTGTGTACTGCACACACACTTGGGCACTATAAAATAACTCCTGCGTAGCTGACCTGGTTTCAATAAAACCGGCCACCGTCACCGAAATCGGTGTGGTGAGCTATTACTTTTAAACCCAAGCTGGTTACATTCGGTAAAGTAATACACATTTAATAATTGTAAAAATGTTTTATCAATACTAGGCATATTTTGAAATATTCTATTTTGTCACCGAATCTAGTATTTAATAGTTACCGGTGATGAAATACGGAGCCGAAACGTGGTCATTCACAACGGAACTTATCCATAAGCTTCGTGTCGCTCAAAAAGCTATGCTCGGAGTATATCTGCGTGATAGAATCAGAAATGAGGAAATCCATAGCAAAACCAAAATTACCGACATAGCCAATAGACCAGCGCATTATCAAGCCAAAGTGGCAATGGACTGGACATATTATAGCGGGCTATATGTCCCGAACCAATGGCCGCTAGGGCCGAAAGGATCTCGAGTGAAGACCTCGAACTGGACGTCCAAGCGTAGGACGGCCTCCCACCAGCTGGCTTAGCATGGCGATCCGAAAAAATAAAATTTAAGAAGAAATATTCTATCCAAATAGTTCGTTGCAAAATAGTTCTTAATCCATGGTGACAAGGTTGTCAATAGAAGTCAACATTTCTAAACAGCCATATTTTTAAAATGTCTGCCGGGAAATCTTCTGTGAAAAACGAACAAATATCCTGTTGAACGTCGCGCGATGACACACGGCACGCGAAAGGTCGATTTTTCCACCTGCACAAATTTAGCATCCCATCGAAGGATTTTAGAAATAAAAATACGTCTACGTTAGGTCTGTATAGGTCCACCATAATTTTCGTTAGGTCGCCTATAGTTTTTAAAAAGATAATTATTTTTAAGTTTTGCAAAAAAAATATTTTCATATAAACGGAAACTGATTAATCTCTAAATTTTCAGCATTGCCTTTTCAATAACCTATCTATCTATAACTATTTCTTAAAAACGTTGCCACATTCAATCATTTGGCAAAGTTTTGCGATACAAGTTTGACGTTTCTAACAAATAGTTATTGGTAGATAGGTTTAATGAAACAGGTCATAAAAGGACTTCAATCCACCAAAAGCAAAAAAAACGAAAAGAAATGGATTTGCTTTCTCTTTCTCTGGGTTTGCCATTGATATTTGTGAGACAGTTAATTAGCCCAGAGACTGCTTTAGACCACGAGAGTTTTTTTTGTGGTTGCGACAGAAAAAACTGCATTGTAAATAGAACTCTGTGGTAGTACAATTGAGGTGAAAATCGAAGTGTCAAAAGTTAGATTTGACAGCTGTACACGATTTTCAACTTGTTTTCATCCGGATGCAGATGCGGATTTCTAAGTTGATGCGGATGCGGATGCGAATATTTGCAAAATCCCTGATCAATAGTGTAATTTTTTTTTATTTTTGCTAACAAGTCCGCTTCAAGGCCATGATATTGGATTTGCAGGCTGGACGATGAGTAACTCGCTAAAAACTCAAGACTGCGCGTGCAAAATATATAACATTTTTAGTTATTATTAACACTACAATCAAATAGAAGGAAATGCAATTCTCAAATGATTTTCTCGTTCATTCATATTTTTTTTTTTAAATGTAGCATAGACTACGAAAAAATTTAATTGAAATACTGGCAGCACAGCAGACCATTGACAAGTCGCCGCTTCGAATCACCGAATGGATTACTTCAGTCATCGTGAATTGAGAAGCGTTTCTAGAAAAGTTCGCGTTTGATCAATTATTTCACGTGGTGTTTAAAATTAATTTTATTTTGCTTTAATTGTGCAAAGAAAATGTCTGCAGAAGCGCCAGTACCTCCTCCAGTATTATGGGCACAGAGGAAAGATGACGTTTTTCTCACTTTTAGCGTTGAATCCAAAGATCCTATTATTAAAATAGAAAAAGATTCCGTATATTTTAAGGGTGTCAATGTGCAAGATAAAAGAAATCATGAAGTTACAATCGAATTATATGACACAGTAGTTCCAGAAAATAGTGGCTACATTAATAAAGGTCGTTGTATAGAGATGGTTCTTCGAAAGGAGAAAAAAAATGCGTCCTATTGGCCATCCCTCACAAAGGATAAAAAGAAGCCACATTACCTTAAAGTAGACTTTAATAAATGGAAAGACGAGGACGATGAAGATGCTGACGGTGGTGGCGACAATTATGACATGGAGGAAATGCTACGAACAATGGGCGGCGGGGTTGCCGGTGATAAGGGAGAGAAACCCTCGTTTGACGATCTGGAGAGTGATTCAGACGATGAAAATTTGCCTGATCTGGAATAGGAACTTGTAGTGTATTTGCTTGTTTAAATAAAATTCAATACATTTTGTATATTAAGGTTTTTACAGTTAAAAATAAAATATTATACACCAGCTATTTTTTATTTTTTGTATCTTTAATTAAATAGAAATCAGCATGTATGTAATGAACATAGTTGTTATATTTTTAAGTAAAAAATATTGCAGTTACATTGCAATAACTCTAATTTTCAAAACAATGTAAATCATTCTTCTCTGCATCTGCATACGGCATCTGTATTTTGGTATAAATAAAAAACACCTAATGTTCATTCTTTTAGAAACAAATGTTTTATTTGTTAGAAAACTTATGAGCTTACTGTTTGGTTTAGGTATTTATCTTATTATATTTACAGTCAGATTAATTAGGGTGTCATAAATACTATACCATAAAAATAAAACAATATATTTACTTATTATTCAACATAGCTCATACCCAGACTTGTTATGTTGAGAAGAATTTGCTGTATTTTACGGTAAGGTTTTTTTTATGGTAAGTTTATTATTTTTATTAAGGGATATTCCCTTTCCCAAAAAAAAAACAATGACCCAAGATTTGTGTCACATTGTGCCAGTTCAAACTCCTGATTTTTAATAATATTTAATTTCATTCTAAGAGCTTTTCAATCATGGACTAGATTTGCCCATACACTGACTGAAATTCCAAGATGTGACCCAAAGACATCACATTTGTAAGCAAATGTTGTACTGGCTGCTATAAATGTTTACTTGGGAAAGGGTATACATAGGGATCAGCAGCCTGCAGATTATCATAGACTGAATGGAGTGCCTCGGTTGCCAAAAAATTTTCTAGCATAGCGTGTTTTAAGCGTAGCTTGTTTTAAGCACAGCTTGTTTTTACTAATATAAAATTGAAATTGAAAAAAAAATTCCCACCAAAATACCATGTCTTGATTTGTTCAACTGGTCAAGTGCGAGTAGGCCCCGCTGACAAAGGGCTCCATACATCTATTAGTAATAATAGACGAGTTTCAGTTTCTCAGATTCTAATATTGAGCAAAGAAACTGTGAGTTTGGACCAGCTCGACCGGATAAATACCAGGGCCTCACAGAGAACCGGCGTGAACTAACACTTGCGTTGTTTCACCCAGTGAGTGAGGTTACCGGAGGCTCAAGGGGGGTTGGGGATATAAGGGACTGGAAACGCAAGGCGCAACACCAGAGGAGTTACAAGTTTATCAGGCAATCCGTCTGCTTGTTTCCTGGTTAATTTCATAAAAATAAAAAGAAAATATCAAATTTTCAACTGCCTAGCTATCATGGTTCATGAGATAAGCATCTACTAACAACATCATGAAACTTCTCCATTAGACTGTTATATATTGGTTATAGAATAAAAACGGTAGGTACATTTTATAGAAACATTTATTTATTTTTCTCGTGAAGTGTAACAGAGACACTGAACAAGTGAAATTGTTGTTCATGGCGCTTGACATTCAATGTGAGCGTCATACAATACACAAGCCGGTTGAGACTCTCACATTTCAAAATGTATGATGCTCCCTGTCCAGGGCTAAAAATAGGAGATCCAAAACTTTGACAGTCAAACATAAAATATGAGGTGCCAACTTTTCCAAAGGCTACATTTTTTGCTGGGCTTATTAGAATACCCAAAGTATTTATTTCAAAAAAATAAACGAGAGCCCTGCTCAAATTGAATAGCTCCGGATATATGTTGTAAACAAATCCAAAAATTATTTCTTCAAATTTCACAGTAAAGGAATATGGATACATATCGTCGAAATTGGCATTTAAGTCGTCTAGTTTCAGTTCATGGTTTTTCCCCAGTGTGGCTGAACATTTTTCGTGATACTTATCACCGATCTCCACGATTCCGTCTAAGAGACTGCTTGTCCAGGCGCTCAGTTTACAAGCCTTCGTCATAACGATCGCAACGACCGACACAGCCAAGTACTGCTTGCCACGGTTACTCTCGGCGAATTTTAAATCCTTTGGATGTATCGTCCCCCATAGCGAATAGAGATCTCCCGCAAATTCAATATCCCAATCCTTCCAGAGCGATCTCGGTGTTCTTCGTGGAATTCCCAAATCGTTGCATGTATTTACCCTAGACCAAGGCACCATTTCAATTTTCAACCAATACATCTTCTCGTTTACTACCGGTTTAATTTTTCTGGGTTTTAGGTACGAAACGTTTGGACCCTTGTCCGGCTTGAAGAGAGGACTGAGTCTATAATTTAAAGCGGCATGTCGGGGAGCCGTTTTCGCCGACGTCAACTCGAAGGTATAAAATTCAGGTGGATCGTCTTCGTTAGTAGCTCTCTTGATTCTGGTAATCAATAGGTCCAGAGACTCGTATAAAATCCAACCAGCAAAATTTTCAGTTTGTCTTTGGTCCCCTCCTTTATGAGGCTTTGATTTACGGTAATCCTTTTTTTTATTTAATATACTCGAATCTGAAGATTGCCTCCAATTACTTTTTTTCGAAGGCGACGGGTACGGGTCGAAAAGATGGTAGCGGCCGTCGATTTTACATATGACCAAGGTGCACATATCGAATCTGACCATGACATATTTCATTCTACTTAGAACGCCATTTAAATACTGCTCCAAGACTTTTTCGGGATTTTCATTTACTACTATGATCCTCTTTAAGTTTAAGTTAATTATTTTTCCATCTAGAATAATATTTTTTATTATTCTCTTTTCGCACGGGCTCAAGTTGGTCGCTTTTTCGTATATTTCCAGGCCTTTTTCTATGCAAATATCTACCATTGTGTGATCCCACGTGTGGAGAGGGTGCATGGTAGCCATTAGCATGGCGATCAGACTGACGAAGTGGCATGATTTTACTTCAGAACCGTTAATGCTGTAGTCTTTCAAGGCCGTAGTCCCTTGGATTTTAAGTTCGTCGTTAATTTGCTGGTAACCTACGGCCGTTAGACTCTTTGGTTCCGACAAGCTGATATGAAGCGACGAACTCTTTTTAGCGCCTGCGATCTGAGTCGCACTTCCGTGAACTGACGATCTTGATATTCTCGATTTAGGAGAGACATCTCGGGAGTGGGGTGATTTAGATTGATTAATGAGTCTTCTGACAATAATTCGACTGAGAATGAAATGCTGGTCTTCACTAGCGCCGCCCTTGTTGTACGTAATCCTGTAAATTAAATTATTTTTAATTAGCTCATAACGTTTTTAGTTTTACTGTGATTGTATGTAGGTACAGTTTCTTACGGTACAAACGGCTCTTTAGGATTCCGTAGTAACTAGAAGGAACCCTTGTAGTTTCGCAGTGTCCGTCCGTTCGTTCGTCTGTCCACCTTTGCTAACTTCGGTACTAATGAATTTCAACGAAATGTTATATATTTATTTATCATAATAAAAGCTTTCATTAAAATGAAAATCCATTAAATAAGCTTCATTTGCAATGAGTAACACTGTAGTATTATATTATATTTGATATTATGTTTATACAGGCTATAACCACTATATGTTAATTACTCTGCGCTTTTACTTCTTATTTTTTTTAAAGGAGATATGGTATATTAATAAGATAATTACCTCATAACTAGATCATGCAGATTTTTATACCGTATAAAGCACGCTTTTCCCTTGTTGTCGCCTTGTCTCAGCCCCATTGGGGTACAAGGCGTTCCATCGTACAAGTAAAACAGGTCGTTGCGTTGAAAAAATGCACAACTGTACGTAGCCGTGGTCAGCATGCCTCTGTCGTATTTAGTGAGGAACTTGCACAATATTATTTCTTCCAATTGCCACGTCACACCTTCTGCTACAACATCTATGTTGGCGTAGTAAATCTGCAATTTAATGTCTGAATTTAGACACACAGTTTGGACAAGAGTTTGTCCAGGTTTTAAAGAGCGATTCAATATTCTAATAGGTTACTTGACCTTTTTTTATTTATGTCCTAAACGCTTCATAATTGTTTCATTACACACAAAAAAATTATACTTATAACATTATTTTGAAACCTATAAACCCAAGACTAGTCGTGTGCGCCTTGTGAGACGTAAATATTGCGGGAAAAAAAACCACCGCCAACACACTGACTTTGCATATATATGATAATGTATGTAACCATCATTATAAATTAGCATATATAGCATAAGTAGCATAATTAGATACTGTAAGAAAAACGCGCACGCACGCACGCACTAGTCCCAGATATAAATTGTAAGCTGGTACTGATCTCGCACAACGCGCTATGGAGAACACATTGCAGAGAAATCATAGTGTATAATTTTTATGCAAAATTTTCAGAGCGGGCGTTCCGGGCTGAACGCAAATAACTAATTATTTTCACAAAGTAAAATAAATTTCTTAATGTAAAATATAAAAATGATAAAATAGTTAATAAATAAAAACAACCAATGTACAGATACACATAATACGTATATAGCCTCCACCATAATTAAAAGATAGATGCAAAGGTAAAAGAGAAAGTAATGTAAAGCAAAACAAATGATATGATGAATGTAACAGCTAAATATAATATAAACTAAAAAAGAGAAATGTAATGTAAAGTAAAAGAAATTATATGAATTTATACAAATGAAAGATAAAATAAATAATAAATGTAAACAGAAATGTAACAAATTAGGATGGAAATGTGAAGATGTTAAAAGATATAAATCTATAGATAGAGAAGATAAGAATTTATAGATAAGTATAATGTATAGAAATAGCGAATAAGTATAAAAGAAAATGTAAAAATATGATAGAAATAAGAAAATGAATGAAACATAATATAAAGTAAAAAAGAGGAATGTAAAAAGTAAAAGAGAAATGTAGTGTAAAGAAAAAGGAATTATATTAATGTATTCAAATAAAAGTTAAAACAAGTAAGAAATGTAAACAGAAATGTAATATGTAAGGGTGTAGTGTAAAAGAAATGTTAAAAATAGAGTAAACAAAATTAAGAAAATAAAGGACCATAGAGTAAATGTATAAGTATAGAATAGATTAAAAATAGAATTGCTAGGAAAACAATGTGTAGCCAATAAAAAACCAACTATAAATGTAAAAATGTAACCCAGCAAAAAATTGTCCTGACCTCGCTGTTGGGGGAACAAGTAGGCCCAGAAATGGGCCCATAAAAAAAACCTATAAACCCACAATTTTTTTTAAATGTATTTTTAAAATATATAAAAACCTTTTAAAAACCGCTGAAAACACTATTCGCCATGTTGGTTGATAGATTATCTATGCTGTGACGTCATACTAGTACCATTTGTAATCAATGCTACAAGTTCGTAGTAGTAAACTGACGGTAATACGTTTCGTTTGACGTTTTGACATAAATAACTTTTTAAGATGTTATGAACTATTTATTTACAGAAACGGTCCGTTTCACTACTACATATTATATGTTTAGTGTGTTTGTGTCGTCACATCCTTGCCGGAAGTTACTTCGAGGTGTTTTCATCAGTGGAAATTAAACTTTATTTATCAATCTTAAGTTTTTAATTTATTATATCGCTAGAATATGTTTTCTTAAGCCAAGTACTAAACGAAATACTCCTTCAATGTATGAAATTAAATATGAGTCAAGTAGCCTATTTTCTAATAACCTCATATATTATGTTAACAAAATTAACAATATATATATATTTATACGATAAAAATTTCGTTATAATTTACCGACCTCTTTTCCAATAGCGATCTTCGGAATAATATGTATAGGCGCAAGCTGGAACCTTGCATTTTTCTTCTCGTACAGCATTTTGCCGGTCTTCACTATGAAATCGACCAGTCCGGGTGTCCATGTGTTCACAGTGTACTTGTATGAGGTCACTAACGCCATGATCGCGACGAAAGGTAGTATGTCTGTCGCGAGCGAGTCCACAACGGCGGTAGAGCCGCGAATAATCTGCGATTTATCAGGAAGTTTGTTGAAGTTGCTCGGTCTCGCCCAATCCTCTAGTGCGCTCGACTGAAGTTGATCCTCTGAGAGCGGATCAGTCACTTTCCTTCGCAACTTTCTCAGTTTGTATCTGTACTGAGTGTCCTCATTGAGTAATATCTCTCGGTCCACTTTGACGGGTGGCTCCATTTGGACAGTTTCGACTTCTTCGTCCCTCTGGGTAGGTTGAGCCAGCTAGAAGCAGAAAATATTGAATAAGAGATATTAAATGCGATTTAACAGGAACAGACAAATATAATTTTTATACTAACTGTTTGTAGGTCAGTGCAATTTGCCTTAACCAATAATTAATGATTATTAAATAAAAAAAATTAAAACTGTAAAGTGAGTTTTTGCGTACAAGCTACATAATTATTTAGTTATTAGTATATTTTTTAAATCGGTGAATCCAAACCATTGTGGATTCAACGACAGGGTCTTTGGTGCTAATTTGTAAGTTAAAAAATCCTGTTGTTGAAGTAGCTTTATGTACCGCAAGTTCGGGCTCGGACTCGGACTGCGGCGAGGGCGGCGGCGGCGGCAGCGGCGGCGGGAGTTCCTCCTCCTTCTTCTCGTCTTTGGCTTTTTCCTCCTCCCCCTCTTCTTCCTCCTCCGCTTCCTGAAATAATGCAGCGCTTTGATGAAACATTTCTACGCATTTTAGACGCAATGTACATACTGCTACATATTTGTCATAGAATTTATATAAATAAAACAACACTTACTTCGTCCACTGATGCCTGAAACAAAAAAGGCAAATCATTAATGTTTTGCCATTGTTTACATATTAGTTTGCATTGTATAGTTTACAGAATAATATGTATTTAGTGTCTTTCTTTTTGTTATACTCTCGTTTATTGAGCTAAGTTAGAATGTCAACATTTGGACAGTGTACCTAAATACTAGTATCAACAGTCGGGTGGTGCACTATACTCACCACACTCGGCGTGGAGGGCGGCGTGGGCTCGGGGCTTGGGTCGGGCTCGGGTGGCTCCCCGGTCTTGTCGCGGGGCTTCGGCCACGGCGGCACCACCTGCGTCGCCGACACCGACGGCGAGCACAGGTCGACTGCACATTTATATTAAATAAACTAAAATTAGGTCTGCACGTGTAGCAAGACCACTAAGGAAAAAAATATATACTTATTCTGGCCATAAATACTATTACAATTAAAAATAAATAAAATATTACATTATTACTGTCATTTTTATATGATTGTTCATTGTGTTTTCTCATTTTGGCGCCAATACATTGTACAATATTTTGCGATATTAAAATGGAGTGGGGTGATAAAGAGAACCGAGTCGCTGTGATTGCATTACACAAAGTAGGTCTGGAGCCAAATGCAATTTTTAAAACTCTCCATACGCTTGGTATTAGTAAAATGTTTGTGTACCGGGCTATTAATAGGTACAATGAGACCTCCTCTGTTTGTGACAGAAAAAGATCTGGCCGTCCACGTAGTGTTCGTACGAAAAAGGTGGTCAAAGCAGTAAGGGGAATAATTCGAAGAAATCCTGTCCGAAAGCAAAAGATTTTATCTCGGGAGATGAAGATAGCACCTAGAACCATGTCGCGTATTTTAAAAGATGACTTAGGACTTGCAGCCTATAAGAGACGAACTGGTCATTTCGTAACTGATAATTTAAAAAAGAATAGGGTGGTAAAATCGAAACAACTACTGAAGCGGTACGCAAAGGGAGGTCACAGAAAAATTTTGTTTACGGATGAGATTTTTTTTACAATTGAGCAACATTTTAACAAACAAAATGACCGTGTTTATGCTCAAAGGTTTAAGGAAGCTTCCCAATTATTCGACAGAGTGCAACGTGGGCACTATCCGACTTCAGTGATGGTTTGGTGGGGTATTAGCTATTAAGGAGTGACTGAGCCATACTTTTGTGAAAAAGGTATCAAAACATCGGCACAAGTGTATCAAGATACCATTCTTGAGAAGGTAGTGAAGCCCCTTAACAACACCATGTTCAATAACCAAGAATGGTCCTTCCAGCAAGACTCGGCACCGGGTCATAAAGCTCGGTCTACGCAGTCTTGGTTGGAAACTAACGTTTCGGACATCAATCCGCTGGATTATGATTTATGGTCAGTTTTAGAGAGTACAGCTTGCTCTAAACGCCATGATAATTTGGAGTCCCTAAAACAATTCGTACGATTGGCAGTGAAGAATTTTCCCATGGAAAGAGTGCGTGCTTCTATTGATAACTGGCCTCAACGTTTAAAGGACTGTATTGCAGCCAATGGAGCCCACTTCGAATAAGCTTTTTATATTTTAAATTGTTTTATATTTATATATTATACTAACAGTTTTATATTTATATATTAAAGTAACACACTGTAAAAGTAATAAATGTTATTTGCAATAGAATTTTTTTTCTTTCGTTTCAGTATTTATGGCAAGACTAGGTAGACTATTTAATTTCACGCTATCATGGTAGAATGTATGGACTTGTCTTAAGCTATACCACCTGAATATTATTATTATTATTATAAATGTTTATTTATTTTTATTATTAAAATTTGTCATTTTGTCTCAACAATGAAGATTGTAGATCATGCAAGGATGCTACGCGTGCTGATGTTGACATTATTTACTGCACCTACAGGACCGTGTCTTCGAGGCTCATGTCGCGTACTGTAGTTAGGGTCGTCCGTATGCAGAAATAATTCTGCTCGTTCGTTTCTTTAAAACGAAAAAAATACTAACTAATTTTTTGTTCCAGTGGCTCGTGCTCCACGCTTTTGTATTTTGGCGGTGTCGGCGGCAGGTAGTCTTCCTGCACGCTGTCTATGAGCGACATAATATCGCCCAGTTTCTCTTCGTCTATTTGCTCCTAGAAACGTCGAAAAATAAATAAGCATTTGGTACAGCTTGGCAAAAAAGAGTATGACGCGGTGACAGAGTATTTTATCCTTAATAGATTAGAATGACATAATATTTAATTTAAATATATTATAATATAACAAATAAGTATGATAAATTTCGTTCCAATCTATTAAGGATAAAATATTATACAATCGAAAATGTTTTTAGTTCCTGCTGTCACTGCGTCATACTCTTTTTTGCCAAGCAGTACTTTACATATCAAATGTTAGTATGTTTTTTCCAAAATATGGGTAGGTAAGCACAAGGCAGTGACCACCGGGTGCAATAGGGTTATAGATTTACTTTGATGTTAAAGCTACATAATATCATAAACCCTAAGAGAGGACTGTGAAAAATCTCAAGCTATAAATAAAGTTTTTTTTAAAAGCAAACTTTTATTTGAATGTGCTAAAAAGAATAAAATAATATTTTCCTTTAAAACGTTTACTATCAAATTATAACGTCATTACACAATTTATCCCTACTAATCCCTACTAATACGAGTAAATGTGAATGTAAGTTTGTTTGTTACGCTTTCACGCGAAAACTACTGAACGGATTTTGATGAAATTTGGTATGGTAGTAGTTTAGACCCTGGATTAAAACATAGGCTACTTTTTATCCCGGAAAAGTACAGTGTTCCCGCGGGATAGTCGATAGTATATTTACGCGGGCGGAGCCGCGGGAAACAGCTAGTATGATATAAAAGCTTGTCGAGAATCAAACAAATCAAACTAGTAAATTAAGTAACGTAAGCTTGACCAGCAGCGAAGTGCTTCGAGCCTAAGTATACAACGGCATGGTCGACAATACTACCCTGTTTTTTATGTACTGTGCAAGCCCAACATAATAATTGGCAACATTCATCTTTCTGCAGTGCTATGACTATATTTTGCTGGAAATTTCACAGCCTTACCGAATTCTATACGGACGGATGGTATTTCAGTATCATACATTTGTGCTCTCCGGAAGCAGGGTCATATGATTTCTGTAATATCTCCAATGGCACCTTTCACCAGACCTTATAACGCAACATCACCTTGGCGTCAACGAATATTTCTATCTACTTAGGTTATGGTTATGATATTATTTAAATCCATGTTGTCATTTATTCGAGTACAATCTACTAGACTATCCAGTGCTATTATATTGTTAATAGTTACACCACGAGCTCGGAAAAGTTCGAGAACGCTTTTGTTGTGACTTGTCGGGTTGATCTTGGGTGTTCCACCATGTTGGATGTAAATACAACATGACATTAATTGTAAACTTTATTTTTACAAGCTTTTATTTAACTTGCAATGTATGTCTTTTGTTCGGGTGGAATTTTGCAACTCAATTTTGAAGCAGGCATCTGAACCGTCTGAGGTTGTATATACATGTTTAGTTTGGATGATAATGCATGGTTAGCTATGTGACGTCATTCTAAATCCAACATGGCGGAACACACAAGATAGCCGACAAGTCACAACAAAAGTGTTCTCGAACTTTTCCGAGCTCGTGGTGTAATTATTAACAATATAGCATACAAGTTATTTTTAATGCACTCTACAATATGGGTATCAAATGAAAGGGCTTGCTGAGAATAGCTCTAAAAATAAAGTGGCGTCATATATGAATGTACATCACATCACGTGTCGATAACACAGCCGCATCCAATTTTTTACTTTAATGATAGAAGAAAATACCCCAACTTTATCCTTGCGATCTTCATTATCTGCTGGAAATGAGTAGCAGAGCACTTCCTGGCTATCGCCTGTCGCACGACTTGCGTGTAACACGTGTCGCTTTACTTTTTTATACCTATGGCCGTGCAATCTAGTATCACTTAGTGTGCACGTTATTTGCATCTAAAATAAATGTATTTATTAATGGCTTAAAAACAAAATGTCCCACGACTAAACAAAAGGGAACAACATACATATTATAACGACTAGAAAAAAAGTTTATATTTCTATGCAAGAAAAAATATTTACAAAAACTTTGTTATAGGTACAGGATGCAAACTGGATGCTTGAAGTCATGAATTTTATATTTACAAAAATTTGACTAACCTTTGGTTCCTTTTTCTTCAGTCTTAAAACCTTAAACGCGTGTATATAAAACTGTGTAGTCGCCGGTAAGTAGTCCCAAATGTTTGTAAAGGCTTCGGTGGTCGCCTCCGTATTTAGTAACATGAAACAACACGCGTGTCCCGAGTCAAATGTTCGCAGACCTTCCTGTGAGCGAGGGTAGGGGTCGAACAAGTAAAACATTTCTCTTTGTCTCCAAACGGCCAGCGTGTAGTTGGCAAACTCTATTATTCCACTGTTGTACCCATGGCTAAAGAACTCATCTAACCCCGTTTTGATGTTTAACAAACACTCCTTCGTGGAAAACAGTTGCCCTTTGACTCTATCTCTGTATATGATAATTTCGCAGGCGTACGGACCGATCGTGATTTCGTGCGGTATATTGTCGATGGTCAAGTCTATAATTACTTTGGAATGTAAGCAGTCCCTGTACAATTTGGTGCCCAACCGTAAAATCTTGTCTATGGTTTTCGAAAACCATGTATTGGGAGGAGATATTTTCGCGTATGTCATAGCGACGACTGCTATTGGCAATGCTTGCCGAAACTTGGCGTCTTCGAAAGATTTGTCCCCCGCATGCATATTAGCGTTCACAATACCAGTACTATTTGTAAGGATTCTGTATCCCATCATGACTTTTTCCGCTTGTGTTAACTCTGGTTCAGACTCAAGATCTTCCTCCACTTTTTCGTCTACCAGTTTTAAAACTTTGACGGGTGCTAGGACGAATTTCTGATCGTCGAGTATAGTTCGAGCCATGACTATATCGGCTACGGACTTCAAATCATTAACGTTCATGAGCGCTGCAAATCCGTTTGTAAAATCCGAGACAGCTCTGTTATCTCTGCCGGCCGGGTCAAAAATATAATAACAGATCCTATCTTTCCATATCATGACCTTTAGCACTCTAAAACAATAGATAAAAAATCATTATACCTTGAAATTATGAATTCGGCAAACTGAATCTCTGAACGAAAACATAATTTACAATTAGAGAAGCCCCGGTTTTAAAATTTGCTAACTTTAATTGAAGCATTTCTAAAAATAAACTCTCGAGAAGGTAAATAAATAGAAGTGTTTGATCGCTTAACAGCGCCGATGAATCGTGCTCACGCACCTACATATACCTACGGACTACAACCACGTCTAAGGTCGATGAGGTAACATCCTTTGTGTTTTGAGGCGCCCTAATGCAAATGTTTAGAAACTGGTCGAGCGGAAACTTTTTCGATATTGTACCTACGCAAAGTCTAAAATATTATTAAAATCTCACCTCGAAAGAAAAACTCCCGCGCGGTTGGTTTTAAAGAAGGCTTTCAGTCCTTTACATAGATTATAAACTGTAGGATCCTTGGACAGAGTATATCCGACTATATCAGGCTCACCCAGCAACACTCGCATGCGCTTCCCGTTCAATACCAAAGTCTGTTTCTTATTGAATGGCAATACTTCGCACACACCCATCACTGAGGAATGATCGTGCAAATTCTCTAAGCATTGAACGTACCTGTAAAGAGTATAAAAAAAAATAATTCCTCCACTTTAATAAATTACACAGATAAAATTTTCCCTCCCTTCCCTACCGCGCGCGTAGCGTGGACAGTCCTTACTTAACGTAATAAGTTCCTGATCATTTAGCTTTGGATAGAGATGATAGATTAAAATAATATATAACAACAAAGAAGCAGATTTTATTGAATTTGTAAACTCGTAAAAATTTGTTAAATAATGTATTACCTATACTATGGTCGCAGCTCTAAGTGCAGCTTGTTTTGTATAACATCAAACGTACCCCCCCGATTTTGTTAGATATCATTTGACTTATGGATGAGGTAAAAATAATCTTAACGCACCACTTATCACCGGCCTCCATGACGCCGTCGAGTAGACGCTCGGTCCACTGTTTGGGGTGGCAGTGGAACGCCAGGCAGTACGCCATCACGCTCATAGTTATGGCCTGCTTGCCGCGGGATTTGCCTGGGACAGTAGCAGTGATATAGGTTTCATTAAATTGGTAGACATTTATATTGATGACAAAAGGCCAGACCACCAACTCACGTATTTCACTTAGACTCTCTATTTACTTTCAATGAATTATAAATGAATTGTCTAGATATGTTAAACTGATTTTGGAGTTTAGACCAATCAGAACGCGTTTGACGATGGTTTGACATTTATGAGAATACCATTTTGCTGTTTTAACATATTGAGTCGACAGCATTGACACTCTATTATTGTTAGATTTAATTAGCAGAATTGACCTACAGACAATAACATCTAAACTTATTTAAAATTGATAATGTCTAAAGTTCTCCAAAGTAACACAAAACAGCTAGTATTATTTTAAAAATATATTAAGAAAGGGGAAAATACTCGAACGTGAACGTCTTTTCATTGCCTGAAAAAAAAATGAGAGAATAGCTATTTCTAGAATAGGTGTCAAAATTTTGTTTGACAAAAAGCTACCGACAGCTGCATGCCTCTATTTAAAAAATATAAACTCTTAACTTTCCCTTGTCTATATATTCTGGAAGTAGCTATTTTTGTGAAAACAAATATCCACTTATTCCCGACCTTAAAAGAAACCAGAATTAGGAGCACAAAACTACGATCCAATTACGAAGATAAATTGTGCACAACTGGATACAAAACTGCTTTGTTAAAAAAAAAGCATTATCTGTATGGCTCCTCACATTTATAATCATATACCAAAAGTTATTAAGGAACAAGCTGTAAACAAATTTAAAAGGAACCTCAAAGAAATGCTTAATGAAAAGTGCTATTATTCTGTATCCGAATTTCTAAATGACAAGACGTTAAATAATTAGTTGATAGTACTAGATGTGACTTTTACTTCAATTTTAGACAAGGATATTGATTATGAATTATTTAGGTACTAGATATGTTAATTTAAATCGCATGTTTTTC
Source organism: Phengaris alcon alcon (assembly GCA_037179445.1). Taxonomy (NCBI): domain Eukaryota; kingdom Metazoa; phylum Arthropoda; class Insecta; order Lepidoptera; family Lycaenidae; genus Phengaris; species Phengaris alcon. The sequence continues at coordinate 409,804 of JAYRCH010000354.1, forward strand.
TTCTACACATATACTATCTAATGTTAACATAATATGATTTATGGTCTGAAGTTTTAAATAATATGTAATAGCTTAAACAATTTGACAACGATAAAATTTTGCATGCCGTAAAGGCAGAATGCATAAGGCTCTGAAAAATACTGTAACATCTTACTATTGTACCTGCATTCTAAGCAAATAAACGATCTATCTATCTATCTATCTACAATGCTATGGCAAATTTTTCAATCCGCTAATAGTATTTAGTAGTAGTGCAGTATGTATCATTGTGTCAAATAAATGTTTATTTATTTTATTTTATTTATATGGAAAACAGTATGCTGTAAAGTGTAAAATGATTTTACCGAATTTGGAATTGAACATATTGAAGGACCCCGTAAGGATGCCGTAGTGCGTGTCCGCCCGCTGTTGCGTCCTGCACGCCAACACCGTCATAGAATGAGTCTTGATGGAGCCGCGCTTGAGGTGCTTAGGGATTTGAGCCTAAAATACAGTATTATCAAAACAATATGTTTATTATACTTCCCCCTTAAGAGCCCTATTACAAATCTGCACTCTGCGAGATTAGGTATTTGAAGCATTCTCGACATTTCGCATTTTGTAGTAATTTTGCAGTTGTATTCATCGTTTTTATTGAAATATATTAATTCATGCTTTAAAATTATAAAATCTTTATTCCTCATGAAGTAACAATTGTTCTGGTTTAAAATTTGCTTAATAATATCATCGTAGATAGGAGTAATTCACAGTTAACTTAAAGCGATTTTAGAAGTTTTTTTGGCTTAGAATAAGATTTTTTTCTATATTAAATCAAAGATATTTCAATATTCTAAGGTCGTTACGAACTATACGACCTATATAGGAGATAACATTCTCATTTTATTATTTCATTTGCTTAGAACAGTAGTTCAATCTAGGAGCTCAAAAAAGTGCCTTCGCGTATTTTATGAAAATCTTTATCTGCAATTTTGGATTTAATTAAAAAGTTAAGCAAAATTTACAAAAAGCGAGGCCGCTACGAACTAGGCCAATAGCTATTTTGCACTATTCAATATGTCAAAATTGATCAAGAGCGCCATAATTGGCCATTATACGCAAAAATCACAGTCGAGATAATTATAATAAGTAATATGCCTCTTAAGCTTAAGACGAGACGTCCATCAATCCTAATGGAGTGTTATCAGTTCAAAATTGTTCCGTGAATAGTTAAAAACGCCGTCCATTTGGATGGACAGCGTCCAGCTTTGGATTTTCAAACGAATTGAAGTCCATGCGACCAAACCAAATGGACGCCATCCGCGGATGGCTGTCAATGACGAAAACGCGTGCCACGCCAAATGAAAGCAGGCCGAAATGTCCGTGAATGGGCAAAACGACGTCCAATTTACACGTTATTTAAATTTATTTCACAGGCAACATTAACCTTGTACGACAGGGAGCAACGAATAGACATATCGCCATTCTTGTCTGAAATGGATATATCGACAATGGGGCCATAAAATGAGAACGTTTTCATTTGGAGTGCGTTCATTCCAAATGGCTGTACAGTGGCCAGCTTTACTAATAAAAATATTTGCTCAATGCATAAGATATTGCCGTCTTCGTCTAATAAAATAATCATAAAATCCTAGTCTAATAAAATAATCATAAAATCCTTATGTCTATACTTTCGTTATCAATACAAAGGTATCAATGATTAAAAGCGGTAATAGATCCTAGCTCGCCGGCTGATTCCGTACAACAATACACCTGATTAGATTTAATTTAGATTTAAACCCATAAAAATGATTACTGTGTACAGATCAAGTTATAAGTCAGGATCTGTATTATTTCAAAAAATATAGAAATATTTTGAGACAACTAAAAAATATAAAATATTTACATGTTCAGGTTTGGGTATCTCATCAATACCACATACAGAATCGTCGTCTCCAACAGGTTTGCGAGCCCCTCTCCTTCTTAGCTTGCCACTTAAACATAATTTGAAACATTGTTAAATTGTTTAGATTTGTAGGTTTATTTGTAAGTTCTAGCATTTAAAACCAACGAGCCCAAAAAGGCGCTCTTAATTCTCGCTCTCCTATTATATCTAAGCGCGTCAATTTACGAACAAGAATTTGAACTTAAATAAAAAAAAATTGTGCAATATAAGATTTATTAAACATTATTTTTTTCTAAAGCTACTCAAGTATTATGCGTTTATTTTATTACGTAACCTCATTGAGTTCGAAATTTTGGCTCAAGATTAGAATTATATTTGATCTACAGTTAGCAATCGAAAAACATACCTTCCTCGTTTACGCCTCGACTTTCTTTTTTTCCTTTTTTGTCCTTGCAAGAGTCTAAAAAAGTTTTACTTTATTAAACTCATAAATTATAAATTGAAACAGATAGTATAAATATTGTGTAATAAATAAATATGTTATTTTTAGGGTTCCGTAATACACAAGGAACCCTTATAGTTTCCCGCTCTCCGTCCGTCTGTAAATGGATGAAATTTTGGTACAATCATAGATTGTGTACAGATCTCGATTTTGGCATCATAAAATAATAATAATTTTATATTTTAGGGATGGCTCTCCATATATGTGAAGTGGGGATGCACAATATCTATAAAATATAAATATTATATATATAAAAAAATATAAAAATATACCCCGCCGTGTGGTATATATCGTTGAATAGGTCTTTTGAAATAATGGCAAGGTTTCATACATGACTTTTTTACGAGTCAACCATTTTCTAGTAATCGGCCTCTAAAGTGGTTTGTAAGTTGGTCTTTCTAAACTATAGGGGACAGAAATTTGTTTTAGAAAACATAGATGCAGAGAAATAGAGAGAGATTAACCCCCGATAGATATAAAAAAATAGAGTCTTCTCATTCTCAGGAGCGAGAGAAATGTTTCTCTCGCTCCGATGTGAGTCGCATTTAGCACGTAGTCGAGATTTCGGCGTCGGACATGGGAGTGATGCACGTATTTTGAGTCAGGACTCAGGAGCGGATCCACCTATATGGACAGTATGGGCATGCTCACAACCCTAATAGGCTTGAGACTGAACAGTTTCAAGGTCTGTTAATTTATTATCAAAATCAGTTTAGTGTGTATTGGTATTGTTGTTATTAGCTTTATTGAGTCTCGTCTGGTGGTTTTTACTTTCTAATCAGTAGTCACACTTATGTCAGTGTCAAGATAATATTTACTTATTTTACAGTAGTGTATTCAATGTTGAGCAGCTATAGGTAGACATATAGCGGCAGATTAAGGGGGGCCAAAGGACACTAGCGAATCTTGCCCGATATTCCATCAAGAGCGGCCAAGTATCGAACATATGTGGTTTTATAGTAGGTACTTAAAAAGTTATTATATAAAAAAATATGAAATTTTAGGACTTAGGAATCAAAAGTTATGAATCTCCGAATATCAAAGAATTCATGTGCAAAATGTAAAATGCAAAATACGTACTTATATGTGGTAATCGTTGTCATCATTCTGTATAGTGTATACTCTATGGTTATCATGCTGTAAATTGTCAATTTGAGGCGTAAAAGCTATATGAGGCATAAAAAATCTGTCTAATGGGCCACTAGATGGCCTATTTTTTATTGGAGTATATAAAGTTATTATCTTATTCTATAGTGCAAAAGTTTAGTACTAGTTTTATGAAAAAAAAATACTTGGGGTGTGAAATAGATATATAACTATAGTATACTATTATTTATTATAGTCTATTTTTACCAAGAAAAATAATTATTATGTTTTTGATTTTCGTAACGTGAAAGCGACATGTATCATTTATCTAAGCATATTGGGTTTCCAAACAAAGTAGTTATTAATTTCATTACGTAATTGACTAATAGATGTCGCTTTTCCGCAGACCGCAACTAGGGTAATTTATTGAACAATAGGTTAGGTTATATTTAATCTATTTTCTTTTATCCCCGAGTTTGATGTATAATATTATTGTTTTTTTGTTCCAATGTTCATAAAGTACAACTTACTATAAATATTTTTTGTGTCCACGTATTTTAATTACCAGGTAGTAAATGTCTTGCCGGTCTCCTTTGCTGTCCTTCCGTTAATGTATTTTTATGTATGTATATTTTTTATTTTATTGATTTAGTTGCTTGTTGTAGATATTAGTTACATGTTAATTTGTTACGTGTGTATGGAAGAGCTGCAGTAGACATAAGAGAAAAGTTTCTAGTTCGCTTGCTTTTGACTAATCATAAATTTTGTACTACTACCGACTAGCATTTTTATTGATTTTGGGTGACGGTGACCTGAACTTCTTTTGAAAGCTGGATCCGCGCCTGAATTAACCAATTACCTCAGATTTGTGATTACCAACGCGCGTAGCTTCTGGACGCAATGAATGGCAGTACCTCGTAGTACTAGTAGTACCTCGACTCGAACGTATGCACTAAGTGCGTATTATTACGCGGCAAATTCGCTCTTTCTGGACATAGTTTTAAGTATAGGAAGGACTGTTCTAGAAACTAAACTTTGAATATTAACCTGGCTTTAGTTGGCTTTCTCTCCGGCACTCTCGTGGGAGCAGGGAAGTGCATTATAGGCGGTGCGAAGTATTTCTCCTTGTTTACTATAATACCGCTGTGGGGCCGGTATAGCCTGTGAAAAGGGTTTAGCTGTTAGGTAAGGTTAGTTACCATTTCGTTAAAAATACACACACCGGCATATTTAGCGGAACATGAAATAAAGGTTTGATATCAGTATCATATAAGGTTGCTGGCTGGTTTATACGTCATTTAATTTAAAAAGAAATATTTTCAAATTAAGAAAACAACTGAACATCACATTTTATGCAATTGTTTTAATTTTATTCAAATACACCTTATCTGGAGCGAACTTCGAGTATTTCTTCCTTCTGAGTTTGATTTAAATTTTCATTGAAATACTGTTTTTTGTTAGTTTTTTTTTAATCGCGTATCTTTTTGGAGTTGAGGACTGAATTATGCCTGACTTAGCCCCGACGGAGATTGCCAGGGCACTGGAAATGCGAAGAAATGGTCAAACCTACAGAGTGATATCCAGAGATCTTCGTCGACCAGTTTCAACGACCCATCGCAGTATCCAACGGTTCAGGGAGACCGGTACTTATGTGAGAAGAGCAGGACAAGGCAGAAAAAACGCACTTCGAGTAGGGATGATCGTTTCATTCGGCTTCGTGTACGTAGGAACCCCCGATTGACGGCCGTCCAAGCCCGACATGAGTTAGAAGCAGTGCGGGGTGTAACCGTAAGTGAGCGTACGGTACGAAGAAGATCGAAGAAGCTGGTTTGGGTTCATTTGTGCCCGCCAAGGCTCCAAGGCTCGAGGTAAATCATCGTAGAAACAGGTTAACTTTTGCTCAGGAACATCGACTTTAGAACGCGGATTAATGGAGTAAGGTATTGTTTAGTGATGAGTGCAGAATTCTCTTAAATCAAATTGACGGCAGGCAAAGAATATACAGACGCAAAGGAGAACGATACATTCAGACAAATTTTGAAACTACAGTTGCATACGGTGGTGGATCAATAATGGTTTGGGCGGGCATTCGTTTGGGAGCTCGCACAGACTTGGTAGTGATTGACAGAGGCAGTCTGACTGCAGACCGCTATATCAGAGAAGTTTTAGAAGAAAATGTCGTACCGTTTGCCCCATATATCGGTGACGATTTTGTTTTTATGCAGGATAATGCTCGGCCGCATACCGCTCGGGTAACTCAAGCTTATCTTAATGATATGAATATCACTGTTATGGAGTGGCCGGCGAGATCACCGGATATGAACCCAATAGAGCATTCTCAGTATGCCTAGACGGGTAGAAACTTTAATAAGAGCACGTGGAGGAAATACGCGATATTAATCACCATTTTTCTAATTTAATTAATTGTTATTTTAATATTAATTTTCACTTTTCCCGGTTACATGAAAAGTTCAAAAATGTACCATTTTTCACAAATAGCCTTTACTCGCAAAATCTGTTCTTAATGTGATCTCATTTTAAGTAAAACAAATGAAACTTTAAATAACAAAAGAAGTGTAGTAAGTAAATTTTAAAATAAAACCATATTTTTTTAATTATGGACCTTTTTTTGTGTTCCGCTAAATATGCCGATGTGTTTATATAAATTTCCTTATAATATTAATTATTAATTGCTTACCTTTTACACCTATGTATCAAATCGTTATTTTTACATAGGCGTAAAAATGCATATTACTTTCTAGTAATATGCATTTTTACTCTCGAGTAAAAGTGAAAGTGGCTCGAGTGAAACGTTTAATGTTTTAGAAGGTGTAAAGTTACTAGAGATAGCTATTAACTAAAAAAATTAAATGACTTTGCTTATGGCCTTAACGAAAATATATGAGGATAAATGAGATAGGTTTTCTAATATATTTGCCTTTACAAAATAAATAATACATACTGGTGTTCACTTTTGGATGGTAGAGACGGCACATAATCTGGATCTTTTATGTATTTCACTTTTTCCGCGTTAATGACTTCCCCACTGGCTCTTGGACTCGGAACCTGAAAATTAACAAAAGGTTTAATAATTTCTTTATCAAGTAGTTACCATAATAGGCATAATATAATCAAATCTGTCTCATTGACTAGTGAGTGCTTAGGTATAAGAAAACAACTAGATATAGAGAACAATACACAAAATCTTCGAGGGACATTTGCAAGGCAAACACACTAATATTGTTGCTTGCGAATAGATTTACGGAAAGTTTTAATGAATGGCAAAATCTTTTTTTGACCTATTTACTAAACATAACAGAAATTATTGAGTATAAGCTAGAAATAAGCATAAGCTAGATGTACCAGTGATAAGAATTAGCAAAGTAAATAAATTTTTTAAGGGCCAATGTATACGCCTATACAATAGGATCTCAGAAAACTATCTATTAATAAATTTAAAAAGTAGTCAAAGAACGTTTGTGTTCTTATTATAATGTACCTACTTAATTGATTTTGTTAACGAATGCACACCTTGGGAATAAGATGCTCCCCTGCAAGGCTGGCTCTATGTACTTGTGTACTTTTGTTATATTTAACATAGATTTAAGTTTACAATGTAAAATATATACTTCTTTCAAAAGAACAATTTTCCATCTTTTTGCTAAAACATGGTCCCGCGCGAGTTACTTACGTCGGTTCTTCTCGGCGGGTTAAGATTGAACCGGTGGTACCTTTTTCTGTTGATTTTCCGAAAAAAGCTTGATAAGTTTCATTTGGACATTTTTTCATTTCATTTCATAGCATTAATTGCCCGCGGCTTCGCCCGCGTGAAATTAGGTTTTAAACTTTCATCCCATATTTTACCCACCTAGGGGCTGAAATTTAGAAAACGCTAAAATACCTCATTCATACGAAATATCATGCAAATATGTCCAAGGATAATTAAAGTTTCGTACAAACTTTTATCACCTATTTTACCCCCTTGGGGGTTGAATTTTGACAAATCCTTCCTTAGTGGATGCCTACGTCATATGAGAAATACGTGTGCAAAATTTCAAATTTGTTGCTGTGAGTTGATATGTATCAATCAGCTTTGCATTATATTTATTGTCGAAGAATATAGAATTTATACTCGTTGAAGTTTGCAAAATATGTCTATATAGGGTTGCGCAGATATTTATAAGATGAAGGACTGTCAGATGTCAGTTGTCAAGTGTCAGTGTCCAGAGGCCATTTTAAAGTAGAAGAAGAAGAAGAATGGGCGGCGCCTGTGTCACGCGTGTCATGTACACATTGACGATCGGAACAGTGGCGCCTGGTGACCTTGTGGTTTAAAATCGTATGGGATCCGCGACATTATTTTGGACTGCCCCAAATATATATACTTAGTCTGGCCATAAATACTGTTACAATTAAAAATAAACAAAATATTACATTTGAATTTGGATTGTTTATTGTTTTCTCATTTTGGCGCCAATACATTGTACAATATTTTGTGATATTAAAATGAAGTGGGGTGATAAAGAGAACCGAATCGCTGTGATTGCATTACACAAAGTAGGTCTGGAGGCAAACGCCATTTTTAAAACTCCATACGCTTGGTATTAGTAAAATGTTTGTGTACCGGGCTATTAATAGGTACAATGAAACCTCCTCTGTTTGTGACAGAAAAAGATCTGACCGTCCACGTAGTGTTCGTACGAAAAAGGTGGTCAAAGCAGTAAGGGAAAGAATTCGAAGAAATCCTGTCCGAAAGCAAAAGATTTTATCTCGGGAGATGAAGATAGCACCTAGAACCATGTCGCGTATTTTAAAAGATGACAGACTTTTAAATGATAATTTAAAAAAGAATAGGGTGGTAAAATCGAACAACTACTGAAGCGGTATGCAAATGGAGGTCACAGAAAAATTTTGTTTACGGATGAGAATTTTTTTACAATTGAGCAATATTTTAACAAACTAAATGACCGTATTTATGCTCAAAGCTCTAAGGAAGCTTCCCAATTAGTCGACAGAGTGCAACGTGGGCACTATCCAACTTCAGTGATGGTTTGGTCGGGTATTAGCTATAGTGACTGAGCTATACTTTTGTGAAAAAGGTATCAAAACATCGGCACAAGTGTATCGAGATACCGTTCTTGAGAATATAGTGAAGCCCATTAACAACACCATGTTCAATAACCAAGAATGGTCCTTCCAGCAAGACTCGGCGCCGGGTCATAAAGCTCGGTCTACGCAGTCTTGGTTGGTAACGAACGTTTCGGACTTCATCAGAGCTGAAGACTGGCCGTCGTCTAGTCCCGATCTTAATCCGCTGGATTATGATTTATGGTCAGTTTTAGAGAGTACGGCTTGCTCTAAACGCCATGATAATTTAGAGTCCCTAAAGCAATCCGTATGATACGTATGAGGCAGTGAAGAATTTTCCTATGGAAAGAGTGCGTGCTTCTATTGATAACTGGCCCCAACGTTTAAAGGACTGTATTGCAGCCAATGGAGACCACTTCAAATAAGCTTAAATTAAACTAACACACTGTAAAAGTAATAAATGTTGTTTGCAATAGATTTTTTTTTCTTTGTTTCAGTATTTATGGCAAGACTAGGTATAGAAGATAGATGTGTAAGATGTCAAATACATACGTTAAATATCTCCGTGTCGTCAGGCGTATGCTTGATAGTTCGATTTATGGGCGGCATAGTAATGTCTCCGGAAATCAAATCCGAGTAACGCACACACTTTTTGCCACAGGAGCATGGTCCTTTATGTCTACAGGGTTTGCTACCTTCAGATGTCGTGTCGAAATCAATAGCGTACGGTTGGCTAAAATTAACAAACAAACTGTTTTGTGTTATATGCATTAACCAAGTTTTGTAAGCACAACACTACTTATGAGTTGTACATAATACAGATACTCTAGAAACACCAGGCTAGACCACAGTCAAAGAAAGAAGATCAAACTGGACTGCACCATTTACTTTTAATTAGCCCCCGACGAAAATACAGGGGTGTTATAACTTATAAGTTTGACGTGTCGTGTAGCTCCCAAACTTATGAACCGATGTTGATCTAATTTTTTTGTTTGAAAGTTGACATGAACGACAGTTCTTAGCTATAATTCATCATCATCAGCTCGCTCACCAGGTGTTACTTAAATTTTTAATTTTGCTTTTATTTTTGGAGGATCGTTTACTCAGTGGCGTGCACAGGATTATGACACTGGGTATGCGGCGAAGTACTCGGTCACAAAAACTTTTTCATTTATAGATTTTTAGCATAGCTACAGCCAAGCGACTGATCTCTAAGTCGAAACCATGCCAACAGAGCAAGTCTTAGATGTACTACTATTCATGTACATCTTCTACGGCAACGCAGACAAAACAGCGATCGATCGTCGCGGCGGAAGTAATTCTAATAAGTAAAATAATAAGCATATTTTAAAATATTATAACTACTTACCAGTCAGTCAGCTTAAATTTTCACATATTCAAGGTTCCGGTTACTTGAGATTACTATATCCCGATGTAAATTACTAAATAATATGCAAGGAAAACAATATAATTTAACCGTGTGTACACAACCACACAGCCAGTTATATGTTTCATAACTTTTAACATGAAATTTTCGAGTTACATTATTTTTTTGCTGGTTTAATTGTTGTAACTCGGGTACACACCTACCTTTAGACAGAATTTAAATCTTTTCACTGAATGACAATTGTGAGAACTTGTTATTTTTAATTTTTAATAAACACACATTTTCAACACAAACCACACAATCAAATAACATTTAAAAAAATCAACAAACGCACTAGTAAAAGCAAATCACTACAATTATTATAGAAACTCAGTAATAAACTGTTAAATGTACACACTTTCAAATGTTAAAATTAAAAATCTTTTAAGAAAACTATAAATAAACTGGAGCGATTAAATTGTAAACAATGCCAATCACATGAAATATGCAATATAGCCCCCGCGAAACACAAAACGTTTCTTCTATTTAAACAAATAAAACCTTACTAAACAAAAATGCATAATGTGCATACGTGATTTATTAGATTTCCGTCTATTATTTTTACTCGGATTATAGGCAATGTATAATTTCCGACAAGCCAGTTCGGCGGTTTTCGGAAGCGATCGGATAGCCTGCCGCGGGAGTTGTCGCTATATAATCATGTCGATATTCATGGGTGTGTGCGTTTGCGAAGTATGAAAATTACACATACATGCGATGATATGTCCTGCAGAACGCAACGGCATGAGATGAGTTGCTATTTATAAAATATTAGGCGTTTTTAAGTTATTATATTTTTTAAATTAATTTATTTACTATTAATTAAAGTCATCTAAAACGTACGAATGTTTTATTAAAATATCTGTGAATGATAAGTAAAGCACTGCATTTCTGCCTATATGGAGAGCACGCCCCTGCGTTTACTACTGTTTTAGTAGTATTGATAATAACTAGTAACTTTTACCTTGCTCTCGATGCAGGCACCTTATGTGGTTCTATATCACAATGTCCAATATATCTTAGCCTGTAAATAAAATTAATTTCATTTAGGTATATCATCTTCGAAAAACTATAGGTTATTTATAAAAGCCAGCTTTTATGAGTATTTAAAAATTTTCCACTACAATTTTTTTATAATATCCTATTTATATGGATTGTATATGTAAATGTATGTGTAAAAATGTTTAAACCGCATTTTTTTTAATCGCCATTGTTATTTTTGTAACCGGTCTTTGTTTTTTACCCGACCACGGCAGAGCCAAAAGGAAGGGTAATAATTTTGGCAGTCTATGTGTATGTATGTATGTTTGCTCCACCGTAGCGCCTTAACTACTGGTTCGATTTGAATAAATAAGGTGTCATTAGATTCGTATTAATAACTCGGGTAATATAGGCAATATAGTCTACATAGTCAGGCTATAGTTTTTTTGCTAAAAGTTTTAGTTAATATTCTTAAGTGAACATAATATGATACTAAACGTTACAAGTATTCTTTTCGACGACCTCCGTGGCTCAGTGGATGAGCGTGTTGGTACTCAAGCCGGGAGTCGCGGGTTCGAATCCCGCAAGGAACAAAAAGCTTTTCCGCGTTCCTCGGTCATGGATATGTATTAAATATGTATATAATATAATAAAAACCTATAATATGTGTATAACATAAAAGTATTAAATATATTTTCGTTGTCTGGTACCCGTAACACAAGTTCTTCGAGAACTTACCACAGGAGCAGATTGACGTGGTGTGAAGCGTCCATAGATATTATTATTTTTAAACATATTATGTTACTGTACAATTTTAAAAAATGTGGTTAAACACTTTTGGCCCAGGCTGCCCAAAGCTTGGCAAAATCCATATAAAGGACTATATAAATGGGATCATATAAAATAAATTGAGCTTGAATAGTTTTCACAACTCAGCCGCCGATACAAGCTGTTCTAAGGCTAGCTTAGTGGTGATTTACCTGGTATGCACCGATGGTGTCATAAGTATGCATGATTCTTTAGGGTGGGAAAATTTATACTGTCTCGTCCTATACACCGGTCGACTTTTTGCTTTGCTTTCTGTAAAATAAGTATTCTTTATTATTGTTGTTAACAAATTTTAAACAACTATGTACTAATATTATTCCATGCCCTTAAGGCCAAAATTGTGATCAATTATAAAAATGTAACATGTAACCAATTTCTTGTAATAAACGATTCTTATTCTTATTCAAACTTGATAAAAAATAATCCATTATAAATAATTTATATGATACCTATACATACACCATTTCATATGATAAACATTAAGCAGCTATGGAATAACAAATAATATACTAACTTTGCGAATTATAAGCAATATCTTCGATGACATCTCTAATGTCTTTTATGTTAAGCTTTTTGCAGACATGCTGCAATTTATGGCATTTGCAATTACTGAAAAAAAAATGAATAGAATTATAAATAAGAATCAAATATTTAAACACTGTGTTATGTGTTTCATATCAGTGATACAGTTTTAGTTGTTTTGACATTATTTTTAAGAACAAAATCAATAAAGCATGAAACACTTTTGTATTTAAAAAAATTATATAAATATATTTACCGTTTTTTCTTAGTCATGTTGGGTTTATTTCACTTGTCAATTTATATTTTCATTACAAAAATTTATTGATTTATTTACATTGACCAACAATTTTTTATTTGGTCTGAGTATCCAATATGTCAATTTAATATGTCAGTTTAACTTTTTTTAGCAACATAGTGCACCTTCATTGTACCAAATTCCAATAAAACAAATTCATAATAAACAAGTTTGGAAACAACTTACTTTTCCAAAATATTCTACTCAGAGATATGAGTCATAATTCATTACTGATAATATAAAAGTATACTTTAATATAAAAGTATTTGAAATCAAAACAACTAATGATTAGCAAAAACTAAAACTAATAAAATTTCTGTAAATAAAATATTATTAATTATTAATAGAATATTAATTACTGCATATTCTGAGGTTTTGTCTAAAAAAAGTTTTGATTTTGAAGTACAACTGTATTCTTAAAAACTATATGAAATCAATATGTAACCATTTCCAATAAAAAATCCGATTTAATAAGAAAGAATAACACCTTAACAACACAAAAAAATATAAATGTAAGTTATTTTCTTATAATTAAAAAAAAGGAATGATAACGAATCAACTAAACATAGAGTTATGTAAATTCTCTAAATCTTCTTTTCTCTGCTCAGCTCTTTTCTTCTCTTTTTTAAATACTTCATATCCCTCATCATCAGTTGGCAATTCATGTCGGCAAAAAGGACAGGAATTAGTCTTAAATTAGAAAAGAAAATAAACGCTAATAATATAAATGTATTTTTCGGAAATAAAATTATTTATTAATAAATTTATTAATAAAATTATTTAAAAAAAATATTTATTACCCGTTCTAGCCAAGTCATGATGCATTTTTCATGGAAAAGATGCTCACAAGGCATCTGTTTGGCTTTTTTCTTTACTTGAAAATTTTTTAAGCATATTGGACAGTTCTTGCCCTCAGTGTCTATCATAATTTCTGGTAGGTTTTTTACTACCTCTTTTGAAGCCGGTGGGGGTAAACTATTGGAAACCAAAACATTAAATATAAATACAGCAGCTTGTGAAATAAGAATGTTTCTTACATGACTTCACAAAGTCCAAATGTTTGTAATAACTGTAAAGGGATTTTCACAGAATATTATAAATATTATGAGTTTAGCCGATAATGCTTCTTATTAACATTCCGCGAAGATTGCAGGAGAACAGCTATAAATATAGAATTTATAAAAAGTACTGTAAAAGTTATATTGTAAAATTTCATCATCTATCATTATAAGTGTAATTAAACTGTTACAAAGTAATATATACTGTGTAAGCATACCTGGGCCACTCTCCGGTGAAGTTGTCTCCGTATATACCAAAATCTACCAGAAACCTTGCCATGTGTAGTAGGTGATTCGGTTGCTCCCCTTCACCAAGTTCTCGCCAACCCATTTCTTGAAAATAGTCTCCCATTATACAGTACACCACAAACGATTTTGACGACCTAATTAAGTTCCTTTGGCTACTGTATTCTTTACTTCCGAAAAAACAAATAAAAACTGTAGAAACTTGCCAGTCACTCTCATTGGTTTGAAAGAACTTATTATTCAATTAGTTGACTGTTCACATTTGACACAATAACAATCGTCAATCACTAAATATTTCTTGCTAATTATTGACTTATAGAGGTCATCTTAGTTTTTTCTTGATACGATAAAATCTTAAGAGACTAAACCAAAACATGAAAAATCATATTTCATGACATTTGAGTTTTGACTTAACTGTTTACAGCTGTCAAGTGTCAATCTTGTACTTTTTTTATTGTTGACCTTACGGCTTAAAACCATTTGAAAATGTCAAGTTAAACAGGTGGCTAAATAAAATTCTCGTTTATGTTTTTAACACTATATTTCTAAATCATCAAGTCTAGTCGAAGTCCTAATAAATAGTCAGTGCAGTCAATGAGTAAAGTCAGTCGATTCAGTAAAGTGGTAGAAGCTTTACTAAAAGATCCTAGGGAGTTTTAGAGGACACACAAAATAGCACGTTTTTTGAAGTTATACCACTTGCCCACACTTGTACACAATATCAAATATTTAATGGTTAATATTCTACCAATATTACACATTAAGAACCGAAATAACACAAATTTATGGAGGACATATAAAAATAACAACATCACACTTTGAATAGGCTACTTGACTCATCATTAATTTCATACATTGAAGGAGAATTGATTGAATTTCATACATATTTCCTTTATAACTTGGCTTAGGAAAACCTATCCTAGCGATATCATAAATTAAAAGCTTATAATTGGTCAATAAAGTTTATTTTAAAATAATAAGTATGTATTTTTGTAGTTGTTGAGTACCTATATTTACTTTGTCCACTTCATGATCTGTGCACGACTCTATGGTAATATGTGTTAGTCTCATGGATGTATTGTTAGTCTATAGACTATAAAGTAATCTATGATTATTGTATCTATGGCAATATGTCAAACAACTTTTGCTCTGCTAAGAAAAAATGATGAGAGTGAAATTTTAAGATGCGTGCGCATCACTGTCACACAAAATTCACAGGTTGAAGCTGTCCGCAAAACCGCTCATTAATTCTCGAAAAAAAGCTACCAACAAAATAGAAAAGAACCTCTATTAGTAGCGCATGTTGGCACGCCAAGCAGGGGAAGTACAATGTGTGTAAACGTAGGTTCCACACTTACACATATGCATCGGGGAATTACATCACGATTAATCCTTCTCTATAATGAATTTTATCTCCTAAACAATGTTGGAAAGTTTTTAGTTGGGTACGTAAAAAAAATAAAGCCCCGTCCCTGCAGACTGAATTTGATATCCTTAAACTAAGATTGCAGCAAAGAAAGGCCATGTTTATATACAAAATGCAGTCTACACATACAACTAGAGTATAGAAACAAAAATTGTGCGAATTATTAATATATTTTGGACATTTTATGGCAATGCACAGTGGTCGATTTGACCTACATCGTCGCATAAGTTCTAACACGTAAGTAATTTTTTTTGGGGGTTTTAACTTTTTGACGCCATTCACTAGGCCCTAGTGACTAGGGGATCGGAAGACGCGCTGTTTCAGTCAATCAGAAACAAGTGAAAAGTAACTGCATATTAACTCTGATACAAGCTCGACATCTTCTAATAAATGCTCTTCTAAGAAGTCGTGCGTAGCGCCGTTCAATTATTTTTGAAGCGGCCTCCTGCACACGACTGCGTAATTCCTCCTAACTTGAAATAGGCTTTTTAAACGGGCACCACACTTACCCACCACTGCAACTCCTGTGTAGCCAGGATCGACAGTGGTAACCAACCGCAAAAACCCTTTGATATGATCTCAGGGGTGCCCGGGGGACATGCTAAATCTGTCTTGGAACCCGCATCGAAATTAATCAGAAGATTGTAGGAGGAGTAGGAAGTATTCCAGTTTCCCTCCCCAAGAAAAGCGGGAGACAGCAAAAATTGTGATGACAAAAAGTCAGAATTAAAGGGGAAGCACCACGGGAATAACATGTTTTTTCTTTTTTTTTTTTTATGACTACAAGACAGAATGTAATTAAATGTTTTAATTTATAATATGACAGTTGATTACAATGCATTTATAATGACAAAAAAGTGTTGCATTGTTTCCAATAGTACTTATGACAAAAACGTTTGAAAGCTCGGAAGTTCTTCGCACAGCCCACGAGATCTTCATAGTACACAACCCTAGAAACACAATGGACGCTGTTCAACATTTCGATTCTTTCGTCATACCAGAGATCACACTCCCAGAGTATGTGATGAGCAGTTTGTTCATAAGGGCTTGGGGCTTGAAATACATCTGTTCTTTTAGACAGCCCCAGTAAAAAAAATCTAGTGGATTTAAGTCCGGGAATCGCGGAGGCCACAAAATGGGACCCAAACGACTAATCCATTTATTTGGATACGTGGCATTTAAATACGCACGGACGTTTGCAGCATAATATGCAGGGTAACCATCATTTTGTAGCCAGTGGGATTGTCTCAACTCCTCAGGCACCTCCTCCATTAAATGTGGCAGATCATTTTGTAAAAAATTCAAGTAACTTTGTCCAGATAAGTTTCCGGGCAGTTCAAATGGACCAATTATTTTTCCGTTTAATATACCAGTCCAAAAATTTATTTTGAACTGGTATTGTGATCTCTCTACTCGCATTAGATGCGGATTAGAGAGTTGCCAGCTGTGCAGATTATGCATGTTGAAGTATCCATCTTTTTTAAGAGTAGATTCATCGCTCCATAGAATTTTGTCGAAGAATTGTGGATCTTGTCCTATTTTTGCACGCATTTGTCGACAAAAAATAATCTTGCGTTGTAATCTCTCGGTTGTAGAGCTTGGACGCGTCTAATGTGATAGGGATGAAATTTATTTTTTTTCAGTACACGGTGCACGGTCGTCCGAGATTCCAGTACGTCGTGCTATTACTCTAGTAGAGGTGGACGGGTCTAGCTCAATTTCGGCAATTACAATGTCTTGTATACACAAGATTGTATTATTGATATTAGTCAGTTTACCAGTGCTCGTACCACCAATGCCGCTGCCAGGTTTTCTACCTTCCGAATAACACCTGTGGACTCTGATGAATATGCGGTAATATGGATGACGCGCGGTAGGGTATCTTTCCCTATAAAGAGCTGCAGCAGCACTTGTGTTGCCTCTACATTCACCATAAATGAAGTGCATGTTTGCGTATTCTTGAACCGTATATTGAATACGTGGCATCTTAATACACAATACTAGTTCAGATACCAAGCCAAGTCGTCGTAAAATCACCAAACAAAATCCAAATCACTGAGCAAAAATAAGAGTCCAATGATATAGCCAGGAGTCGTCGTTATAATACTGATTTTAAAATTACAGAGATGTCTAAAAGGAATGTACACATGCAATACCGAACAAGTCGAGATACGCACTAAATTGTAAATACTTGCCTTTGTTATGTTCCCACATAACAATTGTAATTGTTACACAAACTGTAATTTTAAAATCAGTGTTATAACGAAGACTCCTGGCTATATCATTGGACTCTTATCTTTGCTTATTGTCGCGAGAGGAAAGGTACAATGTATTAACATTATACTCTTCTTTCGCTCGCTCACACTCTACCTGTCTCGTAATAAACAAAAGATGGGTAGCATGGGCCAGGTAGTAAATACCGATATTACACGATCTTTACTGCAGTAAAAAGGGCTCTTTTAGAACGCCTGTCACCGTCTTGGTCACCGTTTAAGACAAGATAAGATTTTTTTTTTAATTTTGTCTTTAGATAAAATTATGTATTATACCATTTTGTAAACTGTATTAATTGCGCATATTTTTGAAACAGTTGGCCACTTAGGTCTTCATACTATTTGTTTTCACGAAAGGCTCCCAAACTTTGTCAAAATTATTTATTTATCAAATTTCATGCTAAAAATTTAAGTTGATATTTGTTTTTCCAAAAAAGTACAATAGATATTCATACTTGTACTGTATTTCTAATAGTATGGTCTATGAGGAATAAGATAACACCAAAAATGCAACAAATTTCATTAATTTGCAGCAGTGGTGTACATGAAAGTACAGTAAGGTCAATAAAAACTATTTTTTTTTTAAAACTTAATATGTTTGGCACCACTTCGATTTTTTTTTTTGTGTATTTTTATTTGAGCGCCTCATAGCCGTACTATTAGGCGCTCCAGGATTATCCATTCTTTGTGGGACACCTTGTATAGTATATCAAAGAAGGAGCTAATGCTATAAATATATACCATAGCGTTCACAATACGCGATATTATCGCAAGCTCAGTATGGTTGTGTCGCTAGTTTCGCTTGCGGGACGGCCGGTGGCGAGGGAGGAGGAAGAGGTCGGCGCGCGATATAGCACACCATGATCTCAGCGTGTCGCACTATTTTATAGTGTATAATAAGCCAATAATAAACACCGGCATATTTAGCGGAACACAAAGAAAAGGTCCATAATTAAAAATATATGGTTTTATTTTAAAATCTACTTACTACACTTCTTTTCTTATTTAAAGTTTCATTTGTTTTACTTAAAATGATATCACATTAAGAACAGATTTTGCGAGTAAAGGCTATTTGTGAAAAATGGCACATTTTTGAACTATTCATGTAACCGGGAAAAGTGAAAATTAATATTAAAATAACAATGAATTAAATTAGAAAAATGGTGATTAATATCGCGTATTTCCTCCACGTGCTCTTATTAAAGTTTCTACCCGTCTAGGCGTACTGAGAATGATGTTATCGATGGTCTCCTGGGATAGTCTCATCCATTCCTCAACTACGGCGATTCGCAGTTCACCCACGTTGGCAGGAGCTGGGATTCTGGACTTAACTTTTCTTTTCAGCAAGTCCCAAACGTGCTCTATTGGGTTCATATCCGGTGATCTCGCCGGCCACTCTATAACAGTGATATTTATATCATTAAGATAAGCTTGAGTTACCCGAGCGGTATGCGGCCGAGCATTATCCTGCATAAAAACAAAATCGTCACCGATATATGGGGCAAACGGTACGACATTTTCTTCTAAAACTTCTCTGATATAGTGGTCTGCAGTCAGACTCCCTCTGTCAATCACTACCAAGTCTGTGCGAGCTCCCAAACAAATGCCCGCCCAAACCATTATTGATCCACCACCGTATGCAACTGTAGTTTCAAAATTTGTCTGAATGTATCGTTCTCCTTTGCGTCTGTATATTCTTTGCCTGCCGTCAATTTGATTTAAGAGAATTCTGCACTCATCACTAAACAATACCTTACAGCTTACTCCATTGGTCCGCGTTCCAAAGTCGATGTTCCTGAGCAAAAGTTAACCTTTTTCTACGATGATTTACCTCGAGCCTTGGAGCCTTGGCGGGCACAAATGAACCCAAACCAGCTTCTTCGAACCTTCTTCCTACCGTACGCTCACTTACGGTTACACCCCGCACTGCTTCTAACTCATGTCGGGCTTGGACGGCCGTCAAACGGGGGTTCCTACGTACACGAAGCCGAATGAAACGATCATCCCTACTCGAAGTGCGTCTTTTTCTGCCTTGTCCTGCTCTTCTCACATAAGTACCGGTCTCCCTGAATCGTTGGATACTGCGATGGATCGTTGAAACTGGTCGACGATGATCTCTGGATATCACTCTGTAGGTTTGACCATTTCTTCGCATTTCGAGTGCCCTGGCAATCTCCGTCGGGGCTAAGTCAGGCATAATTCAGTCCTCAACTCCAAAAAGATACGCGATAAAAAAAAACTAACAAAAAACAGTATTTCAATGAAATTTTAAATCAAACTCAGAAGGAAGAAATACTCGAAGTTCGCTCCAGATAAGGTGTATTTGAATAAAATTAAAACAATTGCATAAAATGTGATGTTCAGTTGTTTTCTTAATTTGAAAATATTTCTTTTTAAATTAAATGACGTATAAACCAGCCAGCAACCTTATATGATACTGATATCAAACCTTTATTTTATGTTCCGCTAAATATGCCGGTGTGTGTATATATAGTACAGTAGTGTGAACGTGTACATAACAATGTATGGTGCGCGATACTGTTGTGCTATGAGCTATATACTTTATGCTTATGCATTATATCGTAGTCTGAAAGCCGCTTAACTCTAAACTCTCATGGTGAAACACAACGCAAGCGTTATTTTACATCGGTTTTCTATGAGGCTTACATAGTAATCTCTCCGCTCCGAATGACCAATTGAAGCCGAATCATCGCTTTTAGATTTCATAACATACGTATATTGAATCAAAGTGTTACGAATTCAATAACTTATTGATTTGCATAATAATAGCCCCCACGCCGATTTTGGTTACGGTGGCCGGTTGCGTTATGCCGGAGCAGGACTTATTTTATAGTGTCCAATTGTGTGCGCAATACAGAGAAATGCTCTTTCTCTTCTCTATTCCTGAAATTTCATAACCCAGTAGGGCGGATAATCGACCCGACTGGCGAGAGATCAGGCGCAGGATTAGCTTTTTAATTCGCTTATTAAATATTATAATATCCTTTCATCAAAAATCTAATTAAATTATATATTTTAATACCCTTATGACACATGTAAGTATATTATAAATCCTGTTATATCACCGGAATTTATGACAATCAAGAAATTGCCGTCTTAAAATATCGCGTAATCTTATCGTAAACATTAGTCACCATTATAGTACACTGGTGACTGGTTAGTGCTTGTTGAGTATTTCGTATCGTAGCGTTCACAATTCTCATTCAACGATGCAGTCTCGACCAGTTTAGCCAGCGGACAAGTTGTTTGTGTTGTGGTATTTAAACTCCAAGCGGAATCCGGTAAGACCTCATTTACGCGCCTATTTTTAAAAGTTTATCGTTTATTTGTATCTCAATAATAACGAATTCTCTGCTTACTATTGTTAATCTTATGTAACGGTGATAGAGGCTTTATTAGCATAGCCTTAATTACAATTAGGTAAGTGATGATGTCACGAAATGTTCCATAATTCCATAGGTCCTTTAGTTAGAACATCTTAGAATGACACTTGTAAACGCATTCGCATAATTTACCTGAAAGCGTTTTTAAATATGTACTTGGGAAGGCATGACATCATAACAACTCTTACGAAACATCACGTATTTTACGTAGGTATTGGTAAATAATGTTTGATACCGATATCATAATTTAAACATTATTGAACCAAAATATCACAATTCACAAAACAAATGTAAAATGAAGTAGGGATACAGTTATAACAAGTGCTAATTATTATTATTAATTATCGTGTGTGGTATATAAATAATTAACTAACATCCTCATTATTAAATCTCATTATTAAAAATTATGTAATACTATCTACAAAGAGGTTAAATATTCTTAAAATCTGCAAATCTTAAAAAATCTCCGTGGATGATAGAAGTTTATCGGTTCATAGAGGTTGCATCAATCAAAATTGTGATTGTGCTACTTACAAGTAACAAGTCACATAGGTATATGATACGACCTAAAAGCTAAATCATACTTCGAAAGGCCGTATTTGAAAATATATCTAGAGTATAATTATTAATTACCTATAAGTATTTAATTGTATACCTACCTAAAGATCTTCAGTCTATGAATCTACTTATAATATTAAAGTTGGTTAAGAATATTCGATACCTGTGCTGAAAATAATTAATAATAAACCTATGAGAGCAGGTTTTAAAATTTAGACGAAACATAATATCATTAATTTTTCCCTCCTACGTTTTCTAAGCTCGAATATTTTGGTAACATTACGCTGAGCGGGCGCTGGATTGTTTACATTCATAGAGCGCTCACGCATTCGTTGACCCTAAACGGGAACTCGTTAGAAACGAATATTTACTTTCGCCTTGTATTGGTCCTAAATAAACTAGCGTCATAGATTACTAAACATGCAAGTAGTTACTTCATAACTAGCGTCCCTTAGCTTTGCTGGTAAGTAATTAAGTTTGCACGATTGATTTCCATAATAAATCTACAGATAGTTTAGGCTTCCTTCACAATGTAGGTAAGTAATAAGTATTATGTATAAAGATTCGCAGACAGTTGTGATGTACACCTTTTGGACCCTTCCACCATAGTATAGTCAAGATCGACATGTGGACTGTGGTACACCGAGCTTTTCGGTTACTATTCTGTACATAGGTAGATACATTTTACAGTCTCGACTATCTAACGACAAATAAATAAGTAGACGTTAGTAATGTACTGCGTAGTTTATACACCTACAAATCCTTAATTATAGCAAGTAGCATGACCTACTCGCAAACATTATATAACCTACTTATTATTCATTGAAGCGTACAACCTCATAACCAAGTAAATAAAATATGTGCTAATTAGAAGGATACTCCTAACTATTCGCAACAAGAAACAATGACAACCTAAGGATTTTTGCACCTAAACGCAGATAATAGTTATAACAATACCTAGTTGTTATACACTGATAAAAAGGTACCTATACTTACAGCATGTTTAATGTTGCATATTTTAGTATAATCTTTTTTGTAAGAAGCATGGCAGCATAATTCTCATTAAATTATAAGAAATGATGCTAAAGCTGATAAAGTTTAAATTCTTGTGAATATACTTATAGTATGTATTACTATTTTCTATTAATTTCATTTTACCTAACGAGATTCCGATAAAAAAGTACTTTGTTGCAAGAGCCACTGGAATAAGAATTAACAGAAATAATTTGATTCAATGTAAAAAATATAATTGTGGGAATTATTTTTACTCAGAATTTAAAACAAATATTTAGTTAATTGGCATGTATTTTAATAAATAAATAAAAAAAAATATTTTAGTTCAAAATAAATTCACAACGACAGAGAATTTATTGTTTCTAAATGGTTTCTAAGAAACACAAAATGTGTACAAAATTGATGACCAAAATTGATGATATGGTGTTTACCTTACAACTTCACAACATACCTTATCTTGTTAAATTGAAATATAATAAAGGGTCAAGAATGACACAATTACCTTGTTTTTTTTTTAATATTGTACAGAATGAGTCACATACTCACAAATTCTTAAAAGTTAAATGAGCTTATACGATATTCAGACTACAGTATGCATTTCGAACCCAATAGAATTAAGGAAGCTTAATTAGTTAATTGTAGTTTAGAATTTGCAGTAGGTAGTTACTGTACCTATGCTTATTGCTTTAAATTTAGGATGCATTAATGTCTAATTAATAAATGATTCTATCTGTTAGTTTTAAGCTGGAACTATATTATAATCCGAAATCTGGAAGGCCGGAGAAAATTCAGCTCAAATGTCAATGTCAAATCTGACAACTCGACGCTCATGTATTCGACTTTCAACTCTATTGTTTAAATTCCAAAGTTCCATTTTCAGTGCTCTGTTTTTTACCCGGCCTTACGGATTCCGGACAATATAGTCCCAGCCTGAGGGCGTTAATAATGTAGGCGATCAGCGATGCTGTCTTAGTTATTTTCGTTAGACCTACCATTGCGCGTTATCCTACTAATCTCATATTAGAATAAGATATTATATCATGCCATGGTTTGTAGCCAGTCTGATAATGTAGATATGCAGAAGCAATCTACACCTACTGTTTGCCTAGCGAGGGGCTTTTAGTTGACATTATTCCGTCAGTCTTCGATTCAATCTTTAGCTAAATTTTAAGTTTTGTGTCGTTTTTTGATAAAAACTAACTCTCTTTAAACTATTTTAATTTTTATTAATAGTCATTAATTTTATAGATAGCTACCTAATGTTATTCTAATATGTCAAAACATTAAATTTGAATTATTCCAAATGGATATTTTATTAATAAATAATATTTTTTATCTTTCTTTCTTTTCAGACAATGGGCAACATATTATTCTCCATTATATGGCTGATCATTTTAATATTCATTGGGTTTTGGATAGCTGGTATCGCAGCAGGATTCTATATTCTGTTGATTCCATTCACAGTTTGCATTGAACCTTTATCGGTAAGTTAACGAGTGCTTACAGAGTTTTAGGCTAACTTCAGAACTAATAAAATTTCAAAATATGAGGAAAAATCCATGTTTCCCCGCATTTCCGTCAACCTTAAAACCAACTGAAAACTAATCACGAGTACATGTCATTTTTTAATCGTGATTCGTTTTCATATTTTTTATTTGACTTAGGGTTTCACAATCTTCTATTAGGTATGTGTTGGATAGCTCGAAAAAAATTCCTGACTTTTCCTTGACTTTCCCTGACCATTTTTTTTTCAAATTTCCCTGTCTAATATCAATTTTACAGACAAATAAAATACAATAAATACATTTTTAAAATGTGTTCAAACTTAAAGTGCTTTAAATTTTACAGTATTTTTGTAAATTTTTAAAACCAAATGGACCTTTTAAAATTGTAACTTCATAAAAGTTTTTTTTTTTAAATTTCGGCTGGTTTTAACGTAGAAAAATCACTCCAATCCTGAAAAAAAAACTAGGTACCTATATGTAAGTAAACTCATAGGGAATATGCATTGACACCAAAATGGATAAGATATTAATATTTTTATTTGTAATCTTTATCGCTAAAAAAACTTACCTGTACAAATATTTTTAAAATTGTCGTGAATTAATAGTGAAATTTAATCATCAAAAAGTGGCATTGTTGAAAATCCTGCGCAAATTTCAAAAACGCAATGTACTGGCGGAACTAAACGTGACGACATCGTACACGAACGTGTATCAACTTTCAAAACTCATTTTTTTTATAGGCGGAAGGTATTAAATGTACGATGACGTCACAACTCAAGCGCGCGAAAATGGCGTTTAAATCGCCCAAAAATTATTGTGATTTTAAAACATTTTTTCCAGTCTAATGGATAATATTTTGGATGTGTTTTATTTATATTTGGTAATGTAATGTAATAATGTACCAGTAGAAACGTTTAAAAAAACATCCATATTCCTTATTCTGAACAAAATTGTGTCATACTCATAATGTAGATCACTCGACTACTCCATTACATAGAAAACTAAAAAGAAGTAATTTAATTATGACTAAAAACAAAGTCACAATGTAGATCACTCCAAACCTGTAATAAAAAAAATAAGTTAAAAAACTATAACCCGACACGTGAAAAAGGGGTCTAAAAAGGCCGAAACACGAATATAATTCAGATAGAAATCCAGAAATAGGTCAAAAAATGGTCAAGTTAGAGCCGTGGTCGCACCCACTAATGGCATCTAAGCGTCAGTTCACACCCAGATGCGTCGCAATTAGGTATGAGCTGAGCTTGAGAAGTTTCTAGAATTATACTCCAAGATAGATACAGACGCCTGCGATTTGACATCGACTGTTCCGAACCTTATAAAGTAGGTGCGACCACAGCTCTACCTTGACCATTTTTTTACCTATGCATTTCTGGATTTCTATCCGTAGTTGGGTTATAGTTTTTTAACTTTTTTTTCGTATTTTTCCGTTTCCCAATCAACCATATTATATAATGGATACTGCAATTCAGAAATATGTTAGGTAGTAAGTACGTAGTCACTAGACATCTATCGAATGAATAAGTAATAAAAATGCTAATCATTTATTTCATCTGCATTATCTTATTAAAAACGGATGAATGGGATGAACCGATTAAACGAGTTTAATCGGTAAAATATTTTTTTTGTTTGCTATAATTCAGCATCATAAGCTCGTTAACTACATGCCAATTCATCGGTTATTTAAATTTTTATTTGTTATGTATTGTCTATAATAAATTATATTTAAGTATAAAATAAATTTTATTTCAGGAAGGTAAATAATATATAAATAATTATATATTTATAGTCTATAAATATAATATAATATATAATTATATATTTATAGTATATAAATATATATACTTATCGATCTCTCGTCTCTCGTCTCGTCTTATCGTAATGTTCGAAAATTTTACAACTGGGTTAGTACGAATGTTGTACGACCGCTCACCGCATTTTATACGTGTATTTTGACATATTTGTGCAAACACACGACAAATAAGTATGTAAAATATATATACATACATATTTGTGTTGTACTTGCCACGACCTTTCTTTTCATACCAAACACGTGATGATTATAGCATAGCGGTTTAATTTTTATAGATATTAGAATCGGTTCAATTTTCGAAATATAAAATTTTGAAAAAAATATATACAGCCTATGTTACCCACCATCATTACGAATCTATTGACACGTTTTTTATTAAAATCGGACCAGTAGTTTAGATACTACGAGGGAACAAACATACAAAATCATTACCCTTCATTTTGGCTTCGCCGTAGTCGGGTAAAATATGCATCGATCGATAAGACACAGAGATAATCAACACAGGGAAATTTTGGAAGTGTAAAATCTTCCCTGACTTTCCAGGTGACCCCTCTATTTCACTCACTTTCCCTGACTGCTTTGAGCTTCTCTGACTTTTCAGAATTTGAACACCCTGATATTCGGAAGTTTTTTCGCTCCTTACTTTATAGTTATATCAAGCGACAGAGGCAAAACATGCAAATAAGGTATCTTTTTTGACACTTATTAGAAGATTGTGAAACAGGCCCATAAACGATAATACTTTAATTAACGGTGGAATCGATCGAAATACATATAGTTTAGTTGAATGCGTCTATAATTTGTGAACGTTTACTAATTAAGTTCCATTAATTTCAGGGTCTAACCGACTTCTTGTTGAAAGTGCTGCAGTTCCCGAAATACTGCGCACAAGCCATGATGGACGGAAGGGGATTCGGTTAAACTGTTCATCTAGTCATTACTCGATTTAGTGTATTTTTTAAAAAATATTTTAATAATAAAGTATCTTTATTAATTATATTGTACTTCTTCTTCTACAAGTTTTTGCCAGCAAAATAAACACTCGATGCTTTATTTTGGGTTTCCAGGCAATGGGCATAATACATTTATGTACAGTATTTTTTTTGTTTGAATTGAATAGGCTCCGAAACTACAGGACCGACATTGATTTGGCACAAATATACTAGAGTAGACCACGAGGAAGGACGTAGGCTTTTTATTTCGGCAAAATGTGCTGTTTTCGCGGGATTTCTTTTTGCGCGCACGAAGTCGCGGCAAAAATTCAGTTATTGACATCGCCAAAGACACGAGGATTATACATTAACTTATATCGTACTCACCATATATAGTACCTTACACCACGTTTCTCAAGCGGGGGGTCGCGACCCTTGGGAGGATCGAGTTTGTTTTTAAAGGAGGTCGCAGTCTGTTGAAAAATAATAAATACAAACTACATATAGGTACAAAAGATCCGTTTTTCTAACGAATCTTTTGTATCGAAAGTCGAAAAAATCGTTCGAACCAGTGAAGGCTAATATACAACACGAACAAACAAACGTATAGCTGATAAAAATGTGCTATGTACATATTATTATAATTTTATAGTGACGGGGTCTTTTTACATAACTTTTTGGCTTTTTCGTGGGACGCGACATAAAAATAGTTGAGAAACGGTGCCTTACGCTATCGCATTTGCACAGTAACGTTAATCGTCAGCACAATAATATTAATTTAAATTATCAAAATATTATTTACACTTAACATTCTCTCTTTAGAAATGCATTACTAGACAAGAATATACATAATATAATAAAGGAAAATAAGGAGTCTTACTTATCAAAAGATAATAATGGCATGTATTTAACTTGCGACAAAAAAATCAAATTCTGAGTGTAAAAAAACCGAATATTGAATACCAAGTAGGCGAAAGAATATAAGGAACAAAATTTTTTAAATCTGGTGACTAATTAAAACCAGATCACTGAATATTACAAACTGGCAGACAGATATTATTTTAGCGAACAAATAACCATGTTGGGAGTACAAATTTAATTTAAGAATAGGCATATAAACATATATTTCTCCTGATGTATGCCATAAAAATGGGGAATATTTATTTTTCTGTAAAATTGATAACTTGTCTGTCGTCTTCGAGGTTTTTAGGGGTGCTGAATACAAAAATTATATCCGTTTTGAATTTCAAAGATAGCGGACATTTATTTTTAATAAAAAGAATCTAGGTGTCCTTTTCTATGTTAAGGGGATGTTAATTACAAAAAAAAATAATTTATTTTGAAATTTCAAAATAGCGGATATATTTTAATTTCTGTAAAATCTCAAAAGTGGTGCGTCCTACTGAAAAAATAATAAAAATTTCCTCTGCCTTAGAAACCCCGTAACCGCATATTTTCTTCATGAAAGAAATTTGAAAATCCTGAATTTTCCAACTTTTTGAATACATCGTTCGTATCTCAATGTAGAGCATTGCCATATTTTTTTCTATTATCACTTCTATCTCGAGAATAGGTAACCCTTACTGAAAAAATAATGAAAATTTTCTCCCCCCCAAGTAACCTCGTAACCACGTATTTTCTTTATGATCAAAGCTTTTTTTTTAAATCCTGTATTTCCAAAAATTTCTATAGCTTACATAGCTGGTACTACGTGTTAATAATCATTAATCCTAATCAGCATCCTCAACAACTCTTAAATTAGTACTCATGACATTTTTACGAAGATAGAAAATTCTCCATTTTGGAAATTGAAATTGGAAGAAAATTTTATAATCAGCACCCCTAGAAACCTGGAAAAGGACATCCATATTAATTTTAATTTAAAAAATGTACGGATTTAATTTTCATATTATTCTGAACCCCCAAAAACCTTGAAAACGACACCCATACCAAAGAAAAACAAACTCCAACAGTATCCAAAAATGCTATTTTCCGTAGCTTGCAAATTGAATTTTTAGCAGCCATTACATTATCAACCCAATCTGATTTTATAGCTGCTTACATCGTATAATAGTCACCAACTCAGAAATTAAGTCGCCAACTTATAAATTTCGGTGCCAATTTGGAATAAATTTCGACACTTTTTATCTGCCGATTTTTGTCTTTTTTGTCACCTGTGTGCTTTCGCCAGTTTAGTAATTTAGTCGCCAACATATTAATTCGCTGCCAAATTCAGTAATAAAGTATGCTCATATGCAGTGGCCAACTTATTTTTTGTTCGCGAGATTAATTATATCCCTTATAATATATTAAACCATGTCTTCTTTTAAAATGTATTTACAAAAAATTACAAAATATAGTAGTTAAGTTTAGAATTATTTAGAAAGTTCTTTATTAAATCTCCCGTCTATCGACTGGCATCCTCAGGGAATGCACTTTGCATCAGGTAGCGTGCCACTCACGAGAAGTCACACTAATTTTTTGGATACCCTAGCCCAGTATAATCTCATACAGCGCAGTCAAGTTCTCAATCATAATGATCGACTCTTGGATCTAGTTTTTTCTAATTGTGATCTGACTGTTAATGCTTGTGGTCTTGTCCCTTGTCCTTGTCCCTTGGTCCCTGACGATGTACCTCACCACCGGTCTTTGTGTATTGAACAGAGCATGTACAGAGCATGGAAAGCACTTTGGAATCAAAAAAGCGACTTAAATATTTTTATAATCGTGGTAAATATGACTTAATTCGCTCCTCTTTAAATTTAGTTGACTGGCATGAACGTCTTAATAACAAGTGCTTAGATAATGCTGTCAAGTGTTTTCCGAAAATCGTAAATAACATTATTTACGATCTTCGGAAAACACATATACCACATAAAATGATTTCACCGAACAGTTACCCCCCCCCCCTGGTACGACTGCGCTAAAAAAGGGTTTTAGAGAGAAACACAAATTTCATCGTACATACTTTCAAGCAAACTTTCTCGATTCTAGTACCTCACCTAGTGATTTGGATTCTGAATTGCATACTATGAATAACAATTCCATTGCGGACGTCAAGATAGATTCTGATGACATACTCAAACTGCTAAGGTCCGTAAATTTAAATAAGGGCGCTGGGCCTGACGACATTTCCCCTGTACTAGTTGTTGAGTGCGCCACTAGCTTGGTTACGCCCCTAACTATATTATATTCAAAATCAATTAAGGAAGGATATGTACCAAACATTTGAAAATCTGCATTTATTACACCTGTACATAAGGGCGGGGATAAAGTCAATATTAAGAACTACAGGCCAATATCTAAGCTTTGTATTTTTGCCAAACTCTTTGAGAGCATTATACATCAACAAGTTTATTCTGCACTTAAATGTTGGTTCATACCTGAACAACATGGGTTTCTAAAAGGGCGCTCAACAACCTCAAATCTTCTTCTAACTTATGACCATGTCAGTTCGGGTATGGATTCAGGCGCACAGGTGGATTTAATATTTACGGACTTTAGCAAGGCGTTTGATCGTATAGACCATTGTATCTTACTCCAGAAGTTGTCTTATACGGGTATACATGGAAATCTTCTCCGTTGGTTTACCTCATATATTAGTAACAGATCCCAAGCAGTAGCTATTAACGGCTTCATTTCTAGATGGATATTTGTACCTTCTGGTGTTCCTCAAGGTTCTCTGTTGGGGCCATTGCTCTTTGCTACCTTCCTTAACAATATTACTTCTTGTTTTCACCATTCAAAATTTTTATTGTATGCTGACGACACAAAAATACTGAAAAAAAATTCTTCGTATGACGACTGTCGCCTCTTACAAGAGGATTTGAATAGGTTTTCTAACTTCTGTGTAATTAATAAATTAGACCTGAATGTATCAAAGTGTTTTGCCATTAATTTTAGTCGTAAAGTAAATTTAGTTAAGTATAATTATGAACTTAAAAATAAGGTTCTCATATTTAGGAAATCGATTAAAGATCTTGGAGTTATTATTGACTCTAAATTAATTTTCGATGAGCACATTTACTATACTATTAATAGGGCCTCGAAAGCTTTAGGCTTCTTTATAAGGTCTTGTAATAAATTCAAATCTATTAAGGTTGTAAAAGTACTTTATTGTGCATACGTTCGCAGTCTTTTGGAGTATTGTTCTATGTAGTATAATAGATCTGAGTATAAATAGAATTGAGTCAATACAGGAACGCTTTCTTAGATTTCTTCAATTTAAATGCCACTTAACCCTCACTGATTATGATGCCAGGTGCAAAAAATTCCATTTTCTTCCTTTACACTATCGTAGGAACATCTCTGACCTGGCTTACTTGTGTAAAATTATTAACAATAAAATTGATGTACCTGAACTATTAATTAAAATCAATCTTAACGTTCCCATTAGAACTTCTCGTAATTTTATGCCTTATTATATCCCGCCTTTTAACACCTACTATCGTCGAAATTCATTTGTTTTTAGATCCAGCGCACAATTCAACAAATTCCTAAATAGTAATCCATGTGAGGACTTATTCTTACTAAAGCCCAAGAAAGTTAGAAAACTTATGACTGATGCCTTCTTTAAATCTAATTTATAAGCTGCCTATTTAATATTCTATGTCCTAATTATTTATTAAAAACCATTTGCTGTGAGTATGAGTATGTGTGACGTGTCCTTTGATTTTATTATTATCTTTATTAATTGGCTAGCCTTTTCTTTGATTATGCTGATCATTATTATTATTATTGATTTTAGTTTTACTTTCATGCAGTGTGTCCATGTTATCTAATGTCATGATCAGATGCTTAGCATGTGCTTAGATTAACTTTAATTTGTTTTACACTAGTGAAAACTTGTTATTGGCATTTCGCTTTTTAATATGTATTTTTATTGTTATTTTTTTATATGCTGTAAGTTTTCCAAATAAAATAAAATAAAATAAATAAAACTAAATTAAGACCACAATGAAGAATATAAATTCCTTAATTTTGCTTAAGGTGAGTTTCCATTACGCAAGTTGCATAAATGTGTCGCGAAATTATTATTCACTATGTGCACGACAGCAGCGCTGGCCGAAAATAAGCAACTAGTCTGTTCAGAGTTATTTTACCTCGAAGTTTCTATAAGAGTGAAAAGGCGTCGGAATGAAGGTCCTGTCAGATGTAAATTAACTCTGAACGGCCTATTGTTAACTTTATATCGACAACATCATCGTTGTTTTTGCACAACACAATAATATTATGAAATACAAGTTTTGTTTTGAATAATTTTGTTACACGATGACGCTTGCCAGCCTGTCACAACATTTACATTTTTTTTTCTATTTAAGACGCAAAAGAAGTTCAATATTTTCAACAGCTTTTAATATGTAGCCTATTTGCAGTGGCAGTGCAATGTTGTGGAGTAGTCTAGATTGTGGACAAGTATTAAAATTACATATTCTAAAGTAAGGCCAACCAGACGAGATAAAGAATGTAGACAAATTTTCAGGGGTTCAAAACATTTTTATTTGAATAAATTATTATAAAGTTCGAATTTTAATCGCTGTCGTCTGTACTAGACAAAGATGATTCGTCGGAAGAGTCCGAGTCAGCTGTGTTTATGATAAAACTATCTATTGTATTATCAATCATGTTGTCAATATTGCTATAAAAATTGTCCTCGACTTCTACCTCAACAACTAAGCACTCACAATAACAGCAAAAATCAAAAATAAAACTAACTGAAACGGAATAATAACAACAAAAAACCAAGTAAATACGGAGACGAAAAAATATGTATCACTTCGAACGCAATCCAAACAGAAATGAACTTGTTCACAATTGTTTGGCGGACCAAATGTTGACAACTGCGGCACTGGCCGCTTTCCTGTACCACGAAACACGCTACGACAGCTGTCGTCGACCAACTGACGTCATTATTATAACGAGTGATAAGGACAGATATAATATTAACTCACTTTCATAATGCAACTCAGTAGCGGTCCGTTTATTTACGTTTTTTATCTCGTCTCGTTGGCCTTACTTTACAATAATATCAAAACAAAATAAAAGTTTGTTGGTCAAAATTCTTCATTAAAGTTGAAGAACAAAGTTTTTTTGTATAAAAAACAACACAATTAAAGTTTAATTTTACTGTTAAGAAAATCTTATAAAATTATGAATGATGCGTGCATAATGCATTTTAATACAGAAGACTAACAAATAAAACTTAAACCTGTGGAGCAGTCTAGATTGTGGACAAGTATTAAAATTACATATTCTGCAATAATATCAAAACAAAACAAAAGTTTGTTGGTCAAAACTCTTCATTAAAGTTGAAGAACCAAGTTTTTATGTATAAAAAACAACACAATAAAAGTTTAATTTTACTATTAAGAAAATCTTATAAAATTATGAATGATGCGTGCATAATGCATTTTAATACAGAAGACTTACAATTAAAACTTAAACCTGTGGAGCAGTCTAGATTGTGGACAAGTATTAAAATTACATATTCTACAATAATATCAAAACAAAAGTTTGTTGGTCAAAATTCTTCATTAAAGTTGAAGAACCAAGT
Source organism: Phengaris alcon alcon (assembly GCA_037179445.1). Lineage (NCBI taxonomy): Eukaryota > Metazoa > Arthropoda > Insecta > Lepidoptera > Lycaenidae > Phengaris > Phengaris alcon. The sequence continues at coordinate 443,214 of JAYRCH010000354.1, forward strand.
TTTTATGTATAAAAAACAACACAATAAAAGTTTAATTTTACTGTTAAGAAAATTTTATAAAATTATGAATGATGTGTGCATAAATGCATTTTAAAACAGAAGACTAACAAATAAAACTTAAACCGACACAAATGATATTTTACATGGCATGGTATCATTTAACACCACAAAAATAGCAATTGTTGAATTTCCATCACATAATATTGTACATACTTTACTTGGTCATGTAACCCTAATATTAAGATACAGGACATTTTCAACCGACCGCGACATTATCAGAATATTAATCATAAAAATAAATTGCATTATTTTAATGTTCGTTATTTTGTATGATTGAATAGTCCACTGCCCATTGTTTTTTTAATCACAACAACCCAAAATTATAATCTCGGCCCGTACTTAAAAACGCTTAAAATAGTATGTCCAAAAGTCTTTATTCACATTTACCTTAGTACCACTACCACTAGAATGCACACACACTGCTAAGTCTTTGATTTAATTACGTTTATTATCATAATAATCGCTTCTTTTAATAATTTTCCTTGTTCTAAGCTTTTGGAGATTACTTCCCTGAAACAAAGTGAAAGATAAAAAATGAAACAAATAACCTGGTTATTTGTTTCATTTATGCTCTTGGTTGAGCATGTAATAGCTCCCCAAACTGATTTCAGTGACGGTGGCCGGTTTAATTGAAACCAGGCCAGCTACGCAGGAGTTATTTTATAGTGCCCAAGTGTGTGCGCAGTACACAAGAGCACTCTCTCTTCCTTTACTCTCGTAACCCAGTGGGACGAATAACCGACACGACTGGTGAGATATCAGGCGCAGGTCCGACTTTTTACATGCCCATCCGACGCATGGATCATCTTTCTTGTCAGACAATCAGGTGATCAGCCTGCATTGTCCTAACCAAACTTGGAAACAAGATTTTTTGTTGTTCCAATGCGGGAATCGAACCCACGACCTCCGAGTCGAGAGCCAAGCTCTAAACCACTAGACCACGGAGGCTGTTATGCTGTGAGGTTGAGCATGTAAGGACATGTCTAAGGAGGGTTCCGTAACCATCAACGCGCAATAGGTTTTCTTTAAATTAATTCAAAAGTTATTATCCGATTTCGCTCGAAATAATTTTCGCATAATTTTATCTAAAGAGTTTTTAGCATAATTTTATCAGCATAGAAAATGAAAAGTTTCTATCTCTTACAGTTTAGAAATAGCAGGGGACCACCTTATAAACAATTTTGGTAGCCGTTAGGTTACTCGAAAATATTAAAAAAGTAATGTAAGTAACTTTGATATCATTTAAAACTAGCTGACCCGACAGACGTTATGCTGTCTTAATTATGAACTGGAATAAATAAAATATAGGTACCTACATAGTGTAAGTTCTATACAAACAATTACTACACCTACACATAAAACCAACACCTACAACCTACTCATACTACCTACTCTTACTACATTCTTCTACCACCTACATCTACTACCTACACATACAGTCTACACTAACTACGAACTAATCTGAGACACGGGGTCGGTCGATTCAACATTAGGCACTTTTGACAACAGATTTTATTTTTGAACTCTTCATAACTTCCAAACTAAATGTCCGATTTCGATGAAACAAAGAGTATTTAATTTCTAAAACAATGCTCTTCGCGAGTAAGCTATTTATTTGCATAAGAACTAAAGAAATCAAATCAACATCAATCATCAAATCAACATTTTTTTGTCCCTGTAATTTTAATAAATTTTAGAAGACAAAAACTGTTTTACTACCTTAACTATAGTAGATGGCTTCATGCTTTCGCGGACATATTTGTAGATATTAATGTTATTTAATGTTGTAGAAACTTTTTTGTTCTATCATCAATAGTTATTGCAGCGTTACATGCGCTGAAAGATATTTTATGGCATTTTTTTACACCTTGGGTCACATTATTATTGAAGTTTTAGCAGGTATCCCTATTTTTTTCTAGTAATAAATTATGTTACGGAAATAATGTAGCGTTCTAATGGTGATTTTTTTTTAAATTTACAAAAATATAAAAATACAAATCTTTCCTCTTCATAATATGAATAATATAAAATAACTATTCGTTGATACCTTACACGGTGGGGAAAATTTTTTCATTGCCACTTCACATATATGGAGAACCATCCCTAAAACATAAAATTATTATTTTATTTTATGATGATGCCAAAACCGAAATCTATGCACAATCAATAACTATGTCAAATTTCGTCAATTTATATTCATAATTATAGAACTTATATGCAGTCGTCTCCCCAATTATCTATAGTCTAAAGTCTAAACTCTATACAATTTCTTCCTTTTTCTTTTTTAGGTTCCTGTAGTACTCAAGGAACCCTTATATTTTCGCTCTGTCAGTCCGTCTGTCGTCCCAAAGTAACTTCGGTAGTTAGGAATATAAATAGCCGAAATGTTGTATAATTACTACAGCATATATACTTCATTTTTGGCATCATAAAATAATTACAATTTTGTATTTTAGGGGTGGCTCCCCATACATGTGAAGTGGGAAATCGCGCGCAGAAATGAGTTGAACTATGTGCAACATTATGTACCTGTATTTTTTAACTTCTTCGTCGCTCATTTCAATGCAATTCAATTCTGGATTTATTGAAACCGCTTTTATTAAACCTTTTGATGCAGTTGTTTCCCGTTTTAAAATACTGAAAAAAATATTTATCGATTTTAAACATTGTTTGATTTTTGTTGTTTTAAACACTTACGGATTGTGTCGCGGTGCACTTTTCTTTTTCCCGACGTTTCGGCTACTTTCCAGCAGCCGTGGTCACGGGTGGACTGAGGTGTCAATTGTCCTATTTGATGAAGTTGTTCAAACTACCCGAAGATTCTTCAATTATTATTTGTGTTCCGATCCACGCAAAACATACTAACAGTATCTTGAAGCCGCGGTGATTTTAAATTACATTTTATTTTGTTAATTATTGGATCCCAACCAGATGGCAGCACCCAGCCATCTTCTCGGTTAAAATTAGGGTACTTTTTAATTTCTATAGCCTCGCGTATCATTCTTGGGCGATAACGGTGTTCCTTTGGCAGTACTTGTGGCTTATCAAATCTTATGTAATGGCGAGGTTGATCCAGTGTGTGTTCGCAAATTGCAGATTTATTGTTGCGACGGTGTTTAAAGTAAAGCGTGGTGGCGAAGTAAAGGTGACCCGCGTAAAGGATCACATCGCAGATGTGATCCTTTACGCGGCTTTACGCGGGTGTTGATGGATCTTTTAGTTTGCCCTATATAGGAGAGACCGCAGTCACAGTCGAGCTTGTAGACTCCTGCATCTTGAAGGGGAATGTTACATTTCACTGGTGGTAAAAATTGACTTATCTTTTTGGGTGGCTTGAAATATGTTTTTATAGAAGCTTTCCTTAGAATATAGCCAACTTTATTGACACCCATTATAATTAATTATAACACCACACAATAACCCATTATAACACCCGCGTAAAGGAACACATCACAGATGTTAAACACCGTCGCAACAATAAATCTGCAATTTGCGAACACACACTGTATCAACCTCGCCATTACATAAGATTTGATAAGCCACAAGTACTGGCAAAGGAACACCGTTATCGCCCAAGAATGATACGCGAGGCTATAGAAATTAAAAAGTACCCTAATTTTAACCGAGAAGATGGCTGGGTGCTGCCATCTGGTTGGGATCCAATAATTAACAAAATAAAATGTAATTTAAAATCACCGCGGCTTCAAGATACTGTTAGTATGTTTTGCGTGGATCGGAACACAAATAATAATTGAAGAATCTTCGGGTAGTTTGAACAACTTCATCAAATAGGACAATTGACACCTCAGTCCACCCGTGACCACGGCTGCTGGAAAGTAGCCGAAACGTCGGGAAAAAGAAAAGTGCACCGCGACACAATCCGTAAGTGTTTAAAACAATGAACAATATTCGCGTAAACCTAAGAAACCATTTGATTTTATAATATTTCATCCAAATAAAATCTTAACAACACAGTAGAAACGTACTTACCTATCTAATGTTTCACAAATATCATCAAGATTTTTGGACGCATTTTCTGCTTCCTGAAGTGTTTCCGACTTATCAAAGGTGGTTGAAGAATTTAGCAGATCGTGACATTTATCACTAAAACCAATCAAATTACGTTAGTCTTTTGCGTGCCTGGGCGCACAAGTCAAGTAAACAAAAAATGTAACTATGTACTTACCTAAAATCTTTAACCAGAGTAAAAACAGATTTGGTTTCTGTAACTACTTCGTTAATTAAATAATTCATATCATTTACTTCTTCAAAAATTTGTTTTTCTTCTTCGTCATATCCATAATCGTCATCAAACTCATAGCAATTATCGTCGATTTGACTGTCGTCATAATCATAATCTTCGTAATTAAATGCATTATAATAACCATCACCGGATTGAAAATCATAATCTTGTTCACTCGAAAAATCTACGCCTTGCGTAAAGTGGGCGTTTTTATTTAATTTTTCTTCAAAATCTATACATCTAACAAAATTTCGAATAATTTTAGGATGCATAACTTTTTCTTCTGCCATATTGTTATTTTGCGTGTTATCATCTTTTTTACTGTTCTGAGCTATGAGTTCTTGACAAGACGCCTGATTATCTTCTAACTGCTGGTTATCCGCACAGGGGCCCTGATTATCCAAAAAGGCCTGGTTGTCGCCACAAGGTCTTTGGTTTTCTTGACAAGGCTCCTGGTAGCCAACACTCGATTCCTTGTTGTAATAACCATGGGTTTCCTGGTTCAAAATAGGCTCTGAGTCCTCTAATGACGATGTCCTAGTTAAATCTAGCTTTTTCAAGAAATCCCATTTAGAACCATACGCTGTATGTTCTTTCTAAAATATTTTTAATATTTAATATACATTTTTTTTCGGGCAATATCCAAATCTATAAGATTGTTCAAAATCGATTACGGATATTTTGGACATATGATTTGCTGCTTATGTAAAGACGTTGTGGCCGAAAAATTATAAAAAAATTCAAAAAAAAATTATACCACTTAAATAAAATGAGGGTTTTTAAATTCGGCAGGATTTTGACACGACAAGGACCGTCGGGCTACCAAGCTCCGCCTGGTGACAGAAAAAGAATCGTAAATTCTTATTGACTGTGTTTGATACCACTTACGCCACCAGATGACGATTTGTGTGCATTAGGTCTGCTCCCTAGCGGCAGAAAAAATATCAAACACCCTCATTACATACGGCGCTGTTGAGGTCATTGACCTCAGACAGCTAATTGTATTTTGGAAGTCTTTGCTCCCTCTTTAAATCGCCTTAAAGGTTAATGACCTCAGCGCCTTAGCGAGCGCAATATAATAACTTTATTTTTTATGACTTTTTCAGACGTTTTTAATTATTTTTCTGTCTCAACGTCTTTACATAAGCAGCAGATCATGTGCCCAAAATATCCATAATTGATTTAAAACAACCTTAAATTAAGATATGCAAAAGTGCAAAAGGAATTATCAAAAGTAGTTAGTTCGATTTTGATAAAACATTATTCCGGGACTCCAATGTTAATGAAAAAAAACTCGCTCAAAGTATCTTGATACCTAGTGAATCTCCATCACTAGATGTGAAGATACTGGGTGAGTTTTTTTACGTGTCACTAATAAGAAAGTATTCTGCAAAGTAATGAAATACATACTAATACTAGCAGAAGTATACAGTAGATAAAAAAAAAACTTTATACCTGAGGCATACTTTTTCTACTCGATCTAAGGAAGTACTTTGACGGTGAAGTTATTTCGTTACATAATGACTTGCTTTTCGCTGGCGACCTCTCAATCGTATTCTTTGCATTTTTTGGAGTTTTTTTCCTTATTAGAATATTAGGCATTTCTTTAAGTTGATAAACTTTTACATTATTTATTTCATTGAAATTTTTTTCAGTGACATTATTTTCAAAACCTGCAAAAAAAAGAAAACAATATATATAATAAGATTATTCGTTATTACAGATTTTCAATTTTCATACATATTTTTATGATACAATAAGATTAAAAATGTTTATTATATCATTTTATATTCCGTGTTTCACATAAATGGAAAAAACATGCCTTCATCTACTGTTTTTTCAATTTCCTCATTGGTGATGTTACACAAGGAATCCTGGTTATTATCTGCATTAGTATCTTGAACATCACTCAACAACTTGTAAAGTGATTCAGCTGCGATCTGTAGATCTTCACAGTCACTTATTGCGCTCTGTAAAATAAAATAAAATGTATAATCGTTATTTAAATCACCAGTAGAGTAACATTCTCACATTGCACAGAAAGTGTTTACTACTATTTCCATGTACGGGTAGAATAAAATACGCATATGTAACTTTTTATGTTTTAGGCTTATATGGTTGTAAATACTACGTTAATGTTACGCGGTAAAAAACAAACAACTTACCTGCAATGCATCCGTTAGATATACCCCATAGCTGTACATCTCCATATACTGTGTTGGACTAATATTTAATTTCACTTTACCTGTTGGACAAAAACACATTATAATTTTTGTAAAAAGAACTTTCTATGAATGTTATTATATATAATATAGAATTTTACCTTTTAATAAAATTAGTATTATGTTCCAAGACGATCAAAGTCCTTTATGAAGGCCTCCACAGACGAGGCCGATCGTTTCAGTTAGAACTGACGTCAGTTCGGCCTGGACGGATTCGAGCACATACACGGAGAAAATCGCATTCGACCGAACTGACGTCAGTTCGGCCCTTAGATTAATAACGCCTAGATAGTCTTCAAACAAACGCATCGTACAAAGTGAAGCAAGCAACAGATAGATGTAGACGTAAGCATTACATACCGACACGCACACAAACAAAACTTTAAATTTGTGGAGTGTGTACTATTATTATTGGAATTATTGTACCTATTTGTTTTTCCATCCAACCATCTAACCATCTAAACACAATTTGTGAACTTTATTTATATTAAACTGGTATTATGGAATATATTAAGGATTATATTAATACGGGCAATACTTTAAATTGATAATTAAAATATCAGAAAATATTATAAAAATTTGTCTTAGTTGCAACTATTAGTTAGCCATGAAAATATTGAAATAAATTTATTATTACTAGTGACACTTTCACAATTTACAATAGGGCAGCAAGATGGCGACATAATATGATTTTATTTTAAAATGTTTTAAATAATTGACTTAATACAAGTCAAATTGTTTTTATTTAAGCTTTTTTAATTATTTTCCGATGCATTGTGACACCTAATAACGACACAAACGTCATAATGCTTTTAATAGTCGGAGATGTATACACTAGCGCTTGACCTTGACAACTGACGGGTCGTTCGAACAAACTGAACCAATATGGCTCAGTATGATTTACTTCACTTTTCATGCGCGTACCCGGTTTCTAGGCGTTTTAATCTAAGGTTCGGCCTGAACGGATTCGAGCACATACACGGAAAATTGCCGCGAGCTTCGGTCGTGTTTTTAGGGTTCCGGGGTTAGACAGACAGAGCTTCTGTAATAACTTTATGACAATAACTTTTGTAGTACCTAATTCAAAGAAAACCTATTGCGAGCTGATAGCTACGGAACCCTCCTTAGACATGTCGTGACATGCTCTTGGTCAGTTTAGGATAATATTTTATTTATTAATTGTATTTTGCTGCAATTGTAATCACGCTATTGACGAAACCGAATTATCGTGTTATACGTTTTTCCAGTAATATGTTATTTCCAGTGTATGTATCTAAATTATAGAAATAATTTCTCTTTGTTTTATAGTAAGTCTTTAGATTTTATCAACCATAGTGGCTTAGTTTTAAATACTTCAATGAACTTTGCTTTAATACATTTCTTTAGACCACGTGCCATTTTTAGGGTTCCGTACCCAAGGGATAAAAACGGGACCCTATTACTGAGACTTTGCTGTTCGTCCGTCTGTCACCAGGCTGTATCTTAACCTTCTTATACCGTGATAGCTCGACAGTTAAAATTTTCACACATGTATGGTGTAGGTATTTCTATTGCCGTTATAACAACAAATTATAAAAATAAAATAAAAATTAGAGGCTCACATACAACGTGCTTTTTTCCATTTTGTACGGAACCCCTCTTGCCGACTCGCACTTGACCGGTTTTATTTTACACTCGAATTTAATTACCGTTCAGTCTAATTTTATTGCCGTTCAGTTCATCCGTACAGGTCAGAATTAATGTTGCCAACTTAGTTGTTTACAAAGTTTTACAACTAAATTTAATCTTTTATTACCTCCTTAGTAGGAATTTAGTTGTTAGTAGTGGTTTTGTAGAAAATAGCTAGACAGTAATCTTATTATGCAAAGTGGCCTGCTTCTATGTGCTATTATGACACCTTATCATAATAGCACATAGTAGCACGCATCCGTAAATCGCTTAAAACTACCGATTTAATTTATATATACGTAATATTTCCTACTATATTTTTTTAATTTAACGGTTAAATATTAAAACTGAAAATGTATGTATGTTTGTAAACACAAAATCCCTAAAAAACTCTTAGGGATTCCTAAGTTTAGTAGATTTTTTATAGTTATCGGTACTCTTTTAGTAGTTTTTAGTAGAAATCGACGCGAATTTAGTAGTTTCGCAATAACAGAGTTGGCAACACTGGAACGAATCGCTTCAGTCCATACGGCCGACTGATGCGATCTTGAAATTGCACACAGATGATACGATTTTGCATCCGTTCAGGCCGAACTGAAGAAAAACCGGACCGTGTATGGGGCCACTGAGAGTACATCGTCTTCTTTCCGCATTACACCCGCTAGATGTCGTTTGCCGTTACAGAGCTCCCTCTTCTGGTAAGTCTGTGCGCTGAATGAAATGCCACAAGCCGCCATATTTGATATAATTTATCATTTTTAGTGTCTCATAATGATGAGGCTGAACACCAGGAAGCCCTTACCAGGACTTTGGACGTCTTGGAACATAATACTAATTATATTGGAAGGTAAAATTCTATATTATGCTACCGTTTGACGTCCAAAGTCCTTTATGGGAGACCTGTTTGTTATCTCCTATTGGCTTGTAAATAATGCAACAATGTTTTAAGTAACAAAAGAATCACAAAAACGACTCAAGCAGTAATTAGTACTTACTAGTTTATCTATGAGATGTGACGAGACTGATCGAGCCTCAAATATTTTAAGATGAAATTTTGTTGATGTAATGCGACTTAGCCCTTGATAAATTTGAATAAGTTCACAAACATGTCAAATATACATGTACCAAGGTATGTACCTCAGGAGTTCACTAAGAAACAAATATTCTGCCTGTATTGTGGTTTAGATAAATTCGATGCCATTATCGTGAAAGATGACCACCGTCGGTATTGTACACGCCCGGCTGGAAATGAGGGCTGAATGCAACGCTCGAAACGTCTTGCACGGTTAAAAAGTTACTTACGATTCGTCGCGATCGTGTGCCACGTTCGATTCTACGAACAAATAGCAGTTCGATAATACAGGTACTATGTACTAGGGTAAATAGTCAAACCTCAGGAACTCTGGACCAACTCCTGAGAACTAAAGAGAAAAAAAAGTTCATGGTTATATTACCGACCGTGTCGCATTGGTATCTTTCCAGGAGTGTGATAAAGATTGCAAAGATGATATACCGAAGATGCTGGACCTGGTTAAGTGACCAACCGACAACTGGAGAATAGATGTGCACAAGCTGCATTACGTCTTCAGTATCATACTTTTTGACAGGAAATTCGTATTGCGATGAGTGTTCACTTTCTCTGAAGCTGTAGCTGCGAGCGTTCGGCAAGCAACCTTCCCCGCAGGGTGGGTGATGAAGGATGCGAAGTTGATAAACCCTAAGAAGCAAGACCTGCTTAATTGACCAACCGCCAGCTGTACAAGAGAGTCCATAAGCTCTAGCACGTATACAGAGCATTTGTGCACGTATATACCTATAACCCTAAGAGACAAGACCTGCTTGAGGGACAAACCGACGGCTGCACAGGAGACTCCATAAGCTGTAGCATGTATACAGTGCATAGTGCACGTATATCGTAGTTTTCAAAAGGAATTAGTGTTGTGATAATCCTAACAATAAATCCATAAGCTGCATAATGCATTAGGTCTTCAGTATGATACCTAATCATACTTTTTGACAGGAGCTTCGTATTGCGTATTAATGTTCTCTTTCTCTGTAGTATGCGAGCGTCCGAGTAACCTTAAGCGTCTGGGCCTGCTCTTGGGGCCAACTGCCGACTACAGAGAGAGTACTTGAGATCTAGCACGTCTTCGATATCTTGGTGTTCAATAGGAACTTCGTAAGAGGTTGTGTGCCATAAACATATTGGCTTTGTATTATGCAAGCGTCGGTAATGTAATCATTCCTAAAGTGAAATGACGGTTGCGCAGTTGAAGTATAACTATGAGGCTGGACCAGTTTGAGCGACCAACTGCTGACTGCACTGATTTCCATAGGCCCTAGTAAATCTACAGTGTTTTTCGGATGGTAATGTAATGTCAATATATCAACGAGGACTGCACGTCTTCGATACTTGCGATGAGATAAATGCCGCTTATCGTACTTCTACCGTATTTACATAACTTACTATTACCGTATATTTTATTTTTATGATTTTCTTTCCGTCTTATGTAAATTGAGAGAAAAACAATTAGTGCGAAAGCCTGGCGTTGTAGTCTACGGCAATGCTACTATACCCGGAGGGTAATGAGAGTTGCGAAGCTGATATTATACTCCAAGAGGCGTGAGACCTGCTTGTAGAACCAGCTGATGACTAAAGAGTTCATAAATTGTAATTAATTTACCGTACTCGTTGACTTTCAACAGGGAATTTGTATAGTATAGTGTATCCCATAAAATTACTCTAGGAGCATGTGAGTGTGCGGCGATAAAAACCTTCCCAGGCGGGAGATGAAGGTCACGAAGCTAACTGCATTTTGGTCAGATGTACTGTGCTGCACATATACGTTTCGTGATCATAATAAAGTTTAAGCTTTTCAGTTTCAGTTTCAAAAGTAACAAGATTGGTAACTTTTGTGAGGGCATCGACAGTACATATTCTCTATTTTTTTAAATAAAGAACATAGTATTCTACCACTCTTTAAAAAAGAATTAGATTAGTAACATCGTAAGGGCGTTGAATGTACAATAGTATTCTTTTCTTCTTCTCTCGTTCTTCATAAAGAACGAGCTTGGTAAAAATTGGACGTTGTCGTCATGTCTATTTTATTTCTCCCCCCCCCTCCCCCTCTCCCCCTCCCCTCCTCTTCCTCGTCTCTGAGGAGTGAGGATGGTTCGTGAAATCTCTTGGATTTTTATTTTTATTCGAATACCCGCGTTTTTCTTCTTTTTTTTTTGAGAGGGGAAGGAATGTTTCATTTCTTATCAACTGTTACACCACTCACATGACCATTAAACATAGAAGAAATACGGAAGAAATTATTTATCAATCCCAAGTCGGTCTTCTATTCGTGACTCCTGATATATACTAAAATTACGGTTCATAAATATGGCCTAACTCGAAATCTGGGGTTCTAAAAGGCCACTTTAGATGTGTCATGTATTTTTTTGGATCGATACAAAAATCGTGAAATGGTAAATTGGCTACATGATTCATCTGATTTCATCATAATAGAAAACCTTTACTTTAGACGCTCATAATATGAGTTGAAAAAAATATATGAATCATATTGAGTGCCTTAAATACATTGTGCGTTTGATATATACTGGCGGACACATAAACTGCATCATAGTGCAAGAACACATTCAATGAAATTTTATTACGAAATATGCAAACTTTTTACATTTATTGGTATTGGAAAATAAAGGTTGATTTATAAACACAAAAACAAAATCAAATTTAAATATGGTCTTGTCACAAAAGAAAGAAAATATTCTATAGAAGAAATCTCGTCAATTTACTAAAGATTAACTCGTTGTTACGTTTATGTTGTGATTGATGGTTATTTTTTTTTGTTTTGTTACATGTTGAATTATCGTTACTAATGTTTAATTGCTAGTCTGTTTCAATTTAAAACACGTTTTTCTCTGACGAATATGGACGTATCGTCCGAAAAATCGTTGCTCTAGTCCAGCAAAGCCTAGACCAAGGAACAATTGCTGCAGATTTAAATGTAAACCAGTCTACGGTTTCCCGAGTTTACAGAAGGTTTATGGAGACAGGTTAATTCAAAAGAAGACGTGGAACCGGCAGAACTCGGATGACAACGTCTCGTGACGACAGGTTTATTGTGACAACTTCCTTGCGAAATCGGTTTTTAACGTCTATAAGCATTAAAAATGAGCTCCACCGGGTACATGACGTAGCAGTTAGTGCACGAACCATAAGAAGGCTAAAAGAGCGTACGTAACAGCCTCCGTGGTCTAGTGGTTAAGAGCTTGGCTCTCGACTCGGAGGTCGTGGGTTCGATTCCCGCATTGGAACAACAAAAAATCTTGTTTCCAAGTTTGGTTAGGACAATGCAGGCTGATCACCTGATTGTCTGACAAGAAAGATGATCCATGCGTCGGATGGGCATGTAAAAAGTCGAGACCTGCGCCTGATATCTCACCAGTCGTGTCGGTTATTCGTCCCACTGGGTTACGAGAGTAAAGGAAGAGAGAGTGCTCTTGTGTACTGCGCACACACTTGGGCACTATAAAAAAATAACTCCTGCGTAGCTGGCCTGTTTTCAATTAAACCGGCCACCGTCACTGAAATCAGAGTGGGGAGCTATTAAAAGAGCGTAATATCATATCTTTCAGACCCGCAAATGGACCAAAATTGTCTGCAGCTCACAGGCAAGCTCGACTAAGATTTGCTCGTGAACACTTTAATTGGACTGAAGAGCAATGGGCTTCCGTATTATTCACTGATGAGTGTAGGTCTTGTTTGTACGGTGCTGATGGTTGCAGAATAGTCTACCGTAGACGAGGAGAGCAATATGCTCAAAATTGCATTGAGGGGAGGGTTCCATTTGGAGGCGGGTCTTGTATGGTTTGGGGCGGCATATCAATGGATACTCGAACTGAACTTTTGTTTATTGACGCAGACACACATGGCCGTGGTAACCGTGGTTTAACATCACTTCGCTATATAACGGAGATATTGGACCCTCATGTGATACCTTTTAGCGGATTTATAGGCGAAACTTCATTCTGATGCAGGATAATGCTCGTCCGCACGCAGCGAGACAAGTTGAGCAATACTTTACTCGGGTTGAGATTCATTCCATGGATTGGCCAGCACGTAACCCGGACCTCAATCCGATAGAACACGTGTGGGACAACCTAAAAAGAGTGTATTTACAAGAAATCCTGTCCCAACAACGGTTGCGAAGCTCAAGAGTTGCATTGTCACAAGAATGGGACAATACTCCGCAAGATCTTTTAAAAACACTGATCAGGTCGATGCGAAACCGACTTGAATCAGTTATTAGGAGAATTAGGATTACAAGAGGAGGTAATACACCTTATTAAAAACAAAAGAAACTTTTTCTTTTCTTAGTATTGTAAAATTTTTATAACAAAGCCGTTTTCGTTCTATTTACTGTTTCATTCCAAAAACCTGCAAAAGGAGTAATTTGATTCTTATAGTGAGAAGAGTTGACCTATACACACATGAATTGATTTTTTTATCAGATTAAGAACCAGTTTTAGCATTATCGTTGAAATAAATCAAAATAGTTTGCACTTTCACTAATTATATTTCATTGAAAGTTATCTTGCACTATGATGCAGTTTATGTGTCCGCCAGTGTAGATCAATATGGCCCTGTATGTTATTTAAATCAATAATTTCGAAGATATTGCAGATTTAAAAAGCAGGGACATTGCTGTTGCGTCCGGCCGGGGTGTTCGCGCTTCTGCATGGCGCTATCGAAAACGCTAGATGTACTTATACTAGAGGCTCACGAATATTTTCTAATACTTACTGTATTAGAAAATTTTATAAAGATAATAGAAGAATAAAGAAATATTAGAAAATTAAGAATTGTCCATGGAGGTAGTTGATCAGTTTTGTTGGAATGTCAAATAACATTTGAATTCTGAATGGCAAATTTAACGATTAATTAGACTATAATTACGTTTCTTAATTTTCCGGCCATATTTATTTTATCAAATATATACTCCTCCTTTTGATATATCAAGATTCAAGCGGTCTCGCAGTCGCGTCGAGGTGATAGGGTCCCGTTTTTACCCATTGGGTACGAAACCCTAAAAAACATTTTCAATATTGTATACAGAAGTATATTGCAGTGAGTATTTATTTGCTGAAGAAGTTTTTACTCCAAGAATACTATTCCACGCGGGCGAAGCCGCGGGCAAAAGCTAGTTACGTATATGTGGTAAAAATATTTTCAGGCGTATTTAACTATTGTAAGAATTGAACAGTCAAGACGCTTAATGTGTTCTATGTGTCGGGAAAAGTTATGCCTCGAATGAAAACATCGATCTAATCTTCGATCAAACATTTTATAAATATATTGTATTTTGAATTAAATATATGCAGAACTGTACGTACAGGTTCATTTTGCAGTACAGGCGTTAGGCAACTCTGCTATATTACGCTTTAATATTTAATACCTTCTCCGCATAGCATGCGTCTGCAATCTTTGGTCTACGCACATCAGTCTATGTAAAGGACGAAAATCCGATTTAGGAATGAAATCGCTTTATAAATACATTACATGACCATTTGAAATGTATAAAGACAGCGGTTTCTTGAATAGATACATTTAAATAATACGTCTCCGTTCCAAAAATTGGCGGTAGTCGTAAAAAGTTTAAAAATAGTATTTTTGATAATAACTAATTACTTCTATACTATTCGGATCTCACGCAATGTGATAGGAGGTCACCGAATTAGGCACGGTCTTATGCAATTGCATTGATGATCATTATTACCGGCCTCGCATAATCGTGAAATGACATGACATGACTCACCAAATTTTTCGGCAAACCCGTGCTTCGGTCCAAATCCTCTAATAAACCATTTCTTACGACGAACGCGTCTTTCTGCTCCATCTTCTGAAGTAACCGCCGACAGCGAGATCAAACAATGAATTTTTCCCAAATCGCGTGATTTTCGTCTACACTCTACTCGATACTACGACCGCGGTAAAAAACTATAAATGAACTCTAATGACGAAATATAACGGTTTTACAACATAACCCAAAAATAATTTTTAAAATTAAGTTATAATTTGAACTTAAGTAAGTCTGTTTTTAGCGACTGCATGGTTGCAAAAACGGAGCAACAATGATCAGTTATATCAAATATGGCGACTTGTGGCCTTTCCTCTAGTTCACAGACTTACCAGAAGAGGGCGCAGGGAGCTCTGTAACGGTAAACGACTACTAGCAGCTGTAATGCGGAAAGAAGAGGATGTACTCTCTATGATAAAGGACTTTGGACGTCAAACAGAATTATAATAAAGATTTAAGTAGAATGAACAAGAGTGGACTAAACCACCACAATGTCCAAGAATGTTAATTGTAGATTCGTGTCGACCACCAGCAATTTACATCTAAAAGTATTTCTGGCAATCTGCTTTGTCTTTAGCTATTTATTTACAAAAAAAGGAGGATAAAAAGTGTATTTAAAAGAAATTAATTATTCAAAAAACACTCGCCTCTCGATCCGCCAATATCAAATAAAATATTTCGAAGCTTATTTGCTGCATCTACAATATCACTATCACTATGAAACTTTTTTCTTGTACACTCTGTTGCCTCGTATAGTGTCCAGGGGGGCGGTATAGCGTCACACACATACTTTGGTTCTCTGTGCAAAACTTGTGTCAACACTTCTTCCATTATCTGAATAAATCGCGACACCCATTCATCACACTTCAATTTTAAATTCTCCTCCATCTTTTCACTAGTTATTTCAAACATGACATTTTTGTCATCTTTAAAGGCAGATGCATTGTATTTAGGTGATAAAGGTTGAGTTTTGAATAATATTATATCATCATCATCATCAGCTTTATCATTGAAATCATGAGAAGAATCAGTTATGTTAACATTCCCTGCATTATTTATTTTAGTGTCAATATTGGCTTCATTTATATTAGAACCACTGTGTTGATGAGCATTTTTGTTTGCGTTTTCATTTTCAAATTTATTTAATTCATTCAAATTGTGCTTTGTATTAGATTTTCTTCGCCATTTAAAATTTTTAATGTTACTAGAAGTGCTTTTCGAATTATCGTGTGATGTTTGTCGATTTAATTTCAGTTTTCTAGGAAATTGAGTGTCCTTTTCATCAGTGTTAATTGTATTGTTTTGATCATCATCATGTGTTTTATCCTTTCCCTGACAAGTAGCGTGCAAATCAATATCATTAGTTTCATCTTCTAAGCTCACTGCTGATTGAATGATAGGTTGATCAACCTCATTGTCAGTTATAATATATTTTGTTTGGTGTTTTGAAGGAGACTCATTTAGTTCATTTGGAATTGTAATTTTGATATTAGGCTCTATATCATTTAATGGTAAATATTTTTTAACACTTTCTGTTTGACGACATGCATGTTTTTTAAACTCCCTCATTGTTAATATTTGGTATGTAACAGTTTCTTTTAAATGAAGCATTTCAACATTGTTACTTATTAAAATCTGAAAATATTAGGAATAATATTTATTAAATCAACATCATGAATGTTGCATACAAAACTGCCTAAATAATAATTACAAAATGTTGAGGATACAAAAAGTAGTACTTACCACTGGATATCCTTGCTCAGATATTCTTGAACAGCAACCTAATATTTCGTCTTGGATGTAGAGACTGTTAGTATTAAGAGTCTCCTGATCTAAATTATAAAATATATAAATTTGTTAAAAATAATAAATGTAGCTATTGTCATGTCAGTCTGTGAGAATGTATACACTGTCTCAAACAAAAATTTTCATGAAAAGCATGAATTTTTGAATTTAATGTGTCATAAATGTAAAATGTACCATTTTAGTTCATATTTTTTAATATAAAACGTTTTGTAACATCAATTGCAAAAATTTGGGTTGATAATTTACTGCTATGAAAAATGTGAAAGTCGAAAAAAATACCTAGCAATTATTATTTTTTTATCCTAAATATATTTACATAATTTTTTGTAGTTGATATTACAAAACATTATATTTAAAACCTATTACATTTAATTAAGTTATCTAAATGTTAACAAACAAATATCATATTTACCAATGAAAGCTTGATTTAAAATAATTTGTTGTGAGATAAAGGCCAAAGCTTGTTTTGCTTGAGGGTTCAGGTTTGATTTTGAAATAGTTTCAATTTCCTCAAACACAGCTTGAGGCACAATCAAATTGCACTGTTTATCTGCAAACAAAATATGTAAGAAATCAATAAACAGATACTGGATTGCGAAAATATCACACAGAGGCAACCTTTTATACATATTCTTTCTTCATAGTGACATTGATCTTAAACTCTAAACAAATAGGCAAAAGCAGGAATAAACAAAATTAATAAATTTAAGTAGCCCACAACTTTGTCAAGTAAGCTTTTTAAGCACTTTCTATTAAGTCACCTTTCAAACAAACCAGTAAGCAAGCTTTTTAAGCACTTTCGATTAAATCACCTTTCAAACAAAAACAATAGACCAATATTGCTTTATTCATTTGGGAGCTACAATGCTATAGACAGACATACACAGACACATCTGACATAGAACATCCTATTTGCATCGGGGGTATTTTTACGTTTTACTTATATCTAGTGCAAAAAAAATATTTGCTCTAGGATTAATAATAATAGATTAATAAAAAATAATAGTTACCATCGTTAAGTAAAACTCTCAAAAAATTTGTATTACTCAATAGGACAATAGTATCAGTTATAATATACCAAAATCCAGTATCATCTTCCACATTAACAAGTTGTTTTAATGTAGAAGTGTCTATGGAATATGGATTTTCTTGTAAATTTTTCTACAACAAAAATAAAATATTAAAAATAAAGTTTTGTCCTAAGAAGATCATGTGACGATTCAACATTACACTAGGATATCAATTACCGCAAGCCAATCCTCATCTTTCATATTTAACAATGTTTCTTCATTTTGGTATATTGGAGGTTCACAAGCTTCTTCAACTGTAACAATGTTCAAATAAAAATTTTAAAAAATATGCCTCATGCTTAATCAAAATAAAACATATTATATTGAAACTTGCCTTCATTTTGATGACTTTCAAAATTTCTAAAACTTCTTCTTCTGGCTGATAGTTTTTCTCTCAAATCAACATTATCTTTAAACCTATTGACAGAATTCATAGAGGTTCCTGCACTTGATTGCTTTGTGAATTGGCTTATGTTCTGTGTATTCATATACAAAGTTGGTTGTATATTTTGGGTCTCAATATAGCTAGAAAATCTTTTCGATAAAGGTACATTTGTTTCAGATACAGGCATTTGTGTATTTATATTTGAGCTGATCGAATAATCTGGTTGATTAAAAGGCGCAAGAACTACTGGCTGAGGAGGAACATTCCATATAAGTGGATTATACAAAGTAGGCACAGCTATACCCATTGGCATAGCATTCATTGGTGAATAATTAGATGTCCTAGTAAACCTATTATTTATGACTTGCTTATTATACACCTTAGGCCTGATCATTGTATTATTATTAGGTTTCATGGTGTTAGGTAAAGTATGTTCTGGCGAACCTTCAGGCTCAGGACAGGCTTCAGAGGAAAAACTTGACTTTTCAAAATTCTTTTGAGCCCTTCTTGCTTTTTCCATCTGAAAGTATTTAACATAGTTAATATAAAATCTTTAAGACCTTATAATATTTTGTCTTGAGAACTATCAGTATGAAGATATGTCCAAAATCAGTACTTTCAAAAGTACTGATGCTGATGTAGTATTTTTGCAGAAATTATGCTTTAATGGAGATATCACAATTAAATAAAAATCAACTCTAGTATACGAAATTCTCGTGTCACAGTCTCGTGTCACAAAACTGTTTATTTTGCACCTGGGCGATAATTTATACACCAGATCTAGTCAGCTAGTACTACTTTACGAGTAATAAAAAATACTTGCCTCAGCTTCACTTAAATTCCATACTGCATGACCAGTCAGTGTATTGAAATAATATGGTCGATTAATGTAAGTTTTTGATCTACAAATGATCCAAGCACTTCCTGTAGTTTCCACCGGTTCAGCCAAAGCACATTTCGACATTTTGTAACTACCGAAATGCTGTATTTTTCATTTTAAAGAAATTCAACATTACTAATAATGTAGTGAAATATTATTAATTTGCCAATATTTCTAAAAAATTTAAAAAATTCACAAGCATTTATATAAAGTCACCCAAGTGGCCAGTCCCAAAATCTAAAATCACAAATAAACTTTTTTATTTTTCTTCTTGGATTTCAAAATCGTTTGCTGTCGTAGTCTGTGGCTGGCGTGGTATTCATAGATGTTATGTACTACTACTGAAATAGATATTTCATTTCCCCTGTTTGACGGTTTAAAAAAGAAAGTTTAAAACCTAGCGCCATCTGGTTAAGATGCAGTTGCACTACGTAGCTATATATAGGTATAGATTTCAATATAATGCTAAATCTACAGGATTTGTATGTCAGAATTTTATGTTTCAAAGATCTTGATTTTCATAAGAACAGTGTTTATTTGTTAAGTTTCCTTAACAAATACACAATTCTTAAAAATAAAACCTTTGAAATATAATAAATTAAATAAAGTAAAATATTTTATGTTCACATATGATAATCGAAAATTATTATTGTTTAAACACGTTATACTACTTATACTCTGTTTAGATCCAATTTAATTTAAACGTAATCAAATACTTATAAAGCTACTTATTCAAATGTCACTTATTTTCCGTGTAATAAAGAAATACACACAATGATTTGGTGGAATTTAAACATTTTGCTTCCGTTTAGATTAAATGGGGTGTGAACTGAGTTTACAACTTTACATTCTTAACGCTATTGAATAAATGATATGCAATAAAATAAATTAATTCGTAAATCTTTTTGTGTTATCAGTAAATAAAGATGGCATTTTACTGCTGAGAATTAAAAAAACATAAGTTAAACATGAGAACATTATTACAATCAATAAAGATTTAGGTTTTGTAGTAAATATTTCAATTTTATATAATTTTTGAATACACTCCAAGTTTTAAACTCTCTTTAATTCATAAACATACTAAAACCATGCGACCAATGTCAAATTCCTGTAACATGTGACTAGGAATTTACATAAAGAGTGAGTTCCACTAAGCGTTCACAACGATCACGCTCACGACCGCAGTTTTGCCTGTTCCACTTGCTTGTGAGCGTCACTGTCGTAAACTCAAGTGGAATGGATTATAGAGCGTTTTGAGCGTGGAGGTAAATAATAATTAAGGAGGTTAATAAAAAGAATGCAAAAGATTTAAGAGGTTAGGTGATAATCTGTAAGCCTTGAAAATAAACTTAATGAATTATTGCTTAAATCGATTTATATTGAAAAAAATTATAATTTAATTTTTTATATTTAATATTAGTTTAACGAGGAATTCTTCATCGATAATATGATCTGTGACATCATCAGAAAATTGAAAATTTTCATCAGCATGATCAGCAGACGTTGATGTTCCGGGTTGTTCATTTAAAGCTCTGTTAAAAAGTTGTGTCGCAAATGCTGTGTCTATAGTAAAAATAAAATTTTCATCAGTGAAATTTTAAACGTATGTAATAATTTTTTCAATAAAAATACTAATTTAAAGAAGGCTAAGTTAATTTTCATTTCTAAAGTTAGGTTATATTATTGGAAATCAAGGAAAAATGTATACATGTATATTAATTATAAACTACAATAAATTTTTTTAAGCTTGTTTTACATAATTATATTTACCTGTGGAGGCACGTTGAGCATCCGCTGTAGAAACATTCACTTCTACTAAAATATCTCTTTCCGCATGAAATAACGTAAGCTTAATGGTCGCCATTTTTGATGCTTTGAGTTTTCAAAACGCCACTAATTTTCTCAACGATCACTTCGACCCACCTTTTTAGATGGGTCGTCGTGAGCTTCGCGTGAGCGTAAGTCATTACGTCATAAGTGACGTTTTCGCCGCGACTACAACGACCGCGGTCGTTATGTGGAACGACTAAAGGAGCATTTTGATCGTTGTAAGCGCTTAGTGGAACGCACCCAAAGAGTTGATAATATATTTAATATTTAATAAATCTTGCCATATATAATTTCATATAAAATTATCACCAATTATTAATATATACAACGTGTTCCTTTTGATTTCTCATATTTAACTTAAGATAAATATTAGGACTATATTATGAAAATATTCAATGTTTACCATTAAATCTAAATTGAATTATGTATCAATATTTGGAGCACCGCATAATATCATCACCATTATACTTAATAATTTTAGATATCTATTATCATCTTTAAAACTGTGCGTTTTAGAACCCCATGGGAAATGAAGTATCACACCATGTATAAAGAACATTAGTTTGACAAAAGGAAGAAGAATTTTTTTTATTCAATTCATAAATGAATTCATTTTATTTCTCTATCTAAAATACAAATCAATACAATAATTTTACGGCCTAACCAGAAAAATAAAAACCTGCTCTCAGCGTGCTTCATTTTTTATTGCAGGAAAACTACGAAAAGCTGGCATGTGATTGGCTAAATCTCGAACTTTCCTTATTTCATATATATACTATAATCATGCAACAAATGTCACATTCATGTAAAACACTATACAAAAATATACTGAAGAACGAAAAATTTTATGTAAATATTTTACTACTATAAAACAAGAAATATAATGTGACCAGGCATTTATTTTAGGAGTTAACGATATATTAATTATTAAATAAATCCTGCCATATATAATTTAATATAAAATTATCACCAATAATTATTATACAAAGTGTTTATATTGATTTCCCATAAGTTTCGAGTATTATTGTTATTTTAAGCTGACATTTTATACACCTAATATAATTCAATCCTAAATACTTTTGTTTTATTAACATATTGTTGACAATTGACATTATGATTATTGTTATATTTAGGCTGATATTTTTATGTAATTTAATTTAAAATAACAATCTTTCCGTAGTGCTATTTTAACTACCATTATAATAATTAAGTATTATCCTGACATCTTGATATCACTTAATATTGTGAAAATTTCAAAAAATCTTATAACATGTAAGTAAATATAATTCTTAAATAAAGTACTAGTTTTATAAATTGTTCAGGTTGTATTTTTGATGATAATTATGTTTTTTTTTAATTGAACAATGTTGTGCATGTCTGTAATAGACATAAACACTGTAAAATTATTATTTATATTAACTTTAAATGTAAAATTAGGACCATATGAAAATATTAAATATTTACATTAATATAATATCAAATCTGAATCGAAATATTTATAAATATTCGATGCACGGCATCAACTCACCACCATTATACTTAATAATTTAAGATAGCTATTATCTTTGCATGCATTTTAGAACCCCATGGAAAATGAAAAATTATGTATTATAAATAACGTTAGTTTGACAAAAGGAGAAGGATCTCCGTCTTGAGTCTCTATCTAAAATACAAATCAATAAAATAAATTTAGGGCCATTAGGTTTTTTATATAGGAATATTAATTCCTATATAAAAAACCTGAGCGTGTTTCTTTTTTTTATTGCAGGAACACTACGAAAAGTTGGCATGTGTTCAGCTTAATCTCGAAAATCTGTTATTTATTATTAGGTATATTTTTAATTTAATTTAGTGCACATGGCCAAGTTTTGTATGTTCCCGCTCAAGCTCCAAAAACAATACTTTATAGTTTATACATCACATTAAACAATTGTAAACATTACTAAGTAGTAGCTGTAGGCTATGCTGGTGATGATCTCTCAAACGAGATTAATTACTTTCTTTAAGTTTTTTTAAGGGGCATCATCATATATGATAACTTAATATTCTATGTTTAAATACAATATCGTTTGCTGTACAGTTTGTATGAAATATCACAAATGCCGAAGATACTATGTACTTTCAACTTGGTAGTAACGCGCCCACGCTATCAGATATTACAGTACACTTCATATAAATCTTCAGACATCTTAAAATAAAATATCACAATATCTTCGTCATCTGAGACGCCTTTAGTGCACTTAAAAATAGAATAGATAATATCAATATTGGTCTAAGATCAGATATATAGAATATTATAAGATTATATTATTATTTAGAATATAGAAAATTATTATTAATAATATCCTCATCTGTTATTAATAATTTGCGATAAGTTTTATATTAAAGATAAAAATCAAGTTAACACATTTTAAATAGGCTGTGTATTTAAATTACGTGCGGATAACATTATTATACATAATATGCAATGATAATTAGATTTTTATCTATCATATAAAACTTATCGTAAATAAATAACAAATAAGGGTACAATATATTGCTTATAACGTAGCTTGTACCATACAGGGATATATATAGGTTAAGTCAAAGGGATAAAGTTCCCAACATTTTTTTGTATTTTCTACAAATCCAAAGATATTTTCAGAATAATAGCGGCATTACTAGCATTAAAAATAATAATAAAGCTCATTAGCTAGATAAAAACTATTTAAAAATTAGAGAAAAAAGAAAAAGTTATTAATTTTTATGAAAAACTTTTTTCCTTTTGAATATAGGTTTCATTGTAGACAATATTGGAAATGATGGAAAATCCAACCTTTTAAAGGATCAACATCGACTTAACTTGTGACTCTGTATATTAATGCTTTCTATTATTGGACCAAGGACCAAATATTTTAAATATACCCAATGACCTCGTTCCCGCGCCATCTCCAGCCTGATTGCAGTGCATCTTGCACAACGCGATATCTCTTTCTAGGGGCGGCCACGGCGTCTTCGTCCATTCTCCCAAGCAATGCTTATTTTTGTCCCATATTCGGGATCCAATTCTTACTTTGGCTCTGTTGATGCTTGTTTTAGTACTCAGAATTTCATGTTGAATTCATAATACTGAAAAATAAAAAGCAGTGGTTTAGTGTACGAACTATTAAGTAACTTTGTAACGGTTTTATGACGATATGATTTAAAAAATTGCATGGTGCTAAAAAGAAAAAAGAAAAAACCCAGCCTAAACTAATATAGGTATTACCTAATAAGAAGTTGTAGTTTTAGTAGCCTTATACAGGTGTATGCAGAGCAGTCTCGATAACAAAATAGGGCATGAGATATATCCATTGGTACAAGTTAATAGACGTTTGCTTTTAATCGATTGATATTTTAAAATTTAATTTTTTTAGAATTTTGAAGCAAAAAAATATTTTTTTAAACTTCTGTAATGAGAAAAGGCAGTATTATAAGGGCATAGCTTCTAAGTCAAGGTTTTAGTTTATAAATACTACTGTGACCCTTATCTCTAAATCGCCTCACGACGCCCTTGGATTAGCCTGCAACATCCCAGGGCGTCGCGACGCACTGTTTGGGAAGCCCCGTCCTAGATGATAGTTACTGCACTTGATAAAAATTAAATATGCTGCTTACCTTTTTATTTTATTTTCAATATTATGATAACTGTTCAGTCACAACTCACAAGTAAAAAGGGATATTTTTCTTTGGCACTGAAAAATTTAAAATTAAACGTTAGGAAAAGATTATGTATTTAAAAGATTATTATTTATTTTGATAATAATTTCAAAAATTAGGGCTCCGTTTGTTTTACCCAAACGAATTGCAGGCAACAGCAAATCTTTACTAGGTAACTTTAAAAGGCCAATTACAACTAATAAGTACTAATATTTAAATTGCACTAATATAAATTGCAATAATAAATAATTAAATAATACCGTTAGGATTAGCCCAGCAGGTGTAGACTTTCGAATCCACGAAGATAGTTTGCACCACGATGAATCTATATGAAGCGCCCACAATTATCCACTCGATGCTGAAAATAATAATTATTAATTATTTTTTACTCTCTGATTATTTATTTATTATTTTCTGAGTATAATCAGAGAGTTAAATTACACTAAAGTTAAAAGTCAGATAAGTTTCTTGCGCCGTCAGTCAAGACAGTCACATAAGTCCAACTGCACAAATTTTGTTAGCACAATATGTTAGAATGTAAGTATGTATAGTATTGACGAAACATCTTTTGAATTTGAAGAATTCGATTTATTTTTCTGTACCAAGTGTGAATAAATAAATTTAAAGAAGTGTCAGTAAAAATATCGGTATTTATTATCGACTGTTAAACAGGTTAAGTTGTTAAACAAAAAGCAAAAGGAAGTGGTTCAGTGATGTTTGTTCGTAAACGCCTGAACAAAAATTTATAGCAAAATCTAGAAATGTGTTATGGCGTAACAGGTTAATACGATTTTATTTTAAGGATTGTGACGAAATGAACAGTTCCTGAAACATTGAATTGATTATATGAATATATAGCTCATCTTCATATATAGCGCGGAATTATGTTTATACATTTTAAGGGCAGTGGCCATAGCCAATTTAGCCATCACATTTTTATGACTATACCAAATTTTATCCATTTATATTCATTCTTATAACAATAATAATATACATAAACGCAGTAGATATGTTAGTATTTTTTTATAAAATATAGACCGTTTTTAATGTTCACCAGCAATCTCACTTTTATGACTGTGTTTCGTAAACGATTGATCAAGCAAGCAAGCCAAAGCAAGGACAATGTTTCCCAGCTTATAATGTAATTTTTGAATAGCTAATAAAAATAGTATGAAATAAAACTTATTTTTCTAATTCCCCTTTTAAGTTTGTCTTAAATATTAACTATTTCTCTAATCAATATTCATTATTTTGAAGTCGGTACCAGCCAAACAATATTTAATATAGAACTCATGTTCAAGTTGGCTAGTACCGACTTCAAAATTATAAAGATTGAGTACCTAGAGAAATAGTTAAAATTTTATTCAAATTTAAAAGAAGAATCATTAAGAAAATAAGTTTTATTCTTACTTTTTTGTGCATTTTTACTTTGGAAGTCGGTTTAATTTTTTGTTTAAAAATAATAATTCTTCACTTTATAGTGATATTTGTTAAATTATTATTAATATATTATAAGAACGATCGAATTTATAATTGAATACGCGCCAAACATTCATTAGGTACTGTAAATAAGATGATGATGATGATTACTGTAAGTTACATGCTTGCAGTTCTTTAAACAATTCCGAAATTTCCAAACGCGCATCTTTAAAGACTGAGGAGTTATGTTTAGTGCTTTTGGATCCAGGGTTATACCTTGGAAAAAAATCTTATTTTTTGGTAGCATATGCTTGTGCCACTTCAGAAAAATTACTAGATGTGTTCATATAAATTTCGAGGAGTTATTCTCTAGTAGAGGAGTTAGTCTCATGGATCGCATCATCAGATTTCCACTTTAGTGACTAAAGGACCAATTTCGAATTATACCCTTTAGAACCACAAAATAATTTTGTAAATAATACCATAAACGGAGTCATGTTCAAAGATATCCGTGTCGGTGTAAAATACTATGAGAAGTACCTTTTCTATCATCATAATGTGATGATGATGATGATGATGACTCTAATTGACATAGTGGCATATGCTTGCAGTTCTTTAAACAACTCCGAAATCCCCAAACATGTATCTATAAGAAGTTAGGAGTGAAGAAATATCACCATAAATAACACCACCACAACCATCACCATATCTCTGAGTGCTGACAGCAGTGATGAAGATGACAATACTAATAACAGTTCTGATAGTTTAACTGAATAAATGCAAATTTTTTGTTAAATTATGTACTTGTCTTATTTTGTCCCTTAAATTTACAAAAGAAAAGATAATAATGGGACAGGGATTTGCCTGATGATTTTTAAAATTCACATATGTTTCAAGTCCGTATCGATTCATTCACTTTAATCGATGATTTTAAACAAGTCACCTCACTATGAAGATAAAACTGACAGACGTCAAATGTTACCTATTAAAATGACTCTACTGTAGGATCATAGTTCTATACATATCATAGCATAAACACTTATGCGCAATACTCACAGTATCTTTAATCTACAATTTTAAAATTTAATTTATTTAAATGTGATATTCCACACTGGGCAACATGCCTATTGTTTCAGATTTTATAAATACAAGTAATTAGACTGAAATTTATATATTCTATTAGATAAATGCGATAATTGTCCAATAATATGCCGATTTTGGCAATTTTTAATGGAAATTTTGTTTAAATCGCAGAGGTTGTGTATTTACATAGTGATGTTTGGACATCGATAATCCTTCGAAATTTAAAGTTTAGATAAAGAGACGCTTGAAGAAAAATGTTTTGCCTACTTTATATTTACCAATCACAAATAATAAAGACCAATTGGGGATGATAAATAATTAATTACAAATTGGTAGAGTTTTGCCGGGGAATTCAATGGGTGACGTTGTGGATTTTACTTTTTTTTCATAAATTTGTGTTATTTCGGTTCTTAATGTTTAATATTAGTAGAATATTAACCATTTGATATTCGTTAACGTGCACAAGTGTGGGCACGTGGTACAACTTCTAAAACGTGCTATTTTGAGTTTCCCTCCAAAACTCCAAAACTTTCAGTAAAGCTTCTACCACTTTACTGAATCGACTGACATGACTCATAGACTGCACTGACTATTTATTTGGACTTTGACTAGACTTTAGACTTGACGATTTAGGAATACGGTGTTGAAAATTAAAACGAAAGTTCTATTTCCCGCCTTTTTAACTTGACACTGGCAAATAGTTATAAGCCGATGCCATAAATAAATAA
The DNA here is from genome assembly GCA_037179445.1 of Phengaris alcon alcon. NCBI lineage: Eukaryota > Metazoa > Arthropoda > Insecta > Lepidoptera > Lycaenidae > Phengaris > Phengaris alcon. Next base: position 471,152 of record JAYRCH010000354.1, read on the forward strand.
ATAAAAAATAATAATACAAATTGGTACGATCTATTTAGATCAGACTCATTAGAGTCACATTACAGTCATTTGACTGTAATGTGACGTATTTTTTTTTATTCATGCAATGGAGTAACGGTTAAACATCATCACAAAAACATGTTACAAATTTTCAAATTTCACCTTGCTTTTGGTACTTCAGAGAATAAGGTCGCCCTTTGCAAGGATACTTCTATATACTTTTTTAATGGACCGGATTACGGGCAGACTGATCGCCTGATGGAGAGCGATTACCGCCACCTGTACATACTCGCAATAGGAGGAGTTACAAGTACGATCGCGGTCTTTACAATTCCCAACCACACCTTGAGTATCCGGAGGCCGTAGTATTTATCTGATCCAGCCGAGCAATTCGTGTCAAAGCACCCTCCCACGTGAACGGACTGCTGTACTCTTATTCTTTCGCATACTTAGCTCCATGCTGCAGTGACAATCTGAGAGCTTTTTAGTGTTTTCGTAACTTGTAAGTTAACAAATGTTGTTTAATAGGCATTCGATGTTCGACAAGTTTTTATAAACAATCTAGAACCCATTTTCGTATATTAAAAAAATAACGAAGATATAAGCAATTACAATGTACAATAGGAAAGATAGATGCAATATTTTTTGTTTGCTTATACTTTTGAATCGCGTCAATATAAATACCTATTTCTTTTAGATTTATATATAATTCGAAAATTTTAAAATTTTATTTATAACAATGTGATATTCCACACTAGGCAACATCCCTATTGTTAATAAATAATAAACATATCGATTTTTTTTTTCATTTATATTTTCACGTACCCCAACTCAAGGGAAAAATGCAGTATAATTTTTTTATAAATCAATACAGAGATTAGAACTGACAAGTCGATTAGACGATAGCCTGTATAGTGTATGGCTATTATTAGATGTCAATAAAGACGAGTAAGAGACTTCATTACAGCAAAAAATAATAAAGTAGTAGATAATACGGCTTAAATTCGTTTTTGATCGACTTATAATTTACAAATCGCTAGCAAGTAGCGAAAAAATAAATAAAAATTCCTTTTATTCTTGGCCCGGATAGATTATTACGCATAAGCCTTCCTCTTGAATCATTCTATCTATTCTATGCAGCATAGATAATATACATTATATCATATTATCTATGCTGCAAACCGCATTAAAATCCGCTATGCAGTTTAAAATATCTAAGCGAACAGAAAGCGGAAATGTAATTTTATAATAAGTAAAGCTTAGCATTTTCTTCATTTTGTTTTTTATCGACATAATAATATTATGTCGACCAGGCATCATCACAGCACTGGCGTACGGCATATTTACATATGAAGTTGCTGTCAAATGCTATCATACAACCAGTGTTGCCAGATATACGGATTTATATCTGGAAACACTGGTTTTGATCATACAGATTTTAAACAGATTTCTTGCTAAATGGTCATACAGATTTAAGGCTGGGACAATATACTCCGGAATCCGGAACACCGGTGTTGATACAACTCTGCGTTATTACAATAGAGCAGAAAATCGATGTGTCGAGTGTCGAACTGTCATAATATATAACATTGACATTTTTTTTTTGTCCATCCCCCTAACAGTATCAGGGCTTGTTTTTATCTTTTATTCTTTCTCTTTTCTTTTGGATTCTTTTTCTATTTTTTACAAATCTTATAACTAGTTTTTTATATATACATTAGATGATTGTCTTGCATAGTTAAGTTACTATGCACTTGTCCGTTTTTACATAGGTAAAAAGTCAACAATTCTTAGTTTAAAACGCAGTAAAATACAATGAAATCCAATTAAAATAATATACAGTAAATTTAAATTCAAATTTAAAATATCAATAAAAACAATAATCAATGAATAATAAATTATAGAAATACAATTCAATAAAAATGTCAAGAATAAAACAACGGCACACACATTTAACTTAACCCTAATATCACAAAAAGTCTTAATCTAGAGCCTAAACTACTATCACACCAATTTATTACAATTTTTTCTGTTTGTGTACACAGTAATTTCTTTACAATATGAGAGGAATAAACATTGACATTTGACATGATACTCATGTGCTCAATTTTCACCTCTATTGTATAAGTGTAGAGTTGTCTTTTCAGTGCTTTTAATTTTCTCCGGCGTTCCGGATTCCGGATCATGTAGTCCCAGCCATAAACAGATTTTAGCAGTTTGATAAGCAGATGAATTGTGCAATGCACCTGGCAACACTGCATACAACTTGTAACCAACTTCAGACAGATCAGTGTAAAACTCAACCCGAGCCACCTACAAAAAATGTATGTAACGAACGAACAATTAGTTAGATAATTTCTTCCTCATTAGCATGTGTCGTATAGGAATAAGGAACGATATAAGATTTTCCTCTAGCTTGTAGTCTCTATGCTATAGGTATTGCTCTGAGGACTTGACTGGCTATTCTTCAAGGGTAGCCATTATAGAGAAGAATAAATTATAGTTTAAAAAAACTAAAAAAACACGCTTTTATAGAAAATCTATATATATTATATTTTATAAAAAATAAAAAATAAAATTTTATAAATTTGGATTAAGAATAGTATGTTTATTATTGTAAGAAGCGTGGGGTGTAGTGTCTTCACCTGTACGTTTGTTTGTATGTAACCGACTCCAGTGGATTTGATTTTGATCCACTTCAAACGGTCAGATTTCGTTAAAAGTGATTTTTAAGATATTATCAAAGTGAAGATCCTTCTCATATCTGCCAATAAAATAGTTTATAACTGACACTATGCACCCCACGCTTTTTTACAATAATAAACATACTATTCTTAATGTAAATTTATTAAATTTTATTTTTTATTTTTTTAAACTATAATTTATTTTTTGCTTTTTAGTACGATTTGCCAAAGAGTAAGCCTGGAACTACACGCATGCGTACTTCGCGCACTAGTTCTATCTCTCTTACTCGCATGCAAAGGATGCGGAAAGAAATTGATGAATCCTGGCGAATTTAATCAGGATAATCGGATATTTTAATCGAATTATTGCATTGTCATCGGTCTTTGACAGGTGTGCAAAGTTTGAATTAAATCTGGTGCCTAACTCCCGAAACTGATACGATTTCGATTTACGAGTCTGATCCGATGTCGATTTTGATTTAGTTTCGATCCTGATGCGTACTCCCGAACTAAATCGAATAGAAATCGGGATCGCGTTGAGATCGTGTCTTATCATTGTCGTGTCGTTAGCTGTATCCGGTTGCTGACGTCACGTCCACAGTGTAAACAAGTTACACTGAGTGCCGTAGTCTATGGTGAAGATTGATAAAAATATGGAAAAAGTATATATTTTTCACTTTAAATAACATTTTTTGTATGTTTATTCAAATGAATCAGCCTCAATCTCATGCAATGGTAGGTTTTTAAATGTTATTTTTCTAAAATAAAACTGTGACAGTAAGTAAGTTTCGAAATTCCTGTATAAAATCTTTGACAATCTGTCAAATGTCAAAGTCATATTTTGATTTATTTGTCAGCAAAACAATTAGTGTTGTGCACAAAACACTTTCAATAACTACAATAACTGGCCATAAATAGGTAATTGGTAGTATTGTAAAAAGGTGGTTAATTGTTAATTTTGGTGACAATATAAGTGGTATATTTAATGTAAATGATATAATAATAAATTCGTGTTTAGTGTTTAGATTTAGAAAACCCGAGCATAGTAACAATGTCAACATACGACTTTTTATAACAATTTATTGACATTGTTTATTCAAAGATAGATTGAGACAAACGAAGTCTTCATATGATGCGTTAATATAGATCATATTATGTAGACGTCATTTGTCTCAGTCCCTGTCTTATTGAAAATATAATACAGGAATTGGCTTTAATTATATTAAAGGGTTTTAAATAACTTTACATAGAACGCTGATATAATTTCAGGGAGTCGGTTTCTTCATAAAGTTAGTTACCTTTTTTAGTTTAGTTAAATCTGCGACTCATACGTCAAATAAATTATTTGTAAGGCGATAATTGCATCGAAATTCCTCACAATCCATGTCCATTGCTAATGTTTTGAAGTTGGTTATTCTTCGTAAATTTTGCATTTCCCGAACGCGTATTCTATTAGGTCTTTCAATAACATTATATTATTTTAGTATTGCAGCATTATTTAAAATGCTGCATTACTACAATAAAATCACGTAATTTAGTTCAAATACACTAAAACAACCAAACTCGATACTGTAAATGAGACCTCTTTAGCTATCGTGTAATTTGACGTTTATTTTCGACCTGCCATTCGATTCTCAGTTGATTGATTTCGTCGAGAGTACCAAAAGTTACGATCTAACGAACTCTCAATCCAGTTTGGTTACAAATTGAGCCACCGCACGATCGTGCGCTAGTGTAGGTGTCGGGAGTATCAAAAGCTATTGACATCGAACTGATTCGATTCTCGATTGTGTCGGGAGTAACGGGGCTGATCGTCAAAGTAGGACAAAATCGAGCCCAAAGGAGTCGGTTACAAACAAGCAAGCAAGCAAGCAAACATATAGGTGAAACTAATAAAAGCGTTATAAAAAGAAGAGTTAATTCGAGTATGTAATCGAACTGAATTCTTCATTATCTCCACTTAGACTGTTTGACATGGATTTCTAATCGAGTTTGCACGATTCGTGTCGTAAGATCGCACATCTCTATAAAAAGATGGGTTTTACTTCATAGCAATATTGTTTTCGTCACGCACTTTACACTTGTTTTTATCGACTATGTCTGCCGAAGTAGGGAGGGGTATGTACCTACTTATACCGCGGACGGCTCAGATTAAACCTATTGTTTTAAGGCTACCACAGACGAGAGGCAGATCGTTTCACTGACGTCAGTTCGGCCTGAACGGATTCGAGCACACACACGGAAAAATCGTTCGTTCAGTTCGTTCTGGTTTGCCGCGAGCTACGGTAGTGTTTATTTATAGTAAACTCACTACGCTTGTACACGATACACGCCCGGACGGCCGCGGCTCTGCTGAGAACTGAAGCGATTTGTCACACATGGTCCGTTCGGTCCAGAATTAATGTTGCCAACTTAGTTATTTGACAAAGTTTTACTACTAAATTAAATATTCTAATCTCTCCTTAGTATAAATTTAGTTGTTAGTACTGTTTCAGTAGGAAAGAGCCAGACAGTAGTCATATGCAAAATGGCCTAGGTTAGGCACAAAAAACAAAAAAAAAAAAAAACACCTTATCATAATAATACATCGTAGCTACGTCCGTATTTGCTTAAAACTACCCGTTTAATTACTATATACGTAATATTTCCTAGTATATTTTAATTAAACGATATAATTTATAATATAGTTAATTCAATAAATAATCAAATTTTAATATAACTAAACCTAAAATGCAGTGGTTTTTTGGGACCTTTTACTAGTTTTGAGTAGAAATCTACGCGAGTTTAGTAGTTTCGCAAGAACAGAGCTGGCAACACTGAAACGAATCGCTTTAGTCCATCCGGCCGACTGATGCGATTTCGAAATTCACACAGACGTACGATTTTGCATCCGTTCAGGCCGAACTGAAGGAAAATCGGACCGTATATGGGACCCCTTATAATCTGAGTATGGATACTGAGTTACAGCTTTTCTTAATCTTTTATTAAGTGTCAAATACAAAGATTTAAAAACAATACATCTATGACCAGATAGCTTAAACTGCATGTTTTGTCTCTGTCGCTCCATATATAGTAAGCAGCGACAAAACTAGCAGATGTCTGTTTATGTCGACTTATTAGGCGATTGTGAAACAGGCCCAGAAAATCTTGGACATAATATTGAGGTATGTCTACCTACAGTTGGTTTTACAGATTCAAACCCAAGAAAGTACTGGACTTTAGAATAATGATAAAAGTAGTTTTAATATATAGTAATAAATATTTATTAAACTAGATTTTAACATCTGAGATCGGGATCAAAACAGTTATGGCTTTGGACAGTTAGGTACCTTAAAGGTTTCAATTTTTTCATAAGAATGCCGATTTCATAACATTTGGTTCGTGCTGTTATTATAATTTAAATCTTTACAAGTTACGACAATAATATAATTATCACTATAATATATTTTTAAGAATTCATAAAATAGATATACAATAAACAATAATAGTAATTTACTTTTAATGAAAAGTAATATAATTAATAATAGTTCAGGAATGTATTTGTAAATCCAAAATATGCTTTAAAAATTAAATCTATTATCAACAGCATCTGTTATCATTCAAATGGTTAGAAATCATAGCTATACAAATATCATTTTTTTATAATTTTTAGTAGTAATATATCAGAACTTCTATAGTTCACATGTTGCTGATCTTCAGGTATTTTTTCTATGTAAAAAAATTCTGACAGCTTCTCATAAAAAATACTCCATAGTTTCTTTTGTATATCAGAATCTCTTAATTCTTGAGTTAAATATATAGTGGGTTTCTTATTTATTGCGTTATTGAGACACTTCAATGTTTCTATAAGTGGATTTATAGCCTGAAATGGTAAATTAAAACAATTTATTACATACTAGCCATACTGTGCCCACAAAAGTTTACTTGTGATGTAATTATGAGTGTGGTTCAGTTAGTAATTTATTTCCTGACTTCTAAAAGGAGAGTTATATTTACTATATGTGTATGTATGTATTTGCATGCCAATTTGCTTTTGGCTATATTATAAAAAAGGTGATAGTGTGGATTTAAATTTTGTTAACGTCCACTGTGTAAGAAGCCGAATGCGCAAGTTTGTACGATCTTATCTCTTTAGCTATTTGTATAAATTATATGCAGTTAAAGGGAAAAGTCGCTTTCCCACATTAACTTATAGATCTTCTTATTGAATCACAATTAACAACATTTGAAAAAAAAACATCAATTTTACACACAAATAATAGTAGGTCACAAACAGGTTTAAATATTCATGCATTTATATGGATTTAACTCAAATTATTTAATTTGATTTCAATTTCAAATAATTAGTGCTTGTTACTACTTACGTCTTCATAATAAACACAATCTGCCAAAACAATCATATCAAATTCTTGCTTGTGAATTTCCAAATTATTATCACCCCATACTAATGACTCTGCAATAGCATAACCTCCCATGCTACCAATTTTAGATTTATTTTCAGCGATATTCAGCCGCAATAATGGTAAAGCTTCGGGTAAATCTGTAAGGGTGACTTGAGCACTAAAAAATAAGCATTTGTATAAAAGGTTGCCTTGACATTATTTATTAGATATTATTATTATGGTCCGAAGTTTAATTTCAATTACGTACCCTAAAGTAGCAGCGGTTAAACCGACTACTCCCAAGCCTGAACCTAATTCCAAAACTCTAACACCACTCAAAAAATCAGGTTTGCTTTGGCACATAGTTTCGAGATATTTAGCTAGGACGAGTGATGCATCCCAAACTACACAATTAACATCACCTTCCAGTTTCTGGTATATTTTTAATGTTTTTAGGCACACTTCAATATCAATTTCTCTTGGAAATAAATCGTTGAGCTGAAAAGTCGACCTGTGTGACATTTTTAGTACGGTTGCGTTGTAATATCTAGGATAACTTTTTGTTTATTCTTAGTATGATAATATATTTTCAAAAAATATTTATGTATCTTTCTTCCTTTATTTTATTTAAGTACATTTAAATTTTAATTTAATTATTTTATTTCCATTTTAAGTAGGTAGATATGTATGTACAACTTATTCTTCTTCTTCTTGTGGCATAGCCTTCCCTGTTATAGGAGTTGCCAGTGTTGGCATTGTTGGCCGACAGGATTATGTGTTCAGGGCCGTAAAATTATCGTTTTTTTTTTTCAAATTTATCGTACAAACAGAAATTTTTTTAAAGCCTATTTATTGTGAGCTATGTTAATTTTTAATAAGCAAAATAGTGAATAAACAATATTTAATTACAAAATAATTTTTTTTTTCTAAAATAATTTAATTTTGCAATAAATTAGAAAGGCATAGACGTCTCACTTACAATAACAACAATAACCATGAACTAAGCATTAAAGAGTATCTAAAATATTAAAATTTTTAGTCAGATTGGAACTGTACTTTGTATAAAGTATACACAAAATCCATTGACCTTATATTATTATCAAGTGAAAGTAGATGATTAGAAACTCAGAAAGTTAATACGAGAGGGCAGCATAGTGAAATTTTAATTTTGGTGGGAACATTTGAAAGAAAAAAATTTTCGCAAAATTATGTTGCATACGTTGGATTATCGTACAATTTCGTCACATAACGACACCTCTATGTTTGATCGTACGAAGTGTTAAATTATGTGATGTGTACGATAATTATGTGACGAATGCTAACGCTGGGAGTTGCCAACGTCAGAGTGATGCAGCAGATGTTCAGTGAAAAGCTGATGGCGTACAGTGCAGAGAATAGCTCATGCAATGACTTCATGGGTACCTCATGCAGATACAAGTTATAATTATTACTAGTATAAAAACAGAATAAAATGCAAAGCCAATGTTTCTTAGCCTTTTATGAACAACTTCTTGTTTACTTTTTCATCAATCATTTGACAAATTAATGACATTAGGCCACAGATGAATAAATAGTTACTACGTAACAGATACATACAAAACTCCCCCCACACCGATTTCGGTATCGGTGGCCGGTTTATTTGAAACGAAGCCAGGTACGCAGGAGTCATTTTATAGTGCCCAAGTGTGTGCGCAGTACACAAGAGCATTCTTTCCTCCTTTACTCTTATAACCCAGTAGGACGGATAACCGACACGACTGGCGAGAGATCAGGCGCAGGTCCGACTTTTTACATGCCCATCCGACGCATGGATCATCTTTCTTGTCAGACAATAAGGTGATCAGCCTGCGTTGTCCTAATCAAACTTAGAACCAACATTTTTGTTGTTGCAATGCGGGAATCGAACCCACGACCTCCGAGGCGATATCCAAGCTCTAACTATTAGAACACGGAAGCTGTTACCAGATACATCACTTCCATACAAGAGCGAAAATACCTACGCTAAAATTACCTACGAAATCTTAATATTAATTTATAATAATTTCGCAGCGAGAAAAATTTTTACCATAAGTACGCGTACAAAGAGTTGAGATTGTATTGCCGGCCGTGCGACTCACGTTACACGTGAGTGACTGCTTACGAATTCGCTAGGGTTGTACCTATGAGAAATATTGTAATATGTGTATTCTTCCTAGCCACGCTTAACCCTAAAATTAAATTAATTTAATTAATTTATGTCCGTCTCCCTCTATTCCTAGACAAATGTCGGCGTGATTAATATGTATACCCTTGCAAACTACCCAACGCAAAATGAGCACCTCATGGAGCACATCCTAGGGGGGGAAAAGGATAGGATGAACGTTAGATATAGGAGGCGGGGAAAAGACGACAGCACCGAGCACGTGGTGATGATCGTGTCGCCGGAGATGTGGACGTGCTTCACCAAAGTGGGCTATCTATATATAGATATGCAGCGTGTGCGGGTCGCCGACCAGTCCCCCCTAATACAGTGTTCGAGCTGTCTAGGGTACGGGCATGGGCGGCGATTCTGCACTACCGCCGAGGTGAGGTGCGGCCATTGCTCCGGGGCGCATCACCAGTCTCGGTGCGAGGACCGTCTGGCCGGCAGTAAGCCGCGTTGTGTAAACTGCGATGGGGTGGGTAACAAGGATGTAGAGCACAATGCCTTCAGTGCGGAGTGCCCGGTCCGGCAAAAGTGGGACGCCATGGCGCGCACAACAGTTGCTTATAGTGACGAAGAGCAGTAGTCCCGATAAACGTCGAATGCAATTGGATGTAAATTAAAAATGTATTTTAAGACACCAATGCAAATAAAAGACAAATGGACAGTTCGACATGGGTATCAACACTTGGCACATATATGATTATATGGTGACATAAAGTAGCATATATAGCTAAAGTAATAAACACGTACGAAACTAGCTCAAAATCAACAGAAACCGGCACTATGGGCACATGAGCGCGCCATGGGGCCCCGCAAGGGCTGCAAGAGGTTTATATAGATATAAATTTCGAGCACAATAAATGCCGGGGCGGACACACCGACCTGAACCAGAAACAATAAGACCTAGATTTAAACTGCAATGCTAAATTATAACTAAGTAGACAAAACAAGACAAAAAACTTAAATTTAATTGTAAACTGTAATAAGAATGATAGGCATGTAAATGGGAATGAAAAGATATTGAGAAGGAGAAAACGATACAATGTAAAAATATAAAATAAAATTGATAAAGCAAATGATATTAAATTATTAAATAATGATATTTAATTGAAATAAAAATGTAAACAACAAAACTTAAATGAACAAAATGTAAAAGTAAATGTAAAGCTAAAAGTGTAATATAGGATAGGAGCAGGAAATGTAGAAATTGAAAGAGAAATGAAATGTAATTTTAAAAAAGAAAAATGTAAGGCAAAAGAAAAGTAATGTAAGTAAATGTTGATGTGGGACAAACATAAAGGAAATGAAAAGGAAATGTTAAAATGTAAGTAAGAAATAGAGTTCTATAAGTAAGCAAGAAAATGTAATGAAATAAAATAATTTAAGAAAATGCAAAAATGTGATGTAAAATTTGTGTAAAGTAGATAGCTGATAAGATTTTAAAGGTTGTAAACGTGAAAGTAGAAATGTAACAAGAAAATGAGCAATGTAATGTGAAAGCAACAGAAATGGAAATGTAAGAAATTAAAATTGTAACTGAAAATAAAACATAAACTGTAAACAAAAACAATGTAAAAAATTGGCCCTGCTTACGGTAGGGGGAACAAGGAAAAAAAAAAAAAAAAATGTATACCCTTGCCAAATTACGAGGGCGGCACTGAAAATTTCGGTAATCAAGGAAGTGACACAACATTACTATTTAAAAATGTATTTATTGCTTTTCGAAGTATTCTCCGCGAAATTTGACACATTTTTCCATACGATGGAACCAATCATTGAAGCAACCATTCCATTCGGAAGTTGGGGTTTCCAAAATGGCCGTTTTGTTGGCGTCCACAGCTTCTTCAGGTGATGAAAATCTCTGACCACGCAATTTATTATTTATTTTAGGGAAAGTATAGAAATCATTAGGGCTTAGGTCGGGGCTGTACGGCGGATGGTCTAATAATTCTATGATTTCTTGCTCTAAAAACTCTTTTGTTCTGTGCGCGGGTTGAGAACTCGCATTGTCGTGATGGAGGATGATGGCGGTTGCAGTTCTCTTTACGGAGTTCAGAAACGACCTGTGGCAAACAAATGTTAGCATACCATTCTGCATTAACCGTTCTTTGTCCCTCAAGAGGAATAGTCGCAACATGGCCGGTTTTGGAGACAAACGTGGCCACCATTTTTTTTGCAACACTCCGTGAACGAACAATTTTTGTTGGCTTTAACTCATCTTCGAACACCCAAACTCGTGACTGGTTTTTTGTTTCGGATTCGTACGCGTATATCCAGGATTCGTCACCTGATACGATGTTGTATACAGCATTTGAGGATCCTGCGTGGAATCTTTCGAGAGTTCTGACGCACCAAGTAACGCGAGCCGCTTTTTGCTCTTCACAGAGCAAATGCGGTATCCATCGGGAAAACAACTTTTTTACACCTAATTGTTCATGCAAGATTATTTGTATTTGACTCATGCCAATGTATAAAGTTGCCTGAATTTCGCGGTATGTCACATGTCGATCTTCCTCAATCAGCTTACGCACAGCATCAACGTTTTCTTGGGTGACTGCAGTTTTTGGACGATCTTGACGGGGACCATCACTGAGCTTGACACGTCCACGTTGAAATTCAGCAAACCAGCGATAAACTGTGGTTTTGGATGGGGCTTCATCACCAAATGCAGAAATCATCCGGTCAACACACTGTTTTTGTGTTAAACCACTTCGAAAGTCATAATAAACCATCGCTCTAGAATTTTCTCGAGTCAATTCCATTTTCTCAACGACTAAACAAGTTTGACAAGACCTTGTGACAAGACCGAGAATCTTTTTTTAAATAAATAAACGGTATTCGATTTTTAAAACCAAGGAGTTTTAAATTAAAAAGATTTTAATATGACAGGAACAGTGGAAATATTCCATTCCCGATACTTTTAGTGCAGCCCTCGTACAGCCCTGTAGTTATTCAAAATCTCTTTAAAGATATCTGAGTAGCGGACAAACAGACAGATGGTCAGATAGATAGACAAACAAACGGACATGGCGAAACTATAAGATTTCCTTGTTTACTACGAAACATTAAAAATACAATTTTTGGATACGAATATTTTTGTTATTTGATCCTTAATTAAATTAACATTAAAAATAAAAACATGTAGGTACGACAACTATTGGTATAAATAAAATAGAAGTTGTAACTTTTGAGTTATAATATCAATAAGTAGGTAAGTATTTAGATATATAAAATCGAAATAAACAGGTCCACGAATAAAAACACCTATCTTTGCGTAATATATAAGTACTAGGTAAGATAGCTATTATACAAACAACACTTTATGAATAATGAATAATCCTACTACTATTATTAATCATACTACTATTATTAATCATACTACTAAATGCGTAATTTGTGAGGATGGATGGATGTTTGTTACTCTTTCAGACAAAAACTACGGAACTGATTTTGATGAAATTTAGTATGGTGGTAGTTTAGGCTCTGGATTAAAACATAGTCTACATTTTATCCCGATAAAGTACAGTGTTCCCGTGGGATACTGTATTTACGCGGGCGGAGCCGCGGGCAAGAGCTAGTGTGCTATGAATTCCAACAATAGGATTAAAATTTTTAAGTGAATAAAGGGGCTTATAAAGGGGTTTAGTCCTTAATTTACGATTTATATGTTAAGTACCTGGGCGACCGAGCTTTGCTCGGTTATTACTATTTATTGTAATATGGTGAAACTCGAAAGCATAAATCTTATTCACGTAATTAGTATAGGTAAATGTTAGACATATTTATGAGAAATGTAATATATTGTTATCTCAAACATAAACTACATTTTTTTAAACTTGTCTAAAAACAATAAAAATTAAAAAATTATATATAAACTTGAACATATAAAAAAAACAAAAGTAAGTCACCGAGAGAGATTCGAATACTCAGTTCTTGCCGTCCGCGTCTTAACCCGCTGGACCAGACGGACAGTGGCCGGCAAGACGAAATTAGCGACCATATTCTGCGTGGACAGAAAAACGCATGAAAACTCGAAAACACGCATTTTCCCAAACATAAGACTAATCTAGATCGATTGTTTACCTCCGCAAACCCCCATATACCAAATTTCAGCGCAATCGTTAGAGCCGTTTCCGAGATCACAGAAACATATATATATAAATATACAATAATTGCTCGTATAAGGTAAAAGAGTAAAAAGGTATAAGATAAGATATAGACTACCTACCCACATAACAGTTTTAGTATTATTATATTGAAAGAAATAATGGTGACAATTTGTAAAGATAGATTTTTTAATTAGATTTTTGGCTTTGACAGTTATTAACTTCACAATAATTACGTGTTATTTCGACTCGTATTCGCGGGAAACGTGCGGTGCGAGTGCTCTGGCGGGCGTGCGACGGCCTATTCAATTGTATCTAACGAGATACGCCGAGCGGTAGGCAAATAACGCGTGTCCTTGAGCGAGTGACGAACGCGGAACGCCTGATTAAGCCCTCGTAAATACGAGTTTTTTTGTGGTCGTGACAGAAAAAAATACTGTATATAGAACTCTGCGCTAATGCAATACAGCTGAAAATCCAAGTGTCAGGTGTCAAATGTCAGATTTGAGAACTTTAAATGATTTTCAGCTATATTGCATTAACGCAGAGTACTATTTACACTGCATTTTTTCTGTCGCGACCACAATAAAACGCTTTTTTAATGGCATTACAGCTTCAAACCATTTGCCAGTGTCAAGTTAAAAAGGCGGAAACATAATTTTTCAACGCCGTATTTCGGAGTTTTGCCGGGGAATTCAATGGGTGACGTTGTGGATTTTGTATTTTGTTCATAAATTTGTGTTATTTCGGTTCTTAGTGTGTAATATTGGTAGAATATTAACCATTAAATATTCGTTAACGTGTACAAGTGTGGGTAAGTGGTCCAACTTCAAAAAACATGTTATTTTGTGTGTTCCCTCCAAACTCCCTAGAAACTTTCTGTTAAGCTTCTACCACTTTACTGAATCGACTGACATGACTCATTGACTGCACTGACTATCTATTTGGACTTAGACTAGACTTTAGACTTGACGATTTAGGATTACGGTGTTGAAAATTGAAACGAAAATTCTAATTCCCGCCTTTTTAACTTGACACTAGCAAATGGTTTTAAGCCGCTGCCATATATAAATAAAAAAAATTCAAACGTCAAAATCGGGTGCTTGCCAGTGGCTTTCCCTGAGTTTCCACACCGCCATGCACCAATATTTATATTATTCGTCGTTTCAGCCTGCAGGTCACGTCCACAGGAGGATATAGGCGTCCCCCATAGATTTCCAGTGCGACCGGTCCCTCGCGGCCTGGCTGGCTGAGACCTCCGGTACAGGGGTGGTCAACTCTATAGGGCAGATAAAAATACCTACGGGGGCAGAGTTGTGCGACCGATTGAAAAATACACCCATTTTTGTGGGTAACCGAATTGTAAGTTTATATGTGTATTTGTTAATGACGAAAAAAAATTGTTGGATTTGATTTTGGATAAATATAATTATTTTACGATTTTATTTTTATTTCTGCGTTTAAACTGCAAATGGAAATAAGATTTGTAAAAAACAAATATTGTAGGTTACTTAATTTCCTTCACCTGGTATCACCATGATCGCATATTTATAAATCAAAATGTATCCGCCTGAAGGACTTTGTATCCATGGTCATGAATAAATTAAAAAAAAAAAAATTTATAAAAAAATGTACGTCCCCGGTCAAAACAACAAAATGGCGTTCGTTTTGTTTTGCATAACGAACGAGGTGTTGTTTGGTGTTTTTGATGTATTTTGTGAATAAAACGTTGAGTTGAGCTTCCGTTCCTCCGTTCGAATAATACAAATTGCATCTATTTCAAAACTGTGTAGTGAGATATTGACTCGGTTTCTTTGTGAAAATGACTGACAAAGAAAAATCAATTTTTGTACAAACGAATAAAGGCAACGGGTATTAATTTGCTTGCAGCTATCACTGATTCATATATTATTATGTACATAATATGTCTTCAGTCTCCACTGAGGAGTGTACTCCTATGTGAATATTGAATAATAATATTTTTGAGGTTTGAATATTTTTATAGTTCACTTATCATTATTTATGTTGCAATTTAATGTAAGACTATTGTTTCTTCATGGGAAATGTTAAATAATTTCAATAAATATTATTTCTTTATTAATTTGTTTTCATTTAAAATGTGGATTTTCAGTTGTAAGGAATACTAAAAAAGTAAATAGTGCCAAAACTGCAAGTACCTACTTACCTTTTAAGTTTTTCTAACAACTGAAATGAGTGCCTTTATGAAATATAAATCCCATGAAAGTTTTAAGATTTAAATTTACCACATAAATTCAAAAAACCCGCGCTTTGTTTATCCGGATATAATTGCCTGGGGCTGATAATAGATGGCAGTAGTAAACTTTTGTTGTAGGGAGTTGATATTCTTCTCCGGTAGGAGTAATAGTGTTCTGTGGCTGAGACTAAAATATGATGCCGAATCCGGCGGTCCCGAGAAAATCCAGAGCACTGAAAATAGAACTCTGCGCTAATGCAATACCTAGAGTTGAAAGTGTCGAGAGTCTAGAGTCGAGACTAGTATATAACTGTTTAATCTATGGTGTCGAGTGTCAAGCTTTCTACAATTTAGATCTATTTAGGCTCACTGAATTTGGCCCCACTTTTTTTATTTTTTTTTATTTTTAATTATTTGTTCGTCGTTTGTTCGAATGCAAAAATTATTTGTTCGTTCTCTGTTTATTTATAATTATTTAAACAAATGTTTACCCTTAAGTTAGCCCCCCTCACTAGAGATCTTCATTTTTGTCGCTCAAATTAATTAATTTTGATTAATTATCGTTTGTCGACCACTATTGATGATTGTTCGATCATAAAAACAATTAAATCCTTAATTATTAATTATTTTTAATTCAATAAGCAGCCATCACACTACGACTGCTCTGCGCATGCGCCTACAGTATAATGGAGGGACGTAGCGACATATTGTGCATATCATGTGAAAAACTGTCAATATAAAAAAAATGCTGCATTTTGAATATTATTTATTCTATGATTTGAATGGAGAATTTATTCAATAGTGTGAGTAAGTCGATTAAATATAAACGTATTTAATACTAATTATGAAGTATTGTAAGTAGTTACTGTGTGATACGCAATACTCTAATCTTATAACACATTCCGATAGTGGTAATTCATTAGCATGCTATTAATATAATTAACATCATATTTTAGTATACTGCTAGAAAGTATGAGCTAAAATCATCACTTGAATATTGAAGCAATGCTTCATAATTATATATTTTCTTATAAGTTATAGCTCCAATAAAAAAAATGTTTTTTTTATATTGACAGTTTTTTCACATGATATGCACAATATTATGTCGCTACGTCCCTCCATTATACTGTAGGCGCATGTGCAGAGCAGTCGTAGTGTGATGGCTGTTTATTGAATTAAAAATAATTAATAATTAAGGATTTAATTGTTTTTATGATCGAACAATCATCAATAGTGGTCGAACAAACAATAATTAATCAAAATTAATTAATTTGAGCGACAAAAATGAAGATCTCTAGTGAGGGGGCCAACTTAAGGGTAAACATTTGTTTAATTAATTATAAATAAACAAAGAACGAACAAATAATTTTTACATTCGAACAATAACGAACAAACGACGAACAAATAATTAAAAATAAAAAAATTCAAAAATCAAAAAAAGTGGGGCCAAATTCAGTGAGCCCTCTATTTAACTCTAAACTTTATTTTATCAGTGACATTTGACTCGACACTTTTTTTTAATGTATGGCGTCGGCTTATAACCATTTTCCTGGACTCATAGACTTATAATATACTGTTTTTTTTTTTGAAGATTTAATGGCCTGGCAACAAGACCTTTAAGCCAAGTCTTATATTTTTGAGGTGTTTCTTTTAAATATACACTTTAAATAGTTCCCACAGTACTTTTTATATATTTGAATAACGCACTATAACACTTTTTATTTTTGAGAAAATCACACAATTGGCGGCGGGAGGTATCACTGACTTCCATTATTTCACTTGCCAACACTAGTCTTTGAATGGCGAAGTTTGGGCACTTGAAGCAAATGTGGTTCATGTCGGCGATCTCAACGTTACAAAATGTGCAAATATTACTGTTTATTATGTTTAGTCTCTTAAGATGTGCAGGTGCAGAGTTATGGCCAAATATCAATATATTTATAGTTGTGATAAAATCACGGCTAGCTATCTTCAGCTCATGGTACCATGGTTTTATTGCTAACTTTTTTTGTATCCGTCCATACCACTTTCCTTTGAGTTTTTGGTCTTCATTCCAAAAATCCTCCCACATTTTTCGGCTTCCACTTCACGGCTGTCCTGCCCATTGTAGCCTAGTTGTGAGGGAGTTTTTAAACAACTCCTTCCCTAATGCTTGGATAGGTCGGGGCGGGCCAATTCCCTGGCCTCCAAGGTCACCTGACCTTACCCCACTTGATTTCTACGTCTGGGGAAGGGCGAAAGAGTTGGTGTACGCAGAGGAAGTACCAACAAGGGAGGTTTTGATAAGCAAGATACACGGCGCTTTCAATAAAATGCGTGAAGAACTGCTGCTTGGCACGGTGACCGTGGAGATGAGGAAGAGGTGCCGAGCATGTTTACAAGTTAATGGTCACCAATTTGAACAAATTTTGTAATAAAATTAGTCATTAAACAAATTTACTTTTCATTTGCTATCCTTTTACGGTTGAACACATTTAATTTTCATTTGTTGAAATTATTGTTGCTTAAAGTGCCTTAGTTGCGGAAAATAATTAATAACTTCGGAACTAAAAGTGATAATAACACTTTTAGCATATCATTAGAAAGAGTATGGACTGGGGATGTTTTGAAAAAAATCAGAAGAACTCCAACCCTGTTAGATTTTTTTTAAACCCCATAGAAAGTGACCATTAAAATTATTCTTTTTCCTTACTACGGTACTTCAGGTCCCATAACTTTTAATCTCTACAATTTTCTGGTGTGAAATTAATTTTTACAGTACACTAAGACTCTAACGATTAAAACAAGACCGTTAGCAGACCTGTCCTATGGATAGATTTTGAGCTACAGGTAGTTTTAGTCAAAAATATCGAGTTTTCCTTAAAAATAAAAAAAAAGTCATTAAAATAAAACCTGGCGGTCAAGGTCAATATAATGGGCGGGGGTATGTAGCAGACCATCCCTAGTTTCTACCCTAGGCGTATGTACAGCTCCCTACCAAACACCCTGTATTTACATCAAAATAAAAGTCAGTCATAGGTACTCTCACTACACTTTTGACATTTAGGGCGTTGACCCCATCATATGCAGTTTTGTCTGCAATTTCATTTCCAGAAATACCTTTATGTGAAGGAACCCACAAAGGCAATTGTTACTCCTTTATTATGTAACCGCCAGACAAAATCTTTAATAAAATAAATAATATAATTCGTTTTAAAGTTAAAATTAATATGCTTTAGACTATCAATGAGACCTAAAGAATCTGATAAGATTAGAAAATATTTACAATTATTATTTAAACCACTAATCAATTTTAAGGCTTCAAAAACTGCATATGCCTTTGCCGTAAATATCGAACACTGTTTATCTAGAACAAAGCTTTGAGCAATCTGTTTCTGTGGATCATATATGGCACTTCCACATATTCATTACCTTTACTACCATCAGTGTAGATTGTATAGTACTTACTATTTTCCTCTAAAAATGCAAGAAACTGAATTGTTGTCAATAGACTTAGTTAAAATCATAATAGGATGTATTATACTACTATGTGGTTGTGTGTAACATGGCCAATGTGAATGTTTTTTGATGTTTGAATAATGAGACTGTATTTCTAGGAAAATCCGGCACAAAGTTGGAGATGTATGTGTCAGAAGATCTTGAGGTGAAACTAGTGGACCATCTGTAATGATTGGGTGAGGTACATTTCTATTTATGATTTGTAAATTATTTGATGACAATAGTTTAAGACAGTATGTTTCTGCAAGTAAAAGTCGTCTCAATATCAAAGGCATAATATTTGTTTCAACTTCCATGGCCGTTATGGGAGTTGAACACATAGCCTCTGATATTATAATCCTCAAAGCCTTGTTCTGTATCACATCTAATTTTTGGGTATGACTGCTATTTAAATAGGCCAAAGAACTGTAATCAAAATGGCTTCTTACAATAGATTTGTATAACACTGAAAGTATTTTGGGATCTGCGCCCTATGTAACACAAGCTAGACATCTTAAAATGTTAACACCTGTCAATGCATTTCTGGATATATATTTAATGTGGTCTTCAAATGATAGCTTCTGATCAATGTAAATACCCAAGAATTTGTGTGAGGCTACTCTTTGAATAACCTCACCATTACAAGTAACATCTATTGCAGGTGTGTCTTTTCCAAATATCATGACACTACTTTTAGTTGCATTTATTTTCAAATTTTATCTTAGCTGGTAATAATTACATAACTGCATTAACATTTTCAATTGCTACTGTTAAGTTAACATCTGAACTGTACAACACTAAGTCATATGCAAATTGAAGTATATTTACATTTTTAATATTCACATATTTACATATCTCCCATATACAGGGTCTGTCGTAAATAATGGACAACCCGTAAACTGCAGTTGGTCCGGATGTGAAACTGTAAGAAAATCGTATTTTCTTGCCAGGATTTCTAACCATATGAAAATGGCGTAGCATTTTATAATTTTTTATAAATTTCGCTACTTTTCTCGTTCATTCCGTTGCCATTTCATCAAATTTAGGTATTTCTGTGTGATTTTTTTAGTATTATACTCCTGAAGACGTGTATTATTTAATTTTAATACAATTTTAGGTGTTTTTAACGTAAACAATTTTCAAATCATCTTTTTATGATTTTTTTTAAACTATTTTTTTCTTAATGTCAACTTTGATCATTTACTGTGAAAAAAAGTATGGCGCTATAGCCCACCATTATCTTAATACATTGTTTAGTATGTGTAGTTTCTAAAATGGTATTACAATGTGTACTTTACTAGCAATATTAAGTTACAGGAGCGAGATCAATATCAAGGTCAGAATTCAAAATTTTTAAGTATTGTTATAAAAGGTTATAAAACTTCGTCATAATGATCTTATTCTACCAAAATTCTTTACACAAACGTTGGGCCACTAATAAGGATTTTTAAAGGAAAAACAGGTTGTTTTTAGTAAAAAAAAAATATTTATGTTATCAATAACTTAATCTAAATGCTCGAAATGCCCTCCGCCGGCAGCAATACGAGGGCTGCACTAAAAGTATCGGGAATGGAATATTTCCACTGTTCCTGTCATATTAAAATCTTTTTAAGTTAAAACTCCTTGGTTTTAAAAATCGAATACCGTTTATTTATTTAAAAAAAGATTCTCGGTCTTGTCACAAGGTCTTGTCAAACTTGTTTAGTCGTTGAGAAAATGGAATTGACTCGAGAAAATTCTAGAGCGATGATTTATTATGACTATCGAAGTGGTTTAACACAAAAACAGTGTGTTGACCGGATAATTTCTGCATTTGGTGATGAAGCCCCATCCAAAACCACAATTTATCGCTGGTTTGCTGAATTTCAACGTGGACGTGTCAAGCTCAGTGATGATCCCTGTCAAGGTCGTCTAAAAACTGCAGTCACCCAAGAAAACGTTGATGCTGTGCGTAAGCTGATTGAGGAAGATCGACATGTGACATACCGCGAAATTCATGCAACTTTATACATTGGCATGAGTCATATACAAATAATCTTGCATGAACAATTAGGTGTAAAAAATGGATTTCCCGATGGATACCGCATTTGCTCTGTGAAGAGCAAAAAGCGGCTCGCGTTACTTGGTGCGTCAGAACTCTCGAAAGATTCCACGCAGGATCCTCAAATGCTGTATACAACATCGTATCAGGTGACGAATCCTGGATATACGCGTACGAATCCGAAACAAAATACCAGTCACGAGTTTGGGTGTTCGAAGATGAGTTAAAGCCAACAAAAATTGTTCGTTCACGGAGTGTTGCAAAAGAAATGGTGGCCACGTTTGTCTCCAAAACCGGCCATGTTGCGACTATTCCTCTTGAGGGACAAAGAACGGTTAATGCAGAATGGTATGCTAACATTTGTTTGCCACATGTCGTTTCTGAACTCCGTAAAGAGAACTGCAACCGCTGCATCATCCTCCATCACGACAATGCGAGTTCTCACACCGCGGACAGAACAAAAGAGTTTTTAGAGCAAGAAATCATAGAATTATTAGACCATCCGCCGTACAGCCCCGACCTAAGCCCTAATGATTTCTATACTTTCCCTAAAATAAAGAATAAATTGCGTGGTCAGAGATTTTCATCACCTGAAGAAGCTGTGGACGCCTACAAAACGGCCATTTTGGAGACCCCAACTTCCGAATGGAATGGTTGTTTCAATGATTGGTTCCATCGTATGGAAAAATGTGTCAAATTTCGCGGAGAATACTTCGAAAAGCAATAAATACATTTTTAAATAGTAATGTTGTGTGACATCCTTGATTCCCGAAATTTTCAGTGCCGCCCTCGTACAAGCTCTACATCGCCTAATAAAAGATCTTTTAATCCGACGCGCATAGCCGGCTTCTGCGATTTTACTTGCTGCTACTTGAATGCGCGTACGCAACTCTTCCACAGAACTTATTGCTTCCTTGTACACTGCTTCCTTAATGCAGCCCCAGTAAAAAAAGTCCAACGGGTTAAGGTCTGGCGAACGTGGAGGCCATAAAATTGGACCCAATCGCCCTATCCATCTATCTGGATATGTATTATTTAAATGTTCCCTTACACGAACAGCGTAATGTGCTGGACACCCATCATTTTAAAGCCACATTTCATTTCTTATCTCCTGTGGAACGTCTTGCAGTAATCCAGGTAAAGTATTTATTAGAAAATCCAAATACATATCCGCATTTAATATTGCCGGCAACTCAAATGGACCAATGATTTGTCCGTTAATAATGCCAGTCCATAAATTTATTTTAAACTGATACTGCGATCTGTCTTCACGTATCAATCTTGGGTTTTCAAGTTGCCAGCTGTGTAAATTGTGGAGGTTCAAAAAAACATCTTTTCGACACGTTGACTCGTCACTCCATAAAATTTTATTAAAATAACTTGGGTCTTCTCTCATCTTTCGCAGCATTGTGCGACAAAATGTTACTCTCGCAGCAGCGTCCCTTGGCATTATTGTTTGAACCCTTTGATAATGAAAGGGATATAATTCATGCCTTTTTAAAATTCTGTGCACGGATTTTTGAGCATCATTCACGGCTGCATTGTGTCGTTGAGGTCGTCCTTCACTGGCCCCGCCTATGCCGGTCCCAGGAAATCGTCCTTACATAAATGCATTGTGCACTCTAATGAAGACACGGTAATCAGGATGTCGAGCATTTGGATATTTTTCACGGTAAACACTTGCTGCTCTGGTAGCGTTGCCATTACATAAACCATAAATGTAATGCATGTTTATGTATTCAGCCGACGTATATTGCTGAGACATGACGCAAAAACTTCCAAACAACAAATCCAATCGATAGCACAAAACAATGTCCGTAAATGAGAGCTAAGTCGTCAGTATCACCAGGTTCACAAGTCCAAATCACAAGGCAAATCAAAGTCCGATATTAGAAAGCAGTAACAAATTAACGAAAGTAACGAAAACAAGAAAGATAGTCAAATTCACACTGAAATGTGTACACTCTACAATCAGGAGCGCGCCCTAAAGGCAAAAACATGCTAACCTTTTCACACACCGTGAGTTTGAAAGGGACAGTATGCATCTGCCTAGTAACAATGACCATCAATCGTCCTTTTCACGCATAGAGGATTAGGTAGGTATTGCTGTCTTTGTTAGTTTTTTACCTGATGATCCTTTTTTCGAATAAACTTGTCGCAATATGTTTATCGCATGAAACATTTAGAGCACAACAATTTTAAATTTGAACACTTTTATTACATTATTACCATGGAGTTATTATATTTTTTTTACTAAAAACAACCTGTTGTTCTTCTGAAAATCCTTATTAGTGGCCCAATAACGTTTGTGTAAAGAATTTTGGTAGAATAAGATCATTATGACGAAGTTTTATAACCTTTTATAACAATACTTAAAAATTTTGAATTCTGACCTAGATATTGATCTCGCTCCTGTGACTTAATATTGCTAGTAAAGTACACATTGTTTTTACACACAAGTACACCTTTTTAGAAACTACACATACTAGACAATTTATAAAGATAATGGGCAGCTATAGCGCCATACTTTTTTTTTTCACGGTAAATGATCAAAGTTGACATTAAGAAAAAAATAGTTTAAAAAAAATCATAAAAAGATGATTTTGTAAATTGTTTACGTTAAAACACCTAAAATTATATTAAAATTAAATAATACACGTATTCAGGAGTATAATACTAAAAAAATCACACAGAAATACCTAAATTTGATGAAATGGCAACGGAATGAACGAAAAAAGTAGCGAAATTTATAAAAAAGTATAAAATGCTACGCCATTTTCATATGGTTAGAAACCCTGGCAATAAAATACGATTTTCTTACAGTTTCACATCCGGACCAACTCCAGTTTACGGGTTATCCATTATTTACGACAGACCCTGTATACAAATTATATAGCAAATGCGACAATGTTGCGCCTTGCATTGTTCCCTTAGATACAATTCTAGGTCCATGTAAAATATTATTATGTTTAACATATAATAATCTGTTAGTAAGAAAATTATAAATCCATTTACATAAGTATCCAGCATTACTCAGTACCTTCACCAGTATGCCAGGATCCACACTATCAAATGCACCTTGCACATCCAAAAATATACAAACTGAGTGTAATTTATTACCTTTTGCATTTTTCAGATCATTTATGAGGGAAATGAAGCTGTCAGCACAACTCCTTCCTCTGCGGAATCCATATTGAACATGAGGGATGATAGTATTAGATTCTGCATACCAGTCAATGCGAGACTTCACCATGTTTTCAAATATCTTTCCAAGACATGACAATAGTGAGATTGGACGATATAAACTAGCCTGATCAGGAGATTTATCTGGTTTAAGTATGGGTATCACACATTGAGTTTTCCATGAACTTGGTATTAACTTTTTATGCCAAAGACTATTTAGAATGTTCACAAACGTTTTTTGTATGGTATTAGGTAAATATTTTACTAATAAATACGGAAAATCATCCAAACCAGGACTAGTATTTCTCCTAGAACATATACTCATTAAAAATTCAGACCATGTAAAAGGATCCAATAGAAACCTTGATTGAGGGTTTTCATTATTAGAATTAAAATAATTTTCTAATAAGTTCGGATCGACTAAATTGGAATTATCTGATAGTTTGTCTAAAAGTGGTTGTACAAATTCATTTGTAAGTATATGACTGATTACCAGTTCTAATACCCTTAAACCTTTTAATGAGATTCCAGATTCTTTTGATGGGAGTAGTTCTATTAAAACTATTACAAAAACTATTCCATCTATTCTTCTTTTGCTCTTTTATAGTACGCTTTTTTGAGCATCTATTCTTTTATAATTGATGTAATTGTCTAATGTAGGATCGTTTCTGTAAAGTTTCAGAGCTTCATAAGATTCGGTGACAGCTTGTTCACATATAGTGTTCCACCAGGGGGCTGGTGGTCTACTCCTGAAGTTGTTTCTAGCAAATCTAGGAACAACCATTTGCTTAAGTTTATCAAGCCTGCTACAAAATTCCTCATAAGATTTCATTGGGTCCTCTTCACTAACCATCATTTCACGAAAGACTGAACTAGATAATTCTTTATTACTACTTAGCCTAATCTGTTTTATGGTATAAAAATCTGTCTTCATACTCGTTGATTGCGTATCTTTCAATGCACATTGTAATGTTTGTAATTGTTGGATAATGATAACTACCCATGGTATCATCATGTACAAACCATTCACAAAGTGGGGCCAAATGTGGACTAACAAAACTTACATCTATTGCTGAGGGATTGCGTGTAGGATAATTTGCTGTTGTGAAGCTACCATTATTAAAAATGCATAAATCAAATTCATAAATTATATCATACAAATTTTGACCTCGACTTTTGGTGGACAGACATCCAAAAGCAATATGATGTGCATTGAAGTCACCGCTTATAAAAACAGGTTTTGGTAAATCTCTTATAATATTGCGCAATTTATTCATTCTTATGTGCCCACTGCAGGGAGGACAGTATACACAGAGAATAGTCAATGTTGTATTCTCAGTATATACATATATAACTATTGTTTGTATATCTTCATAAAAGGTTGTATTTATAATATTGTATTTCAAATATGGTTTAACCAATATTCCAACACCATACGTTGGTTTTTAGAATTTTTGTTGTAAAAATTATAACCAGAGATACGAAAAGATTGATGGTCTTTTAACCATGTTTCATTTATTAGACAAATATCAATATATTTTTCATTTAAAAATTTAGTAAGAAGAGGTTTTTTATTATTTATTCCTTGAACATAGAATTGCGCAATACACGTAGAAATGACGAATCAGTCAATATAATGGATACGCAATCTGCGTATCCATTATGTTGACAGATTTTTAATAAGCATATCTTTAATTAATGATGTGGTACCTAATAGGTTCATCATCATTTTTATAACCTACCTACTTGAACCAGAGTGTGTACTAGGGCCATAAGTACATCACTGTTTCCAATTATTTGAGATTTAATATCAGTAATAATTACATCTTGAGAGATAGGTTTAATATTTACAGATTTATTTACATGTTTATTTACACTTTGAGACATATTATTTACATTTTTATTTACAGGGATGGGACGTGATGGCAGAGGAGGAAATTCGACATTTTCTTATGTAGTGGTGGCAGCGCTTGCATAAGTAATTTTATTTTTCTTTTCTATTATTTCCTTTATTTTAATTGGACATTGTTTGGAAATAGCCAGATGAGGCCCACTGCAATTGATACAGCAAATCTCATTTGTTTTATTACATATACTTTATAAAAGTGTTCGCCTGAACAAATTGAGCAACGCTGCTTGCCATTACAAATCTTAGCTGAATGATTAAATTTAAAACATTTATAACATTGTTGCAAAGCTCAAAGGAGCAACATATTAATTTTATATTATTTATATTTGCCGGTATAAATCGTATAATGCCAGTTTTCTCAATTTGAGCAGCTGGAATATACGCTTTCATGTCATATTTTTCGAGAAAGTTAATATTGTTGATAAAATTATTGCCGTGTTATGTTGTTTAAATATCACAACTATCTTATTTGCGTTAATACGCCGTATTGCCACAACTCCTTTTATGTTAGAAAATATACTGTTAAGAAAAATTGGACTTTTATTTCCAAGTCTCTCCTGTGCTAGTTTGCTTTCTATAAATACTTTGAATTCTGTGTTGATCGAATTTTCGGAATATAGTCTCTTATAATTTGGTTTTCTATAAGCTAAAAAGTTACTCTCACCACCTCCGCCGCCAGCACTTGAAGCCCCCCGAGCCCCCGAGGATCATCAGGAGACCGAGGTCTTTTCTTTGAGGTGGGCGGGTTATCCCCGCCCGCCTCGTCTCCGTCCATTTTTATTATTTATGCACTATATTTATTTAAAATAAAGCTATTTATACTTATTTACAAACAAAATAATAATAAATAAAGTTTTTGTTCAATTCTGAAAAAATTATGCTGCGCGCCTTTTCAAATTCCCGCCATGAATCATAATATACTGTCGCTCGATACCATAGATGATAAGTACTGCTACTGAAACTCGACACTTGTGTGCACAGACTACTAAGGGGATACTACGTATCTTATGTGTTCGATTTTCTTTGAATGTACGACGGATATGCTTTTTAATCACTTTTGGTTGTCTATGACTTAAAGTAAGGCCAACGAGACGAGATAAAAAACGTAAATAAACGGACCGCTACTGAGTTGCATTATGAAAGTGAGTTAATATTATATCTGTCCTTATCACTCGTATGCAATAATGACGTCAGTTGGTCGACGACAGCTGTCGTAGCGTGTTTCGTGGTACAGGAAAGCGGCCAGTGCCGCAGTTGTCAACATTTGGGCCGCCAAACAATTGTGAACAAGTTCATTCCTGTTTGGATTGTGTTCGAAGTGATACATATTTTATCGTCTCCGTATTTACTTGTTTTTTTGTTGTTATTATTCCGTTTCGGTTAGTTTTATTTTTGATTTTTGCTGTTATTGTGAGTGCTTAGTTGTTGATTTTAATTGTGGAATCACAGCCTGGCGGCTCTAGACAACCTTTGAAAGAAATCAATTCACCACGCAAAAAGCGTCAAAAGGTAAGTTAATTTATTAATTCATTTGCACTTGAACCATTAGGTACCATAATTTTGATTTTTATGGTTCCATACCAAAAAAGATTATTTTTATATAATATTAAGAAAATAGTCTAAAATTTACCATTCCTCACATTTTTTTTATTTACAGCGGACGTATTTTACATCTCATGAAAAAGGAATGGTCGTTAATGTGCACAAATACGTGAAGCAAACTAGGCCTACTGATGAATATCCGTACAAAACAAGTATAATGGAGAAAACAGCGAGCATTTTGGGCATCGGTGTCGCTTCCATATATAGAATTATAAAAGAATATGCAACAACTGGGAATGTACAAAGCCCATCAACAACCAAAAAAAGGGTCACATTCTCGGAAAAAGTGGACGAGTTTGATAAACAGGCCATACGAAAGAAAGTTCATAGCTTTTATCTGAAAAGCGAATGAAAGTGTGGATCATGTAATAAAAGTCGAGGACAATTTTTATAGCAATATTGACAACATGATTGATAATACAATAGATAGTTTTATCATAAACACAGCTGACTCGGACTCTTCCGACGAATCATCTTTGTCTAGTACAGACGACAGCGATTAAAATTCGAACTTTATAATAATTTATTCAAATAAAAATGTTTTGAACCCCTGAAAATTTGTTTACATTCTTTATCTCGTCTGGTTGGCCTTACTTTAGTAAATGTGAAAATAGTTAGGTTTAGGTAGGTACCTACCTACTTTGGCACACTCTGACATTGGCGATTCACTAAGGAGCCATTTTTAAAAGAAGAAGAAGTACCTACCTTTTTGTTAAAGAGAAACGAGCTTGTGAGAACGAGGGCTTAACACCCAGTGGTATCATACTATAAAGTTTTTGTAGGTACCGTAAACTGTTTAGCTTTAAGCTATAATTCATATTATAGTTACCTACATTCTATAAAACAATACTAAGTTGATTTATTGATGCAGCAAGTAGCAACGAAAATTTTTAAAAAGGATTTTGTTTTTTTTTATATTGCACATATTTAAGCAATCTAGTAACACTTTGATCATATGACAGTCAGCTACTCATTTTCGTTCACTATGGGTGTGAAAATGGCTCTCTTTTGGATAACAATTGTTATATCCATATTTGGTAAGTTAATGCATACATTTAATTATTTTTTTTCGATTTTGTATGCCTATAATACTATTTTACAGGATCACATGCTGCAGGAGAGCTAAGTATACTACACAGCCCACAATCCTTAAAGTTTTTGGGTTCCAGTGAGGTACCCGAGAGTTTACTGAAAGAAGTATTTTCAGCTTCTTTGGGATTGTCTGTAGAAGAGGTAACTAATTTTCGCACTTTTACTCAACAAAAAATAGTTTAGCAACCCAATTTCGACCGAAATCTAAAATTTTTCCTAATTTTTGTCGATGGTTCTTTCAATTCATTCAAGGCTTAAAGGAAATATATAAGGATCATATTTCTTATGTTACAATCATCTCGAGATTAACAATATTAAGTTAGGACATAATATTGTTATTCTCGAGATGATTGTAGGTCCTTAGGTAATTGGATAAAATATAGGATTGTAATCCTTAGGTAATTGGATAAAATAAGGGCTGAGGTCTACCCATAAAGCTACACCCTGACCAATATAAAAGCTTGACTTATTGCATTAACCCAATATCTTGATGCTTTCATTCCAAAAGTTAGGTCAAATATGTTGGTGGTTAGTAAAATCCTATTAAAATTTGACAGAATTCAGACTGGAATGGACTGTCCCTTGTTGACCCCTTCAATACCCCAGAGGCTGTTGTCGAGGTTCATGTGGATGGTGTTACATCACTGGGAGAAAATGTAAGTTATCCCATGATTTATTATGGAAAGCAAAAGGGCATGTATTCTTTCATTGAAATGAGGCCTTAGTTAATTTCCTGAATTTTAGTATAAAAATAATAATATTGTATTTTATTGAAAATTTGTTTGTGTTTATGAAACAGTTAATTTTTTTTTTTGATAAATGTAGCCTTGACATACCTTGTCAATGAAGATCATGCTAATTTTTGGCTTGGATCGAACAAGTTATGTATTATTTATTAAAAATCGTGGTTAATAAATAATAGGCAGTGGCAAAGGCTAGTTCTCCTTCGTAGGGAAGCCTTGATAGTTTGTCATCCAACTTAAAATAATCTCGGCATAAGCTACTATTTTATTAATGTGTTTTCAGAATGGAATGAAAGCCAAAAACTATCCTCTGGTAGTTGATGAATATGTTCCAGACACCTATGAAGCTCTTGAACATAGAATAAACCAGCGTTTCAACAATCGTGGAAACAAATTGGTTAATGCTAAACTTTCTGATCCTGAGGATGTAAGTAGAGATTTACGATACCTGTTTGATAAATAAAAATTGTAAAACCCTCCATTTTTTTACTATGTATTTTGTTTTCAGTTGATTTCTTTATCAAGTATCTTTGGTGAAATTGTACCTCCCAAAGTAAGCAAACAGTCCTTGCAACATCTTAAACTTGATTCATATGAAGAAGATTATCTGTTTCTATATGAGTTGGAAGTGCTCAAGGCAATTACTGCTAAGGTAAGCTTGAGAATTTATTTTGGTTCAGTATATTTACAAAACTTCTTTTTACTAATAATATATACTTTTTTAGGTAAAGTCTGGAGTTCTAAATGCTGACAATGTGATTGATTTCTATTACTTCAAATTCACTTCTTTGCATGCTCTTTCTGATTACCATGGCCCCAACTCTTTACAAACAAAGGAAGCAAAGAAACTATTGAGTAAGTAGGATTCACAAATACTTTCTAGTTCAAGCATTTAACCTAAGCATCAGTTCACACTGAAACGAGGCGACATGTGACGCGGCGCTGCATTTTTAAACGACTCGGCTGTATGTTTAACAATTACTCCGCCGTCTGTGGACTAATTTTCAAATACTTTTTTTATGTAAAGGTTATAATCCCAAATTGGTGCTTTTGACACCAAAGTGATGGGATCCATGAGGAATCGAGGGAACTCTTCGGATTTTATATGGGAAACATATAGTGATTTCAACTTTTTTGAAGTAGTCCAAGCATATGCTACCAAAAAGTAAGATATTGCACTAAGGTATACCCTGGATCCAAAAGTACTGAACAGAACTTCTGACTCCTTTGTAGATACATGTTTGGGGATTTCGGCATTCTTTAAAGAACTGCAAGCATATACCACTATATCAGTTACATTAATCATCATCATCACACCATATATTATCACATTATGATGATATAATATTATAGGTACAGCTTCTAATAGTATTTTACACCAACACAGATATCTTTGAACTTTACTGTGCCGTTTGTGGACCTATTTGCTAAATTCTTTTATTTTATAAGGTATAATTTGAAATTGGTCCCTTAGTCACCAAAGTGGAGACCTGATGATGGAACTCATAAGGAATCGAGAGAACTCCTGAAAATTTATAGGGACATATATAGGGATTTGAGTTATTTGAAGTAACTCCAGCATATGCTGCCTAAAAGCAAAATTTTGTGGCAAGGGTATACCCTGGATCCCAAAGCACTGAACAGAACCCCTCAGTCTTTAAATATACACGTTTGAAAATTTCGAAATTCCCTTTTTTTTCCGAATTTAAAAGGGGAATTATTTAGAAAATAAGATTTATTTCATACTTTTTTTGTGCATTTTTACTTTGGAAGTCGGTTTTTTTAAGATAGTGATTCAACTAATCTAGACCACTGTGCATAGCGCGGCGTCGCTCTTGCAATGAAACGTGTATCTTCTTGTATACTGAACAAAGTTCAATTTTGAATCACTATTTTAAAAATGCAGCTTGTATCGTTTTGGTGTGAGATGACCCTTAGTCTATATTATAATATTTTTATTTCTTAAAACCACTCAATTATGTTTTGATGTGTAAAGCATTTAAAATCTGCAATGGAATTTAATCTGGTCTGAAGTCAGTGTAGTTCAATGAAGTAGAAGTTTTATTTGAATGATACATCCTTAATATCAAGACATTACTTTAAATGCCCCCACAGAAGAGGCCGATCGTTTCAGTTAGAACTGACGTCAGTTTGGCCTGAACGGATTCGAGCACATACACGAAAAAATCGCATCCATCCCAACTGACATTATTTCGGGCTGAACGGATTTGAGCAACACACACGGAAAAATCGTTCGTTCAGTTCATTCTGGTTTGCCGCGAGATACGGTCGTGTTTATTTATAGTAAACTCACTACGATTGTACACGATACACGCCCGCACGGCCGCGGCTCTGCCGAGAACTGAAGCGATTTGTCACACATGGTCCGTTCAGTCAAGAATTAATGTTGGCAACTTAGTTATTTTACAAAGTTTTACTACTAAATTAAGTATTTTATTCCCTCATAGTAGGAATTTAGTTGTTAGTAGTATGTTAGTAGGAAAGAGCCAGATAGTAATCATATACAAAATGGCCTAGGTTAGGCACAAAAAAAATTGACACCTTATCATACGGACGAATGCTACAATGTATAATAATACATCGTAGTATTCGTCCGCAATTCGCTTATAACTACTTAATTACTAGTATATTTTGTATTTAACGATAAAAATGTAATATAACAAAACCTAAAATGCGGTGTTTTTTGGGGGCTGTAGATTCCTAAGTTCGAGAAGTTAACTAAGGAAACCCGATTAGTATTGGAACGAATCGCTTCAGTCCATCCGGCCGACTGATGCTATTTCGGAATTGCACACATACGATACGATTTTTCCGTTCAGGCCGAACTGAAGGAAAACCGGACCGTATATGGGGCCCCTAATGCACCATAGAAATATATATATATATATATATATATATATATATATGTACGCTACACCATGTCAGTCTGGCCCCGTGGTAAGTGTCAGAAGAACTTGTGTTACTTGTGGGGACCAGACAATGAGAAGTATATTTAATACTTGTATAGGTACATTTATTTAAGATTTTTATTATATTATAAACATATTTAATACACATACATGACCCAGGAAAACTTTTTTGTTCCCTCGGCGGGATTCGAATCCGTGACCTTAATATCAAGACTCAAGCCGGTTGAGCGCCGACGCGCTATCCATTGAGCCACGGGGGTTGTCACAATCAATATATGAATCCACCTAAAAATTAAAATTAATATGAATCCACTTCTAAGTTTATCTTGAGTATTATAATAAAAAATTTAAGCAATCTAATTTATTATCTTTTGCAGGCGAGGCTTTAAGGGATCTGAGCAAAGCATTCTCTAAGTCTTATGATGGTTCAGTGCTATTCGCAGTTGTCACAACTGACTTTGTGCACACACGCAGAACAGTGCGGGCTGCACCTAGAGATGTTATGGAGGACATACACGTAAAGTTTTTTAATATATAATACTTCTATATCTTTTAACATAGATTTGTTGTATGTTAAAGATGAGTTGGTGACATTATTTTTATTTACATCTGATTTTGTTTTCAGAATGACAACTATTCTGCTGACTATTCTGCCATCTTCAACATAATTCTTTGGTTTGGAGTCATTTTCACATTCGCCCTTGTAGCCATTGTGTACACTATCATGGATATGGACCCAGGCAGGGATTCTATCATCTACAGGATGACAAACACCCGTATGAAGAAAGATAATTAAATCTCGCACACCACATTGCATACTAGTCATGCATAGTGCTTAGAAATACAAATTGTGCATTAAATGTTTGTATACTTTCGTTATTCCACCACAGATTATAAGTGATGTAGAAAATCCAATGCTTAACTTATTATAATTGTGATAAGTGTAAAATAATATTATTGTTTCAATTACACATTGTTCCAAAAATGTTTATGAAGTTTTATTTATTCTATTAACTAACCTCTATAAATTAGATAACACCAGATATTATGTAATTCTTTGAGTTGAAAATGAAACAAAACATTATTGTATTAAAATTCAATTAGTGTAATATCAGTAAATTATTAATATTATTAATAAGTATTTATAATAAATTAAATATAGAATTATTTATTTATTAAATATAAGTCATAAAATAAATCTCTTACTTTTTTTAACATGTAAGTCTTATAATTTTAAAATGATTTTTGTTTAAACAAATACATAATCATGGAATTTGACTAGAATGTCTAGTTCCAGATTTTTAAATAAGTTAATAATACAAAAGAAGCTTCTAAAAATACTATTTTAAATAATGTTTAGGCACTTGTTTCAGGATTTAGCACATAAAAACTTAAAATTACATAATAATTATATCTATATTACATAAGTTGTTTAGGTAGGTGTGTAAAGCATTAGTCTATTTATTATTACTTATAATGAGGCAAAGACCTTCAAGTAACAAACAAGTATTAGTTTTACACACACGTTTTTTAATTATATTCGACATAAAACATTTCAGCAAACAAAAATATCATATTGTATTATCGCAGAGTTCTATTTTAATTTTTTTGTGCTCTGATATTTTCCCTCTGAAAAGGATCATAATATAGTCCCAGCCTAACACAGTTATAACACGTAATACCAGTCAACATAATATTTTTTCTAAATACAATGACATTGCTTGTATATAGCAATAGACTAAAGTAAAAAGCAAAGGCAGCTAATTAGTGCGTGAATCGTGATGAACAATATAAAGTAAATGACTATATTGACATCTAATGACTATATAACTTACAAGGCAAATAGTCTTAAATCACCAACAGACAAGCATTTTCTATCAGATCTTTTTGTGTAACATGGAAGTTCGACAATTTTTAACGTTAGAATATACCTACATTTCATATTACATATTAGCAAAAAAATTTGCCACAAAAAGTGTAATGCCCTAGAACAGGAGTCCCAGTGGGGCACGCCTCCCTGGTGTGTCAACAATACAAATTAAACATAGGCATTTTTATCACAAATATTATTCGACGCCTCGTCAGCCGCTATTAGACAAATTACAATATTTATTTATTTCCATACATAAAGAGTTTGTATATTGTAAATAAATAAATATCGATAAAACTGAGTTACTTTTTCGCAATTAAAATATCACAGGTGAGGGGTATGATACTTTCATACCTATATGAATAAGGTAGTAAATAATCAAATAATGAAGAAATAAAGAAAAAAATGTTGGGAAATCCTGCCCTAGAACTTAATTTTTGCTTATTTAATTTAATAGCTTGTTAAGGCATACTCGGACACTAGAGCACACCGCGCACGGTGAAGTGATGTCCCCTGCACTGTACGTCACTAGTTGCGGCGAACGGTGTAGTGATGCGCGCGGCGCAGGCGGCGGCGCAGCTCCTGCGGGAAACGCTCGTAGCAGCGGCGGCACGCGGGCCTCTCGTCGTACTCGTAGAATTTGCTGCGCGTGCTTAGCGCGGTGTCACACACCGAACACGCGAAGTGGTGCACGCACCAAGCCTTGTTAAGCGCTGTGAACACTGCGGACAGAAAAAAAGAGCGAGCCTTACAGTAATCGCATAAAGATATGTAACAAAAACAAAAAAAAAAATTCGAATCTGACGGCCAACTCTACTACCGCGCGCTACTTCGTCAATAGGCTATTCTACATTTTTTTTCAAATATATTTTAAAATGTTCGTATCGTTTCAATAGTCAACTAGTATTTTTATTTCCTGGATATAATCTCTTTATGCAAAGAAAAAATGATTAAAATTTAAATGATAAAATATGTTTGCGCCAAAACGACAGCCACCATTATCGTGACGTCATAAGAACAGAATCAAATAAATGTCACATATGTGCGTGTGTAGTGCATCATCTTTAGATTTAACTTTCGCTGTTGTTTATTCGATTTGATTGTTGTTATGACGTCACTTACAAGAAAAATATGGCGGCTGGCGTTTTAGGTCACGTGACATACAGATAGTAAAACTACAGTCTTATTTTCGAAACTATAAATAAATCGTATATTTATATAACAAAATAGTGTTGTATTCGTATTCCTTTGATAGAAGCTATATAAATAACAAATTTCTATAATTTGATTTTGATAGATGAAACTAGCCTATTTAAATAGCGCGCGATTCCGCGACTTCCTGTTACACACTTCCGTACCATTTCACGAAATCATTCCCACAAATTGCAAGAAAAGCGAGAGGAAAGATGTTACACATCAAAAATAATTTATCGTGATAGCATAATATTTCAAATAGGCTGACTAGACAGAACTTTAATATTATGAGCTTATTGTCATTCGTCAAGTGAGTCATTGAACCAAAGGAAAACCATAGAAAAAATGCCAAAGCCACATTATCGCGCGAGGATTCATATTGCGTGATGTGGGATAAGCACGAACAATTGACAACAAAGTATTCGTAACGTTCGAAATGTGGTGGTCAATTGTTCCTGCTAACCCCATTGAATAGTATTTCGTGGTGTTGATTCAAAAATTAAGATCAAGTCAGGAGAACAGTAATATTTGCGTTATCACAATAGTGTAGCCGTATTATTTTCGTTTAATATTGAATACAGACATTGGTGTTATCTAAAATCTACGTACCATCACCGGCAATAACTTGGTTGCACACATAACAGAGGTTTCCGAACAATTGATGATAATGTTGTTCGCAGTATGCCAGGCCCTTCTTCTCATAATGTCGATGTCCATGGAATGGCTTCTCGCATTTGGCACAAACGAAATGCTGTAAGGACAATAAATTATTTTGAACAAACTAGCTTGTTCTGATTTCTGAATGACACATTTTATTATTTATGTAACAAAAATTGTATTTTGCTTAGAATGTTCCAGTCATCAGAAAAATAAGGCCCTCGATTTTAGATACGGTCAGTTCATTATAATTTTTTTCAATTAATTAATGGAACTTTTACCAAGGGGCAATCCTCGTACCTCGAGAATTTACAGTTTGGCTCCAAGTGACAGTTCATGCTTTTTTGCAGGGCAATTGGGCTTCTGATGGCTGAATATCTTGTAGTCACACAGTATTGTAATAAAATGAGATATTGAAGAATTTATGAATACGAGCAGACGGGCATTTCCTTTTGCAAAGGCTCACCTCAACATGCCAGTGCTTGCCCAGTGCTGTGACGATACGCTCCTCAATGGGACGTCGGCAGGCCCCGCAGATCGGTATACCCATCTTGTCGTGGCATCGCAGACAGAACAGATTATTCTGAAACAAAAAGTATTCGATTCAGTTTTTATAAGAATACATCATGTGAAATCTTAATAGGTTGATATTACGAAAGTCAATTAATTTAAAGCAATACCATGCTTTTTGTCCAATCATAGACAAATAAATAAAATTGAAGTGTCTGTTTGTAATTTTAAATTAATAGCTTTTCATGCATATGAAAGTATATAATATTATGGCACTAACAAAAAATCAATTTTAACATTTTTTTCGGTTCGTCTGTCGGTTTGTTCCGGCTAATCTCTGAAATGGCTAGACCGATTTTCACCAGACTTTCACTGGCTGATAGCTGATGTTGTAAGGTGTAACTTAGGCTACTTTTATCTTAGGGCTCTGTTTAAAAAAGGCATGTATTTAAACTTGCGTCAAAACAATCAAATTTTGGGTGTGAAAAAACCGAATATTGAATACTAAATTACCAAGTTGGCGAAAGAAGATAAGGAACAAACAATTTCTTATCTGGTGCCTAATTATTACCAGTTTTTTCTCTGAATATTCCAAACTGGTAGACAGATATTATTTTAGCGAACAAATAACCATCTTGACGACAATTTAAAAGTACACATAAATGTGTACTTTTAAATTGTTTTTAAAAAAAATTTAAGAATAGGCACATATATTTTCCCTCATGTAGGTAATTCAAAAACCATAATAAGCAGCAAAACGAGCGGACATAAAAAAAACGTAAAGGAGCGTACAGAATTCGCTTTTGGGGGGTATAGACATTGTGTACATTCATATTGAAATTAAAAATGGAGGATATTTATTTTTCGTAAAATTGATATGGGTGTCGTTTACCAGGTTTTTGTCGGCGCTGGATACGAAAATGACATTCATTTTGAAATTCCAAGATGGTGGACACACTTCATTTTATAAAAATTAATATGTTACCTTTTGTAGGTTTCTGGGGGTGCTGATAACAAAAAAGTCATCCATTTAGAATTTCCAAAATAGTAGACATTAAAAAAATGGATATAGGTGTCCTTATCTAGGTTTCTGGAGTCACTGATCACAAAAATTAATTCGTTTTGAAATTTCAAAATGGCGAATATTTATTTTTCTGTAAAATTTATACTGGTGTCATCTTCGAGGTTTTTAGGGGTGCTGAATACAAAAATGATATCCATTTTGCATTTCAAAGATAGCGGACATTTATTTTTAATAAAATTAATCTAGGTGTCCTTTTCTAGGTTTCTGGGGGTGCTGATTTTAAAATTGTCTTCCAATTTCAATTTCCAAAATGGAGAACTTTCATTCTTCGTTCGTACATGAGTACTAATTTAAAAGTTGATGCGGATGCTGATTAGGATTGATGATTATAACACACATATTAATTTTAATGAAAAAAATGTACGCCATTTTGGAATTTCAAAATGGATTTCATTTTCATATTATTCTGCACCCCCAAAGACCTTGAAAACGACACCTATACCAAAAGAAAACAAACTACAACAGTATCCAAAAATGCGATTTTCCGTAGCCTGCAAATTGAATTTTTAGCAGCCATTAATTTATCAACCCAATCTGGTTTTATAGCTGCTTACATATATAATAGTCACCAACTCAGAAATTAAGTCGCCAACTTATAAATTTCTGTGCCCATTTGGATTAAATTTTCTTTTTCCACTTTTTATCCGCCGTTTTTGTATTTTTTGTCACTTGAGTGCTTTCGCCAGTTTAGTAATTTAGTCGCCAACATATTAATTCGCTGCCAAATTCAGTAATACAGTATAGTATGCTCATGTGCAGTCGCCAACTTCTTTTTTGTTCGCAAGATTAACTAAATGCCTTTAAAAAATCCGTTTCCATTAGTTCCACACAAACAAAGTTGCGGGCGTCAGCTAGTTTAATCTTAACGCAAACAATGTGACATTGGCATGCTATGATGCTACCAGTTTGTCACTTATTTACCATGCATTTGTTAAAGTTTAGATTGAATTGGATCTGAACAGAGCAATAGTAATTTTGCCAAAGTAGTATACAAAACAAATGAAGCTGAGTTGGAATTCCAATACACATACCACATCATTAGCAGCATATCCAGGCCGGTTCTTCACTTCCCTGGCAGTGTGATCGAGCTCAACACCACAGGTAGCACACGTGAAGTGGTATCCGTGGTACACCTCGCCGCGGTAGCGCAGCGGTTCACCGTCAATAACACCACTGTGAAAATAATGTAGTCTGCATGAAGAGTATCTTCATAGTAATTATTAGTATGAATATAGCAGAATTTTAGAAACCCTTTTCTCTTACCCTATGAGTGAACTTAAATATTAATAAATGTTATAAAATTTCTCTTACTGGCACTTATGGCAGATGTAATTCTGTAGTCCATCAGCTTTGATGCGAGCATTGCATGTATGGCATAGAGCCCGGCCTACATGCTTGATGAAGCCAGCATCAGCCAACTCCACATTGCACTCCTCGCACCGGAAGCAGCCTGGATGCCAGTTGGAGTTCATTGCTTTAATCACCCGACCAATAACAAATTCACCTAAAAATGACAAGTGTATTAGTTATAGTGACTATGTGGTATCCAAGGGATGACAAAAAACATGCAGTCTGCCAACCATGAGAGATGATGAGAAACATGAGAGAGATGAAAAGATGAGATAAAAGTAACTGCTGGACCCTCTAGAGCTAGACAAGAGTAGCAAAGGCCAGACTGGAAAGAGCTGCCTTTTCCAACAGGCACACCAAATTAAGAAATTATAACTAAAAATTAACTGCTAAAAGGAAACAATGGACTTAATAGTAAGAATAACAGTGAAATAGTAAACATAAGATTATATTTATTTGAAGTAGGTAAGAAGAAGTTTTACCTTGTTATAAATAATTTGAATTGATTTACACTATATAACTTTACTTCGAGCAAAGTTATTTATTATTCAGTACTTAAATTTTATAGGAACTCTTATAAAAAAACACTTACGGCATTTTCCACAACAGGGGGCAAACAATACTTGGAAGTCCCTTTCACAATACTTGCGCCCTTCAAATTCATAGAATACTCCATCAGGAAATACACGAAAACATTGGGCACAACTAAAAACCAAAAATAAAGAGGAACAAAATATAAATATTCTATAGATAGTAATATTATAATATTTTATTTAAAATAAATGAGAACTACTTACACAAAACAGTTAGTGTGCCAAAGTTCACCGTTTGAGTTTACAATCTTCTCATTGGGTTCAAAACCATCTCCACATCTGGTACAGAACATATTGTCCAAAGACATTGTTGCAATTCTACAAAAAAATTATTAAAATTCAATTACTGTTGTCAGTTTCAACTATTAAAAAGTGTCTGTTGAGTAATAACATTAAAGTTTAGATTATTAGAATAAATGTCTGAGGATATTATTAAGTTATTTTCCTTTGGATTAGTAAATGAGTGATTATATTACTAACATAAGGAAAAACACCATAGCCAATGCTCAACTTATTAACCACAAATGTCATGTTATATTAATCATTATTATTGTAAGAGCTGTAAAGATATTAACTTAAGGATTATTTTTATTACAAAATTATTATTATTGTATAGGTATAAGTTTGAATTTTATATGATATAGAAGATTTATTTTGTATTCAGTCCTATTTCCGAGCAATATTAAATCAACACTAATTGTTATCTAATTTCTTTTGTTCCTAAATAATTAAACATCCTAAATTTATTAAAACACTATACAGTAGTGTAGGTGCATAAACAACTCATAATGTTTTGTTTGATTAGCACATGTTATATGATAATAAGGACATTACGTTGTAATGTGTATGGTTAATAATTGTAACAGCAAGTGCCTGTGATATAAAGCTCGTGTAGGATGGAAAATACTCATGGTCGAGTGCCACTCCCACATCACTTGCTTACCCTGGCATTTTCACGACAAAATAAAATAAGTGTGGGATGCTTTTGCCAAAATATTTTCTGTAGAAAATAAAACAAACACAATAAACATTTGTATCAAAATAATAAACACGATACTGTTAAATAAAATGATGTAATTATCTTAAAATAGAATAAGGACCATGAAGATTACTCACTTTTTTTTTCTCGGCAAAGTCTGACCTCGATTTGATATTATGGATAATTCACTTGGTTATTGCGAATAAATACTTGAAAGAAGAGTAACAAAAGTAAAATTAAAGCGTTTTATTACTAAGAAACAGGTAAAAATAAAACCAGATTCCACAAAAAGTAAGAAAAAAATGGAAAAATTATTAATCTGTCAAGAAGAACAAGTTGTAAATTTGATAGTTTTTTCTTAAATTATTTAAATATATGGCGTCGGCTTAAACTATTTGCCATTGTCAAGTTAAAAAGGCGGGAAATAGAATTTTTGTTTCAATTTTCAACACCGTATTCCTAAATCGTCAAGTCTAAAGTCTCGTCAAAGTCCAAATAGATAGTCAGTGCAGTCAATGAGTCAAGTTAGTCGATTCAGTAAGGTGGTAGAAGCTTTACTGAAAGTTTCTAGGGAGTTTTGAAGGGATCTACCTCATTACCCATTCTACCAATATTACAAATTAAAAACCGAAATAACACAAATTTATGAAATTCACCCATTGAATTCCCGGTAAAAACTACTACAACTGTCTTTTTTATTTAATTGGTACATAATGATCTAAGCGGTTTAGACCAATTAACAGTATCAAGTTAAAAGGCGGGTAAAATAATAATAATATTTTACGTTTTTAATACCGTTTTTCAAAATCTTCAAGTCCAAAGTCTAGTCGAAGTACAAATAAATCGGCAACGCAGTCAATTATGAATTCACGCTGTACTGAAACTTCCTAGGGAGTTTTGGAGGATAATGTACCAAAATTACACTTAAATAAGAACCGAAATAACACAAATTTCTGAAGGAAATACAAAAACAACAAGGTCACTGTGGTGTACATAGTACTCTTTTAATGTCTTTAGATTGTTTATTATCAATGTCTCATGTTATTGTCATACTTTTACATGCTTTACAAATATATGTAGCATTTTATTTGGAATAAAACCAAATATTCCTTGGTTTTGTCTTTTAATTACATATCAATTTATTCCAAATAAAAATAAAATCATCTACAACCTACAATGTCTACTTTTGCGCAATTAGTGAAGCCAGAAAAATTCGACGTCAAACCTGGGACGCCGGCAGTCGAATTAAAGTACGAATACGTGAAAACCACCTTCTCAAATTATCTGAGTGAAGGAACAGGAAAAGAAACGATTTCGGAGGAAATTAAACTAAGGTTATTACTAAACAATTTATCTTACAATGTGTATACACTTATCCGTGAAACCAAAGATTATGTCTCGGCCATTCAACTATTAGATAAAATCTACACAAAAACCGGATAAGACCATTGCAGATTTCTTACGGACGCTGCATCAACGCGCTCAAGACTGCTCTTTTGAAGCATTCGATGTTCAAACCCACAAAAGTGAATAAATCCGTGACGCCTTTATTGCTGAATTAACTGAAATGACATCAGGAAACAATTATTACAAAATATAGACATTACTTTAGACCAGGCCGTTAATTTTTATTTACATTAAAGCCCTTTCGATAGAGTTGGCAAATGATAACAGTAAAGACTACAAACTTACTAGTATAGATCTGAATAATATCGAACGGCATCTATCTCTCTTCAAAAAAATTTTTTTGCGGTGGCAAAGTCATCAACGAATTAAATGTCCCGCATTTAATGCTATATGTACAAATTGCAAGAAAAAGGGGCATTTTGCCAAGGTATGTAGGAGCGGAAGAGCAGAAACTTCGTTTAATGCCGTATTGGAAAACGAACATCAAGTACGAGCTATCTCCGCCGCCTCTCCTATGAGCTTGAAAAAGGCTACTATAGTCATAACAATAAATAACCACAGAGCTGATGCGCTCATAGAAGGTCTACTAGTTTCATAGATGAAAAACTTGTTCGGGAACTGAATTTAAAACGCATTCCCTGGGAGGAGAATGTAACTATTGGCTTCTAAAAACAACACATCGTGTGTAAAAGGTATGTGCTTCGTAGATCTCAAAATGAATGAACATTTTTATTGGCATAAACCACTTTATGTTCTTAACTCACTTTGCTCCGATGTTATAATTGGACATGATATCATAAGTGACCACTCATCCCTTGAACTAAGCTTTGGAGGTGCAAAGAAACCTCTCAAAATATGCAAGGTTATGGAAGCTTCTGTTCCCGAAGTCTCACTTTTTAATCACCTATCACAGAATTTCAAGCCCATAGCAATAAAATAGAAAACACTCAGAAGCTGATACGATATTTATTGAAAATGAAATTAAGAAACTTTTAAAGGATCGAGTATTCGAGCCAACCAAAATTCTCCTTGGCGAGCACAAGTGCTGGTCACCACAAGTACCACAAATCGAAAACGTCTTATGATTGACTACTCACTAACGATCAATCGTTTCACTAAATTAGATGCATGTCCTTTGCCTAACATAGAATCGATCGTGTCGAAAGTCGCCTAACACAACGTCTTCAGCCAGATCGACCTAAAAAGTGCTTATCACCAAGTTCCCATATTAAAAACATAAAAATTATTAATAATTATTACTGCATTTCAGACGTGTGGGAACTTGTACCAATTTACTCGTAAACCGTTTGGCGTCACTAATGGAGTTGCTGCTTTTCAGAGGACACTTCATTTTATTATTTCTAAAGAAAAACTAACGGGTACGTAATACGTATATGAATACACAAATACACAAATAGTGACGTCATCGAGATATGAATCTCGATGACGTCACATTTGTGGCAAAACAATTTATGAACAAGGTACAAATCTTAAGCGATTTAAAGAAGCAGTTCGTAAATACAACTTGACATTGAACGAAGACAAGTGTGTCTATAGACAGACGTCTATTAAACTGCTAGGATACAGAATTGAAAATAATTCAATTCAACCGGATGAGGATCACGTTGGTCCTTTGATGAATTTACCCGTTCCAAATGATTCACGATCTCTAAAAAGGGCACTTGGAATGTTTGCTCACTATGCTAAGTGGATAAGAAATTTTTCGGAAAAGATCCACTATCTCTCTAGAGCAATAACTTTTCCACTTAACCAAGAAGAAATTGAATCATTCCAAAGGATTAAAGCTGACATACAAAAATCAATTCTTA
Source organism: Phengaris alcon alcon (assembly GCA_037179445.1). Lineage (NCBI taxonomy): Eukaryota > Metazoa > Arthropoda > Insecta > Lepidoptera > Lycaenidae > Phengaris > Phengaris alcon. The sequence goes on from JAYRCH010000354.1 coordinate 515,174, forward strand.
ATGTGGTTGATCCAAATGGAAAGTTTACTGTGGAAGCAGACGCGTCTGAACACTCTCTCGCTGCTTCCTTTCACTGAATCTGAGCGACGTCAATCTTCAGTTGAGAAAGAAGCTTGTGCCATTGTTGAATCCTTACGAAAGTGGCGACATTATTTAACTGGGCGACATTTTCGTCTCGTCACTGATCAGCGATCCGTATCATTTATGTTCGATCAGATACATAAAAGTAAGATAAAAAACGAGAAAATAGAAAGGTGGCGTCTACGCCACCAACCACCCCCGGCGGCTTGCTAACGGTGGCTCCAACATGGCTACCATAGATGACAAGTAATACTACTGAAGATGGCTACTAAATCCCGGACCTGTTTTAAAGAAAAACCATACAAAACGGTCTAAATATGACTCAGACGTAGAAGAAGTAGAATTGATTGAAGCTAATCCACAGTATTCCTAAATAAGACTAGCAGACGGGCGGGAGACCATCGCATCTAATAGACATGTAGCATACGCTCGAAGTACGTCGAAACCAGAATATCGCTCTGATAAGAGCGTATTTACATTGTTTGGCGAGTGAAACAAAGAACGCTTCGATAAAAGCGACGTTCGTACGAATGAAACGAGTATCCGAATAATAATCCGTGACTGGAAGCATCTTTATTCATCTTGACAATGGTGCAACCCGAAAAGGACTTTTTCTAATAAGAATTTCACTTTGTAGCACTACACATCACAAACATTCTTCATTCTTCACATACCAACAGTCGGTGACACCGAGACGTCATATTCCAGCGAAGGCTCGAACCCAAATAACGGCGCCGCTAGATATATTTATACCCAAGCGCCGCGGTCCGCGTCGCGGCGGTTAACTGTTGATGCGCAAAGACAAAGACATCCAATAAGAATCGACCTTCTAAGTTCGTAATCAAACAGCCAATCAGAAGCAATCTTTAAGTTTATAAATTCTTTGTATAATAATAATGTAATTTTTTTTGTATAAATACGTGTACTGTACAGGACTGTATAAATTCACAGGGGTTCAACCGCCGGCTCAGATTAGACTCGAAGATAGCAAGGTTACACCGATTTGGGCAGAGCCGGGGCGATAATAAAACACTATTTTTGAGGAGAACCTTTTTTCACTTTTTGAATTTGCTTACCTGGCTCATGGCAATGCCGTATAGAGAGCCCCGCCCGTACGCCTCTTTCGGGCCGATCTTCCATCTCATTTTTACCTCTCTATACGGCTATTTTCCATAATTTTCCCCATTTTTCATGAGCCAGGTGAAGCAAAACGCGTTTTGTGAAATACTTTATTATCATGACCAGATACATAAACCCTTATATACTAGAAATCTTATTCTATAGAAAAGTTATTTATATTTTAAAGTTCAACTTATATGAAATGTTGTACATTTTTACCACTGTTTTCGTAATAATTTCTTAACCATTCATTATATAACCTTAAGCGTTATACTACACGTTATGTACTACGTTCATTTATGTAAATCAAAAGAAGCTACGTTAAAATTAGCTTTAGTTAAAAATATATAAGCAAAATAACCTGAACTTGATAAAACACCATATAACACGATTTTTACACATTGATGCCATATAAATCTATACATATAGTCACTGAGTATTCACTATTATAGTTTTATGTACTTTTTTAATTACACGTTTATCGTTCACATTTAAATTCACTCATATTTTACGTTACGAGGCCGCTGTCCTTAACATCCTCCCCCCGGCGCAGTAGCCAGGGTCTACGCAGCCTCCTCAGGTGACTGCGGGCTCGCCGATCCCGCCGTGGACTGCTCCGATGACTGCGAGCCGTTCGGACTCGCTGCGGGCCGCTCCGGCGACTGCGAGCCGTTCGGACTCGCTGCGGGCCGCTCCGGCGACTGCGAGCTGTCCGTGCTCGCTGTAGGCTGCTCCGATGCTCGTTCCGCGCCCGGCGCCGTCCCCGGCGTCGTCCGCTCCGTTTCCGGCTCCGTCTGCTCCGCCAGCGGTCGCAACTGCGACTGCGGCGCCTCCTCCAGCATCGCCAGCTTCGACGTCGGCCTCCGGAACACGCCACTGCGCGTGCGAACGTCCGCACAGCGCATTTATCCATCCTGGCCGGGATAGACCCGGTGCACGACCCCCCGCGGCCACGTATTACGCGGTAGCGTCGGGTCGACCACGACAACCAGGTCCCCCGGTACAAGGGCTCGGTTGCTCTGCGGGGCCCCGTAGCGTGGTGTGAGCGTGGGAAGGTATTCCTTCACCCAGCGCCTCCAGAACTCGTCGGCAAGGGCTTGCGCGACCCTCCATGTTTTTTTGTCCGCCGGCACACACGGTCCGACGTACGGCAGTCCGGTGGACGACCCGAGGAGGAAATGATTCGGTGTAATCGCCTCCGGGTTGTTGGGGTCCACCGATACGTGAACGAGCGGTCGAGCGTTCACTGAGTACTCCGCCTTGGCCATCAGTGTCTGGAGTACTTCTTCCCTGGGCGACTTTTCGTTCAGTGTGGATAGCAGGGCGGTTTTCACTGACCTCACCATTCTTTCCCAGGCACCTTCTTGACTCGGCGCCCCGGGCGGTGTAAACTTCCACTGCATCCGATGAGTGAGGCCCAGCTGAGCCATAGCCGGCGCCCACTCGGCGTACGCCTGCCGCAGCTCGACTTCCGCGCCTCTAAAATTCGTCCCATTGTCGCTGTACATGACTGCCGGCCATCCTCGCCGCGCAGCCATTCTTCTCATTGCCATCAGTGCAGAGTCCGTCGACAGCGAAGCCACCAGCTCCAGGTGGACCACCCGCGTCGTCAGACATGTGAAGAGAGCTCCCCACCTCTTCTCGTGACGTCGGCCGATGATGACCGTCATCGGACCAAAACAGTCGAGACCACAGTACGAAAATGGTCTCTGGAACGCCCCCAGGCGCTCGGCTGGCAGGTCTCCAGTTGGCGGGGTCCTCGGGTATACCCGTCGTAACGTGTAATACGTGCAGCTGTCGGCCTCTCGTCGGGCTCCCCCCGTTGTAACTCCGGGGTAGCTCGAGCTGACTGATGTACTCCATGTCGGTCAGCCAACGGGCGAAGTCTTGGGTTGACTCAGCGGGTAGCGACTCGTCCCAGTCCAGCTTCTGACGCCACAAGCCTTGTAGGATGACTTTGGCGGTGATTGTGTAGCAGCTCAGCAGTCCCAGCGGGTCGTAGATGCTCATCACCGTGCTAAGGGCCTCTCTCTTCGTCAGTGCGCGCTGTAGCTCGCGAACCTCCTTATGGACTCTGGATAGCGACGTGTTGAATTTTAGTTTGTCGCCTCGGGAGTCCCACAGCATGCCCAAGGTCTTCTGCTCGTCTTTGGTGACACGCTGCCTAGTGTTCTCGGCCAGGCGGTCTTCAGGCAGTCCCTCTAGCACCCTTCGGTCGTTGCTCGTCCAGCCTCGTAAGTGGAAGCCACCTTTCCTATGTATTCGGTCCACTTTTTCCACGGTCTGCATGGCCTTCTGGTGGTCTGGATAGCTGTCTACGTAGTCATCCATGTAGTGGGCTTCGGTGATAGCGCGATGAGCTTCGGGATGCGATACGGCAAACTCTTCCGCGTTCCGATTCCGGGCTGAGTGTGCCAGGAACGGTGAACACGATGCTCCGAAGATCATTACCACCATCTTGTATGTGGACGGCGGTTCGCCTTCGTCTTCTCTCCACAGGAACAGCTGGGCCGGTTGGTCTTCTTTTCTGACCTTGACACGAAGAAACATCTCCTCTATATCGGCCTTGACAGCGACGGCTTCCTCTCTGAACCGGAACAGTATCTTCGGCAGTGAGGTCAGAAGGTCAGGCCCTTCTAACAAGTGATCGTTGAGGCTCACGCCGTTTGTTCTCGCTGCTTCGTCGAAAACCAGTCGCAACTTGCCCGGCTTGTTTTGATTTCTAACCGGGAAGTGCGGCAGGTACAATGTGATGTCACTTCCGGCCTCTGTCCCGTCGCATTTTTCCGCATATCCCTTACTTATGAGATTCTTTATCTGCCCATGATACTGCGCCTCGTCCTGGGGGTTCTTCTTGAGCTTGTGTTCCAAGTTCTTGAGCCTCTTTAGCGCATTGTTGTAGCTAAGAGGTAGCTTGACGCCGTTCGTGCGCCACAGAAGTCCCACTTCAATTCGACCGTCTTCCGTTCGTTTGGCCGTTCTGCCAAAGAGGTCGATGGCTCGCTGCTCCTCGTCGCTCAGCTTAGCCTTGGACGCTATTCCCAGTGCGTCTATTTCGAAGTGTTTCTTCACCATTTCCTCCAGTTGTTCGCCTCGGGTCTCGATCGTAGACACGTGCAGGATGTTCTCGAGTTCTTCCTGCTTTATGAGGCGTCCGGTGATGCTTCCATGGATTACCCAGCCGAGCTTCGTCTTCGAGGCTGCTTCGAGGTTTCTCTTGCCGATCCTCAGCTCCCTGGATACAATGAGCTGCCAGTTGTCCGTGCCGATGAGAAGTTGGGGTTTCTTGTCTTCATAGCATATCTCTTCGTTCTTGAGATCGTGCAGGTGAGCAAGTCGAAACAGTGATTCCGGGACGGACTGAGTAAGTAGGTTCAATCCGGCCACGGTTCTCGCAGTGACGTCATATCTGGTACCGTCGTGACCCCGTACGCCAAGTTGTACGAGTCGGCTTTTTTCTTCCCTTCTCTCGGCATTGATCCCATGCATTCTCAGCACCTTCGGTGGGCCGTCTGCGCCGATAGCCTTCGCGACCTCTTCATCCAGTAGTGTCACTGTCGAGCCCTCGTCGAACAGCGCGAAGATATCCGCTTCGCCCCGTGGACCGACTACTTGAATTCTTCTCATCTTAAGTTTCACCGCGCGGTCGGAGGTGACCGATGCGGTAATCACGGCGTCCTCTGTCTGCGGGGCGCCGCCGGACCTGTCCTCGTGCAGCAGCGCATGATGAGGCAAGTTGCAGCCCTTCACGCCGCACGGCTTCGCTCTGCAGTTGTATCTTCTGTGCCTGCTTCGTATGCACAGCACAACAACACAGCCCTTCCTTTTTGACCGTGTCCCATCTCTTTTGCATGCTCAGTTTCTTGAAAGCAGCGCAGCGAAATAGAGCATGATCTTCGCCACATATCGGGCACTTCGTTGACTCTTCGCGTGTTCTCTTTGGCTGGCTGCGACTCGGCGAATCCCCGCCCTCGTCTGCTATCGCGAAGACTGGCCTTCTCGTTCGGGCTTCGTTCTTGTTAGGAGGTGGACGCGGTGTTTACTTCTTCGGTGCCGTGCTGAACCCGTAGCGCAGCGTCCTGTCCGCTTCTCTCATTAAGAATTCAGAGAGAAGGACGACATCGGGCTCGTTCCTGAAGCGCGACGTCTCTTCTGCGTAGTCGTACCACTTGCTCATATCGTATGGGCTGAGCTTCTCCAGGATGTCTCTCGTGAGCAACGGGTTAAAGAGGTACCCGTGCCTCAGCTTTCTCAGGATGGCTACCATGTTCTGAATCTTCACTGCAAATTGGTTGAGTTCTGCCGCCGAACCTCCGAGCCTCGGTATCTTCTTCAGGTCTTCCATCATGCGATCGACCATAACCTCGGGTAGACCGAAGCATTGTTCCAAGGTCTTCATGATTTGTTCAGGCGGCGTCGCGACGCTCAGCAGTGATGCTACGGCTTCTCTTGCTTCTCCCCGTAGGCAGCTTCTCAGGCGAGCTAAGTTCTCGATCGGCTTGAGCTTGTAGAACGCAGTGGTGTCTTCCATGGCTGCTTTGAATGGCAACCATTCGGTGGGAGCGCCCGAGAATATGGGCAGCTCCGTAGTGTGGCGCGACTGGCGTTGGTTCAGCAGTTTATCCAATGTTTCGGCAAGTTGTTCCACTCCATTAGCCCTAGACGTGGGCGGTGTGGGTGAGCGTGGGCGGCGTTGCTGCCGCCACTCGAACCTCGTCTTCTGGGCTCCCTTCGGTGGCATGTCTTCTGGCTTCGGCATCTCTCTTTCTTCCATTGATGTCGGCTCTTGTCTAGCCTCTTCGGGTTCGGGACCCTGTTCGCTTAGCCAGGCTCGGACACGTTGCTCCACCTGTTCTGATGGCTCGTCGTCGTCGGGGCTGCTACCATCTTCTGCAGCGGCGACGTCAGCGGCGAGCTTCTTCTTTATAAGTTCTGCTTCGATCTGCAGTTCCTTCTTACGAAGAGCGGCGAGTTTCTCCTCCGCCTCGTAATGCATACGCGCGACGACACTTACTGTCGATCGACGCGATCTAATTGAAATAGCCTTCTTTCTGGCTAGGGTTTGTACTTCCGAGGATGCAGGCGCCTTGCTGGTACCTGGTCTCGGTTTCAAAACAGTTTGAAGCAGATCCGCTCTTCCCTCGGTCGGCGGCGGCTGGCTCGTAGCGGCAGCGGAAATCCGGAAATCTACGTGGTTGCTGGTTCTCTTCGGCTGCACTCTGACTTCTGGTCATAACCATCTTCAAATGTTAATCTTAAATGTTAATCTTCAATGTTAATCTTCAATGTTAATCTTCAATGTTAATCTTCAATGTTAATCTTCCTTTTCAAGAATCTTCGGGAGGTTTTTCCGATGAAAAATCTGCGAATCCTTGCTTCCGTTCGCAGCGGTGTATCCTTGTATCCTCGAGTCCGATCTTCTGAGTCCAATCTAATCCCTGGCGTTGATTCCCGTTGATAAATCTTGATAAAGTTTCCAATGTTCCGACTTGATAGAATTCTTCTATCTTGAATCTTCAAAAAATTTTTCTATGTTCAGAACAGCTGACGAAAATTTTCTAAGTCCAGTCTTCCGTAAAAATTTCTATCTTGAATCTTCGGAAATTTTTCTATGTTCAGAACAGCTGACGAAAATTTTCTAAGTCCAGTCTTCAGTAAAAATTTCTATCTTGTTTCTTCGGAAATTTTTCTATGTTCAGAACAGCTGACGAAAATTTTCTAAGTCCAGTCTTCAGTAAAAATTTCTATCTTGTTTCTTCGGAAATTTTTCTATGTTCAGAACAGCTGACGAAAATATTCTAAGTCCAGTCTTCAGTAAAAATTTCTATCTTGATTCTTCGGAAATTTTTCTATGTCCACAACAGCTGTTCAAATTTTTCTATGTGCCGTCTTCGTTATTTTCAACTTGATATGGACTTCGAATTTTTCTTCGATCTTGAAATTCGGCTCGCCAAAGGACCACGCACTACTGTACAGGATTGTATAAATTCACAGGGGTTCAACCGCCGGCTCAGATTAGACTCGAAGATAGCAAGGTTACACCGATTTGGGCAGAGCCGGGGCGATAATAAAACACTATTTTTGAGGAGAACCTTTTTTCACTTTTTGGATTTGCTTACCTGGCTCATGGCAATGCCGTATAGAGAGCCCCGCCCGTACGCCTCTTTCGGGCCGATCTTCCATCTCATTTTTACCTCTCTATACGGCTATTTTCCATAATTTTCCCCATTTTTCATGAGCCAGGTGAAGCAAAACGCGTTGTGTGAAATACTTTATTATCATGACCAGATACATAAACCCTTATATACTAGAAATCTTATTCTATAGAAAAGTTATTTACATTTCAACTTATATGAAATGTTGTACATTTTTACCACTGTTTTCGTAATAATTTCTTAACCATTCATTACATAACCTTAAGCGTTATACTACACGTTATGTACTACGTTTATTTATGTAAATCAAAAGAAGCTACGTTAAAATTAGCTTTAGTTAAAAATATATAAGCAAAATAACCTGCACTTGATAAAACACCATATAACACGATTTTTACACACTGATGCTATATAAATCTATACATATAGTTACTGAGTATTCACTATTATAGTTTTATGTACTGTTTTAATTACACGTTTATCGTTCACATTTAAATTCACTCATGTTTTACGTTACGAGGCCGCTGTACTTAACATGTACATTTTGTAAAAAAATTATTCACTTCACTTGAAGAAGTACGGATGGAAGCAGATTCATCACACTTGAACATGAACACATCTTCTTCACACCTGGACTGTGATGGTTTTGTTTATGTTTCTTTACACCTTCACACAGGGGAAACTTTGACCTGCGATGAGTTGGAAGAACCGACTAGAAGGTCCGGCAGACAAAGAAAAGCACCAGACTATCTCAAGAACTATGTTAATTTTAAAGGCCGGGTGAATGTAGTGTACATTTAGACCTGTTTTAATGTCTTTAGATTGTTTATTAACAATGTCTCATGTTATTCTCATAACTTGACATGCTTTACAAATATATGTAGCATTTTATTTGGGATAAAACCAAATATTCCTTGGTTTTGTCTTTTAATTACATATCAGTCACACGATCACATCCCCGCCAAAACTTAATTGGTTGATTCCTTTGCCTACGCCCTACGGCCTAGGGGGCGTACCTACTCTAATTAGTAATCTAAAGAGAACACATTGGCAACCATTTCATTGATATCGATTCTGGGTTTCTAGTATGAATTTTGGACCAAGCCCTTTATTAGTAAACATAAAAATTATTGTAGGTACCTACGGAGGTTTTTTGTTAATAAAAAGCTTTCAAGCTAAAGCAATGGCTGTGACCTGTGCTTGTTATTTGAATTTTAAAAATAATTTAGGTACTGTCAAGTGTCAATACTCAATGTCATCAGTAATTTATAAAAATTCTGGTTAGCGCCTAAAACTTACTTTTATGAATTGTGAAAATAAATTATATACAAATGGATAATCTCAATGCAGTAAAGGAGATGGTTTTAGATGAAGACAAATTAGTTACATATATTTCAATAAGCAAAGAACTTTGCATACATGTAAATACAAGTAAAATGTTATTGCATCAAGTCATGCAAAATATTCGACGAGAAAAACCTAATTTAGATTTAAAAGTTAATTTTATAATATCAGGACTAACGAATAGCAATGTAGCTAGAGTAACTGTCTGTCCCGAATCCAAATTGGAAGACCTACGAAGCACGTTTAAAGTGGTACATTTTGAACACATTTATAGCATTAGTAAAGGTATTATCGATAACTCACTGCTGGCAAATAGCAATTATGACGATTTTAATCTATGCTCAGGTTCAATCAAAAATAGCTGTTGCATAAAACACAGTATAGCCGAAATAAATAATTGCAAATCAAATTGCTTAGTTGTTTCTAAAGCTTCCCTAACTAAGCCCATAACTCAACATAAAAAAGTCAAAGCATTCCCAGACACTATAACAAATTGCGATAGTAACAATCATCAAGAAAATAATGTGGTAAAACATACTGATACAAAAATTAAAAAAGAACAGCAATCTCCTAAAAAAGAGAGGCCTTCACCAACAAAAGAAAATACTAAACAAAGCAATCAGAAAACAAATGGTATTAATAAAACACAAAAAGGCATTGCAGGATTTTTCAGCAAAGCATCTAATTCAAGTAAGAAAAGTATACCTGAAATATCTAAAAATGCTGTTGCTAGTGAGAGTATGGTAAAAATTGAAAAAATGGAAGTCGATCAAGATGAATCAGAAAGTGATATGAAATGTTATACCAACAGAAATGGTGCAAGCAACATTAGCAAGCAAACAAAGAGTACAAATCATGATAGTAAAAAGACTTCCACTAAATTAAAACTCAATAATGTTAAAAATAAAATATTAAATGAAATTAAAAAATCATCAAGAGTAGACATAAACCGTAAAAGAGTATTACATGTATCTGACAGTGAGAGTGAAGACAAAAGTGACACAGAGATGGATGTTCAAGAGCCAATTCAAGACTCTGATGATGAAATTCCACCAACACCTATGGCTAACAACATAAAAATAACATCTGACATGGTTAACCCTAAGAAGAAGAGAAAAGTAATAGACAGAACATTCCAGGATGAAGAAGGTTACATTCTGACAAAAAAAGTTGAGGTTTATGAAAGCTGTTCTGAAGAGGAGAATTTATCGGAAGCCCAGATTATACCAGAATCCAAAGTTAAGGAAATTAAGAAAGAAACTTCCCCTAAAAGTATTGTTAAGCAAAAAAGTTTCAAGAAAAAGATATCCTCACCACAGAAGGGAAAGCAAGCGACACTCACAAACTTCTTCAAAAGAAAGTAGTGGCTATGTAATTTTAAATTATGTTATATTTAAAAAGGAAATGCAAGTAAATTTCCTTTTAAAATTTCTCGTTTGTTCCCTTTAAAATTAAAATTTAAGATTCTCTTTTAAAATAAATTATGTTATTATTTTCACTTCCCTATTTTTTTAATGAAACTCCAAAATATTATACCTAATTATATTCCTACTTTAAGCTATGGATGATGGGTTTGTTTAACTCTATTCTTTAAAAGATGTTGGGTGTTCAGGACCCACTGTTTAAAAAAGTGTAAACTACAAACCAAAATACTATTCAATTGTACAATTTTTATTCACATTTAATTCCCTGTAATTTTTTTTTATTCCGATCCATGGAGAGTGAAGATATAATCAATATATTGTTAATTCATTGAAATGAGTTAAAATGTATGAGAATTTTCCTCCTCCTGCAGACATGCGACTACATCTAGCCTAATTTTGTCTTTGGTGGCCGTAGCAAATGTAAAAAATGTTCCATAGAAAATGCCCAGTGTCCTTTAAAGTTAAATGTAATATCACACCCATGTAGCTACAGATAGAAGAGATGAGATAGAAAAAACAAACATTTAATTCTTAAATTATTTATTTAAAACATATAATTTACAAATTATCTTTTTGTTCCAATTGCAACCACCCAATCTGGATGTATTTGGACATCAACTAAGTAAGAGCATTTTGTGTTGTATGTGGTCGATGTTCCCTCTTGATTTGATCCTTGCCTGAATAATAAAGAAATCCATAAAAATAAATAAAATTGAAGTGTCTGATTGTAATTTGAAATTAACAGCCTTGCACTATATGCATAATATGATAGAATATCCGGTACCTGCACCAAAGACTTTCATTGGCAGATATCTGATGTTATACAAGTAACTTTGACTACTTTTATTGTAGGGTTCCATTTCCATTAATAGTTCTACGCAAAAGAAGTTGCGGGGACCAGCTAGTTCAAAATAAATTTGTGGCAAAATTATTTACAAATTGTATTATATATTCTTACCTATTCTTTGTTTGATTATCCCAAAAAACTTTGACAATGCCGTCCATACCGGCGGAGCATAAAATCGCATTGTCTGCCGATGGATTATTAGGATTGGCTGGGAACTTATTAGTCAAATTTGGTTTTCCAATGGCGGACCAATCCAATGACGTTATTTTTCCATGGTGGCCACGGAATTCTTGTATACACGTGCAAGCTGCTAAATCCCATACTTTAATCTTTTTATCATCACCTGCAAAACATCAAAAATAATAAAATCTAATAAAAACTATATTATATGTGTATGCGATAGACTAGATATTAGACACATCACATAGGTCTTAGACTATTGCGCTTGTATTATTTACTTTTGCGTAGCGTAATGCTTTACTGTACCTGCGCTGGCGAGGTGCTTGCCCTGCGGCGAAAAGGCGAGCGCGCGCACGGGCGTGCGGTGCGGCGCGGTGGCAAGCACACGCACGAGCCGCGCGTCGCACACGCTCCACAGCCGCACCGAGCGGTCCGCCGACCCCGACGCCAGGTACGCCTCGTTCGGGTGGAACTTCACACACTACAACATACACGAATTAGCATATTATATTGTTGTATTTTAAATCACGGACGACAAAGAATTCGTCTAAAGTCGTCTAGTCAATATACGGTCTAATAAACCAAAAATGTACACTACGCCGACGATGCGCGGCCGAAGTTCTGCGGCTTATTTTATGCGGTATTTGATTCTTGAATTCCTTCTTGGAATACGTCCCTACCGAAAATACTTTCTTTTTTGGTTGTCACTGCAGCTCCGACGTGCATAATGGGCTCATTGTGTGACAACAACTAGTACATAGGGATTCAAGGAAAACTATTTAAATAGTCAATTACAAAATTTTACGACGCTGTACAGTAAAAATATTTAGACTTGAATGTCTACTTACAGTTACGTCTGAGGTATGTCCAACAAATACCCTAACTGCAAACGTCCTGTCCAAAGACCAAAGCTTAGCTGTCTTGTCATGTGATCCAGTTACAATAAATAGTCCACTTTTCGATACATCCATACACCAAATTGGATAATTGTGTCCTCTGTAAAGAACAGTCATAATGTTATTATTACATTTGGGACAATCCATCGTTGTGTGTGCTGCGACGGTTATTTACACTTATGGAATTGATCCTACGTGATGCTTACCACCGGTTTGGGAACTAAGCTGGCATGAAGAACCGGCGTAAGAAACTAGCACAGGGTCAGATTTAAGTACAAATATGGAAAATTGTTCTTTTTAAAATACATATTTTTACAATGTAATAACTTAATCTTCTTAAAAAAACTTCCTTTTATGACATGCACACATCAAAGGGGTTCCATCCCATTCCTGGTTCCTATGTCTTTCTTTATCAATGTTGTGACTGTTTACCTGTATATGGAGGCACAGGAATAATCCGACAATTTCCAAGCCCTCATGGTATTATCATATGATGCGGACAAAACTATTTCTTCGCGTGGAAGAATGCTCACAGCTTGCACTGGACCAGAGTGACCTCTCAAAGGTATACCTGTACCAATTTGTCTGAAAATAAAATTACCCAAAAATATTTTTATGCACAGGACATGTAGTTCTGTTGCACTAATAAAATTTAATATAATAAATAGACAGTAAAAAGGACAACATTAAAATCAGCTTATTTAATATTATTATCAAGTACATACTTGAGTGTGGTAATAAAATGATATTATATTAATATCATTACATTAACAAAAAGTCTTACAAAGTATCGTCAAGAAGTACTTCTGGTTCAGGAGGCACACAGCAGGCTAGCTCAAATTCAGAAATGTTCTTGTTAATTTTTCTTTTCACATTATTTTGACCAAGATCCCATAAGCGAATTTCTGAGTTTTGGAATCCCCCACACAACAAATTACAGTACTGATCAGTCTTTGCACATACAAGGCTAAAAAAAATATTTATAAAACTTTAGATAAGTAAAAAAAGATTTTAAAAAAATATAATAAAAATAACAATATTTTGTCACTTACTAAGAATCTGGAGCAGCTACTTTGTATAATTTCAAAGGTGGCAGAGAATCTCGTACACCTTTAATTGCTTCTTGAAGGTCTGCTAGTTCTTTATCCACCGATTGGTATTCCGCGTGGCCATTGCACTTTGCAAAAACATCTGGTGAGTTATCAATATTATAATTTCAAATTGTACTGTTTAGTACACAGATTATAGAGGAATGATAAACAACTACTTATTATGTCGATTTGATTGCATTACTACAAGCAGTCTTGCTTTATTATACGAGTGTCGTGAGTGTTCGTTCAGGTTTGATGCCGAGTTGTGGTGTGTACCAATGAGGTCGATGATTTTTAAGGACATCTGATAGCTGTTTGACACGACTAAGACCCGACAAGCGCCACTTGGTGGCAGAAAAAGTGACGAAAATTATTATTGACAGTTTTCGATATTCCTTTCGCCACCAGATAGTGCTTTGTGCGAGTCGGGTCTGGCCCTAGCAACAGGAAAATTTTCGAAAACCCTCATTAGACCTTAACAATAACCGATTACTGATGCTAGACTTAGTTTAAATTGCCCACATCCTCTGTGACAACCCTTATAAAATTTGGAATGTTCTATGAAAGCTGTTCCTCTGTATGTAAGTATATATATTTTTACTCTGTGGTTTAGTATCAAGTAGCTGTTTATTCATTATAGGATGTAATTTACTGAGGAGGACGGAGATAGTAGCAAAAAATATTAATGCAATTAAGTGCTCATAATATGATGGTCAGTTTATTTGTTACAATAACCACAACAAATAATGATAAGTTGAATTACTTGATTTTATATATCCAAAACATAATATTATGCTATTACTATTACCTTAAACATGTCTCTTTGGGAATTAAATTATTTACTAAAAAGTACACTAGTACTTTTTGTGTGTACACTTACCATTTCTGACATTAGTTTTGTCATAGCAATTTTCAACTTTGATATCACAAACATTATCCTCTATTGGCTCTTCTTCATCCTCCTACAAATTAATATTTACATAGCAAAATTAAATATGAAAACACAGGTAGTAAATATAAATTTAATAAACTGCATAAATATTGTATTAATAATATCTATAGATGCTTTATACCATATTAATGTCACCATGCTAAGTACCCAAAGACAAGTACACATCTTTAATACATATTATCCATGACCTAGGAGCACAGAAACACTTTTTTTCTTTCGGTGGGATTCAACCCGCGAAGCCCGATTTAAGCATGCTCAACCACTGACCTACATAACAAGCCTAACTAAGTTGGCTTGAATTGACTTACTGAAGATTTTTTGCTGTCATTATTCAAGTCAATGTGGAACCATGTTTGAAGGACTTGTATTAGAAGGACATGGCCATGCCTGGCTAAATAAGCTTTTAACATATTGAGAGCATCTTGGGATAAATATATGTCATATTTACTGGATCTGTAAAGAATAAGTAGATAAATATTTTATTAAAAATTTACCATTACCATAAATAATTGCAACTGCATTTCTTATGTTTTTCATGCAATAAAAAATCAGTACCTTACCTAAATGCTGCAATAGATGGTCGAGATTCAACTTCTTGTAAAGTGTAAATTGTTCCTATATCATCTAACAATTGATTCATGTAGTCTTTTTCAGGTGTTTCATTGTCTATAGTACCATTCTGTAGTGAATTAAACAGCTGTTCGAGACTGTTTGGGCGGTATAATGCTGATGGTAAATTCCCATCTATTGGTTGATGGTAGGATAAATCTTTTTGAGGTAATGTTGCAGAATGCCTCTTCAGAAACATTTGAGCCGCTCCTCCATGACCACCCCTTAGCATTTCCAAATATAAATGACATAAAAGTGGTGTTAAAAGCCCTAGCAGCTCATTTTTTACTTTATCTATTTTAATGTCTTTTATAAAACTTACAAGCCTGAAAATTGTTAAATGCATTTAAGCTTAAATATTATATTTTATACACAATTTATTACATTTTATACTATTTACATAGGTACTATACTTAATAGACCAGTTCAAAAAAACCGACTATTTTTCTTTCAAAATTCGCAGTGAAATATCTTCCTAGTGATGAAAAAAGAAGACTGTGAAAACGGGAGCCCTTAATATTAATATTGAAAGGTCGCTCATCGTGAATTTCTATTTAACATTTAAATAACATGGAGAAATTTTTTTTTAACTTTGGAATTTTATAACTCATTTTTGAATGAGCGTATCGGGATGAGCGATACATATTTCTAAAGGAAATTGAACGCTCTAAATAAAATGTCTCTTATGTTTTTTTCGTAAGTTTACTCCTCTAATAGTTATTCAAGTTTAAAATTCAACATGTAATTAATTTAACGTTTTTTTTTAAATTGTGATATAATAATAAAACTTATCTTCGAAAAAAATTATTTTACAATTGTATACTTAGTTAAAAGCTTCAAGTTTAACACGATTATTTTCATTTTATAAAATTTACGATTTTCACTTCAACTATTAAAACCACGAACAATGAAATGCTAATAACAACAATGAAATGCTAATAACAACAATTAAATACCAATAACCCAATAAGGACATCTTAATAAAAAGACGACACTTTAGGAACAGTCCTTTTTTATTTATTGAAATAAAAATCAAATTTTAAGGTATCATTATCATAAATATTTTTATTGAAACAACTATTTTTCTATAAATTAGAGTAAAAAAATCGTTATAAAATAAAGTGATGGCTATTTTAATGTTTTTTTATTAAAATTTGGATAACGTTGACGATGCTCTTGTACAACTTGTAGAAGATATTGGAGTTGCTGCTCATTTTTCGTTAAGCAATTATTGTAATCTATTAATGCAATACCCCGTTCCGCTACATCATTAACTACTGTTAACCCTCTGAAAAATTATAGGTTTTCTTTATAACTTTCATTCTCAGACCACATCCGTACATCAATATCAAGGAAATCATAGGGTAAATCAAATATTTGAAAGAGCGTCAATGATTTCGTTGAAACAAATGCACTTGTCTTTTTCCAAAAATGATTCTAAATTCTTTCCATCAGCAACATATCGCTTGTCTTTGATCAGTTTATTCTCCGGATTTTGAAGCATAGCTATGCACATTTTTTTCTTTATTTCATCAGAAACGTTATTGTCGAATAATGCGAGAGGAGCTAATTCCTCGTTCAAATACCACATATGATCACCTATTTTCTTTAACGCTTTTTGTGAAACTAATTGATTAATATTTTTGTAATGAAGTAACTTTTTTAACATTTCTTAATCATTATTAGGAGCTTGGATCGCTAAAGAACACGTAAACCATACTCTAATATAAACTAAAATCACAAAAATACAGACATGACGTAAATTATTAATTTCTTGTTTTGAAAGGGGAAACTGATTTCTAAAACTGAAAATTTTCAAACTGTAAATAGCTTTAGCCATCCATCGTGCATGATGCATTGCTCCTGGGCGCTTAAAATTATTCGTGCGTTCTGGTTGACCATAACGCACTAGTAGCTCTTTGTAGTCATTTCTTGGCTGACATACCTATGAAAGAATAGTTAGCATTAATTGAAATTTATCGGTGTAGATTATTATATCACAATTTAAGAAAAAAACGTTAAATTAATTACATGTTGAATTTTAAACTTGAATAACTATTAGAGGAGTAAACTTACGAAAAAAACATAAGAGACATTTTATTTAGAGCGTTCAATTTCCTTTAAAAATATGTATCGCTCATCCCGATACGCTCATTAAAAAATGAGTTATAAAATTCCAGTTAAAAAAAATTTTTCTCCATGTTATTTAAATGTAAAATAGAAATTCACGATGAGCGACCTTTCAATATTAATATTAAGGGCTCCCGTTTTCACAGTCTTCTTTTTTCATCACTAGGAAGATATTTTACTGCGAATTTTGAAAAAAAAAAATAGTCGGTTTTTTTGAACTGGTCTAATACTAAATCATTGAAGTATAATACTAAACAATTTTGATGACATTTGTTATGGTAGTAGTCCTCTGTATTAACACATAAGCTACTTTTTATCGCAGCAAAATGTACGGTTCTTGCGGGATTTCTTTTTGAGTGTCTGAAGAGTGTAAAAATATTTTATACTACCTTGTATATTGAGTGTCATAGTGTCCAGGATCATTATTAATACATGAAAAAAGAATTGAATTCGTCCGACTAGATTCACATTGCACTATAGTTGCTACTGCCATCTCTTCAGCACTTCGGCTTGTTGAATTCATGTTATTAAAAACATCAATGTCCTGAAATGTTGTGAAGTTACTATTTGAGTGAATATGGCTTAAAATTCATGCATTTGATGCTAATACAATTTGAAGTTTAGGGAAAATGCCTAGTTATTCAGTTGATTATTTATTAAAAACATAAATGTGTTTTACTAAAATCTTAACAATAACATTACAATACACTTACAGGATAATTTCGTCTCTCTAAGTAGGAAGTAATCGCAGCCTTAACAACATCATTCCTTGTTTTCTTCATCTATTTAAAAAAATAAATAATTAAAAAGCACTTATTATATAAATTTTTGTACAGAAATTAAGAAAGTAAAACATAAATATATGTATTCTTCTTCTTTAATTTTTAGCAATTGACAAATTTGACTTGTCCTTTGAATTTTTTATTTAAATATATGGCGTCGGCATATAACCATTTGCCAGTGTCAATTTAAAAAGGCGGGAAATAGAATTTTCGTTTCAATTTTCAACACCATATTCCTAAATCGTCAAGTCTAAAGTCTAGTCAAAGTCCAAATAAATAGTCAGTGCAGTCAATGAGTCAAGTCTTTCAGTAGTCTCTCTAATCTATGACCAAGATACTTGATCAAGTCAGCCAATTCAGTAAAGTGATAAAAGCTTTCCTGAAAGTTTCTAGGGAGTTTTGGAGATAACAGAAAATAGCACGTTTTTTGAAGTTGTATTATCACAAATTTATGAAAGGAATATAAAAATAACAACGTCACCAATTGAAAAACAAGCTCCCATGTCGAGTTTGGCCGGGATTTCAATTGGTGACGTTGTGGATTTTTATAGCCTCATAAATTTGTGTTATTTCGGTTCGTAATGTATAATATTAACCATTAAATATTCGTTAACGTGCACAAGTTTGGGCAGTTGTACCACTGTACAACTTCTAAAAACGTGCTATTTTGTGTTTCCCGCCAAAACTCCCTTGGTACTTGCTTTCACATCTCTGGTTACATAATATAGTTATATAAGTAGTACGCAACACTTTCAGTGAACATGTCCCTTCCGCTGGTTTTAACTTTTCTCAGTTACTTTATAATTATTTCTCGTTCATCGTCGTTAAACAATATTTTGTTTAATGGGGATTATGAATTTATAGACCTAACTTATCCATTCGACACTGAAACAGTTTATTGGCCAAACACAAGATCATTTGAGTTTACGAAAAAGAACGAGGGATTTTACGAAGATGGCTCTTGGTAAGAAAACATTTTAATTTGATATTGATCGATAGGATTAAGATTAAGTACTTTGGTACAAAACTAAGATTAGCGGCTATCCTAGTCAATTAGGTAACATTAAACTGTGTATGGCGCCAAGGACATCGAACAATCTGTCCTTGACTATTCATGGCTCCAGCATCAATGGGAACTTACCAGTCACTTCGACCCGCCCACGGTTGCCTCCACAGTTTCAACGCTATTAAAGTTGAATATAATTTAACAATGGTACGAAAATAATTTTAAACGTAGGAGAGCCATGCTTCGGCACGAATGGGATGGCTCAGCTCGAAGGATAAATACAGGAGGACAAATGTATTATGGCTCACAGAAAACCCGCAATGTGAAATTCCGCTTGCGTTGTTTCGCCGTGACGCGTGTAAGGTTAGCGGTGGCCAAGCAGGGGATTTTAAGGACTGGGACTGGTTGGTACGAGTGTCCATTGCTGACGGTAATTGCATACCATCAGGCGTTCCGTTGGCTCGATTCCCAGTTCATTTCATAAAATAAATATAATATTTGTTTAAAGGTATGCAGCAAATGAGTTTGCGGCAGGCGAGCACGGCGGTACTCATATCGACGCACCTTTTCATTTTGGTGCCCATGGCAAAAGAGTTGGGGATATATCGTTGGAGAAGCTAATAGTTCCATGTATGGACTTTCAATTTATAGTATTTTTCATGAAAAACAACTGACGACGGTTGCTCACAAATCATAATCATTAACCTCAGATGCACGCTAATTTTCCTAATTTAATAAACGGCAAAATAGTTCGCTTAAATGTATAATTTTTTCACGGACTACTAATTAACCACCATTGTTAATATATTACCACTATTATCTTCTTTGGCGCATCCCTACTTATCTGTATTTGCAAATGTTTGTACACAGACACTTAAGTTATCAGTTACCACCTACATTTTATTTTAAGATAATGGACATCTGTACATAATATTATAATGAATGCACCACACTGGGTGCAATTACAGACCGTCGCGTCGGGAGCAATATATGGCATATTTTGTATCAATATAGGAATCTACAACATAGAAATATACAAAATTATTTGTGTAAAAGCTCATGTATTTGAAACTCGGAAAATCTTTAAAAAATCATAAATTTTTAATCTTTTAAGAAAATATTTAAAGTAAGTAGTTGGCTGGTACCGACTTCAAAATTATGAAGATTGAGTAGAGAAATAGTTAAAATTTTAGCCAAATTTAAAAGGGGAATTATTTAGAAAATAAGTTTTATTTCATACTTTTTTGTGCATTTTTACTTTGGAAGTCGGTTTTAATTTTTTATTAAAAAAAATAATTATAAACGCGAAAGTTTTCCGTATGGAACTGCGTTACTCTTTGGCGTATTTAACAACTGAATGTATTTTAATGTTTGATATTGTAAGTTTAGTCTCTGGATTAACTCAGGCTACTTTTTATCGCAGGAAAAAGTACGGTTCTCCCAGAATTTCTTTTTCGCGTACGAAGTCGCGGCTAACATCTGGACTATACTAATATTAGAGGTAAAGCTAATATTAATTTACCTCTTTAAGGTAAAGTTTGTTTCTTTGTCAGTTTGTGACTTACCGAGATTATAAGGGGTAATCTCTGAATCTACTTCAACCGATTTTTAAAATTCATTTAGCCACATTATTTGCGAGTGGCTATATATATTAACCCGAAAAATACTAAGTCTTTTCCGTGGTAATCGGATTAGCAAAATAAATCGAAAAAAAAACCGAGCGAACGAAATCTTTTTTGAGAAACGATGCGAGATGAACTCAAAAGTAGAGTTCTAGAGAAATGTTTTTGCCCGTTGCTTCGCCCGCGTGATATTGGGTTTCAAATGATATCCCCTATTTTCATTTCTTAGATGTTGAGTATTGGAAAACGCTAATTTACGTGACTCATTATTTTACGTACTCAATTCATACGAAATTTCATGCAAATATATCCAAGGAATAAAAATGAAACTTTCATACTAACTTTTATTCCCTATTTTACCCCCTTGCGGGCTTGAATTTTGAAAAATCCTTCTATAGTGAAAAAAAATACGTGTGCAAAATTTCAAATTTCTAGCCTTAAGGGTTTGGCCTGTGCGTGGATACATCAGTCAATCAGCATTGCCTTTTATATATATATAGGAGATAGATAAGCCTATTTAAGTCACAAAAAGATGTCTTTTATATTATTTTTTTTTGACGTGACAACGTCTTATAATTCGATGGAACCGTCTGCACGCACGATAAAACAGGACTTATGCGGCGTTACCGGCGTTACCGCGCAAACATGACTCATGCGGCGTTACCTCGCTCTGAGGCGTTCCATTTCTTATGACGTTGTCTGTAAACCGACGTTACAGACAACCGACTTTTAAATTTAAATCGTAAGGTGATGGTTATTGGTCATATTATCAACAATTATGATTTTTTATCAAAATAAGATAATTTATTGTCTCAAGTGTTTAATACATAAGATCTTTTCTTTTTACTGCACATTTCCACTAAAGATTAAAGAGATAAGGCTTGGACTATATGACCCGGAATCCGGAAGGCCGAAGAAAATTTAGAGCGCAAAAAATAGAACTCTGCGTTATTGCAATAAAGCTAAAAATCGAACACACACGTGTCGAGTCAAATGTCAATGTCACATTAAGACGCTCGAAATTCGACACTTTGATTTTCAGCTCTATTGTATTAGCGCAGAGTACTATTTTCAATGCCCTGATTTTTTCCCGGCCTAACGTGGGCGGGTCAATACGTACACTTTCCACTTTTCTCTAAACTTTACTAAAATTTATAATAAATTTAATTCCTCCGCCGTGTCTGTCTGTCTGTATGCCCGCTATAATCTCAAAAACTACTGAGAGGATTTTATGCTCTTTACATTTACCGACAGAGGACCTTCCTAAGGTGGTTCCTTAGGAAGGAAGAAGATCATAAGATTTAATTATCCGTTAAATTTTGCCGCTTTACACCCTTGCGTCTGTAGCGCCGGGTATTTAACGCTATTTTACGGACACTTTTCATGTATGGAGATGGTACTCCTTATCTCTATTCTCCATGATTAAATGACTCCACTGTTGTTTGTCATGTTTTTCTTTCGTCGTGTAATAATAATAATATATGAGTAATTCCACCGTCTACTGTCAGATATCCGTAGCTCAGCTACGTAGGCCATTGGTACTTGCGTTGTTGACCAATCGGTGTCAGGTTCGAATCCCGGTCAGATGAATCTTTTTTATTCTTTTTCTTTCTTTATCTTTTATAATTTTTATTTTTTTCTGGCACTATTAAAACTCCGAGAAATGCTTTATCTCTTAGGTAAAGTATAGTATATTGTTGAAAGCTGTGTACCCTGATATACCTAATTATCTATCGTATTATTAGTTTCTCTAAGTTGTTGTAAATATTAATGTAGATTATAAAAAAACGTAAAGAAAAAATATGAAGTGATTGTATTCGATGAAAGTTCAAAAACATAATTTTAATATAATTACCTGGGAGACAGAGTTCGGAGTTTTAGTACAACTATAAAATAATTAAAAATAAATATTAAGAATCACAAAAATATTTATCTTACAGGGATTCGAGCCCACCACCTTTAGAAGTCATTTTGTACTGGACGAAAATGACGCACATTTATATTTTCATACTCTGGAGGCTGACCCAGATATAACATTCATTTTTTAACCTTTAAATAGATTTTTTTCACTTTTATGGCCATTTAAAAAAATCAACCACAAATTATCTAATTGCTCGAATTGCAATTTGTTTCTCTACTATATCATGCATGTTATATACACATAAACCTTCCTCTTGAATCACTCTATCTATTAAAAAACTCGCATCAAAATCCGTTGCGTAGTTTTCAAGATCTAAGCATACATAGGGACAGACAGAAAAAGTGTTTGTTTTATACCTGCTATGTAGTGATAATTATAAATTTATAGTGAATTGTTGTACAACAATTTTTTACCATGCTTGAAAATGTGGAAAAAGTAAACAAAGTCTGCCATAGTACTCATTTCATGTCCTTTTTATACACTATTTATGTCCCGACGGTCTGCAATGTGGATCAATCGCATAATAGAAAATCTAATTTTTACTAAGTACGTATGTATACGTATCGTATGTGTAATAATTGACTGAGCGTTTTCTTTTTTAAATTATTAAAATACGTCACAAATTCGTGGATTTATTAAAGTTTAATACATAAAAAACGCGCGCTCCGCTGAATTGTTTACGATGACGTCATCTGGCGGGATCCGTGCCACTCTGAAATTTGTATAAAGTGAACTAATGATATAAGCTTTTTTAAATAATTAGACAAAAAAAAACTTTGTAGCGGGTAGACATACATTGTGGGAAATGTTAATGCCCCAAAGGGAGATCTCCGACCGGGCGAGATGGTATTCAATATTAATTCAATATTTGTGTGATGACATTATAATCCAAACAAAGTAAATACGAACGACATCAACGTATATTATAAATCAAGTATTCCCACATACTGCGCTCGTTGTAACCGCGCGGTGGAGACCGATTCCGATAGATGACGTCACAGCGAGTCGCATCATTCTCGGCTAGTATGATATTATATCTGTTTAATCTATGATTCTCGGGCGCGTTTCTTGAACTGATGCACTAAAGTTGCTGAATCTTCGTAATTTTTGGTCCGAATTAAATAATTTTTTCACAGTATTTACCTACTGGTTTTTTTGTCGCTATAAGTCTGCATACCCCACAAAAACATGACTGATCCTCATTGCACCCAGTATTATATACCTATACAATGCATTGAAGTATAAAATTGATTGTGACAATGTTGTTTACATTAATTAATTAGTAGTAGGTATAGTTAAACAATGTTTAATTAATATTGTATTATTATCGAAGTGATTATAGCCGATATCAGCTCGAGAGTAAACGATGACCCCAACTTTGTTTTGTATAAACATCACTTGGACTACTTACTAAACGATAACATGGGAAAACCATGCGTCATCATTTTTAAATTCGGCTGGAGCAAGTTTATTAGAGACAAGAAGAAATATTTGGGAATGACTGAGCAGCACACCCTAAATTTTCCCGGTAAGGACTGCTGGATATTTTTACCGCGGAAAAGGCATGCGTTGGCATAAATAAGACGGTACGCCGAAGTGTTATCATGGTCTTATAGAACACCGGCGCGGCGTGAAACAGCGTTTGCGTTGTTTTGCACATTGAATGCGCTAAGTAGACAGGAAACTTCCTATCTAATATAAAAATATATAAAAATCGCTTACTATCGGGCGATCTGTCTATTTTATTTGATAATCTGACGAATGATTAAGAAATGTTGCGAAATCTTGATCTCACAATTGGTTTAACAGGTTTAAGTGAGGAAGTGGCTGAATGGATTACATCATCGTACAAAAACGTGGTGGGAATCGGAGTCGACGTGGCATCCCTTGATCCAGGATCGAGTACAAACTTTACTGTACATAAAACATTATCGAACGCTGGCTTGTACAATTTGGAAAACGTGAAACTTGATTCAGATATACCAGGTACAAATTATTAAAAATATATAACAAATTAAGTACGCTGTACGACCGCCGACAAGTCCTCGTACCACTTGTCAACCTTATGGGCAATAAGGATCACATCAAAAGGTACACCAAAAGGCTAATGCTCGTAATTAAAATAGTATTTAATCCGCAGTATGGTTCCAATCTCAGTATATTTTGTCTCAATTACACGCGCACGATTTGTTTCTTAAGACTGAAGAAGATATTGCGAATGGAACATTATTAATTACGAGATTTGGCCCTCCGATTGTCGGTGAACCTACACAAGAATTAATGGAAGTGGTGCCTGTCGTCCTTACTAAAGTTGTTATTTTTTTAGAATATGGATGCACTGCTTTTGTGATGCCAATGAAAATTAGAAAAGGAACGGGGGCGCCCGTACGTTTGGCTGCTGTATGTCCCAAACAAATACTTCATAACAGATTTTAATAAGGTAACCACTTAACCAGCATCTACATATTCAAAGATTTATATAAGGCATATGATTTATTATATTAGATTTAAAACTCAATATTAAAAGGATAATTTTTTGTTAGAGTACCTTGAATTAAAAGGCTTTATAAAGTAATAGAATTTTATTATAATGAAAATAAAAAAGCTCTTATGCTAAGAAAACAAAAAGTAGTTGGAATAAAAACGTTCTGTAGCAGATAAAAACATTTGTTAAATATTTAATCAATCTTCATAAAAATATTTCCAAAGAAATCTTCATAGATTAATTTTCCATTTTCATCTTGTAACAATACTTCAGGTAACGACTTATTATCCACCACTATAGCCTTAAATGGACCTTGGTCCAACATTTTTTTAGAGTAAACATCAAAAATAGATTCTTTTGGAATGTCTGGATTAATTTTAACGCCATGCAAAGTGGCAGTAACAGTTGCCGGCGGCAATTTTGTATACTCATCGTCTATTTCCCTCACATCAGATATGGAAATAATATCCAAATTGCCGTAGTCTACATATTTTACCTTCACTTTTCCTTTGGTTTCACTATACTGCAGGATGACAGCTCTATACCACTTCTTATCCTCATTGAATAACGCTATACATGCTTTATTTTCAAATATGCCGTTTATAGGCAGCAAATCGTCTTCCTTTTGGATTTCCTCAAACATAGTATTGTACAACTCCTGAGTGCTATCGTCGTGTATAATGCTTAATTCTAAGTTTTCAATGTCATTTATAATGTTAATTTCGCAGAAAAATTCAGTTAAATTGTTTTGAGAATACGAAACGAATCTTCCGTCAAATGTTTTGCTCTCCTCATCGAAAATTATTTCATTCCAATCTTTATTCTTAAATTCTTCCATGTTGAAACTGACCGGCGAGTCGGGAGTTTCGTCATCGTGTTCTACGATATAGTCGGGACCTGAATCTGAGGTTCCAAAGGACAGGTTCATTATTTTATTTTTTTTTGAACTAGGAACAAATTTTTGAACTTTTGCTTTGGAACCATCTGTGAATTCTGCCATTTCAAATTCAACGAGATGCTCATTTATACACAGTTTATCATATTTTAAATTGATAGGCACGACATCGTTAATCTGTTCACCGATCACTTCGACACAGCATTGTTTTTCCACAATAGACTTGTGTATGTAATCTAAAGTTTGTCGATCCCATTGTTTGGCAACGGGTTTAATTCGGCCCAAAGTACACTTGTGCGCTTGTATCGGTATTTGATAGAGGGCAATACTTTTTCTTATATTGACGAATGGACAAATTTCTTCATTACCATAATCTATGTAATGAATTAGACATGTCGATGCCGTTTCGTTTACTTCGAGGACTCGTCCTCTGTAGAACTTATTGTCTAGATAATACAAAGCCACGCAAGGCTCACCGACACTCCATTTCACAAACTTGGCTTTCGGATCTGGGTGTTTGAAACGGACATCTAATGCTTTGCGAATGAGATCCAAAGTTTCCTGTTGTGCAATATCGTGCAAGTATATTACACCATCGTGATCAACATTTCTGCAACACATAAAAATAAAATTATATTACATAGAAAGGACAGGACGAGAACACTTATGTCGTAAAAAGATTTGAAAACTGGTACAAAAGCGGGGGCGTTTCGTGACACTCACAGGGTCATGGGAAAAATATTTAAGATTTTAACATGTTACATCAGCAAAAAACTTACGTTGGCACACCAATAAATTCCTTGCAAGGTAATGGTTCAGCTGGAAGCCAATCCGATATGAAAATAGTATTTGAATCTTGAGAATAGTCCTCTTTGTTTGAGTCTAATTCAGTGGGCGTCGACGATTGCGTACCGCTGGCTCTGTCCGATTCTGCTTTAAGTGGCTTTAAAGGCATTGGCTCAATTTGCAGCCAATCTTCTAGAGACCCAGTAAGGTTAAGAAAGGATATTGTTTCTTCTTTGGAACCCTCAGACGCGTTGGTGCTTAGCTAAAATTATTACAATATGTTAAATTACCTAAACAATTAATTAGTTTATTGAAAATGGTACTTAATTTACTTTTAGTTGTGGATGCTAAGTCACTAGTGTACCAACTAGTAATTTGTGTCGGTAACACAAGATCATTAAATAAAGGCAGTTTACTAACCTCCTGTGTCTTGTCCGGGATTCCTAAGCCCTGTTCAATAATTTTTTTATTCAAACACCTCCATTCAGACACATTAGGCTCGAGGGCGCCACCTTGCGTCGTATGGTACACCCACAACTCCACAGGTATACTTTTGTCTTTGAATACTCCATTTCTGGTCATAAATACTCTGGAGTAGGCGTCGAGTAATTCTTTCAAATATTCTTTAGTCAGAGATGGCCACTCTACCCCTACGGCGGGAATAACTCCGGACAGATGGCATTCTATAGCAGCGTCACCATAGGTCTTCATGTCGGCAGGGAGGTCTCTCAAACTTGATATATTGACTATTTCGACAACGGCGAAATCGCAGTAAAATACTTTAGCGGTCTCGCCATCTATTTCCAGAATGGCGGCGCGACGCCATGTTTGCGATTGGTTGCAAATGGTGCAACACCTGTCGCCGACTTTCCAGTCGTCTCTTGGCTGCGTCTGCTTCTTTGTAAAGTACGTTTGAATTTGTTCGTATAGCTCTGCAAACACTTTCTGTTGGCTAATCAGAGCCACATAGAATCGTGAGGGCGACTGATAGTTCAAAATCTTCACTTCTACTCTGTAGGGGCCTTTGTCTTTCGCTTCCAAACCTTTGTCTTTTTGAGTCTCGTCAATAAGCGGAGTATCACGTTTCAGTATTTGCAATTTTTTCTCTTTTTTCGCGACAGGCTTATCTACTTGCAAAGGCGATTTGTTTGTTCTTACTAGTTCTTCCATTTCAGACTCCGTGTTAAACATATTTATACTGTAAAGGAATTCATGACATGAAACAAGTATTATTATCACGTAGATCATTGATTCCTAAAGTGGTCCAGGTGGACCCCCTGGGGTCCACGGGGGTCTTATTACTAGTTTTTAGTATTTCTTATTACTAGTTAAATTAAATTGTTTGCTCGCCTTCACCCATTATAGGGTACCGTACTTTATTATAAAGTATTATACTTAATTATGTTTCGGGTATTTGTACTCTATACTTTATGTAAAAAATAAATCAAGCCAACATAGTTTATTTAGCATAATTTGATTTTCGCCAAGAAGGCCATGGACCGGAGTGGCAGGCTGCAAATGGAAAGAAAGCCAGTACCTAAAGAGCATTTATATATGGCGCACACACGGCAAAAGTGCCGATCTAGCTGGACAAAAATCAATTTAGACAACAACAAAAAAGTATCTTCGAGTACACTCGTTTAATTAATATAATAATATTGTCTATGTATTGAGGTTAAGTGACACGAAAAACTGCAAATAATATGGTGATGATTACTATAATATGGTGATAATTTAAAATGTCTGTAAATTCATCGATAATTGGTCTTTTTCAATGAAACAAAAACTAGTGTATTTGTATAGGTACAAGCTCTACTGGGACAATAGTTTTACCTATTAACATTCTTCACTACCACGCAACCCTAAAAACGATTTCTTATTCCAAGTGAAATATTTTTTGCCACTTGTGACGTGTGTGCGGCGTTAGATCGGCACAGTATTATAGGGGTTTTTCAAATCTTATTTGCTTATTTCTTAAAAATTTGCAAAAGCTGCAGGGGGTCCACTGGAACTAGCAAAATTTTAAAATGGTCTATGAAATGAAATGATTTTTTTTATTTCCAAATGAAGCTTACCAAGCTTTTTTCGGAAAGTCAACAGAAAAAGCTACCACCGGTACAACCCTAACCCGCCGAGAGGAACCGGCGTAAGAAACTCACACGGGGCGTATTTTCCATCTTTTTAGCAAAAAGATGGAAAATTGTTCTTTTGAAAGAAATATATATTTTACATTGTAAACTTACATCTATGTTAAATATAAAAAAAAGTCAAAAGTACACAAGTACATAGAGACAGCCAGGCGGGGGAGCATCTTATTTCCAAGGTGTGCAATCATTAACAAATTCACTTACTTTATAATAAGCTTTAGCACACAAACGTTCATTGAATACTTTGTAAATTTATTAATAGAAAGGTTTTGAGCGTTTTCTGGGATCCTATTTTATAGACGTATATATTGGCCCTTAAAAGATTTACTCACTTTGATAAGTCTCATCACTAAGTATAACACAGACACAATAAGTCTCATCTAGCTTATGCTTATGTTTATGTTTATACAGTGATTATCACTTTTCTTCTTGAAATTTGCTTAAGTTTTTTCTAACGTATAATAAATTATCCAAAATATACTGAGAATGTACGTAATAATGTTGTAATGTACAGTACACCTATTTCTTTAAACTTTTCTCTCAGTTAAGTTAAAAAAAAGTTATAAGATAATTTAATCTCGGTCGGTAAAGTGGCATTATAACAACACTTTTTCTATTTTCATGAAGGTATAGAGATATAGATGTTTTGGTTATGATTTTCCTGAATGAAATTAACATCAGATTATGGTAATTTCGTAGTCTCACCACCCACTCACCCAAAACTGACCGCGTACTTGCGCAGTATCATGAGCTTGTTAATGCACACGACGTCGTCGGCGTCACGGGCGTCGTACAGCGTGACCCCTATGGAGCCCACGTTGCGCCCGCGCCCCGCCTCCACGTGAGCCGTGAGCGTGCAACCCTCGAGCTCACGCAACACGAGCACGGACCCCGGACTCCATTTCTGATTCAATGGGGTGACCCCGGCTAAGTAGCACTCGGTAGCCTAGAAAGAAGGCACTTGGTTGATCGATATATAAATTGTGTAATTATATAATCGGTGTATGATAAAATAGCAACGCATTCGCATTCAGGATGACTAGTATAATTCAGAAAGGATTCAGGATAATAAATAGTATTACTTTAAAGCTGAATTCAGATGTTACATTTCTGTCGATTTCATTGCGGATCCCAAAAAAGGCTGGTTATCGCCGTATAATGCATATTCAGGCTGCACATCATTCAGTTTACTAGAGTGTCGTGCCTTAACGCAACACCAAGCCTGTGACGGAAGGCCGCTACCGTGCCGCTATGTTTGTGGCAGTGGCCTAACACTTACGAGCGCTCGCAGCGTACAGCGTTTGTCCTGCAGGCGGCGCAGCGCTGTCCAGTGCACGAGCGTGCTACGACCCGTGTCCAGCAGCTGCACGCGAACGCGCGCGCGCCCCGGCAGCTCCTCCACGCGCGCGCGCTCCCATCCGCCGCCCTCCACGCTCACCGCGCACACCATGTCTGACGATCAATAAATGGTTATTTTGTGACTACAGCGGGCAAGCGAGTAACTTAAGAGTGTCAGCTTATACTATGCATTCGTAAACGCACAATTTGCGAGTGTGATAGCATGGCCTGAGATTGATTTACAAGAATACAAATATGAATTATGAAAATAGGTACGATGTGATAATGTACAGATTTCAAATTACTTTTCCGACGCAGAAATACATAAAGTAACTCACTTTTTTCCGGCAGGTAAATCATTTCCGAGTTGTCATTTAAGTTGTATTCTTGGTTTAGGTCGTTACATAATTTCTCGTAAACATTTTCTAAATGACCCTGCAAGACATACAAATTCATAAATAAATAATATACTTAGTCTATCTAGTAACTTTGTTGAGATTTGAAAATATGTAGGTACATTAAAATAATGTGAATTTACCTTTCTCACATAAAATTTGTCTGGGCTGACCACATGTGTTATAACAACTTCTTCTTTTGAATTCTGGTGGAAAGTGTTGTTGCTTGAAAAAATCTTTGGTTTGTCCTTGATGCCTACTATTTTAGGGTACTAAAATTAAAAGGAAAATAGTTTTAACTTATAATTAAGTGAGAGAGAGAGAGAGTAATAATAATAATAAGAGAAATAAATAATAGTTTTTAAAATTATCTAAATAAATCTTAAAGTAAGCATATTATTGGTTTTAGTAGGTACATATTTTATTATTATATTGTTATCAGTTTTCAGTAGGTTTATATGCTAAATCATTTGGTTTTTTTTTCAGAATTGAAATAAAAAAATTAAACCCCTGAACATATTTGCGCGCTCTAAAGAATTCCCATCGGAAATGATTTTTTCCCCAATGTAATTAGCCCGAATTTGAGTATTATATATTTTTTTGTTTTCCATGCCTATCTAAATAATTAAATACTTGAGCGTTAGGTGTGAGTCGCGCGCGTCCGTGGAACGCGAGTGCGTGCGCGGCGCTGACGCCGTGGTCGAACGTCGCGAGCTCGCACGACACGCGCACGCCCAGCGCGCCCGCTGACACCTGCGTCGCCGTCAGCACCGCCTGCCTGCTGAAAGTTGTTAATGTTCACTTATTAATTGGTAACGTAGAGTCGAGGCTGATGCTATAAAAGTTAAAGTATATTATAAGTAGTTATCTCTAAGCTATTAAATAAAGATAAATGTAACCAGCAGGCTTAGCATGCGCTCCCTAGAAACGCCGAAGAATCGACAAAATGACAGATTGAAGAAACATTAATACTATTCGGAGCAAAATAGTTCTTATTGTAAGGCAGCAAGGTCGATGCATCGTCGTTATGAGAAACAACATTGCTTTTCTTCCCGAGCATGACCTCACAAAATGGCCTCTTTTGACAGCTAAAGTAGAAACGTTTTCATATTCCAATGTCAAATAGTCTTACAATAATGTCAACTACTACACATCATGGCGGTTAAGACACAGTTTCTTTACGTTCAGTCATTTACTTGAAAAAAATTTAAAGAAGATTTCCCGACAGCCATTTTAAAAATATGGCTATTTAGAAATGTTGACTTCTATTGACGACCTTGTTACCATGGATTAAGAACTATTTTACAATGAACTCTTTTGGATAGATTTCTTCTTTAAAATTATTTCTTCGGATCGCCAGGCTAAGCCCGCTAGTTTTTATAGTGCGTAAATTGTAAGCACTTAAAAATACGTCTCATTGCTGTCGTATAAAATTACAAACATAAGAGAGGAGGAGAGATAAACATTTTTAATGGTTTATGAATTCTTTAAAGGGCAGCTAATACTTTTTAAGTAATAGGGACAGGCATTATTTAAATACGCTTTGAATCTACTGTTCAAAAATAATGTAACGAGTTTTACACTCTGAAACTATAAATAATGTGTTCCATGTTAATTGGCATAAAACGCGAAATTTTATAGCTCAGTCTCCTTTTTTTTTAATTTTCATTCAATAGAGTTACGAATGTAGCTGAAATTAATGAAAAATTGGCATTACTTCACAATAAAATGAATGAATTGTGTTGTTTTTGGAAAAGGAAAAAGATTACGCCACTTAAAATGGAACGTAATTAATATAATACATACATTATTATCATAGTCATAAATATGCAAATAAATAAAGATACAGAACTAATTTTATCGATATTGTTATAATGAAAAAGCAAAACATACAGTAAAAACGAGAAATAAATGTTATTTACAAATGAATAAAATAAATACTATTTAAACAAAGATGGTGAGTATGATGAGATATTTTAGTGATCTGACCTATTTCGTATGATTTGTACAGCTGAGCTATGTGGATTTACTGACCTGTGAAACACATACAGCAACAAATTCATACTCTATAGTAACAACTAAAGAACACAGTGTGTTGAAAATGGCACAATAAAAATCCAAAAAGTACAGCAAAAGAAAACAATAACACACCATTGGTTATTAAAGCTGAAAGCTTGTAATAAAAAAATACCTTACTTAACTGAGTTTTTCTATTTACAAACCCTTTATTTAAATTCAATAAAACACCTGAACCTTTAAAGTTTAACTTAAAAATAATAGATCCATTAAAAAGAGATCTTAGACAATGCTTCATTATGTAATAACAAATAACAAAAAACTTACTTGTCTATGATATTTTGTATAAGCAAAGCATCATCACCAGTCCAGGCACCAACAATCGGTTGGATACTATCTAGAGAGCAGTTTATAGCCAGGGGTGGCGGATTTTGTAGTCTAAAAGATGGGATTAGCCTCAATCTGTAAAAGAATAATAATTAGAATATGGACAGGGAAAAATATTTTATGTAACATTTTTCACACATATTTTGCTTTCAAATAATATCAGTAACAATATCTAAGGATTTTTGCAGTAAAATTTAATAAAGTAAGTATAACATTTTTACTTACTTGTCGACAGTAACAGTCTCAATGCTGCCAAAATCGAAACAGAAAACTTCAATGATAGGCTTGTTTGTGTCTTTGCGATCGACGCTCAATACGCGACATCTTTGCCACAAGTTGTCTGCTTTAATGTAAACTAAATAGATTTTGCCTGCAAATGAAAAATGTAATACTTAGTATACTTATTTTGAGTTTCCGTTTCTCCCATCACAATAGTAATAAAAATAATAATAACAGACGATGACTATATAACTGAAGTACACATAATGCAGTCAAATCGTAAGAATAATATCATCCTTTGTTTGTAATTAAGTGAAATGAAATAGAAGGACATGATACTTGTGTTGTATGTTTCTATTCAAAAAAAGTATTTTAACCTTTTGCAATACACATCTTTTATTTATTTTGTAAGGTGTATAAAGATACATATTCATATCTCAGTATTTATAATACTACCTTCAGTAATATGGTTCAGTGCGGGTTTAGGCATTGAGCCAGCCTTCCGGAACTCTCTAAGTAGCTCTTCGACCAGCGACTGATGGCAAGCCCTCTGTACGAAGAAGTTGTGTGGATCCACTATGTGGGTTATATAAACAATATCCTGATCGCCTGTAAATCAAAATAACTTTAATTAATTAAGTCCTGTTACAAAATTATTATGTGTAGCTTAAAAATGTTTCTACATTTTAATCCCAATTAAATAATTGGCTTATATTATTACATATTTATATTTTGAGCAAAACAATATTAATTTTTTTTGCATTTAACCTGGTAGAAGCGGTTTCATTTGACAGGGCTGTGTAAAGAGGCCAGATTGCATATTATTATTATTTGTCTTGACATAGTTATCTGAAAGTTAAAAACAAATTGTTGTTTGATAATATGTTATGAATAAAGTAATTGAAGATATAAAAAAGTTTACCCCCTAACTAATAAAAATATTTACACAACGGATAACTTAAAACAATGTTTCTGTTTTTGTCTGTCAAGAGACTTTTCCAACATACCAAAGACAGTGACTATAATTTGATCCATTGTGTATATACTGTTATTAGTCGGGTGGTATACATTCAAATTGTTTCATCATAATGCATATTTGCGTACAGGATTTATAATGAGGATTTTGAATGTAAATGCTTAATCAAATGTTGTTTTAGTTTACTATTAGATAATATACTTACTATATTTCTGCTGTGTATTATTGAAACTACTATTATGTGAAGAGTCGCTAGTGATGGAATTTAGTGAGGAGCAAGACCCGCTCTTACTTGCTTTGTGATACTTTGGCGCGGATCTTATTAGTGTTGCTGCTTTGTCGATCTTCTCTTTTTCCTTTTCAACTTTTTTCTTCACTTGTCTTACATCTACAAAAACATATAGGTACCTATACAGGCTGTATTTTTGCCCTAATGAAATATTTAACCCAACATAAGGCAACAATATTACATGAGAGATGGCAGTATGCATAACTGAACATTTTCGTAAGGGTTGTATTACATCTATCAAAGATCTTTGTCCAATGTGCAGTCTAAGACACATCCGGTGTACAACTTTCGACCTTATTAGTCGGCAATAAGGTTCAAAAGCGGCAGAGCGGGTCTGCCGTCTTACATAATATCATCCAAGAAGTTGGACATAGTTTTTATACTGTGATATTCATCAAATGAACAAGGAAAGCAGATACAGATACAAACGAAACGGAAAGGGAAAACAGTTTGGATAAAATATTTGGTCAAAGATCATGGATATCCAATATTTGACCAAATTTAATGTCTCTTTCTCTTTCGTTTGTACCTTGTGTCTCCTTTCCCTGTTTATCTGACAAAGATATTTAGTAGCAGTCATCCAATTTCTTGGATCAAATGCATATTGGACAAATATTTTTGATAGATGTAATACCACCCTTATTTACAGAAAAATACGTAATAGGGTATTTTCCAAATTTTTGAAAACTGCTTATATTTAAAGATTGGGACGAACGATTTAACATAAAAATAAATTAATTAATGTCTCTTTTTCTCCATTAAATCAATAAGAGTCGAATTTATTTTTAATGGTTTTGAATTTACTGCCAAAACGCTCGGATCGATGACGTCTACTGTGTGACGTCAGCTTTGTGTAAACAACAAGTGAAATCGAGTTAGTAATTTACACAAAGTTGACGTCATAGAACCAAGCGGGTATTGGCAGTTATGTTAAATTGTTCGTCCCAATCTTAAAATGTAAGCAGTTTTCTAAAATTTGGAAAATACCCTATTAACATTTCCTGACGACTCACACTACGCATCGACAACCTCACACTGCCGTACAATGTACATCTCGCCGGCTTTGAAGATCACGAACCACGTTTCAGGAATTGTCGTAATCATACATTGTGATTGTCATTACCATAAAAAACTAATTGAATTTGAATTTTATTTTAGCTCATAATTTCTATACCTAGAGTATTTCAGGATTTTCCTTTTGGTTGATTAGATTTGGATGATTTAAAATTAAGACAATGGAATCCATATCATTGTAGTTGACACTGGGTCCATTTCTGACAAACTCCTTTTAATTTGGCAAAAGACGAAATTTTTACAAATAATCAACATTACTGTTTAAAAAAAGTTTTTACCTTTTACTAACTCAGGTGGATACACAACAGATTGTGGGGGTGGTGGAACTTCGATTTCCTTTTCTACGAGTTGATCAGTGGTAAGTAATACATAATATGTTGACAACCCTTCTGGTTCCTCCAAGGTCATGAAGTTTTGCAGTGAATCAATCAATTCATTGTTCACTTTAATCCTATAAACATAAATCGTTATATAGATAGTCCAACTCGGTGGATTCCCTTGACAAAGTTTGACATAAGCCTAGCGATGCTTAAGGCGCAGTAGGAGTCTCTCGCGGAATTAATAAACAAATGTCTCTTATACGTTTATTGACCAACTAGTAGTTAGTGTACACTATGCATTCTAAGGGCGCTAGTCGAGTTGCACCTTTGCCCGAGAACTGACTCTAATGCATAATAAAACATATACAACGTACATAACTATAGACTATATACCTACAGTGCTATACACCGTAAAATAGGCTTCTTAAAAAAATTATTGAGACGAATGGATACATTTTAGTGCAGCGAAGAAATATATGTTAATCTTGATCATATTTGTAAGTGGCATTCGTTTTCAAAACACGTTTTCTGTAAATTTTCTCGATAAAAAAATCATAAAATAACCATTAAAATGGATATAATTGGAATTGTAACTGTATTATTTGTGAACAAAAATTAGTACATTTAATTACAGTATCGTAATACACAATAAAAGGAAGGGAATTGTCGCATTTCGATTCGAATAAGACATTTGATAGGATTCATTTATTTCAATGATAAATAATTCGGACGAGTCGAATGAAACATCGCGAAATGGCGACCTGTCATTCCTTCTCTTTCATTTGTATACAAAACGATAGTACCCGCTAAGGCGTTTTGTTAACCCTTTAACCGCCAAGGTCGGAATAATCCGACAAATATTTTCGTGCCCATTTGGCCAAGGTCGGATATTTACGACCAAGTACCACTACTCGGTTAATCTGCCTTTTTTGTTTGATAGCACTGTATTATATTAAAATAATGTTTATACTTGGTAAATAGTTAATGAAGTAATCATTTACAATTGATTACACTTTAGTTTCTTAATTGGAAGACCTAAAAATAATGTCTAAAGTTAAATAAATTACCGATATTATTCTTAGAAAAGTGTATTGATGTCCAACGCCCGTGTCGGAAAAATCCGACAGTAGGGACGGGACATAAGCAATGATTTACTGATACAAAAATCCACATAAATTAAAATATTTCTGTTTATACTAACTAATTTATTATAAAACAAATAAAGCAATGGTTACTGAACAAATAAATGTTGTTTATTTTACTTAATTTATAATAAATATAGTATAAAAATGTCAGAGACTGAATTGACGATTCCCATCCCTAGCCTGCATGTTTAGAAACGAATATTGTCAGTACACCCCGCGCCACGGTCGGAAAAAGACGACTGCTTCTGACGTCATAAACGAGTGCCGCCTTCTGGAATTTTCCACTGGTGTTGTGCTTATGCGTGTAATTATTATGTTCGTGTTATCGATAAAATATGTGATTCAACATGACTACTGCTGAAGAATTAATACGTATTCTGGAAGGTGATGAAGACGAAGAATTTGAATTTTAATTTGATTATTTATTTGTTTGTGATCTTATTAGTCTGTTGAAAATCGTGTAGTTATATATCGTTAGAATCTGTCAAAGTTATTCGGTAAACTGATATTGATATTGTTAAAATATAATCATGTTTGTTCAAAATTGACCAATGTTGTTATCTGTTGTATTAAGATAAAGATTACTCTACATGACAGCATTGAGAATAAATATAATAAAAATAACGAAATTCATTTCTGGACTAATTTTATTGTGCGGAAAACAATAAATCTTTCAAGATCTTTAAACGCTTTTTGTTTCATTGTGTTACCAAAATACCTACTAATATTAGAAATAAAATTAAAATAAATTACAAAGTAACGGTTTCCTGTCTGTCTGCTACGGGATTCGAACCCGCGACCCCCGGTTTGCGCACCAACGCGCTAAACCACTGAGCCACAGAGGTCGTCGAAATAAATTATCGACATCGAAAAATATAAGTATTTCACATCACTATTTGCTGTAGGTATACATTTTTCGATTTATGGTGCCGGCGCTAGAGGCACGACAATTGATTTTAAGCTCGGCGGTGAAAGGGTTAAACAGACCTATATCATTTTGTTCCGTACTCCGACCGTCAAAAATCATTCGAATTTAATGTTAAAAGCCCATTAAAAATTATTTTATCTCCGACGACGTAAGGATCTTAGTTTGTCATGTTTTTTCTTTCGTCGTGTAATACTAATAAGATATGAGCATAGAATAAATACGCTAAGAAACGGGTACGCGCATGAAAACGAAGTAAATCATACCATGCCAGTGTCATGGTTTGTTCGAACGACCCGTCAGTTGTCAAGGTCATGCGCTAGTGCATACAGCTCCGACAATTATAAACATTGTGACGGTTTGTGTGGTTAATGGGTGTCACAATGCATCGCAAAAACATAATAAAGCTTCGGTAAATGTAATGCACATTTCATTTCTAAGTACTACGATTTGACTTGTATTGTGCCAATAACATTCACAACATTTTAAAATAAAATCATACTATGCCGCCATCTCGCTGCCATATTGTTATTGTAAGTGTTACTAGTAATAAGAAATTGATTTCCCAATTGGTCTAACTAATAGTTGCAACTTAGGTCTCAGACAGACTTTTTTAATTTTGTTTTTTTTAAACTATTAATTTAAAGTGTTGCCAGTATTAAGATAATCCCTAATATTTACCTTAGACAAGTTTAATGGTATGCAATGAGACGTATTGGGGTCATTCATTCATTACGTAAGACCATTTATGGGGGAAGAGAGATAATGTCTTATTTTTATTTTATTTAGACCATGGCATATTCTTTTTTTCTCTGACCCAATTGTGTCTGATGGAAATCTAAACATTTACACGTAACACGTAAGACAATAGTTTCTAGAGTTTATTCGCGTAAAGAAGACAGTAAATGTCAATAAATTACAAATACATAATATGTCAAAATGACTTATAGTTGTATATTATTCTTATGTAGCTAATGTGAACACGACTTTTGCGTCATTGGATAAATTTAAATTAATTTTTTGACATTTCACATACGTCTTCTTAAAGCGAAAATACTATAGTTGACACCCTTCCTCCCCTAAATCGTCTTACGTAATAAATGAATGGCCTCCTATGATAAGTTCCTAAAAAGTATTAAAAATATTATTTTACTCCTCAGAAGTGTATAAGTGTACTAGATATTTATTTTTATAACAATATAAGTAATAAAATATAATATACTAGCTGTTTCCTGCGGCTCCGCCCGCGTAAATACAGTATCCCAAATGAATACTGTACGTTTTCGGGATAAAAAGTAGCCTATGTTTTAATCCAGAGCCTAAACTACTACCATACCAAATGTCATCGAAATCCGTTCAGTAGTTTTTGCGTGAAAGGGTAACAAACATTCTTCCATTCTTACACACTTTATAATTATATTATAATATACCTAGTCTTGCCATAAATACTGAAACAAAGAAAAAATATCCATTGCAAATAACATTTATTACTTTTACAGTGTGTTAGTTTAATACATAAATATAAAACAATTTAAAATATAAAAAGCTTATTCGAAGTGGTCTCCATTGGCTGCAATTCAGTCCATTAAACGTTGAGGCCAGTCATCAATAGAAGGACGCACTCATTCCATAGGAATTCTTCACTGCCAATCGTACGGATTGTTTTAGGGACTTCAAATTATCAGTTTAAAGCAAGCCGTACTCTCTAAAACTGACCATAATCCAGCGGATTAAGATCGGGACTAGACGACGGCCAGTCTTCAGCTCTGATGAAGTCCGAAACGTTCGTTTCCAACCAAGTCTGCGTAGACCGAGCTTTATGACCCGGCGCTGAGTCTTGCTGGAAGGACCATTCTTGGTTTTTGAACATGGTGTTGTTATGGGGCTTCACTACCTTCTCTTCACTACTTATGCCGATGTTTGGATACCTTTTTCACAAAAGTATGGCTCAGTCACTCCTTCATAGCTAATACCCCACCAAACCATCACTCAAGTCGGATAGTGCCCACGTTGCACTCTAATTGGGAAGCTTTCTTAGAGCTTTGAGCATAAATATGGTCATTTTGTTTGTTAAAATGTTGCTCAATTGTAATAATTTTCTCAGCGGTAAACAAAATTTTTCTGTGACCTCCCTTTGTGTACCGCTTCAGTAGTTGTTTCGATTTTACCACACTATTGTTTTTTAAATTATCAGTTAAGAAATGCCCAGTACGTCTGTTATAGGCTGCAAGTCCTAAGTCATCTTTCAAAATACGCGACATGATTCTAGGTGCTATCTTCATCTCCCGAGATAAAATCTTTTGCTTTCGGACAGGATTTCTTCGAATTCTTTCTCTTACTGCTTTGACCACCTTTTTCGTACGAACACTACGTGGACGGCCAGATCTTTTTCTATCACAAACAGAGGATACTGGGGTATTAATAGGTCTCATTGTACCTATTAATAGCCCGGTACACAAACATTTTACTAATACCAAGCGTAAGGAGAGTTTTAAAAATTGCATTTGCCAGCATACTTACTTTGTGTAATGTAATCACAGCGATTCGGTTCTCTTTATCACCCCACTCCATTTTAATATCGCAAAATATTGCACAATGTATTGGCGCCAAAATGAGAAACTTCAATGAACAATCATATAAAAATGACAGATTCCAAATTCAAAGGTAATATTTTCTTTATTTTTAATTGTAACAGTATTTATGGCCAGACTAAGTAATATAAGTTATATGTATTTTATACCTCACGAGATTGATAAATACAATAATTACAATTTTAAGAGCAACATTATCCCATTTTCAGGGACAAATTGCCCCTTAAACTGATAACATTATAATACTATAGATCTTGACGTTATAAATATAGATTTATAACGCCAAGATTGATAGTCTATGAAGACTAATACGTTTGTATAAACAAACGTATCGTACAAAGTGAAGCCAGCAACAGATAGGTATTGGCGAAATCACTCATATCCATAGGGATAGGGATAGGATCCTTAGGGATTCGCCATCTAACATCAGATACTCGATAGCGCAGATACGTAGGCCATTGGCTTTTTGCGTGGTTGACCAATTGGTTTTGAGTTCGAATCGCGGTCGGACGATTTTTTTTTCTTTTTTTTTTTTTTTCTGGCACTATAAAACTCTGAGCAATGCTTGTTCTCCCAGGTACTATAGTATATTGTTGAAAGCTGTATACCTAGTTATTTACTGTATTACTGAATTTGGCAGCGAATTAATATGTTGGCGGCTAAATTAC
This sequence comes from Phengaris alcon alcon, assembly GCA_037179445.1. Classification (NCBI taxonomy): domain Eukaryota; kingdom Metazoa; phylum Arthropoda; class Insecta; order Lepidoptera; family Lycaenidae; genus Phengaris; species Phengaris alcon. Next base: position 555,989 of record JAYRCH010000354.1, read on the forward strand.
TAAACTTGCAAAAGCTAAGCTCCCCCCTCCTTCCCTCCGGACAGCGTTTGTGTTTGGACGTGCCCACTGTGTTTCTTAATTAATTCGATTTTTAAATATAAATGAATAAAATAAAATCATTGAAGTACCAGGATAACATAAACGTAAGAGATTGTATAACGAGTGCGAAAGGGACAAAAGTAGTGAGACAGCCATATCTTGTTCGGCTGCGTTGTCTAGTTTTATAGTCCAACCACTGAAACTAAGGACTTAACTTCATTTCAATGGCCAAACTACAAAGGACACCCCCAGGATCGGGTAATAATGTTTTGCAAATTAGCTCGGAAAACGACATACCCAACCTAGATCCCAATACTCCCTTTGACTGTGTCGGGAGGAGACCGAAAAAGCAGAAACGTGCAGGAGATGAAGATCAACAGTTTGAAAAAAAATCATTAAAAGATGAGTTGCTCGTGATGTTGACAGACTGGAAAAAAGACCAAGATAAAACCCTTAAGACACTATGTGCAGATATGACGGTATTGAAGCAACAAAACTCTAATATTCAAAGTACCACTTACGAACTCGAAAAGTCTATACAATTTATTTCAAAACAATACGAAGATATGAAGGAAAAACTAACTTCAATGGAAATTGAACGTAAGGAAAATCTCACTTCTATAAAAATTTTAGAAAATAAAATCGAAGAGTTTGAGAAAAGGTCGAAGTCCACAGTTATCGAGTTCCGCAATCTACCTACAACGTCACAAATAAAGCTGGAGACACAACAGGATCTTAGCTCATCTGTTCAAAAAATATGCGGAACTTTAGATGTAAATATTACCCCTGCTGATATCAAAGATATATATCGGATTAAAACTCGAACTGGAACCTCAACCGTAGTAACAGAGTTTTCTTCGACTATTATGAAAAATAAAATACTGAGCCATGCAAAGGAATTTAATAAGAAAAATATATCTAATAAGCTCTCCACTGCAACCATAGGGTTACCAGCTCCTGTCTTCCCGATCTATGTAGCCGAAAGTCTAACAAACAAAAACCGCAAGTTATTCGCGATGGCTCGGGAAAAAGCTAAAAACCTTGGGTTTAAATATTGCTGGACCCACAATGGCAGAGTATTTATGAAGAAAAATGATGGCGATCAGCGTCTGGAAATCAAGCACCAAAACGAAATTGCGGTAATAAGGGGTGACTGACTAGAACTTTTTTCTATAACTATTATAATACTCATGAACATTTCTCTTCCATCCTGTTATTTTGTATCAATTTATTTTTCTCGATGTGTAGCCTAGTGCCTAGACTAGCCTAAAATTGTACCAAGCATTTTATTTCGTGCTACCCACATTTTTTTGGTTCTACTTTATGGACGATAATAATGAATTATTTACGCATGCAAACTCACACAACAATTATTATTATATTACAAGCATAATATACAAGATTTACTCACAAAACTACACATATTATATCACACACATAACAGACAATTCAACCTTTAACAAAACACACTACGCCAAACATTACTTATCACTTACATTAATTCATCTTACAAAATACACTATACATAGTACACAAATGTATAATCAGGGAGTCTCAATGATCTGTAACAAGATTGTTTTACACATAATATATAAATGGCTAATAATATTCATGAATTAATTGATAGTATTGATCAACTGACTACATCAGATGTTTATTCTTGCATACCCGAAGAAACGTCGCATCTGTTAAAACACCCAAACAATTACCTAAAAGTTTTCACACAAAACATTCGATCTATAAATCGCAACTTTTTAAGTCTACAAACCTTTCTACATTGATTTTCCTTTGATTGCGATCTGGTAATCCTGACTGAATGCTGGTTACCATGCTCTAGCAATATTAACATACCACTTCTCGAGAATTATACTACTGCCTTCAAAACAACTACCCATATTAATAAAAATGACGGCGTGGTCGTTTATGCCAAATCGGCTTTATCACCTAAATGCATGGAGCTTGATTTTAATCATGTTGCTTCTGTAATATATGTTCAAATCGAGGAAGATATCGCAGTTTTATGCATTTATCGTCCACCGTCTAGTGACAATATTGCTGATTTTCTTGCAACTCTTAACAACCTATTGCCAAATTTCACTACTTGTAAGTCCGTCGTCATAACCGGTTATCTAAACATAGATATCAAGCCCAACTCACTTGACTCACGAGCAGATGAATACCTCAATACACTCGCGTTTTATGGATATCTGCCTGCTCACACCCTACCAACAAGAGAAAATAACTGTCTAGACCACACTATTATAAGAACAAAGTACCCAACACTCTCTTTTGTCTACGAATCTACAATAACAGATCATTACTCAACACTATTATGTATCAGTCATCCTATCGATAGAAATGTTTTTGCCAACGTCGCTAGTAAATGTATTAATTACGAATCACTTGACGAAGCAATTTCACAGCTAAAGCTGGACGATTATTTCTTTATCAATGATCCCAACACATTGGCGTCTGCAATAATAGAGTTATTAATTTCTACCGTAAACAAAAACTCCACACCGAAAAAAGTACCATCTAATAAAAGAATTCTAAAACCCTGGATTACCCCTGGTCTCCTGCGGTGTATGAAAAACAGGGATGCCCTTCACAAGAAATGAAAACAGTCTCCAACAAATGAAATACTCACCAATACCTACAAGCGTTATAGAAGGTTTTGTACAAATATATTACAGAATGCAAAGAGAAGATACGATGCACATCAATTATCAAGTTGGTAACAAACCTAAGCTACTATGGGACACTATTAGGCAGGTTACAAATACAACAAAACCAAAAAATCCTTCCTTGCAACTACTTAAAGCTTCCTCCATAAATATTCAATCTTGTAACGATGTTAATAAATTTTTCGTGAATATTTGGAAAGATCTTGCAGATAATATATCTATTAACCAACCAACTCACCTTACCGCTAACACAAAATTTCCGTCTAGTCCTATATGTACTTCTTTTACCCTGCAACATACAGATCCCGATGAAATAATTTCAACTATTAATTCCCTACGAACAAATGCAGCTACTGGATGGGATGAAATTCCTCCTTCCATTTTGAAAAGGTACTCTGCCACCCTAGCACCGTTACGAAGTCATTTATTTAACCTCTGCTTTGACGTTGGTATTTTTCCCAATGCCTTCATGAAAGCCATCATTCACCCTATTTTCAAAGGAGGAGAAGGAACACAACCAAATAACTATCGCCCAATTGCAGTTCTTAGTGCTTTATCTAAGGTCCTTGAAAATTTGGTAAACAAGCGGTTGGTCAGTTACCTAGAACGATTTAGTCTGTTATCTACACAACAATTTGGCTTTCGCAAAAACAAATCTACTTGTGACGCTATACACGAGCTCTGTAACTTCTTGGTTGACAATTTAAATAAAAATAAGAAGGTCCTTACCATATTTTTAGATCTCACGAAAGCTTTCGATACAGTTCCAGTTGCCTCACTCATAAATAAAGTCGAAATCATGGGTATCAGAGGACTGCAACTGGAATTTTTCAAAAGCTATCTTACGGATCGTTCACAGTTAGTTAGCATTGGTGGGCATAAAGGTGATGAATTACCTATTTATTACGGCGTACCACAAGGTAGTATTCTTGGACCTACTTTATTCCTCGTCTTTGTGAATAATCTCTGTCAACTCGATATCCCAAATTCAAAAGTTATCAGTTATGCAGATGACACTGCACTTACCTTTGTAGCGGATTCATGGCAAGATCTGTAACACAGGGCACAAAATGGATTCACATTAGCTGAAACGTGGCTCAAATCTCATACCTTAACGCTAAATACTGACAAAACTAAGTTTATCACGTTTTCTGTAAGTCCAAATTCTCAGCCAGCAACTTCACTAACTTTAAAATCTCACTCCTGCACTTCTCCCCTCAGTATATTTCACCCTTTCTGTAACTGCCCTACATTATCCTGCGTCGATCACATTAAATATTTAGGTGTAACTATTGACAGATTTCTTAACTTTAGGATGTATATAAACGAACTGGTAGCTCGCGTTCGTAAGCTGATCTACATATTTAAAAATCTACGACATATTGCAAACCAAGCTATTATACGTAAAGTCTATTACGCCTTATGTTTGCCCGTTATTACCAACTGTATCTCTTGTTGGGGTGGAGCCTCAAAAAATATCTTGAAGCCACTTGAAATTGCCCACAGAGCAGTTTTAAAGGTTGCAACTTTTCGCCCTATTAGATTCTCAAACACTGTATTATACGAAAGTTGTAATGTGCTGAATTTTAGGCAATTATTTATTCTCAAAACGGTCCTCCTGCAACACCGAAACATCCCTTTCATCACGATTACGAGACGTCGTAAGGACAAAATATGCCAAATTCCCAAACCAAGATTGTCTTTTACAAAACGATTCTTTTACTTTCTAGGCCCATATCTCTACAATAAAATAAATCGAAGTCTGCCAATATAAGAGTCGTCATATTTCACCTGCAAAATGTTAATCCAATCCTACCTTCAAAATAAATCCTATGATGAAACGGAACATTTCATGCCATAACATATTATCGTTTCATATTATTAAAACTTATATATTTACCATGCAGTCAGTAGACTCGCATATGCATTCGGTCACACACACGCCACACACACACACTCACTCACTCACTCACACACACACACACACACACACACACACACACACACACACACACACACACATACACACGCGCGCGCACACACACACATGCATGCATGCACTACCTAATAACATTATAATTACAACAGTTATATTTTTAAACTATGGCCAAGCAGAACCCCTGTAAACAGTAACTTCAGTGAAATTGCTATGTAATATCCAGAGGGATAGGGACTGTTAACCCTTACTACAGGTTTATCAACCTATCATGGGTACCAGGACTTCACACACAGTGACTGATTGTATGTAAAATTGTGCCTAGCTATAAGTTAATTATGTACCAACTACAATCTGGTTTTTTTTGCACCAAATAAAAATTATTATATTATTATATTATAAAAGCACTTAAGTGACAAAAAATACAAAAATCGGCAGATAAAAAGTGGCGAAATTTAATCCAAATTGGCACCGAAATGTATAAGTTGGCGACTGTTATACGATGTAAGCAGCTATAAAACCAAATTCGGTTGATAAATTAATGGCTGCTAAATATTCAATTTGCAGGCTACGGAAAATTGCATTTTTGGATACTGTTGTAGTTTGATTTCCTTTGGTATGGGTGTCGTTTTCAAGGTTTTGGGGGTGCAGAATAATATGAAAATTAAATCCGTTTTGAAATTCCAAAATGGCAAACATTTTTTCATTAAAATTAATATGGGTGTCCTTTTCTAGGTTTCTGGGGTGCTGATTATAAAATTGTCTTCCAATTTCAATTTCCAAAATGGAGAATTTTTATTCTTTTTTCAAATTTCTTTTTCGCACATCATGAAGAAAATATGTGGTTGAGGTTACTAGGGAGAGGAAATTTTCATTATTTTTTCAGTAAGACGCACCATTTTTGAGATAGAAGAATTTTACAGAAATTAAAATATATCCGCCATTTTGAAATTTCAAAATAAAAATTTGAAATTTCAAAATGGCAATTTACAGAAATTAAAATATATCCGCCATTTTTAAATTTCAAATTTTCATTTTCTTTATGATAAGAGTTTTTTTTAACCCTGAATTTCCAAAAAGTTCTAATACATAGCATAGCTGGTACTACATAACATACTGTGTTAATAATCATCAATCATAATCAGCATCCGCAACAACTTTTAAATTAGTACTCATGTACGAACGAAGAATGAAAATTCTCCATTTTGGAAATTGAAATTGGAAGACAATTTTATAATCAGCACCCCAGATACCTAGAAAAGGACACCCATATTAATTTTTATGAAAAAAATGTATTGTAATATGTAAATGTAGTGTATAACAAGCGCGTGCAAACATAGCGTCGCGCTCACTACTTGAACTATCTATACCAGGGGTCGCCAAATGGCGGACCGCGGTCCGCATCCGGACCGCCGCGCCGACCCTTTTTGTGCGGATCGCTAGAACACAGTAACTTACACTAAAAACTACTTCCGATATAACTCCAAACTTCAGACAGATAATTCAAACTTTAACTATTCAAAATCAAACAACAAAAAATGACATTTTTCGCATTGATACCTATGTAACAAAATACCTTTGTCATTTCCTTAATTACATTTGTTTAATAAATATTTTTTCTTATAAATAAAATGTGCGGACCTAGATGGTTATTTCATTTCTTAAAACGGACCCCGAGCGAAACTAATTGGAGACCACTGATCTATACCATAATATAATTTTATAAAAAAATATTAATTAAAATGATATGCAGGAAATTGTCTTACTCAAGTGAATCCTTTGAGGAATCATATTTTAAATACCAAGGTTCATTTATAATTTCTTTAGCTTCATCCAATATACTAGCTAAGTTTACCTGTAATGAAAAGATAGTTATAGCTGAAAACCACCTTAGAAATTTGAAGTAGGGTCGCCGACAAAACTGTTGTACCACTTTCGACATTATTCCCATAGCAATCAGATCAAAATGTGGTACACTAGTACTCCGTCGGCGTTTGTACTGTATAAATAGAAAAAAATCTTACTTGGCCCAGTTTCTTTTCTTGCAGAGAATTAATTCTATCCACAATTTGCTTAGTTTTTTTTATGTTCTCAGAGACCTGATTTTTACTTTTTATTAGGGATTTTATTTTGTTTATTTTTATATTTTCTAACATATATATTATATCCTTCTTTAGCTTTTGTACTTGTGCCATCAGAATTGAGTAGTTTTGTTCCACCTCATTAGAAAGTCTTAAAATTACTGAACTTGGATCATTATCCAAGTTTGTCATAATGTTTCCTATGTCCTGAAATTAATTAATTTTTATTAGTACTAAATTATTATTAAAAAACTAAGTCGCCGACAGATCCGCATACCACTTTTGAAACTTATTATGCCAAGCATATAAGGTCGAAAAGTGGTACACCGGATTTGTTGGTGACCCTGCACAGTATAAAATAGACAACATTAATTTGTAAGAAATTTAATGTGCTTACAACTGCTGTTTTAGTAAATCTTTTGAGCTTTTCGTTGACCTCAGGTGCAATTTTCTGTATTGCAGTCATTAATTCTTGATTCTAAAAAATAAAAATTGAGGAGTAATAGTAAAACAAATACAAGGAGGACAATAAAATAGTAGATATTTTTAATTGAGATTAAGAAATTAAGATACCTAATTTTATATGTTTGATATCAAATTAGGTATCTTTATTTTTTGATAAAACAAATAATGTCAAGACAAAAAAAAATGTGTTCTTACCACATCTTGCGAAGACACAACATCATGATTTTTGCAAGACTTCTCACCGCCTACCATAAGACAATCCATACAGGCAGCCTTTTCACAATTTTTGCAATAATAATCCAATTGTTTACCAATATGTGTAGGACATACTACTTCGTCTTGAATGGCCTCTGAGTTAGGAAATATTCATTTAAGTATAAAAAGTTCATTTTATTTCTCACCCTCTATGAACTATCTTTTAATATTTACTTACCAATATTTTGAAGAATATGGTTTTTGAAAATAATAAAATTTTTGTGGCTTTTAGTGAAGCAATTGTTGCAAACAATTATTCCACACTGTTGGCACATTTTTGTAGTTGGGCTATGGCACTCCATACACATTCCTGAAATTTTAATTTTTTATAATTGTAGTATTAATAAAAATGTCGCTAAAAAAGAAACATGTCTAACCCACAACAATTTTTGAATTGGAACAAGAATTTTTGCCCAGAAAAACAATATTTTTTCCACTATTAACATCCAAAATTAAACAATTAAAAGTATTTTTTAATTAAAAATCAGCATAGGTTGGTTAATAGCAATTCACCACAATTTACATCTGTAGAGCAAAACATTGTGGTATGATGTTGTAAAGTTAATAATTTAATTTCAGATAAAATAAGCTGAGAAAACTTTTCATTTGTCTAGTTTTGCTTCATAACAATAAAATAAACCTTACAAAAACAAAATCAATAAATAACACATATTTGAACAGAAGCCCATGTTTTATTTGATGTTGAAACTATACTGTTTTATTTGATGTTATAACTATATCCATCAGAATGCAAACATGTTGTAACTCCTTGGTATACAAATTTTACCTACAGCTATTTAATATATTCAATGGATGTATTACACATCTTATATTTTAAACTAGACGGTATCAGGTGACGGTATCAGACGGTGTATCAGGGTGGGTATCAGGGTCTTATATACAGGATGGTTTTTCAAAGGGTATCCAATTTTTGTTATGTATTTCTGAACACAAAATGTAATAAATAAAAAATGAAAAAATTTAAAAAAGCTTGTGATTCCATAAATAATTCCATTTGAAAATATCTAAAAAAACGCGGGATTTCGTAGTACGCGCGCTGCAGTCAACCGGTCACAAACACACCGACGCGATACACACACTTCGTGTTGTAACTGTACATCGACGCGAACTATCGTATCGTAGTATCGAATCTTACGTTTGTGAGCGTGCATAGTAAAATTTCTAATGTATGACTTCCGCATTGTCCACAAGTTCTGTTTTTTATGGAATAAACTGTAAATTTTTTGAAAATAATGTTTTTATTCAAATTATCTGTTATACTACTAAGTCTGAACATCCTGTAAAAATTTGGATCGTCTTTGAAAAAATACCCTGTGTATAATTAAAATTAGTATCTTGCCAACGGGTATAAGTATTACCATGAAATTTAGTATGCAGGGACATTTTAAGCACTATATGTTTTATTTTGTCGTGCAACAATATATCAATAATTTCGACTCTCTTACATCAGTCTGATTGGCAGCTTGGTATGCATACCTACGTATAATTTTTGCATTGTTTGGAAATTCGGAATGTGGTGGGTTAAAATCCCGGTATGATAAATATTTTTGTGATTCTTATTATTCAATTTCTTTTATATTTTTCCTATTTACTTTTAATTATTTTATCGTTCTACTAAAACACCGAGCTCATTCTCCAGGTACTTTTCTTAAATTAACAACACAGTAGGGCAAAACTCAAATTGTTGAAATTTTGCTTTTATGCATTATTAATTAAACGGTTTTATTTAGCTTGGCCAGTTTATTCATTTATTTGTTTGGGTCAAATTTAGTAATTGGAATTTTCTTCCTGACACCAGATCGATCTGATATTTGGTACCCACTCTTAATCTTGATGACAATACAATAATAAAAAAAAAATATGACTGTAAATATAAAATGGCCGCCGATACAAAATGGCGGATTACATATTACTTCACAACAACCTCTATATGGGTATCAAATGAAAGGGCTTTATTGGTAGTTTGGTTGGTTGGTTATAAAATCGTTGGGCGTTGCGTATCTAGAGTTAATATATGATAGTTTCACGCCCCCAACGATTTTATTATTTGTCTGATCAATACCCCAGATTGATGAGAAGATTGGTGCGATCTGGTAGCTAGGACTTACCGAATTATTTTTTAGCTTTTAGTACATTACCTACATTATTTTTACTGTAATAAAACCGTTTAACATAAAATATTTTTTTATTTAATTTATAATTGTTATTACTTTTGTCCTGCCCAGATATAGCACCACAGTATTTTATGAATTGTTTTTCAATTAACAATTATATTAAAATTAATATAAGAAATTAATGATTACCTTCAGTTTTTGTACTAGTTTCCAAAATAGATTTTACATCAATATAAAAGTTTTTGTCTTGATTGTCTTCATTTTTCTCCTGTTCCTAAAATTGTTACTACTAATTTTATGAATTATCAAACAGGTAAATTAATAACACTATGGTAATTGGTTTAAGTCAGCTATGCATGTTGGCCCAGTGTAGGCCAATGCAAGTGTCTGCAAAAAGGTACATGGCAAGTGCTAATTTGGACAAGTTCCTTGAATGCCAATGTTGGCGGCCTATGTAGACAAGTGTTTTTTCGAGCTGCCTACACATTGGCCAAGCACAGACAAGCGCGTTTGATTTGTGCACAAAAACCAACACCTGTCTGAAGTGAGGCAGGTGATTACAAGTGATGGCGAGTGAAGAGAAGTTGTGGCAAATGTTGGCAGTTGGGGCTGGCCATAACTCGGCAACACTGGGCCTACATGTTTAGCCGCTATAAGAATCATATACAACACTACTAAAAAAAAATATGAATTCAAACCTGAATCTTGTCCAAAGTGAGTTCACCCAACAAATAAAAATTAACAGGAAATAGTTGACACAAGGGTATTTTATTCTCTATTAGCAATGATAAATCAGCACTGCTAATTTCAGTATCTTTATGGCATACTTTACATGGTACAGGCTCAGCAAACTTAACTATGTTTTTAACACAGTTCTCACACATTGAATGGCCACATGATAGAAATAACGGTATATTCCCATGATTTTCAGCAGTAAGAGCTGAAATTGGAAAAAAGTCCAACATTGGATGTGATTTTTCCAGTTTCCACACGTATTTTATCCTAACTACTTTTAGTACATAATTGATTTCAATAATACACATTATTTTCTATTACATTTGATAATTTACTATAGACAATAGCACATACTTTAAATAGGATTAGAGACGATCTAGTCTCGAATTACATTAAACAAACTAATGTTGAAGACGTGATAGTGACTTAATTTCTACTTACATTTTAGGACATAGAACTGACTACAATTGGGACAACTTTTCTTTATTTTCGCGTCCATTTTCAATATGATTTTGTAACTTGATTCTTTTGTTTACTTTGTATGAAATAATGTTTATATTTTGTCGCTTAACAAAAAATATGCCGGTACAAATCCATAACTTAAAACGAATGTGACAAATTTATCTTATTACTACGCATGAATGATTATTTATGCTAAAATAGACTTATGTTCTAAAACTATCGACACAATTTGGAAATTACTATCAACGGCAAAGTTTTTTTTTTTAATTTATATATGACATCGGCTTATAACCATTTGCCAGTGTCAATTAAAAAGACGGGAAATAGAACTTTCGTTTCAATTTTCAACACCGTAGGTATTCCTAAATCGTCAAGTTTAAAGTCTAGTCAGAGTCCAAATAAATAGTCAGTGCAGTCCATGAGTCATGTCAGTCGATTCAGTAAAGTGGTTCTATTGTATTAGCGTAGAGATCTATTTTCAAAACTCAGAATTTTCTACGGCCTTCCGGATTCCGGTGCATACTATATGCATCTATAACCCAGCCTTACCCTGGCCGTATGTCCACCGCACGCCCGTCACCCGAGCGCTGTCATCCCGTCCTCCGAAATATCGCTTAGTTCGGCGCTACCGATAGAAATCGGCCCAAGATTGTGACAGGCCGAAGTGGCGGCAATAGGTAGATAACACGTATAAACGTGTCCACCGCCACCGGACGTCACCGAGAACATAACAACAAGATAATAATGGTAAAGAAATTTAAATACGCCATTTATTCATTAATAGAACTTAAAGAACGTTAATATAATGTTTGTGGTATAAAATAAGAATGCATCCAAATATTAAATTTTGGAAAGAAATGCATGACATAAATGTCTTTCTGGAGCCGAACATTAAGGAGATGGACCAGAAAATGAAAGACGTAATCATTACAATGTAACACAAAATAAGAACAAACTGAACCACCTGCCTTACCGGATGAACCAAATCACAAATGTCAATTATTTTTTTAAATATTTAGTTGCTCACATATATTATTGCTTGATAACTAATGTGTGCAGCAGAGAATTTTTTCGTCAGGATTTTTTCAATATCCAGTCCGAAAATAACAAAGAAAGAAAGAGCCAAAAATGACAAAGACAGCTATACCCATGGAGGTTAGAGAAAAGGAGACCGATCGCTGTAGAAAATAGTGTCCCAGAAATATGGACACAATAAGTAAATGCTGCGATCGCTAAGTTGTCTTAATAAAAGCGGGCCACCACGAAGAAAATTATACTATTTACCGACGGCAGCGCAGCTAGTGGCTGAAAAATGAATTATAAATTCTACAAATTTTCAGGGACAGGCGGGCATTAGGGATGTTGCCTAATGCCTAGTGTTGATTAAAGAAACATAAATCTAAAAGAAATAGGTATTTAGATTGACGTGATTTTTTAAATTTCATTGCGTATAAGCAAATAAAAAATACTGCCCATCTCTATCTCGCAAAACGATTTGTTACGTCACAAGTTGCTACCGCCATACATTTTGTAATGAGTAATGACAAATGTATGACAAATGTAGGTATCTTTCATATTGTAAAGAATCATGGTGTTTCTTCATTATTTTTTAAGTATTACGAAAATGGGTTCTAGATTGTTTATTAATATGTTGCCTAACATCGAATAGGCGAAAAAAATTATTTATGCAGCATGCCTATGCTTTAGCACGTAGCGATCGGTCTTTCCTGAGAGCGGAGAGCCTTTCCTCTAACCTCCTATGTTTCACATTGAAACCCTGTCTCTTTCATACCTTTGTAATTTATCGGTGATGTGCGTTAACAGCGTTATCCGATATATTGTCGCATACCTAATGAAAAAACATTATAACTTCAAAGTAAGTTCTATGTGCGTTTTCACATTGAACGGTGAGAAATTACTAAGGAACGCTCTTATATATTTGGGATGAGTGTGTGTAATGTGTATATTATCCTTCTTCCGTGGTTTCATATTAAAACATATCGCTGTCTCACCCATACTTTCGTAATTTATCTCTGCGACATGCGATATCGCACCGCGCAATGTGAAAACGTAACTCTTGTGCAGCTAAGGCTAGACGAGAGGCCGATCGTTTCAGTTAGAACTGACGTCAGTTCGGTCTGAACGGATTCGAGCACATACATGGAAAAAAATCGCATCCGACCCAACTGACGTCATTTCGGCCTGAACGGATTTGAGCACAGACACAGAAAAATAGCACCAGTTCGTTCTGGTTTGCCGCGAGCTACGGTCATGCTTATTAATCGTAAACTCACTACGCTTGTACACGATACACGCGCACACGGCTCTGGCGAGAACTAAAGCGATTTGTCACACATGGTCCGTTCAGTCCTGAATTAATGTTGCCTACTAACTGTAACTTAATTATTTTACAAAGTTTTACTACTAAATTAAGCTATTTTATTCCCTCCTTAGCAGGAATTTAGTTGTTAGTAGTGTTTTAGTAGGAAATAGCCAGACAGTAATCATATACAAAATGGCCTAGGTTAGGCACAGAAAAAAAATTACACCTTATCATAATAATACATCGCAGCATTCGTCTGTAATTTGCTTAAAACTACCCGTTTAATTACTATGTACGTAATATTTCATAGCATATTTTAATTAAACGGTAAAAATTTGAATTAAAATCAATAATTAATAAAATTTGAATATAACAAACCTAAAATGCAGTGGGTTTTTCGGGGCTTTAGGAATTCCTAAGTTTAGTAGCCTTTTTTTATAGTTTTCAGTATTCTTTATGTAGTTTTTAGTAGAAATCGACGCGAGTTTAGTAGTTTCGCAAAAACAGAGTTGGCAACACTGGAACGAATCGCTTCAGTCCATCCGGCCGACTGATGTGATCTGGAAATTGCACACAGACGATACGATTTTGCATCCGTTCAGGCCGAACTGAAGGTGAACCGGACTGTATATCGGGGCCCCTAAATAAAGATACGTATTGAATCATTAATCAAGAAAAAACATGTTGCAACAATTTGCACGTGAAACTACTACGTGCATCTGAAATCCCAGAATAGGTATTAGGTACATACCTTAAAAGAAGAATATACATGGAAGGAGCACTGTAATCGATCCTGAAACTGAAAACAGCTATCTGTCTCAAAAAACCCACAAGAGTGAAAGAGAAAGCAAATCCATGTCTTTCGCTTTTTTCAAAGATTGGCTCTTTCTTATAGCCGGGTAATACGGAAAAAGGAACCTACCCGGCTATTGGAAATGCCTAAACGACATTTTCAAACTGTAGGAGAGCCATGCTGCGGCACGAATGGGCCGGCTTTACCCTTTTAATACCACGGCGTTACACAAACCCGACGTGAAATAACGCTTGCGCTGTTTTTCGCAGAGTGAGGTTATTGGAGGCCCTGGGGGTAATTGTTTTGATGAGGTAAAGGTCAACTTAATCACTTGAAAGTTTAATTTTAGGAATGTCTATCGCATAATCAAGCGCTTAAATACTTAGGTATTATGTCTTGGGACATTCCGCGTTCGCCTTCCCACGACAGAACACGTTAGTTTTGTGCAGTCAACTTTAACGAAACAAAATCGAAACGAGATTCTAATTTTATTAATCAATGGTGCTTTAATAATTACATACGAATTGATTATGTGTGAATAAAATTATGATTCAGTGATTGTTTTGGCATTTCCCTTTTGATTTCAAGATGAACAGGAGACAAGCGCTTCGCATATTACCAGTTCTATGCATATTCCTATTTTCGTTAATTGGTAAGCCTTTAAATAATTAAATTAGATATTGTTATGTTACCAAATCTACTACCTACTTATTATACATATTATTAACCTTTCTCTTGAATCACTCCATTTATTGCTGAAGATCTAACAGACACCGAAAGCGACTTTATATTTTATATTGTGTAGGTAATGATTAGTAGAGCCTAAATTCATATGTAAAATAATAAAATTAATTTTCAGATGATCATAATAGAACTTATTAATTTGAATTTTTTAAAGCATACCTACCCAAAGATTACACGAGTGAGGAATTCTTAATCCGTAACTAAGTATCTACTACGGAATATATTTTCATTGCTAAACATGGAAAGAAAAGCTATTCTACACTAATCAATTATTATTGTAGTTCCGGAAAAATCTGGCATAGGGACGAAGTTATGTTGTAGCGATTGTGGTGAAATTAGGTTGTGATGTTTACCTATATTAAGACGAACTGGTGATTTTACGTGGAGTTCTCTATTGTCGTTAGTAATATATATCTATTATTTGCTATTGTTGTAATATTGTAGCGATTGTGGTGAAATTAGGTTCTGACGTTTATATTAAGGCGAACTGATGATTTTAGGTGGAGTTCTCTATTATGTAAGGTCAACGGCTAATATGCCCGACAAAAGGGATTTTTTTGGTATTTATTATGTTTGGGGCACGTCACTTAAATACCTACCTAAAGAACAAATAAATATACAAAAGTAGTTTTTATGTATTCAGCCTTTAGCCAAGTTGACATCGCTGATTACGACGACGAAGTTCTTTAACAAAAATGTATGTAGATAAGACACAGGAAACATCGCTAAGTGACATAAACGTCGCTATGTCATTTATGCTTATGTTGTAATTAACTATGGCAACTTGGCTAAAGGCTTAGGGCTTCTTTTAATCTATGATAATTAGATTTAATACCAAGTGTACAGTCCACATACGTCCGAAAGATAGTCATCTATGGAGCGGGTACCCGGAGCCAACACGTTCCTTAATTCCGCTAAAAGCAAGTCCGTTAATAAAATCTGATCTTACAGGTGCTCGGGAAGGCACGGCTCGTGTGAAGCGGTTGCGGGCTGACAGCGTACGCGAGCCTGCGCAGGCGCTGGACGCCCCCGAGCCCGAGCCTGACACCGCCCCCGCGCCCATCTCCTTCCTCAGCCCCTCCGTCAAGGAGTACCTTGAACTTGGCAAGGCGATCCCAGGTAATTAAAGTTCCTCGGCCCCTCGGTCGAGTAGTATCTTCAATTTGCTAAGGCGATTCGAACACTTCCTACTCCTAGTTTTCTTCTGATTAATTTCGTTGCGGGTCCCAAGACAGATATAGCATATGGCTCCCAAAGGGTTTTTGTGGTTGGTTACCACTGTCGGTCCTGGCTACATAGGAGATGCAGTGGTGGGTATGTGTGGTGGGCCAATTACCCGTAAACAAGGCGGTCCCAGATAGCTAACGTTCCTCGGCCGCTCGGTCAAGTAGTACCTTGACCTTGGCAAGGTGATCCCGGTAATTAACATTTAAGCAAGGTGCCTTTAGAGGAGCAGTCGGGGCACTTTTGTTCTTATATTTTTTATTAAAGCGAGGCTTATTAAAATACAATACTTTTGTGTTTATTTCTAAAACTTGCTGTTGCTCGG
The DNA here is from genome assembly GCA_037179445.1 of Phengaris alcon alcon. Classification (NCBI taxonomy): domain Eukaryota; kingdom Metazoa; phylum Arthropoda; class Insecta; order Lepidoptera; family Lycaenidae; genus Phengaris; species Phengaris alcon. The sequence continues at coordinate 572,190 of JAYRCH010000354.1, forward strand.
CGAATTTTGTGTTTTGCAAGTACGGTTAACTTAGTACGTAGGTAGGCAAAACCACGTAGGTATCTGAATGGACTGAAACATAAATTTTTAATACGGCACGTATTTTATTTAATTACACATTAAGATTGAGACATCGCTGTCGCGCTTTTATTTGAAGCAGTTTAAAAATATATAAGTAAATACTATAAAAACATTATCGAACGGAAATCCGTTTTCTTGACTCAATTATTGAATTCATTGATCATTGATAGAAGGGATTAGCAAGATGTAGCATCTAATTTTATACCCATAAGTTTTTGGGCTTTTACCTTGCGTTGGTATAAATTTGAATGCGAAATGTAGAGAACTTTGTGATTAATATTATAATAGGTACCTACTTATGTAATACGTATAAAATTTACGTATGTAACAGAATTTGCTTTCATTCCATAATGTGCTATTAATACGAGAAGCATACATAAGTATAGTCGAGAAAGCAAAACGAACTAAGTGGGCAATGTGCCGCCTACCTTTACGAAGAAAAGTCGGTGGGCCAAGTCTACCAGTTAGCCAGCCGGGTATGGCTGCCGAGAGTCTTCGTGCGATGAGCTAAAACGTTTTATGGAAATCTTATTTTTTTTTAATTATAATTTTGTTACTGATATAACAATTTACCACTTCACATTTTGTTTTGTTTGGGGTTAGACAATCATAATAGAGTAATTAGTCATTACTTACTATAGCTGTTCGCTTGCATCATTGAGCACCGATAGCGCCAATAAAATGTTTAGTCCATGAGTAACTCGATGTACGGTCGAGTAGCTCGCCGATAAACCCGGTGTGCTTCTTTTCGACCTTACTACTTAGCAATAAGCTCCAATACTGGTAAGTACATCTGTCGGCGACTGTACATATTAAGATATAATACATTACAATTATTGATGACGACTCATTACGGTGTGTTGAACTGTGGGTATGAGACATTTACACGTATTGTTTCCTAACGATTAGCTGCATAATTATAGGCATACTGGAAATGCATTGAAGTGTTTATGGATTATGACACAAACTTCATTTACAAATTAGATTTGACTTTGCTATTTGATTAATTGTTTCAACTTCCAATAATCTGCTGAAGCGGTTAAATTCGATTACGCGAGACTTTTTAAAGTATTTTGTCTAAGATATGCAGTAGAATGTGGATGATGGACAAGCCGATGATGATGATGCTAGGAATTAACAAATATGCATTTATCATGGTCCGACACAATACACAACGTGGTGTACTCAACCTTGTGAGGCGAGGCTCTGTGCCGAAGTCTTAATTGTATTAACAATCGCCTGCCATAAGCTCCAACAATTATTGTATTCTTTTAGGAACACCATTGTCTAGTTGGGCAATCTGTTACAATTTAAATAGGTTGTAACTTGACTTTACATCTCAGACCAATCGTTTTTCATTTGGTCTGAGGGTGGAATGTTTTGCAAGTAATATGAGTAGAATACCTTAACGAGTACTTAGGTAAGTCAGAATAGACTTTTGGCAAAGTTATATCATAGGTCTCGCTGGGTAGAGCGCCCAGCGAGACCAATGATTTGTCTGCCACTATAACTAGTTACTTACTCTATGACTCAAATAGATTGCAAGTTAAAATGTTTCAGTACAGAATATAAATATTCTGTACCTGACATATCTGTGTAAACCAATTTCATTAATCTCCAAAGTAAATATAAACTTTTTTTTCGTAAAAAAACCCTTATTAAAAACTGAATCCTATGATCTTTTGATTAGGTATCTATTAGATAGTAGGTGTTATGTAAGTGCTGGGACCTACATGCGCGACCTTGAGCTGAGGTAGGCAGGTACGTAGTTTATCGTGAGGGCTGGAGACAACTGGGACTGACCTTTTTGCTGAGTTGGTGGCTCTGAATCTGTGCGGAGGTTTCTCTCACTACACAGCTGTTGAGCGGATTATCGATAGATTTATCGCGGTTCATTATTATCATTTTTTAACATCACAATTTAATTGGCTTCCTAATCAAAACACAAGACTCCATCTGCCATCATCAATATTAACTACTCACATCAAACTATCGTAAATCATCATACTCATTTGATCGATACTTAATTTAATAGACGAGGCTGTAATTATTTAATATTAACAATTTAACAATGAACCATATTTAACTCATACCTAGAAGGTTACATTTACAAGTTTATGGTTTATAAGATCCTAATGATTGAATTATTTTCTTAGCCTGCTTGATGCTTTTGGTACAGTTATTACTCCTGCATGTGTTTAAAAGTCCTTTAGTAATTAATTATTATCATAGTCATGACTCATGACCATCAGCTAAGCTTAAAGGTACTCACTACTCAATGATACTCCAGGATACTAAGCTAGTCAAGGTGCCTTCTTTAATTACTAGTACTTAAAAATGCGCAGTTTACCATGGATAAAACCTAGCTAGATCGATTTTTCTCCCCCAAAACTCCCTGCATTCTGAATTTAATGATAATACTTGTAGCCGTTTTAAAAAAATCGATTATATATATAATACAAGATTGTCTCGTTAAAGTATAAAATTACGAAGTTCGAAATCAATAATATACCTATAGGATTTATTGATTCGAACTTCGTAATTTTTTTAGATTACATTTGGTCGCTAAACCACGTGGTTACTACTATTCATTTTATTCTTCAAGAAATTCGTTATGGTTCTGGAATTCTACATTGTAGTTTGTCTGAGGCCCCTTGTCTTCTGTGAGGTATTTACTCTACATTGTTACAGCGAAAAATTGTGCAACGCTATAGGGCGCAAATCGTTATTCATTTCAAGTTCATGGTTCCGATGTTTCGAATGTAAATGCGTGTTCGCAATACATAGAGGTAGTTAAGGCATTCGTGTGCTGGTGTAGAACGCGGTTGGGTAACCAGTGGGTGCTATTTATTGGCAATGTGCACAAAACGTCCACTCCGTTATTATGTGGGTCGCTGAGTTCACCGATATAGGTACTTATTCGGATAACGGGTTAGCCGTTAGATAGATGAATGATGATTAGTAGAAGATATTTTAAATCTAGAATTCAATATCAAGTTTATCGTATGTTTGCAGAAGGTAATGTAATTAAAACAATGACAACTGTTTCAACTGAAATGTTAAAAAAAAGAAGAACATAATATAATTTAGTTTGTAGCTTGTCTGATACCGGTTCTTCTATTTGAAGTACCTACCTGGCACAAAATCTCTTTAACCTCTTTATATTTTAGGGATTAGAGGTGCAAAATTAAACAGTTGTTTGTTGCCGATTTTCTTATGAAAATGATGTAGAGTATCATCTAAAAGCAGAAAAACTAAGCACAATATTTAATAGCAATTAACAACTATCTTTAAGAAAATCTCTGAGGAAAAACCAACCTCAAATGACGCGTCATTATCTACGGATAGAGTCAATCTGTTTACTATAGGCTGTAAAGAGCTAATGCTCTTTTAAGAAAATCACCCTGACATTACCTACTAGAAGGCTTGAGGTCAATACAAACTGTCATGTGTGTCAGAGCGATTTCACATCACGCGATAGCGTTGTCACTTATCGGACTGGAAACGCTTTTATGTCATCGGCACTAATGCGTTTTCCCATTAACCAATCCGATATCCGTCATCGCGCCGATAATGACTAAGACAAGGTACCTATATGTTATACTTTAAACGAGAAAATCTTGTATAAATATAATCGTAATCTCGGCAATGGCTGCAAGTATTTAGATGAAATTTAGTATGCAGAGAGTTTTGGGGAAGACAAATCAGTCTAGCAAGGTTTTATCCCTGGGAAACTGCATATTTTTAAGTTATATAATATGTTTTTTCATTCGTCGTGCAACAATATACCAATAATTTAAAATCTATAATATCAGTCCGATTGGCAATTTGGTTAAAAAAAGCGTTGTTGGGAATGTGGTGGGTTCGAACCTCGTTTCTCATGTCTTTGGTAATTGGCACCTGACGCCCGGCGCGATAAGTGATATCGTATCGCGTAATGTGAAAACGCTCTTTCGCGCTGTTGCATTGAAAATTTTAAGAAAATTAATTGTTTTCAAAGATCTAGAGTTTTTATATTTATTAATTACATTATATAATACATATTACATTATATATATTAGAATGTCTGTGCATTCGGGACAGTGGTATATCTAACAGTTAAAAAAGAACTCCGCGATTATCGTGTTTGTATATAATATACCTATATGAACGTGAAATAGTCCAGTGACTTAAAGCTTGGATCTCGACTTTAGAGGTTGTGGGTTCGATTCCCGTGTTGGAATAACAAAAATGTTGATTTCAAGTCTGGTTAGGACAATGCAGGACGATCAGTGATCACCTGATTGTAAAAAGCATTTAAAAAGTAGGTCCTGTGCGCTCTCGTCAAGCGTCTGGTTACCAGCCAGCCAGCCGCCGCCGCCGAAATCGGTATGGGAGCTATTATTATTATTTACAATTGATGTAGAAAAACGTGGGTCAAAATTACAATACTAGATTATATTAAACTTTCATAGAGGAACATAACTGTCGTGTTCTACATGAGGCCAAGTAGGCATTTACAAATTTAAGCAAAAAGGGTCATTGTGATGGGTAATTATTATGTTTTGACATGGCATATTTTATAGGTATGTCAATAACAACTATGTGCAATGTGTGTGGATATATTATGGAGGACTAGCTTTTTCCCACGGCTCCGCCCGCGTAAATACTGTATCCCACGGGAATACTGTTCTTTATCGGGATAATAATTTAATATAATACGAGTAGTATAATTCTATAATAGTGTTAATTCAGAGCTTAAACTACTACCATACCAAATTTCATCAAAATCCGTAAATTAGTTTTGGCATGAAAGAGTAACAAACATCCACCTATCCAACCATCCATCCATATATTCTCACAAACTTTGACATTTATAACAGTAGTAGGATGATGGCAAACTTGGATATAACAGTTGGAAAAAATATGTTATTGATTGTACTGTAGGTTCTTGGTGGAAATTCATGTTTCACAGTAATAACACACAGGACTTCTTGCACTATTTCCACTTTAATAAGTATTTTACATTAATTTTAATATATTACACGACCGGTTTCGACAAAGTCATCATCAAGGGTAGATTAAAATTTAAAAAAAAAATTGTAAATATTGTGCAAAGGGTTGTCAGCATCATGAAATTTTTACAATTTTGTGCAACGTAATTTAAATTTTTATACCAACTTATTCTATTTTCTACTGTATATCACAAATTAATATTAATATAAAATGTTTTAATTTTTTTTATGACATGTTTTAATTTCATATAATTTATTTGCCATTATTTATAATATCTTAGATTCTTATGTATTAAGGACATTTTAATTTAATTGAATCATTGATGATAGTAGTATTTTTAATTTTATATTCTGACATCCATTCTATATAATTACATAATTCTATGACATTACAAATCAATAAGTTATTAATTTATCAATCTAATGTGTTATTTTATATTAATATTAATTTGTGATATACAGTAGAAAATAGAATAAGTTGGTATAAAAATTTAAATTACGTTGCACAAAATTGTAAAAATTTCATGATGCTGACAACCCTTTGCACAATGTTTACAATTTTTTTAAATTTTTTAATCTACCTACACCTGATGATGACTTTGTCGAAACCGGTCGTTTATATATATAATATATTAAAATTAATGTAAAATACTTATTAAAGTGGAAATAGTGCAAGAAGTCCTGTGTGTTATTACTGTGAGTTGGAAAAAAGGTTGAATATATCAATTTTGGCAGAATGAGTATGGAAATGTATAAGAGTATCATTTAACTTTTAGGTAGTCGGTATACGAGTACCGGGTTGCAAACATGTTATTTTACGATTTATTGTATACTAGCTGTTGACCGCGGCTCCGCCCGCGTAAATATAGTATCCCACGGGAACTCTGTACTTTTTAAGTAACTGTAAAAAATAGCATATGTTCTAATCCAGAGTCAAGCTACTACCATACCAAATTTCATCAAAATGCGTCCAGTAGTTACTGCGTGAAAGAGTAACAAACATCCATCCATCCTCACAAACTTTCACATTTATAATATTTGTAGGATGGTGTGATTACATAAAACATATACACAGTATTGCACATTCGTGTAAAATATTTTTGTTTTTCTCTGTACTTGTTCATATTACATAACGTACCGCCTACGAACGCCTAGGTAGTAGGCACATTGACATTTAACGTGAGAGTCAGTATTACTTATTCTAACGTAATATTCGACACGAAAACAATGGTCAATACTCAATAGTTAATCCATTATAATTGTTTCTCGAAACATTACTTACGGACTTAAGGAAATCTAGCAATAAGTTGAACAATCACGTAGAGTTTTTTGTAGAATAGCAAACTTGAAGGCTCAAGCACTTGAATGAAAATGTACCTTACGAGTTCAAGCTCTATATAAAATTTTGCGATGTAATTGAAATTATAATAATACCAACGCACCGATCAAAACACCATTTACTTTTTAACCGACTTCCAAAAAAGGAGGTGGTTATACGTTCGGCTGTATATATATTTTTTAGTTATACAAAATATTAGGTAATGCCGTTGTTCTATATTAAGACCAAAAATACAATACGAATCTCTTTGCCATTCATAAATTAAAATCACTTTGGCTCCGGTTAATTTTCCCTAAACGATGTTTTGACCTTTCCATTTTAAATAAAATAAAATTGATAAGATTTTATTCAGTAAATGAATTGCAAAGCAACTGACATCAATAGACTTACTTGTCTATTGATGTCTAACAACAATTAATTACAGAGATAAAAATTGACAGTAAATTGATGCCATTACTATTTGTTATGTAGGTAAAGCAAAATTTGCCGACTGAAGATTTATTTTGCGTTTGTTGTTGGCGGATATTCAAATGTCATAGGTTAGAACTGAAACAAGTTACGTCTCTTCCTTGTTATAATTACTAAGTTACTATAGTCTATTCGCCTTAAGAATGCAGTGAATGATGCGTACTAATCTCAAAATTTACAAATGTCGCATTATCAGTGTTCACATTAATCTCTCATAACATACTGCATCATTATTTGGGGAGGCTGTGTAAAAACGAAATTAATACATCTCGAGAGTACTCAGAGAAGCATACTAAAGGTCGGATGGAAACTGCATATTCTATACTCTACAACCGAGCTATATAGTGATTGTAGCGTCTTGACAGTACGTCAACTTTACATTTTACACACCGTCCTAGAAATGCATCACTCTTGTAAATACAAAATTAGTCCCATATCCGATTACCACCGCAGGACATATAAAGTTTGAGCAACTTTTCGTTATAATTTGCCCAAGCCAGCTTTGCCTAAAATTCTACTGTTTTACGGGAGGATTTTTATACAAAAAAATCAACAAGCTTCTATCTATTTATAACCTCAACAAAAAACAGTGCAAGCGAAAAATGGAAAGTTGGCTCAAGACTCTTGACTACACTAACTCTGAGAAGATCTTAATCAAATCAGGATAAGTGACGGTTATATTATAATACTATAATATCTAGCGGACATACCACCTAAACTCGCCTATCACACAGGCACCCTAGCAGAATAGAACTCAACTGAACACACACACACATACACACACCACCGCACACATACATTTATACAAGCACTAACATTACAAATAACCTAACCTATAAGCTTAAATACTTTATTTTCCTTGAATTTTATTTATAAAATTTGTTTTTTTTTCTCTACACATTTAACTTGTTACTGCTTACTTAGTTATAATAATATATGTCAGGGAGGTACCTCCCGTACCTGGTGATCTGTAACACAGGTTACATCCTAGCTCAGACACCATTCTCTCATCACAATAATATATTCTTTCATAAGAAAATGCTTATTATATAAAATGTACTGTGTGTAGAGAATAAATAAAATTTGAATTTGAATCAAAGTAAAAATGTTGACATATGCAAGCATGATTCACTGCATTCTTAACGCAATTAGACTAAAGATAATAAAATAGGTATTCTACTGGAGAATACAATAGGTACTTAATTAGTAATTAGAATAAAATTAAGTTACGAATGGATATTATGAATTTTAAAATTCCAGTATTCGAAAATGTAAAAATGTAGAGCAAAATGCAAAGTGTTTAATAACGTACTCTTCGAGTACAATTTCAAAAGACTATGATGTAAAGTAAGATGTAAAAACTTAATGCAATGAACACTGATAAAAAAACTGCCATCTTAAGGTTCACCGGAACAAACACCTAAACAAGTGTAAGACCTTTGACTACAGTTAGCGCGTAGTATTATTGACACGGTAGTTTCAAAGCCAAACGATTTAATAAATTCTAATAAATAATGCCAGTTCTTAGTTCCTCATATTTTTGCGATATTGTCAGAAAATATAAAAAAAATTATACAAAGACTCGTCAAAATATAATCAACATGTAAATATTTACATGTTGATTGTATTTTGACGAGTCGGGACGTCAACGAGAAAGACATGACGGTGCCGAAGTAGCGCAAACATTTACTATAGCCGTCTGTCCACCGCACGCCCGTCCCGTCAATCTAATCTGGACCAGAAATAATCTCGTTCTCGTTGGCGTCCCGTTGACGGTGGCGGTGGACAAACGGCCTTACTTGTATGTTATACATTTTTCTAAAGACATACTTTTGTATGATAGAGTAGGCAACTTACGATATGAATTAATATAATATTATCGTTATCAAAATATTAGAATAATAGTCTAATCGACAGATATATTTTCGTATCGTAGAGATAGGCACTAGTCCTACAACTATGTGTGATACCACGTAGGATTCGAAATCACATCTAAAAAATTGTGCTAGAAGTGTGTATTAGTACATAAATAATTGAAAAAGTTATAAATAACTAAAGAAGTATAATAAACTTGAAGCTATTAACAACTATCCAACATTCAACCGACTTCCAAAGTAAAAACGTACAAAAAATTATGAAACAAATCTTTTTTTCTAAATAATTCCCCTTTTAAATTCGGCGAAAATTTTAACTATTTCTCTACACAATTTTCATAATTTTGAAGTCGGTACCAGCCCAAACAATGTCCTGATAACACGATATTTTATAGAACTCACGTTTAAGTTGGCTTTGGAAGTCGGTTTATTTTTTTGTTTAAAATAATAATTATTTCCTTTTTAGTTTCCATATTTATTATATTATTATTAGCACATTTTAAGAAAGTTTAAATTTGCGTTCGAATGTATTATTGAATACGCGACAAGCTTCTACTAGGTAATGTATATAAGATGATGATGATTACTGTAAGTTACATAATGGCATATGATTGCAGTTCTTTAAACAATGCCGAAATTTCCAAACGCGTATTTTAAGACTGAGGAGTTCTATTCAGTGCTTTTGCATTCAGGTATACACCATTGGCACAAAATTTTACTTTTTTGTTGCATATGCTTGATTTACTTCACAAAAGTCAAATCCTTATAGATGTCCCTATAAATGTTTAAAGGAGTTCCCTCCCTCGATTCCTCATCAATGCCATCATCAGGTCTCCACATTGGTGATTAAAGATCCAATTTCGAATTATTATTCCCTTTACAAAAATAAAATGATTTTGCAAATAGGTCCACAAACAGCAGAGTAATGTTCAAAGATATCCGTGTCGGTGTAAAATGCTATGAGAAGTACGTACTATATCATCATAATGTGACAATGTATGGTGTGATGATGATGTTTACTGTAATTGACATAGTGTCATATGCTTGCAGTTCTTTAAACAACGCCGAAATCCCCAAACATGTATCTATAAGGAGTCAGGAGTTCTGTTCAGTTCTTCTGGATCCAGGGTATACCTTGGTGCAAAATCTTACTTTTTGGTAGCATCTGCTTAGGTTACTTCAGAAAAAGTCAAAATCACTATATATGTCCATATAAATATGTCCATCTTTTTTTTGGAAGTCGGTTAAAAACGAGCGAGCCTTACAGTAGTCGCATATGATGTGTAACATTTTATGAAAATATTTCAAAAAAGCACAATTATCAGTACGTTTTTCTTAAATGATAAAAAAAATACGGAAACTTTCCACTAAGCAGTGACAGAAATCAACATCAAAATTTTAAAAAAGCTAAGTACTGAAATATTTTAGTAAAATCTGACGACCAACTCTTCCACCGCGCGCTCATTCGTCAAATCAAATTCCGCGACTTCCTGTTACACACTTCCGTCCCATTTCACGAAATCACTCCCACATATTGCAAGAAAGCGAGAGTTAAGTCTGCGATGATATATGTCTATCTCTTAGGGATAACCCACAATAACCATTTTTATCCTTTACTTTTTACGGGAAATAATGGCTTATTTACGAAGCGATTTTAAGCAATACAGCATGAATCCCTATCCAATTAAGCTTAAATACATTGTGCATTTAATATATATCAATATGGCCCTTTACAACATGTAATTTAAATGAATATTTTCGAAGATATTACAGATTAAAAATGCAGGGAATTACTTAATAAAACTAGTCGCCCGTACTCAGTTCATGCTTATTATTGTATGGTATTTTCAGAAGCTATTTAGACGGATACAGTATGATCCTCATCAAATTAAATACGTTACTCACTTTAAGCAATTTATACACATTATAACAGCCCTTTAAAGTTTAAACCATAGTTTAAATTAATATCTTATATTTACAAGATATCGTAAAATTTATATTCAAGCGCTAAAAATATATGTATATCAAGCGCTCTCGCACGTCGCGTCGAGGTCCCGTATTTACCCATTGAGTACGAAACCCTAAAACATTTTCAATATTGTATACAGAAAGAAGTATATCGCAGTGAGTAGAGTTTTTTTTGCTGAAGAAGTGCTATTCCACGCGGGCACAGCCGCGGGCAAAAGCTAGTAAATTATAAAAAAGATTATCACATTCATGAAAAGTACAGTAAAAATTAGATTTAACAAAATCAAGAAAAGTGCGGTACGGTTCGCGGACTGTGAAGTTCCGTAGCTAATTCATAATTTTTTACATGCCTGTATTGTCTATTGTGATGTCTCTACTAGGAAGGTCACTGTAGGTGTTCTAACAGTAGCTAGACTGCGACATCGTTGACCATTATAAGGTCACCACTCCAGAAGCCCAATTCTCGTATTTAAAAGTAGACTTTCATTTTACTTTGATTGTATTATAAGTGAAGCGACTTGGTATCATAAACTGACTTTGTGAAGCTAGGACCAATCAAGACACGTTTGACACTATATTAACGTTTACGAGAATACCGGTTTAGCAGTTTAAGCGTATCGGGACTTGATTGTAATTGTATTATTTAAGGTTTTATTTAGCAGAATTGACCCTCAGAAGTAAAGGTCAATTAAAGTGTGTTCGTGTTAGTCATTTTAGACACGTTTTTGTCAAGTTTTCATTGCACGGAAGCCCATAAAGATAAGTTAGCATGCAAGTGTCTTAGTTGGCGACACGTAGTGGCTCTATAGTCTACGGGCTTGCGCCATAGTGTTTATAGCCGAGTTGTGAAATCCCACTAACAAGTATTAATAATGACAAGAATACAATATACCTGGCCTCGGTGGAGACACTAATTTTGAGCTTTACTAATGGTCCATGCATGTGTGGATTATGGGCACAATGATATAGCCTGTGAAGTCAGCGAACATTAATATTGACTGTACAATTCAGTTTCAAGTTCCTTCACATAGCTTGGACGCTGTACAAAATTCCGTGATTGTTAAGACTTTTATAATATATACCTTCGACTGTATTATTTTCAAAAGAAGCAAATACCGGAGGCCCAAGGGCGGTTGGGATTTGAAGGACCAGGAACGCAATTGTCCATGGGCGTCAGATCGCTTACCATTAGGCGATACGTCGGCTCGTTCTTCGTCCATTTCTTAAAAATACTTACTATTGCTTAGTACCTCGTACCCGAAGACTAACCCAATGCTGCAAAACCAAACCAACTGTTTGAGAACTCTTGCCCTTTCACATCGTCCTTATACCCTATAATGTAAAATGCAGGTATATTGCAACCCAGATAGATGTTAGATCAGTAAGGCCAGTGGGTTGGTCGTATCCCCTGCACCTTTCAAGTTATATAAGTCGTTAATTGCGTGCAAGTATCAAGATCTTGCAATGATTTCAGAAATGAAACATCCATATTATTTTATAACAATGTGATTAAAATGTTTTAAAACAATTCTATCGAATATCTGTAAAACAATAATAAAATCAATTATAAGTTTTAATATTAATTCAGAATGGTAGTGAATTTGTTAACCGATTACGTCTGTGAAGGAAAAATTGCAAGTTCTTTTTATTAGTTGAATAGTTAGGTTTAAACAATGTAATATAAGAAGCCGGGCCGATCGTAGACCGTAGTGATGCGCCAGATCAAAAGTCGTAAACCTTAACGAAATCCACAGTATTTTTCAGATGTGCAAGACTTACAGCAACGAATACGAAATGACTATAAATTTGTTTTTGTTATACAATGTTGGTTCGTCAGTAAATCCCGACAAACAGGTTTACTTGAAGATGTACCACTTCTATTTAACATTGAAGTCTGCCTGTTTTTAAACCACTACAACAATGCATCCGTGTTTTTAGCTTTTAAATTTTAATACCTACGTTTAACGTCTAGCTACTGAGAGAGCTACTGAGAATATTTTGCATAAGATAAATTTTAATCATCGGTATTTAATTCTTCGATTATGATAGCCTTAATAATAATACAGAGATAAAAAATATCCACTGCCGAACATATGGGTATATGCCTCCTTTTTGCAAGTCGAATTTAATTAATAAATTTTCTATGTTTTAAAGTAAACCCATAGACAAACATTTTATTGCTGTCGACTCTGGGGTTTTTTGTGTGAATTTTGGACCAAATCCTTTCGATTTGAAATTTAAAACTGCGATGGAGATTTGTGGACGGATGTAGTATTATAGGTTTTTAAGTGATTAAAACGGTTGAGAAACGATGCTTGAAAAAAAGGCAATTAGTACGGAAATAAATTATTTGTTTAGCAACACTGGGACTTGGGAGATTACTTTAATTATTTTGGTTAGGTTTATATTTGGTTTTATGCAACAACAGGTGTTGCGCAGATTTCCAAATAACGAAAAAGCGCCATAGTAACTATAGACTTTATTACGAGAAAAAATAGAGTGGCAGTAGACCTCTATAAGGAAGTTCCTTGGCTGTTGCCTGAATTCATCGAAATCTTTAATTTATAGATTACTAGCTTTTGCCCACGGCTCCGCCCGGGTAAATACAGTATCCCACGGGAACACTGAACTTAATCCAGAGCTTAAACTACTACCATAACAAATTTCATCGAAATCTATTTAGTAGTTTTCTGCGTGAAAGAGTAACAAACATCCATCCATCCATCTATCCATTCTCACAAAGTCTCACATTTATAATAGTAGTAGGATTTTTGCTGACTGTTTAATACATTATATTATACTATAATTTATACTATAATTTATACAAAATATGTATGTAGTCCATATCACGTCAATGTCCCATGTTGTCGACAGCTGACATGCTGACAGTACAACATCTATGTGCTCAAAACTGAACTGTCATCTTCCTAACACGTCCTGCCTACTGCTTTGTAATGCATTTTAAGCAGTGAAAGCCACAAGTTGTGTGAGCATTCTCGCGTTCCAAGATGAAAGAATTATGTAATGACATTTCGTTTCGTTTAACAATTCAACTGACTTATCCAACAACCTTATGACTGTAGTGTTGGCTGTGTCATTTGCAATTCGAAAATCTTATTTATTAATAGCGTTTACACAAAGGATGTAGATAAAGAAAACTTAATCCCACGAAAAATGGAAATTTTCGTGGGTGTGTGTGTGTGAGTGATACCAAAATATGACTCGCACTGTCAAAAGCTATCAGATCTCATGTAAAACCAAGCTTCTGACTCTAGCAAACTTCTAACTCAACACGCCTTAGCTCTACAAGACTAACTTCACAAACTCTACATCTTAGTCAAGTTATGTGGCCTGGCCATTTCGCTACCTAACCTATGCAATCAAATGCTTAATTAATCCGCTACTGAGAACATATTTTGAGAGAAAAAAAGAAAATTTTGTTCATCTGGTAGAATCTAAACCCAAGTTATGAGGGTAAAAAAAATCGACGAAACGCTTCGAGAAAAGATGGTCTGGTAGTGCCCTTGCACTTCGCTTAGATCTTCTTGGCGGGGGCACTGCTGTGCCCCCAGATAAAAAGGGTATGGAGATCAGTAGGTAGACTAGATACTGGTGAGTTCTAAATTAGATGTCATCGTTCGAAGGTTTTAATTTCCCTTTAACTAATTGTACGCACCTATTGTTACATATAACTATTTAGGCATCTGTGGGGCAAGCAGGAACAATTGACAATTACGTATTCGCAACGTTATCGAAAGAGAACTGTATAAAAATTATGACAGCGCCCATAAAATTGACGTTCGATAACGTACGAATACATGCTTGTAAACTTTTACAGGTGCTCAGGCTACTGTGCCTATACGAAATAAGACACAAGCCACGCTGGTAGTGCCGTCCTTGTAAAGAAAATTTTAAAATGCATAACTTTACTTTGTTAAATAATAGGATTATCCGAGCCTTAAGTATCGATTGTTCGCGTGCGCTTCGTTCGGAAATTCTATTAGACTCATAGATGTATTATATTCAAAAGAGGATTAGACTCATATTTCAATGTCAATGTTAATAAAAGGTTTAGAATAATCGTGTCATCTTTTTTTAGTATCTCATCTCGAATTATTACATAAACGTGGCGCAGTTGACCTTGTTTTGTGAGTTCTGGCTGACCTTACCGTCGGTTTGGTCATTTCGGTTGCACGTAATCGCGCGTCGAATAATTCATTATTGCTACGTAAAAACACAAAAATATGTATCAAAAGTTATGAGTTACGAAATCAAATTAAGCCATCCTGGAATGCAATCTAGAAACTCAATTTATGACCTGTAAGAATATTTACAAATAATTACCCATATGATTGCCAATTAAATATTTGCTAACTCGAAAATCGTAAGTTGCATTACTTTTATAGACGTTGCATTTGTTTTTTTTAAATTATTTTGTAATGATTCACGCAACATAATCATCAATCTGTTTATATAACCTATAATCGTTCTACCTAATGAGTTTGATAATAATCACAACTAATTAAAGACAGCTATGCTGTTTTCTTTCTTAATTCATAATTTACGATTCAATTTCTTTTATATGTATCTTTGGGCGTGGTAGGTAATAATAGGGGACTTTTAAGGTTGTTTATGCTATAAAAGAACCTAATCCATAATATCTAAGAAATAGGCTTAAATAATAGTCCATACTATTTAATACAGATAAGATCCGTTTGGAAACACACGGCATTGCGACAGAGTTCATTCTGCAGACGTTTACATATTAGCAGAAATGCGAGAGAATGCATACAGTTATGAAAGGGACGTCATCCTCGCGAATTGATTTCGTTACCTAGTTATGGCATATTCACGATACAAAGGCACATATTATATTGGTACTTTTTTTTGGAGTAATGAGTTAATAAAGAATGAAAGAATTAGAAGTCCTAACTTAATTTTTTTTCGATAGACAATCGTTTTTGCTTTGCCCAAAATTGTCTACTCAAAAGGCTTATTATGTTTCATATCTTAATTAATGTAATGACAACATTAATAATGACAAGACATCTAGACATGATCAGAAAATACTATGTAAAAGCCCAAACCTGAAGGTTCGTTAGTTTCTCCGTAAAGTGTACCACAAAAGTGCATAGATTGTGCAATTTGATAGGGGTCGCTTTGTTCGCCCTGATGATAATATAGACTAGCGGCCCGTTTCAATGACCTATGTACCAACAACTATTTGTTAAATCGTCAATTTTGTATAGCAAAAAATCGGCAAATGATTGAATGACGACGTTTTTAACAAATAGTTAATGATATATAGGTTATTGAAACCATCCGTAAATCAATCCTAATAAACCTGCCTACATAATTTTCTATTTAGTTTACATAGGTTTATCATATTTATTAATTAAATATTAAGCTAGATTAATAATTTAATTATTCTCTTTAATGATACCATCCATAACTGATAACCACATTTAGAACTAATGCGTCAATCCGTCGCAATTCGTTAATGATTCGTGTTTCCGGTTACAAAACTAGTGTGAATTGTTAATAATAAATTAATAAATTTATTATACCGGATATTTAGTCATGATGTAAAGAAATTAAATTTGGTTACGTTTTATGTATGCCTGCTATAACTTCAAAATTGCGTGTTACATAGTCTTTTAAAATTGCATGTTTCTCTAGCCTGTGATAAAAACCTTTATCTGAAAAGGATTGAATTAAAATAACCAAATAAAATATTTATGTCGATAATAAAAACTTTAGTATACACTATAATACTAGGTATTAAAAAATATCACGTAGGACTTATAATGAAATAGTAGGCACTAGGTATATTATACAATTCCCTATTACTCATCAAGTAAGCTGTAGTTAAATTAACTGCACTTAGGAGCTGTTTCACAATCTTACTACTATTATGGATGTAAATGTTTGTGAGGATGGATGTTTGTTAATATGCGACTCACAAACTACTGAACAGATTTTTATGAAAAATTAATTATGGTAGTAGTTTAATATATGTAATCCAGAGCTACACAAAGGCTTCTTTATTTCCAAAAAAGAACAGTGTTACCGTGGGTTACTGTATTTACACGGCGGAGCCCCGGACAAAAGCAAGTCTTCTCGGATAGCTTCTGAAGCTATGTCGCTACTAACTTTATACTGAACGACAGAGACAAAACATCCAAATAAGCTATCTGATGCTTATCAGTAGTGAAAAAGTAAGGTCATTAGGGATAGAGACAGTGATAGATATAGCGTTACTACTGTGCGTTAGTACTTAATGAGCTCCGGCCTTAGCAACAGTAACACCCAGTAATCATAGGCTGACAGCTGACAGAAGTATACTTTGTATAAATTTCTTCCTAGGGATCCATTCACACCGTAACGAAACGATACGTAACGTAGCTATTCAAAATTTAACTTTATTCATCACACAAAAAGATAATTTCATTGTAAAGGTTCGAATGTCAGTGTGCAACGCGCTCCACAGCGCATGTGTAGTGTATGACTGACATATGAAACGTGTATCGCGCTGCGTTGCGTCATTACGTCACGTATCGACGCTGTGTGAACTGACTCTAAAACTTAAAAGAGCCATAACACGTAGAACTAAAATTGTAAGTAAAGCCACAGATTAAATAAAGGGGAAGAAATAAACAGCTACAAAGTTAGATTTCGATTTGATTGCACTACTACAAGCAAACGATCTGTCCACGATTGTGTGGAAAAATTGTGGGCCGTTGAAAGAGACGTCAAAATATATATATTCTGTAGTACAGCCGTATGTAAATATTTTTACTCCGTGGTACAGCTGCAACTATTATCGCGAGATTGGGGGACCAAAGGGCTTTCTAGAAAGTTTGTAATGAAACTTGGTTGTAAAATGCATCTTGATAGCGTAATCGGAGAAATATATTTGTGTTCACGGAGCCAGCACCTCTGACCCTTCACGTAGTTACATATTGAGTTTATAGCGGTCGCCGATTTAATAAATTAAATGATCTCTATGAATCACGATGATGTAACTATTTGCATATTCACGTTCATATTCTGTCGGTGGTAAAACGCGAGCAATTATCTCGTCTTAACGATGTCCAACCAATCATATATATTTTGACGTGAGAACATAATTTGGAATTTTAGGATGAAGGACGATTTGTATCTTTTGTACATCTAGAGATCACTAGGAAGTATGAATACTTGTACGAACCCATTCTAAGTTCAATGGATTATAAATTAACTTGGCCCTAAAGTTTTCGTGAAGAAACGCGGACTATAAGGTCTAGTTATTTAGTCCAAAATTTGGTTGGGTCAGTACTAAAACTTAGGCCTTTTCATCTGTTATTGGATGATTTATACATTATTCTCCGGGCGAAGTAAGCACTCTTGAAATGCTGTAGTACCTGAGATAGTCGGTTTTAAATGTCGTATGGTTGCCCAAGCACACACGCCATACGGATTCTCACAACACAGTCAGCCTAGTTCAGAGGAATGACTGGTCAATACGTCTGGGGCCAACCATGTGCGGGTTTCCTCAAAATGTTTTCCTTCGCCGTTAGAGTGTGCGTATAATGTACTTGAGATATGAAAAAGTCTGGACAATCTGGGAATCAAACCTGCACTCTCTCGAGGGCGAATCAAACGGTCTACCCACTAGGCCACGAAGCTCTTGGGCTACTAAATGCGATAGATAAAGGAAAGTATTAGGTGAACTTAGGTATAAGTGAAAGTGTAGCTCCCTGCAACTCGTTCCTTAGTAATTACTCAAAAGGTTGGCCCCCCTGTCGGTCGTAGCCAACTAGATGCTTCTGTCGTGACCACCGATATCCGGACAACTTTCCTTATCATTGCTAGCAGTTGCTACCTAATTACAAAACAGTTGGCCCCCCTGCGTGGGTCGCGGCCAACTAGATGCTCCTGTTGTGACCAACAATGTCCGGGTACTTTCCTTATCATTGCTGGGAGTTGGTAATTACTCAACAGTTGCCCCTCCTGCGTGGGTAGTGGCCTACAGTAATCAGTTTGCTAAATTAAAAAGTTACAGGACTCGAAAGGACAAAAAGCAACGATTTTTTTGCTATGATTGAAAAACGAAAATTACTGTCCAAATCCTTATATTATTTGTGACATTTTTTGTTATGAGAATGATATACATAAGAGCAGCATTTAAGTTAGTAAAATCAATTTTGTATTTATCTTCATACATTTTCAACTGCTGTGACGTCACTCGTGCATAGTTTTTTGATGACTGTATTTCCTCAATGGTTGGTCGTAGAAATGCAAAGACATTGCAAAGACAATATTTTCTGGCTTATATATGTATTATTCCTAAAGCGAATAAAAAAAACTATGCATTTTCCCCATTACTCAACAGTTGCCCCTCCTGCGTGGCCACGGCCCGTACGACGTACCTGTTGTATAACCCATTAATTAGGGATTTATTCAATACGCTTCCTTGTCCTTATTAATAGTCGTCTTTATGTTAGCTCTATCTGGTTTTTATGTTGTACCGTTCAATAGATATTGGTTTTGTAATGATAGTGAATTATGTTTAGATATTTCTATAAAGTGGTCAGATATATTAGCGAAATTTTATATCTTTAGAATGTCTTGAAAGTGGGACATCTGCCTTTAGGATATTACTAATTTTGTAGATTCCAGTCAATAATTACTGATTAATGATTTTTATAGAAATAAGCATAAAAGTAAACAGGCATTAGACAATGGGCGCGCGACGCTACAAAAGACATCAACGCGCGCACGAGCAATTATTTAATGCTATTCTATTTTTTTTAATAAACTTTCGTGGTTTTATTTGTGGTTTTATTCTTTTAGAATATATACTGATTTAAGAATATATAAAATACTAATTTATATATTTTTTTAAATTAGCATATATAATACAAATAAAGCGTGTTTATTTCTTTTTAATGAGTGCCATTGTATTTATAATTTCAAATAAGTATTTAAAAAAAAATATGTTAAATGTATTTCAGGAAAACCTGGCATCGATTATCCTCTGCTGGGCGCAGTGCCGTACACGAACTTCTACTGCGATGAGCAGCCGTACCCTGGGTTCTTCGCCGACATGGAGACACGTTGTCAAGGTATACCTAATAATCAAAAGTTTAAAACTGTAACCCGACTAAGCAAATTATATTATAGCCTATGTTACCCGGGCGAATTATGAATCTATTGACACCTCATTCGTTAAAATCGGATCAGTAGTTTAGGCGCTGCGTTGGAACAAACATACATACATAGACTGCCTGATTTTGGCACCCCTTCGTCGGGTGTCCGGTAAATACCTAATTGAAATTGCCAAGTTATGTGGTAAAATATCTCGAAAAATGTGTATTTTTATCCGTTAATTATTATGTGCTTCGAAGATATCGTGGAACATAAAATCTTGTTGCATCCGTAAACATTAGGTTTTTTATTTATTTTCAAAATATTTATAAGGTCATACAGGTAGAATAATTATAGGTACAAATGCGTCATCTATATACTTAAGTCATTTTGTTTTAATTACAGTAGATTAGGAAAGGTTAATGAAGATAATGAAAAAGAAAAACGTCGTCCGTAGGTTAAAGCTTAAAATTCATTATAAGGAGCTTATAACAGGAGGAATTGATTCAGATACTTCTGTAACTAATTCTCTTAAAGCGATGACTTACTAGTCAGAACTGACACAGTGTAGAAAATATGTAATATACTTACGTACACTGTACAGAGAAACTGTTCATAGAACTATCCAAAACGATACAAATAAAAAAAACTGCATGCCACAAAATCAAATAGAAAGCTAACTATGCTCTTTCTTTAATCTGCGCTACTGATTCGACTTAATACGAGTGCATGGAACATACACCATAGAGCATAGTAATTATACAGTAGTACACTTACGGGCAGACAATCAACGTCGCCCTTGTGTTGCGACAGTAAGGTCGGGGGACAGACACTGATTGCTTTGTGCTTATCTGCTTATCCCGTCCTCGTGCACGGTGAAGCCTACTGTGATGGCGAGTGGGTGTGCCAAGTCTTACCTACAAAAATCGGATGCGGTTTGTTTTTTTGAAATTTGAAATTGTCAAGTCATTACTTCGAATTGGCGAGTGCCTTCAAGTGTAATTTTGACGGTTGTTGCGAGCATACGACCCAAAAATTTTTGCATTTTAAAAGCATTAAAGATTGTCGAAATAATAATTACTTCTAATAGCTGACTGATATATGTTTGTAATTTGAACCCTTTGTTTCCTGCAGAAGAGCTGTAGTAGACTCTTAAACTATAGAGAAGTTAAATACCTACTTTGCTCAATGATGAATGAAGTATGGTGCTAGATGACGAGTACATGTAGTTCACCCTTAAACCTACAGAAGTTAAGTAGAGGCTCAATGATGTACACCTGTGGTTGAGCCTTAAACCTACAGATGTAAAGTACGGTAGTCAATCTGTGGTTACTTGGCTCAGTGATTGCATTTGCAGTGCAACCTCCTGTCACGAACGCGGCCTGCAACGGCGCATGCGATTAGCTCGTCAACTCGTCAATCATGCAACCGAATTACCAGCAAAAAATATTCAATAGGTACTAACGTGAAAATAATACATGAACGTTAAAATGTTGTTAAAAAGTAGGTGTACCTAATTCTATTAACAGCGTAGTGACTGGTACACCATATCTAATTCTACTTACTCATTGTATCGTGGCAGAAGTGAAACTTACTCATTGTAAGTTTCACTTCTGCCACGTGTAATCTTTACACGTCATGTTTTTTATTTAATTGGAAGCTAGGGTAAATATTTATACTTTTTAATTAAAAAAATCTATTATTATTATTATATTTAATAATATATATTTTTAAAATTATTAATTATTAGCTTAAATAAGAGTTTAATTTAAAACTCTTCTTTAAGCTAATACGCCCGGCGCGTATGTACCTACTTTGCACGTGCTACAGCTGGCGGGGCCGCGGACAAACGCTTAGCTGTCTTGCCAGCTTTATAAAAAAACAAATTGAAACACTTTGTCTAATAACGACAACCGCATTAAGACCAGACGCATCCGACGTATTAGAAGAAAAGAAGAGTCTTAATTTAAATTAAAGTAATATAAAGATTGAACGTAGCTTCCAATTAGGGACCGTCCACATATTACGTCACACAAAATTGCGACTTTTTGAAGTCTTAGAAGTGTCTTTGAAGAGGGTCTTACATATTTCTGAATCGCAGTATCGTTGTGTTCGATGTAAGGGTAATATAATATTCGACTGCATTATACGGTGAATAATTAATAAGCGAAATGGTGTTGCCTACTTGCCTGTTGAATGATCTCTATTGCATATCTTGATTAACATAATATTAGAATTTACATTATTATCGTTCGTTAAATCTAGAAAAAAAATTGGCGCTCGTGAAGAAAATATTTTTAATTTCAAGTGTTTTGATTACATAATAATATAATTCCAAAAATATGCTCGATTGCGAAACGGAAAAATACGTAATAAAAAAATAAGTAAAAAAAAAACATAACCCGACTACATAAAAAAGGGGTTTAAAAAGGCCGAAGCAAGAAAATAATTCAGATAGAAATCCAGAAATGCATAGGTACAAAGATGGTCAAGGTAGAGCCGTGGTCGCACCTACTTTATAAGAAACTTCTCTTAGACCTTTTTTAGGCCTTATTATTATTAACTTATTTTTTTTAGCAGTGATATTCAATTATATTCGATTAGATATAAGAATAGGAAAATTAAAATTTGTATATCACGCTTCATCTGTGTATTGGGCCATAAAGTTAAGTTGTTATGTAAGAAGTATTTAAGTAGCTTTCGACAGATGGCGTTGTATCCAAAATCGTGTCGTGACGCGTGACATGACGTGATCTAGAAAATCCGCTCTCAACGCCGCTAAAGCAGTTTCACTTCAACAATAATACATTAGATCTGATAATATTAATCATTAGATATAGAGCGGCGCGGCGGCAGCTATGGCCTACGGCTACGACCAACATTTACTGTGAGATATGAACTGCACCCTCTTCCCACTTCCCAGACACGCTCTACTTTATAGTTGTGCTGTGGTGTAGCTTCTGTCAATGATTCGCTACCTTCGATAACGTGTTGTACGTTTTAGTAGAATATATTACTGCCCTGTATTTCTTATTCATGTATTAATTAGGATTTAAGGTCAGTTCAGATGCGACACGGTGCTGCATTTTTATGAAGACAGCTATTCAAAATTGAACTTTATTCACTACCCAAAAAGATACACGTTTCATATGTCAGTCATACACTGCACATGCGCTGTCAGCGCGATGCAACTTGACATTCGGACTGTTACATTATCTACATTTTTATAACTTAACTACAATTATTGTACTATGTGTATGTTTTAAGTTATTAAAAGTAGTCTTGAAAAATTGTATCAAAGTACATATTATTATTATTACGAACATTAGTTACATCTTATTTGCATTGTAGTCACGACACTCTCACGCTAGTACTAGTAGTGCTTAAGTCTAATCGCGGTTTCGTTATAGTCTATGTGCCAGAAGTGGAGCACTGTCACGGAGGCGGGAAAGGTCACGTTTCATTGTTCCATATCGCGATTGACGTTTGATTAATGAACATTGGAAGGTCAAAGGTCCTAAAAGTTTACTTTTCTAGGCCCAAGGAGATTAGTAGTTTAAGAAACCGGCAACGAAGGACGAACTAAAAGCATAATCATTACCCTTCATTTTGGCTTCGCAATAGTCGGGTAAAAATATGCATACATCTACAAACTTGTCTTTAAGTCAACATCGTACCTATTTTCATCAAGAGTATTATCCATAGATACATTTCCTTGAAATTTTTATTTAGGTACGTAGTTATTTACATTCACGCGAAATTTCTTGAGTCTTTTTCTGAATTGTATTTTAGCACTGACCTTAAACTACACGTTGTGAATGTAATGATAATTACATAATAAAAATACAATAGCACGCCGACGTAAAATATTACTAAATACTATGGAAATAAAATTATCCGCAATTTGTGTATACCTAATAATAGGTTAATTTATTTATTTCTCTGAATTTTCTATACATATTTTTGCTCTATGGTTTCTCATATAGTTTTTGTTTATTATTATTTATTGTAATATTATTTCTTCGTTATCTTCTATTATTTTATGTAATAAATTCATATTTTATTTGTTATAATGCTATTCAATATTCTTTAAATCATTATATATAAATCAAATGTGTGATCAACCCTGACACTTAATGACTGTTTGGACATATAACATATTTTAGTACCTATAATAATAATCCAGAGCGTCTCATCTGGATTATGGATATTATATTATAATAATTTATAATAATTTATTAAATATTGAATTGGTAAAAAATTTACTGTCCTTTGACCTTTCATTTAAAACGTGTAATGTAATGATAATGTAATTAACAGAACATATTATCAGGCTTTGATGCTTTAATTATATTTTTAAACTAGCTGCCCCGTGCCCACTTCGTTGGGCGTTAAACATTTTTTGATGATGATGATGATGAGGATAAAAAGTATCCTAAGTTACGCCTTATAACATCAGCTATCTGCCAGTGTAAGTTCCGTGAAAATTGGTCCAGACGTTTCAGAGATTAGCCGGAACAAACAGACAGACAGACGGACAGACAAAAATTAAAAAAAATGATTTTTTATTGTTAATACCTTATTTAATTTCATATGCATTAAGTGAAAAGTTGTTGAAATTACCAACAGACAGTCCAATTTTATTTATTTGTATCTAAGATAAAAGATTTATTTTAAAAATGAGGTCATGGTCGGCGGATAATTGCTATTACTTTTAATTTGTAGTTTGGAAATGTTATAGTTTTATAACATTTATGACTGACAGGCATGCAAAGTATCATTATAGAGGTCTAAGTTAATTCGATAAGTTCGTGATCTACTGTTCAGCCAATCTTTGTATCGGTTACGACGGTGTGGCCATGAACTCGAGCAAACGCGGCAGCGACGCCGGCGCGCGGCGGCGATAAACGGTGGCATTTTACGCCAGGGTTTGAATGAATAGTAATTGCTATTGTTCTATTTGTGCCAGTAAATGTGTAGTGCACTGTGAAGACAACGACTAAATATTTAATACTACCTGAATTTTTCATTTTTTTAAATTTCTTGCGCCATTCCGCCCATAGTACACCTACTTAGTTTTTTTGTAAAAAACTAAAAATAGTATAGCAGAGCTATACTATTTTTATTCACATATGCTATGGTTCTCTCTGGCAATAAGCTAGATTAAATGGTAGCAACCATTCCTTCCAATCCTTGTCGGGTACAGTTTCGTAAGAAACTGCGAAATATTCGCCACAGACGCAAAGGTTTCGCTTGTAGTGTTTCGCATCGCATGGCGTTGACATGAGATCTGTCGGCACAGGGGCGGCACACTGAAACGCCGCCTGCACCCGAAGTTACGAAAATTATAATGACATTTCTTTGCGAAAAAAATGCCGTGTACTTACGTTTCGCTACCGCAGTATTTTCGCAGAACCTCGCTACGCACACGAATACGTCGGTGTACTGAGGGCGTTAATATGCAAACAAAGGTTTGAAATAGCGATATTTTTTTAGGTTTTTAATTCAATGATTATATCGGTTATTAACTTGTTACGTATAGCTATTAACATTGTGTTTCTATATTATATAGTTCCACTTATCTCCTTCTTCGTAAATACTCATACCACTCGCTGATGATGGCGCAGCCAGCGCTTTTTGTGGCCCAACGGTTGGTGGGAGCGGCCTTGTACCGCATGATAAGGATGTAGGATGCTCTAATGAATCACAAAGGTCAATTGGGTAATATCATAAAATAATACGGAAGTTAAGTTATTACAAAATGTCGATGCCGTGATGTTAACAATTTAGAATGTTTTAGGTATCTGAGTCAGGATTCAGTGACCTAATGACAAACGACTAATCCGCTTCGTATTAAAATATTTTAGTATTAACTGTGAAGCGGCAATCTCATCCCCTGGTAAGATCTCGAAGAACTTGGGTTATGGGTACCAGGCAACGGAAATATTTTTAATAATTTTATATTATACACAAATTTAAGATTTTTATTATATATACTTGCCGTTTTAATCCGAAGAACTTGTGTTATAGGTACCAGACAGGTAACACAAGTTATAGTATTATTATTATTATTATATATTTATTATATTTACCTATCAAAAGTATATTTGTCAAGTGTAACTTTCAAAGTCTTTTGAAGGTTTGGTTGGATGCTCTAAGTTTGAAGGTAACCAGCGGTAGATTCTTCATCGTCGTCATAGACGTCGATGGTAGAGATACTGCAGCTATATAAGATGTGCAACAATTAAATATTAAATAAGTAATTACAAATCAGTCAGTATCAATGTATGATGTTATTAATGTATGAAATATGATGACATTTGTATGTAGACATATTTAATATGGAATTTCCTCGTTTCACAACACAAACGGCGTCCTGTAATTATTACATTCCCTGTGATTAGCTCAACTCCTATACACATACACATAGATAGTGTAATTAGTCATTAACGTTTTTGAGACGGGAGCTCTTAGTGTGCCTTAATAAGACCAATCCTACTACTATTATAAATGTGAAAGTTTGTGAGGATGGATGGATGGATGTTTGTTATTCTTTCACGCAAAAATTACAGAACAGATGTTGATGAAATTTTGCATGTAACGTTTATTTAGGTGTATACACTTTTTGCCTCGACATGCCTCGTCTTTATTATATAATATGTCTATGCTCTAGACATTATAATGCATACTTCATAATGTCGATAAATAGTAAACTGACAGTCTGCGTGGTCTAGTGGTTAGAGCTTGGCTCTCGACTCGGAGGTCGTGGGTTCGATTCCCGTATTGGAACATCAAAAATGTTGGTTCCAAGTTTAGTTAGAACAATGCAGGCTGATCACCTGATTGTCTGTCAAGAAACATGATCTATGCGTCGGATGGGCATGTAAAAAGTCGGACCTGCTCGTGATCTCTCGCCTGTCGAGTCGGTTATTCGTCCCACTGGGTGACGAGAGTAAAGAAAGAGAGAGTGCTCTTGTGTACTGCGCGCACACGTGGGCACTATAAAATTACTTCTGCATAACTTGCCTGGTTTCAATAAAACCGCCCACCGTCATCGAAATCGGTGTGGGGGAGTTATTTTTACTTAAATAGTATACAATGTTTCTGTTTCAGCATGGCACTACTGCGACATAGACGGGCGGCAGGCGTCGTTTCTGTGTCCAAACGGCACCGTCTTCTCCCAGGGCGTGGTCTCCTGCGACTGGTGGTTCAACGTCCGCTGCTCACAATCCCCAGAACTGTATCCCCTGAACGCCCGGCTGTATAGGCGGAGGAAGAAGTCCCAGCACAGGAGCCGGCCGAAACCCCATAGAGTTATAGACAAGAAGCTTGTGGATGAGATCTTTCTGTGAAAGTGGTTGTACCTCAAGTAGTTGACTCAAGAGTGAATGAATTTCGTTACAGTATGTACGTTGCGTCAATGAATCTGATTATTGCAATATCATCATCAAATTATGTAGGTACTCTTTTTTACGAAAATTATACGAACGGAGGAGTGTGAAATTTGGCACAGTTAAAGTTTATACAGAGGAGTGCACTAATATGTTTTTATATTTAGCTTAAGAGTACATCAAATTAAGAAAGATAGCAGTGCAGTACCCAAACTAACTCAGATAAATAACGCACACTACTATGCGTTTGACTCCATTATGTCACGCGTTTGTCAATCTGGCTTTCAAATTCAATAGACAGCCTAAAGGTACATTTTTATTTTCGTATTTAAGAGACAAAAGAACCCTCATAAAGTTCAAACTAAAAAAATTTAATGAATTATGGTCGAATTTCGAATAGGCGTCCACTAGTTATTAATATTTTACCATGTCGAATGAATGAAGCATAGAGTTACGAGTATATCCTAGGCGTGATCTTTCGATAATACATATTATAATTGTCTACCGTGGATAATAATTTTACTCTTCAGAGGAAATTGAAACTTAACTAAATGGAGTAGTGAACTAAGGAAAAATTTTCATTTACTCAAGACAACAAAGTTAATATAGTACTTAGGTTTTTTTATAAGTATGCGGCCTTATGTTCGTTTATTATGTAAGTAGAAAATTTAAAACGAAAATTGTAAAAAGGAATATTTTAAAATATTAGATGCTAGTGCCATTGATGTGCCAATATTGTTTCATAAGTTTAATTCGCATCTAAATCGGTATTCGGTATACATCTATCAGATTTGAATTTTTATTTGTAATTATTTATTACAGATAAGTTTTTAGAGATATTACCAAAAAAATATGTAAAGGGTTGTCATCAAACCTGAAGGACGATTCTGCTAATTAAATCCTGCAATAATACAGTTACGATCCAGCCCCGACCTCCGACATGTTAAAACTGGTAATTTTAACCAATGGTTAACAAAATGGTATTCTCTTAAACGTCAAACCTATTTTGATTGGTCGAAACTCCAAAATTCAGTTTACGATATCAAGACGATTAATTTATAATTCACTAAAAGTTATGATGAAAGGGTCATTACGAGAATTGCGGTTCAGAGTAAACCGTAAATCAGTAATTTGTAATCAACCACCTAATACGCAGAAGAATGAAGCAACAATTTTCTACGCCCTTTCATAATTTTACAAAAAAAAAAATGAGTTACGATCAACATACTGTATATACTTAATACGGTTTTGTAAAATGATGGAAGAAAAATCATCTTCAATTCATAAGTATCTTGGTTATTTCAAGCCTGAAGTTAAAAGTTGTTATTTTTTTTTATTTAATTATGGTGCTGTGCTCTTGAATAAGGATGTTATTTTATCAATCATAAGAGTCCAAGACGTCGGACCTCGTAGTTTTTTTCTTCTTATTTAAGAATCTATTTGTAATAATATACTGTGCCACATACAACTACGCGCGCGAACGCGAATTATTCGTGTTAATACGAGTATAGCCTACATTCGTTTTTGTTAATAAACAACTTTTTAGTGTGATAACATGTATTGTTTATTTATGGCATTTTCACGGAGTATTATTTATTTATGACTTACTGCACCACATAAGCACCTGCAACACCGGGTAAATTATAAGTGCGCTCCCTATTGCTTCCAATAACCTAACTCAAGCCACAGATTAAAGAAAGCTAGATCCAGATAAACAGCTACATACTAAACTTTCGATTAGATTGCACTACTACAAGCATACGACGTGTGCACAATTCTCCTATCGCGTACACGGCAATAGTGTCAAAAATCCGACAAGATTGTGCGCCGTCGAAAGGACGTCTAAATTTTGAAATTTCGTGTTTGAGTTTTTATGTCATGTGAGATTGAGAATTGGGTATTTTCCTACATGTAAAAATTTAGTTTTTTTTTAAATAAATTAAGAAATACTTAGGTATGACAACTTGATAAAAGTAAAAAGAATTAGGATTTTATGTGTAGTTTTGTAATTATATGCATTTCTATGTCACAAAAAAGTTGAAATATTTCTTACAACATAAATGTAAAAAAGCTACATAATTAATTACAAAACAAATACAAAAATATTTACTATGGTATTTATGAACATAAACGCGCAAACTTTGGATTCATACACGTGATCGTGCAGGTGCAGGAAAATTTTTGTAATAATAATAATAATAATATAATAATATCTATGGACGCTTCACACCACGTCAATCTGGCCCCGTGCTAAGTATCAGAAGAACTTGTGTTACAGGTACCAGAAAACGGGAAGTATATTTAATACTTTTATACTATACATATATTTAAGATTTTTATTATATTATACACATATTGACCCAGTTATCCATGACCCAGGAACACAGAAAAACTTTTTGTTCCTTCGGCGGGATTCGAACCCGCGACCCCGGCTTGAGCACCAACGCGCTGAACCACTGAGCCATAGAGATCGTCGTCGTTTTGTACCTATGCATTTCTATCTGAATTATTTTCTTGTTCCGGCCTTTTTAGACCCCTTTTTTACCTAGTCGGGTTTATATAGATTTATATAGTTTTTTATTTCGTATTTTTCCGTTTCCCAATCGAACATATTTTAGGAATAATATTATTAAGTAGGTAATAAAAACACTTGAAATTAAAAATATCTTCTTTACGAGCGCCACATTTTTTTCTAGATATAACGAACGATAACAATGTAAATTCTAATATTATGTTAATCAAGAAATGCAATAGATCTCTATTTAATAATTATAATGCAGTCGAATATTATATTATCCTTACATCAAACACAACGATACGATTCAGAAATATGTAAGACCCGTATAGTGACATCTATCGAACGTAGTAAAAAAAATTCCTAATAATTTATTTCTTCTGCATGTTTTACTTAAAAACGGATGAACTGATTTTGATATAGTTTTTTTTGTTTGAAAGCTGACATAATCGAGAGTGTTCTCAGCTATAATTCATCATCATCAGCTCGTTCACTGCTTGACAATTCAGGGGTTATTAAATTTTTTTATTATCTTATGTAGTGTCTACAATAAATTATATTTATAAAATAAAATATGTTTAATGAAGGTACAATAATATATATTAATATACAAATTATATTCGCTCCGTGCGTGACTGCAGCGCCACGGCATGAATGAACTAAAGGGGGCTGTTAGAGAGCTTTACACTATGAATCTTTGATGTAAAAATTTTTATTATAAAAAAAAAACAATTTTATAAAAAAATTAAATTTTTAATCAATGAAGATTTTATGTCGTGAAGTATTTGTGTGAAATCAGCAGTGCCAAGTAAGTATTTTGAACAATACAAATGATATAAAAACTTGTATAAAAACAAAGCAAATGTGAGGTTAAATTATTGACAGATAAAAACAGAATAAAAAACTATTGGCCACAGAAAAATAATGAATTAAATTATGAAATTAAAATTAGTAGGTGTGACAATTTTAATAATTTTTATTCAAAATATAATTTATTGTAAAGAAAATTATAAAAAAATCATATGTTGAATTTTTACAAAACTATGAATGTTAATTTGAAATAATTTTTTTTATGCTAATCTATTTGTTAAAAATTTTTTAGAAACTGTCAGATGTCTACCGATTTAAATTTCATATAAAATTGTAGTTTTAGGTATTTGTTAAGTAAATAAATTTTTTTTTTTTTTTTAGATTCAAATTCATCATGGACATCATTATTAAAACAGGCTTTCAATCAATCACACATACAATTGAATTTCAACCACAAACAAAAATTAAAGGAAAAAAGCTCGTATTAGCTGACCACGTACGAGAAGTTCAAGAGTTCCGTAAAAATAATGAAAGTTATTTAATAAAATCTCGTATAATTAGGCAGGCATCAGTCCATGCAACACCCTTTAAACGTAGTAAAAAATGTCATGAATAATTATATTTTATTAAATTAGAGATATTAAAAATCAATATATTAATGAAGCTTAATTTATTATTTCAGATAAATGCATCTCGACACGTGACAGACGTGCAATGTAATAATTGTGTTTACCACCAAAGTAAAAAATGCAAACATATTGCTGCATTTTTAAATGCATTGCAAAATTTTTTCATATATTTTGATTACCCAGAAATATTAAACAGCTCCCTTTAACGCCTAAATCATCCACTGCGAGCGCTGAGATCGATCTGGCTCTCCCTAACATGGCTTCGCACTGAGCGAATAGGGTTCGGTAAAATCAACTAAGTACGGATATTTTAGACATATTATGATCTACAGCTTATTTAGAGATGAATTGATTTTACTAAACCTTATATATCTAGTCTTATATTATTAAGTAATGTTCGAAAATTGGACAACTGGGTTGTACAAATTCTACGACCGCATTTTAAACGTATATTGGTTTAATATATATATATATATATATATATATATATATATATATATATATATTATATGTATATATATTATGAAAAAAAAAACGTCAACTGAACGTCAGAGCAACAACAATATGTCTCGAAATTCTAAAATTATTTCTTAATATTTATTGCGTCATACTTGTATAAATCAATACCAATTACGTTTGGAACACTACAGAAAATTCTACAAGTAATTTTCAAGATTTGCAACGCCTGGACCCCGACTTATTTTACCGACCGGATTACTTTGGAGCAGTGAATGGCTTAGAACGGCCCAAGTTGAGTAAACGGTGTTTCCTACTTACACCCCAAATACACACTGGATGTTTTTGGACACCATAACATCGATGTACGCGGTTGGAGTAGTGAATGGACTAGGACGGCCACCATAACTTGCGATCGGAGCTGTCAACGTGAATGACCAACCAAGCCCCATTAGGAGGAGGATAGTATATTTTAGTAGTTTGCACCCCAATAGGGCCAATTTGGGTCACAAGTACTATAGTTCAAGGTTTTTTATATTAGTTAAGCAGTTTTTTAATTTTTGTCTATAGTTTATCCTATTATATAAGTTATCATTTATAGTTTATCTTTCCAACCTATGACAAGCAGCCAGGATGCAGGGACCTCCACTAATATTTCGACCGTGTCCTTTGGAAATCTGCTGCAATGCTTCCACTGTTCCCGATATTTTAAAAGCCAGCGGGGTTTGAACATCCACGTAGGCAAATACTATACTCCAATACTCATTCCCTCAATAACCAATTCACTTCCGAATCCAATCTATCAAACAAATTTCTGGCAAGAAATATCCAAATTTAAACGTTTTGTACCAGTTCTAAGACGGATCCCTAGGGGTGCCAGAGTGACTGTAGCCAAGAAGCTTGCCGAGACAATACGCCACACAGTGCTGGAGAACTCGAGGTAAGCCTGGGAAAATCTACTCACCTTTCCCTACCGATTTCTGCATATCACTAGAGATCCGCTCAACAATGCCTCCCTCACTTCAAGAATCAAAAAGAATTGTGTTTCGGACATTAACCTCAACCCAAATTTTTCTTCACATTCCTCGGTCAAACATAACATCGTGAAAACTGTAGAAAATAAAATAAGCGAAGGAGACATTAAGGGTGCAGCGCGGCTACTGTTTTCCAATGACACGGTCGCCCCCGACTGCCCAGAAACCCTCATCGCCCTGCAAAACAAACATCCATCACAATCCAATCCTTTGACAGTTTCCAATGACGCATTACCACCACTACAAACCTCGACAGATGAAGTACGCGGAGCCATCTTGTCCTTTCGTTCGGGTTCAGCTGGCGGCCTCAGCATCTGAAGGACCTCACTAGCAGTTGCTGCGGGGAGGCCGGCGAGAAGCTTCTGCATGAACTTACGAATCTGTGCAACCTGATGCTACGTGGAGGGGTCGCATCAGATATCGTAGACATTCTGTATGGAGATAACCTCTGCGCCTTGAGGAAGAGAGATGGTGGCATTCGTCCGATTGCTGTCGGCTCCACATACCGGCGCCTTACAGCCAAACTAGCTTGCAAATCGGTCACTTCCCTCGCGTTATACTTCCAGCCAAAACAGCTCGGTTTTGCCTGCAAAGGGGGTTGTGAGGCCGCCGTTCACTCTTTCAGGACAGCTATCCACAATCAAGGCGATGATGTGTTTCTGAAGGTCGATGTCAAAAACGCTTTCAACTCAGTTGACCGAGGCGCCATATTAGCCCACATTAAATCTAAAGCACCTGCCATTTCACCATTTATGCTCCAGTGTTACAACGACCCCACCAAACTCATTTACAAAGACCACCTCATCTCGTCCGAAGTGGGCTGCCAACAGGGCGACCCTCTAGGTCCAGCAATCTTCAGCCTTGCTATACACCCGGTCATCGAGCTTCTAAATTCAAAATGTAATGTTTGGTATTTGGATGATGGGACCCTTGGAAGCGATGCACCCACTGTACTATCCGACTTCTGCACTCTGATCCGCGAGTTCGAAAAAATAGGTCTGCAGCTGAACCTAGGTAAGTGCGAACTTTTTGTGCCAGACAATTGTGGGGATAGAAACGCGATTATATCCAGCTTTAAAGAAATAGCTCCACAACTGTCTGTCATTGACAAGGATTCGCTCTTCCTTTTGGGCTCACCTATTTTAGACGAATCTCTCCCGGACTTCATAGATAACAAATTACAAAACTTTAATGAAACTTTAGACCGCCTCCTCCAAATTAACTGTCACATGGCCTTTACCCTAATCCGTTTTTGCATTTTCGTACCTAAATTGACTTATGTCTTACGGTGTTGTCATCTGTGGAAGTTCCCTCAACTTCTCAAACAGTTGGATGATACCATAAGACAAACGCTCTCCACTATTTTGAATACAAATTTCGATAACCGCGCATGGAGTCAGGCAACGCTTCCAGTTAGGTTCGGTGGCCTGGGTGTTCGAAAGCCCTCTGACATATCGCTTTCGGCCTTCTTGTCCTCAGTCCACGCGAACCATAGTCTTATCTCCAAAATACTACATCACCCATCCTACTCCAATACAGTTCCCTTTCTGGACGAGGCCAAGGACGCCTGGAGCGCAACTAGTGCTTGTAGCGAATTGCCTGATAATACTTTTTCCCAAAGGCTCTGGGACAAGCCACTCTGCAGACTGGTACGGAATAATCTTCTTAATACGTCCTCCAGTCCTGTGGAGCAGGCTCGCCTCTTAGCTGCGGAGAAGTGGGAGTCGGGCCTTTGGCTACAAGCATTACCATCACCCAATATGGGCAGATTGCTGGATCAAACAGCTTTCCGGTTAGCTACTTCCCTGCGTCTTGGCACCCCCCACGTCGTCCCCCATCGCTGTGTTTGTGGTGCAAACGTGGACAGCCTCGGACACCACGGGCTGTCCTGTCAACGAAGCGCCGGCCGCATCTCCCGACATCACTGCCTGAACGATCTCATCCGTCGGGCTCTTGTCACCGCCGGAGTGCCAGCTGTGCTGGAACCCTCTGGTTTGGCGCGCGACGATGGCAAGAGACCAGACGGTATGACCCTGGTCCCTTGGAGAGTGGGCTCTAGTATGGGACGCTACTTGCGTCGATACACTTGCTCCGTCCCATGTCCAGGGCACCTCGAGTTCTGCAGGTGCGGCCGCCAATCAGGCGGAAAACCTCAGCGGCACAAATATGAGCACATTAGTGGGGATCTCATATTTGAACCGTTTGGGGTTGAAACCCTAGGTACATGGGGTCTGGGTGCGCACAAACTTTTCAGAGAAATTTCCAAAAAACTCATTGAGGCCACCCGAGACTCCAGAGCCGGCACCTACCTGGCCCAGAGAATAAGTATCGCAATCCAGCGAGGAAACTCTTTGAGCCTTCTAGGTACTCTGCCTGGTGGGGACGACCTGGGAGATTTCTTTGTTTTGTAGCATTTTATGTTTTGGAGTAGTTATTTTTTTTTTAGTACTTACCTACTTTTATAGTTTGTAAACAGCCTCAACAGTTTGTAAACAACAGTAGTTTGTAACAGCCTCCGTGGTCTAGTGGTTTAGAGCTTGGCTCTCGACTCGGTCGTGGGTTCGATTCCCGCATTGGAATAACAAAAAATCTTGTTTCCAAGTTTGGTTAGGACAATGCAGGCTGATCACCTGATTGTCTGACAAGAAAGATGATCCATGCGTCGGATGGGCATGTAAAAAGTCGGACCTGCGCCTTATATCTCACCAGTCGTGTCGGTTATTCGTCCCACTGGGTTACGAGAGTAAAGGAAGAGAGAGTGCTCTTGTGTACTGCGCACACACTTGGGCACTATAAAATAACTCCTGCGTAGCTGGCCTGGTTTCAATTAAACCGGCCACCGTCACTGAAATCAGTGTGGGGAGCTGTTATTACTAGTTTGTAAATATTTTAAATAGATTTTAGTTAATTTTAGCTTTTGACATTTTATTTAATTTATAAACATACGTACATAGTCACAAGCTTTCAAATTTTTAACCTTATATTTATTAGTATGAATTAATATCGGAAAATAATATATATACATATTTGTAATGTGCTTGCCAAGACCTTTCTTTTGATACTAAACACGTTGATTATTATCTCAGTAAAAATTTTTGACGTGGCAACGTCTTATAATTCGATGGAGCCGGCTGCACGCACGAAAAAACATGACTCATGCGGCGTTACCGGCGTTACCTCGCTAAACATGACGTTGTCACGTTCAACTATCGTCAGTAAACCGACTTTACAGACAACCGATTTTTTAGATGTTAGAATCTGAGGTCTCATTTTCAAAACACAATATTTTGAAAAAAAAATATATATAGCCTATATTACCCGCGGCATCATTACGAATCTATTGACACCTCATTTATTAAAACCGGACCAGTAGTTTAGACGCTACGAGGGAACAAACAAACATGCACACATATATATACTGGCAAATCATTACCCTTCCATTTGGCTTAGTCGTAGTCGGGTAAAAATAGCAATGCGAGAACCACAACAAGTTGCCATATTAAATACTTAGGTAAGTTTGTAAAATATTTTTATGAAATTTAGCATTCAGTTGACATAACTCAACAGGCAAGACACAAAAAAACACGAGGTATAAGGCAGGTGTTATTTAAATTTTTTGAGAAGCAATTATTTCTATATTACTTAACAAAGCTACCACCGGGATATAATGGAGCAAGAGCCAATTTTCCGTTTGTGCGGTGTCATTTTAATACCTTGTGAGGTAACCTACTTACCAATTGAAACAAAAAATGCAAAAATTAAAATACCAATTAAAATTCTCATTTGTTCCAGGAACTCATTTAATACTAATAAAGACATAATAAGTTGTTTGTACGTACGTGGTACGATGGTACTAAATGATGGTTAATAATTTCAAAATATTTGTGTGTAATCTGACAAAAAAAACGGAAATATTATTTCAAAAGTTCTAGTTCCAGGGGCTTAGAATTTCAATGAACTTCATAGAACTCATAAAGTCTTTGAAAACTTTTATTGCCATTCCCAAATTTCAAAAACGTTAACATTTTTTCATTTGTTTGAAATTGTTTAACCGTAATACTTTTAAGTTAAGTCTACTTAGCACGGGATTAGATTAATATAATATATATAATATATTTATGTATATTTTTATGTGTGTGTAAATAATTATTTTAAGAATTGAATTGAATATTTAGTAAATACATGTTAGTTTTCTATGTAATAGTTTTTAATATTATTTTAAATAAATAAATATTAAAAAAAACACTATTGAAAATGTATAAATCTACTAAAATATACAATATATTTTTTTACACATATTATTTAAAGTACTTAAAAGTGTAGGCACATTATGCGCTAATGAATGGGCATTCCAACTAATAACAGTTTGAAACAAAAGCTTTTTTCCTTGACAACCATCATGAACAATGCCAGTGGACGTTTGTATTGTCTCACAATAAACGTGAGAGCTTTAAAATGTTTTTCTCGGTTTTGTACGCAAATCCGTTCGGTGGAGGCCGGTACGGGCCGGGCATGTAGAGGCATTTCTTACGCGAAGCGCGCCGAACGCACGCGCTGGTGAGACGGTCGCGAATACGTTTTGAATGAACGTTCCCGAGTTTGAAAATTGATCGTAAACATGAATTGGATGATAATATTTTGTGGTAAGTATTAATTTAATTCATTTGCATTTTGTATATTATTCAGTGTTGCGATTTTTTAAATATATTATAGCAAATAAGTTTAAAAATTAGTGAATATGCTACGATATTAAAAATTTCGTTCATATTTTGGGAAAAAAGTCCGATTTATATTCAACAACTAAATCGTAATACCAATTCATATTCATATTTATCATAGGAAGTTGCGACAAATTTAATTTTGTTATACTATTGCTTCTATAACATAGAATTTACGTGACGCAAAAACTATAACCAAGACACCGGTAACCTTACGAGGAAAAAGGTCGTGCATTATTTTCAATGCCAATGCTTCAATTCTACATAAAAAACAATTAAAATATCGTACCGCGAACAATGCGGACTTGTACGATTCTGAATCACTTTACTAACATCGAGCCTGATGCTAAGTGCTGCCTTGCACCAGTTTGTTTATGGAGAGTTCAACTCTGGGTTTAAACCTTATACTGAAAAACACCATTCAGCATTTTTCAGATCCAGATTAAAACATAAGTGTGTATTTTACACAGATCAAAGAAATATATATATATATATATATTCAGTTTTCTGATACTCACTAACTGATTATACAAGCTTTTGCCAATTTACTTAATAAACTGCTTCGAAAACAACGTTTTGATTGCCGCGTACTTATCTTGAATAGGAATCCCTATACCTACCTTAGTTTTTAAGGTAGGTATAGGGATACTTACGGGATTCGCGACATATTAACAGTGAATACGCCCGAAACAATTGTATAGTTTCTTACTATCAATAACCATACATAAAGAGTAAAACATTAGGGACCGGTGTTTCTTTGTTTCATTAAACATCGATGATTATTATTCTTAAGGTGATGTTGAAACCAATCGAACTATGATGATTAATTATACCTAAAGGTACTTATTAGTTTCATTAGGTACCTACGCACACAATCTAATCTGAGGTTAGTACCTAATTATTTTTTAACTTACATATAAATTATTGGAATTAAGTAATTATTACGTTTAGTTTATCGTTTTCTAAATTTTTGGATGTAATAAGTATTTATTACAAAATCAAAATTATATAATTATTATATATGCTTTACTAAAATAACATTTTTTTTAAAATGAATACAGAATACAGAATACAGAATATAGAATAGCTGAGTACTGATTTGTATAATCTTACTGACCTGTCTAACCTATCGCCCATCCGAGCGAAATGTAGTAAGACGTATAATGGTATTATTACATAACTCATTCATGACTACATAAATAACGGCGAAAAGTCTTGAATGAAGCTATCTAGATAAGGAATATTATAAATGTAAGTGATTGTAAGTTTAGTATCAAATA
This sequence comes from Phengaris alcon alcon, assembly GCA_037179445.1. NCBI lineage: Eukaryota > Metazoa > Arthropoda > Insecta > Lepidoptera > Lycaenidae > Phengaris > Phengaris alcon. The sequence goes on from JAYRCH010000354.1 coordinate 610,876, forward strand.
CACTCTAAAAAATAGTAATTTATTATTAATTTCTGCTACTCGTATGAATGCGTCTGTGAAGTCTTTTGCACCATAAACCGAAAAGTTTAGATTCTTGAAATTTTCTCGATTATATTCAGAATGTACAAAAGTTAGTGACACGATTATAGAATCAATATTTGAATTCCTTTTTAATTATAATATTATTACAGGCTATACAAAACACGCATACTATCTTCAAGTTGTAAAGTATTCATGCAGACAAAGTTGCAGTCAGTCAGTCGTATGTAATGTCCTAATTCAATATCAGGCTTGTTACTTGTAACAGACGATCTAGTGTTACTTAAGAGGTTATGTACGTGAATATCACGCTATAATTCAATAGAAAATTATCGATGACCGATTGATTATGAAACTAACCCGTAGTATGTAAATTGACTTATTATTTATAGATTGGATGTTACCAGCGGTATAATTCGCACAAAAGAAAGAATTTTTAACCGCCTTCCAAAAAAGGAGGCGCTTGTTATACATTCGGCTGTATATATATATATATATATATATATATATATATATATATATATATATATATATCACGGGACCTTGGGATTATTCCCTTTATATATAAAAAGAAGTTTTGAAAATCGGTCCACAGATGGCGGAGTATCCTTGAACATACCGACGTCATCATCGACGACATCATCACGTCACCAAAGTGGTGACGTGATGATGGGATCCATGAGGAATCGAGGGAACTTCTCGAAATTTATATGGACACATATGGTGATTTTGTGTCGGTACCAGCAAATGTGAACGTATTTTCTATATAAATATTATAGGATATTGTTTGGGCTGGTACCGACTTCAAAATTAGGAAGGTTGAGTAGAGAAATAGTTAAAAGTATTTTAGTATATATATGTAGTATTGTAGTATTTTAAAAGGGGAATTATTTACAAAATAAGTTTCATTTCAAACTTTTTTGTGCATTTTTACTTTGGAAGTCAGTTTTCATTTTTTGTTTAAAAAATGTTGTCCATGCGTTAATCCAGGTTACGAAATATCTGTGTGCAAAATTCGAGCCCAGTTAACGAAAACTAACAGTTAAAGATTATCGAACACACATCCAATCATCCACACGAACTTTCTCACTTGTAATATTTGTAAGAATTCTTGGTTTAATTTTGGCGTATGCCTACACAATATATATTCCGACAATAAAGATTAAATAAAACCCACTGGTTTTATTTAATCTTTATTGTCGGAAGATTTTAGAGATTACACACTGTAATCTCTAGTAACAATAACTTAATCAGACATGTCAGTCAAATCTCTAAGGAAACATAAAGATAAAAAAAAAAACGAATAAAATAAGTTAGAACACGATATTCTCTCATTTCATAATTTTAGCATATTACTGACAATTTTTTGTTTATGGTGATGAAGAAATAAAAAGCATTATAATAAAATTTGTATTTTAAATGTATGTAGTACATAATTATTATGTAGGTGTACACCTACATATTAGAGTATTCTTTGTATTAAAAATATTTATCTATGAGTTAGAACACGATTTACATTTCACAATAAAATACAAACAAAATTAGATTTTTCCTTTATGACATAATAAAACATATCACAGTAGATATTAAGAAATTACTATTAAGTCAAACTAATATTCGATTTATAATTATTTGAATGAAGTAATTTTAATCTATAGCTCTTAATTAGTATGCCCAAGCATGCGTTGTAATTAGCAATGTATGTAATAAAATATACTGGAGAACGGAAAAAATGTATATGGATATATTATGTTAAATATTACACTTATTATAAGTATATGGGTTTGACCACTTACTCCACTTCCGCGTTTCGGCCCAATAGCCCTGACGTAACAGTATCAGCTGCCAGCCAATATCATTGCCTATACTTTTCAATGATAATTACTTCTATCATAAGATAAAATATAGGGATTCTATAAATATTATGTTAAGGTTTTTAATCCAACGTGTGTAAAACTATGTTCTGCCAACTGTAATAGATAATAATATAATATCTATGGACGTTTTCACACCACGTCAATCTGATCCAATGGTACGTTCTAGAATACCTATATTATTTGAATTGAATTTGAATTTTTTGAATTTGTCATATATTGCACATAAATTACTTTTTCGGAATTTATTGTTTCACATCTAATAACTACCTGCAAACTTATTAGTAGTAGGTAAATCAGATAAAATAGCGCCTTAGAATGTATAATTAATTTTTTAGCCACCAGCCGCACTGCCGTCGTTAAGTAGTATAGTTTTCTTCGCGGCATTAGTGGCCCGCTTTTATTGAAACAAATTAGCGATTGCAGCGCTTCACTTATTTTGTCCATATTTCTGGGACACTATTTTCTACAGCGATCGGTCACCTTTCCTCTTACCTCCATGGTAAAGCCTGCAAATCCAACACTAACATTAAATATTGAAAATGCAACAATATTGAAAATGCAATGAAAAACAGCGCAAAATTATGTTTTCAAAGGCTTGAGGTAATCTTACCATAATACGGCAACAGACAAGTGGAATTGGCGTCTTTGCAAATTGCGTATTCGTATTCCATGTACTCGGGACATTACAAATTCTAGTATTGTCTCGTTACATGGTGTACCTTGAGCATACAAGTATTACAATCTCCTAGGTATTGCTATTCGAGGGCCTCAATATAATCAACCAATCAGAAACAAAGTAAGTTAGTATATAATTCAACGTAATTTATTTTAGGAAAAAGATAAACTAAGAAAGAGAATATACATTTTCTTACCTTATTGAAACTAAAAGTTTTCAATAAGTCGATTAAAAATGTATGTTACCATGTACCGACATTGTTGCTATTTGAGTCACGAATTTGCCTCATTGATCTAGTTGTGTCTTGAGACTTGATAGTTAGCGACATCGAGCAGCAGAAAACCTTGCTGGTAGCAAATGGCTAATTATTGCATCAACCGCTTTACACAACACCCTTCGAAGTTCTCTTCATTATGCACATATTTTACACTCGATCGCGTTCCATATACTAAATAGTAAAGCCTAATGACACTTTTTGTGATAAATTAAAAATATTTATCAACAAACATCAAGATTAGCATATTAAGTAGGCTTGTATTTATTGATTTCCTGCAGACTCTATCTCGATAACTGTCATTAGCATTCAGCACGACTTGTTTTTATTTATTTCAAATCTAATTAATGTTTTATAGCATGAATCCTTTGCAAATGTTTATAGTTTATTTCAATTAAATATTATAAAGGAAATATTAAAGATTTTCATGTTCTTTTTGCCGTGCTTCTCTCTAGTCTAAGGCTGGGACTATATGATCCGGAATCCGGCGGGCCTAGAAAACTATAGAGTACTGAAAATAGATAGCACTAATACAATAGAGATGAAAATAGAGGTGTCGAGTCAGAGTGTCAAGCTATCATAATATATGATATTGACATTTGACTTGACACTCGTGTGTTCGATTTTCAACTCTATTGTATTAGCGCAGGGTTCTATTTTCAATGCTCTGAATTTTCCCCGGCCTACCGCATTCCGGATCATATAGTCCCGGCCTTATAAATATATAAGTATAAGGACGTTTGAAGGACATACCTAGTAGTACCATAATATTACCAATTAACTCGTTTAACTTTTACTCAATTGAAAAATATGAGTGACTGGATGTTGCCCGCGATTTCCTGCGCACAAGCAGAAATCGCGCTGGAACCGTACATTTTGCTGCGATAAAAATTTGCCTATGTCCTTCCTCGTGGCCTACGCTATATTTGTGCCAAATTTCATCAAAATCGGTCCTGTAGTTTCGGAGCCTATTCAAGGCAACAAACAAACAAATCTTATCTCTTTATAATATTAGTATAGATTACTCACCTGATCTTTAATTCATTATATCATTACATACTACGGCGATTCAGTATTTATTTTTCAAGACCTAAAAACCGTGTACCAGTTTTATCTGCCTTATTTAATATTAAGTAACTGGTTTATGTGAGGTTATATTTAAATGACTTGCCGACCTCTAGGTATCAAACTCTACTCTACCTTTCTATGTCTAAGCTCTACATCTCTATAAGTACAAAAACATGGTCACAGGTCATCTGTGTAAAATTCAATCTATACATACTCCTTACAAATACACAAAAATAAAATTGAAGTGCCTGTTTGTAATTTCAAATGACTATCTGCGCTTTGTACTGAATGCATATGATAGTATACATGCATATTATTATACGGTACCTTCACCGAAAAATCAAATTTTAAAATTTTTGTCTGTCTGTCCGTCGGTCTGTATGTTTGTTCCGGCTAATCTCTGAAATGGCTGGAACGATTTTGACAGGACTTTCACAGGCAGATAGCTGATGTTATAAGGAGTAAATTAGGCTGCTTTTATCTAAGGGTTTCGTTTAAAGACAATAGGTTTCCGTTTCTATTAGTTCCACGCAAACGAAGTTCCAGGTAGCAGCTAGTAAATTATTAAATTAAGTCCTTGATATGCCTTACATAAGCTTGTGTGGGAAAGGTGATCACAGAAGCTGGATGGCTGCTCATCATTATGTATTAAGATTAAGGTTGTTTAATACGAGCAAGTTCAAATTAGATGAATGGCGATTAGAAATCGTCGCATATTTTTTGTGAAATATTTTACCTAGCATATCTATTTCTTTTTCGAGTAACAGCTCTCTAGTTAATTATTTCAGTCTCTAGTATTCACAAATATAATTAGTGTATGTTATTATAATATTATAATAATATTATAATTGCATTAAGGGCATCATTCACGATCTACTAATAAGTGTCAGATCGATTAATTGCATGTTTTGTCTCTTTCGCTCGATATAAAGTAAGTAGCGATTTATAGCTGTTTATCAGTAGACTGTGAAACAGTCCCTAAAAATGTAAGAAAAGTAATTAACACAATTCTCACGATATCCGATTATTCATAATAGATTTGTAAACTAATATTTACATTATCGAATTTGTGAAACCATGTTCAATTAACATACCGGTGAAAATAAACATTTGTATCACGTGATTACTCACAAAAAGTATTTTTGTGGTCATCGTATTGCGAGAAATGGACACCGCATAAAATTTCATAAGTGATTGAACTAAATATACACTTGTTACACAATATTTACCTTTTAGCACACGATGTACGCGTAATACTAATATTATTCTCCTATGGTGAATATTGTTATCCAAAGTAATGTTTGTGCTTCAGGAAATGTATGTAATCCGTCATTGTAAACAATTCCTGGAAATGTCAAAAATGTCCCAGAAATGTATGAAACAAAATCTAATCGACACATTTCCCAAGTGTTCGCATATTATCATATTTCCTAAATAACAATCGGAAATGTATGTAGTTTTGGTTGTAGATGGGCCTTAAAAATAATGAATTTGAAGCTAAATTAGTACTGTATGATTGTAACCTGATTCACTCAACGGGAACATTCTGTTTTTCTGTTTAAGAACATGACGTATCATTTGTTTTATTCGTAGATAACTCTAATTCTTCGTTTAAAAACGTGTTTTAACTTTAGTCTCAGACAGCATTCATTTTATACATTCGCTAATAGGATAACAGAAATTTATACAATTCCTAGGAAATTAATACATTTCCTAGGATATGCGTGTAGTAAATAATCTTTAGGGAATGCATAAAATATAGCATTATTTTATAAGTAAATTTTCAAACTTCGGAATTACCTACATTTATTAGGAATTGTATACAATTCCTAAATTTCATAAACTTTGTTTGCTTCGACATTTACAACAATTGCGAAAAGAAATATATGGATCAAGTTAGCTGTGACTGATTCAGGGTACGGGTAATTAAAATGTTAATGAAAAATTTGTTACAGGTACAGACAAAAGTCAACAAAAATACAGAAAGTAGCTTCATAATGTCCCAAAAAAGCGTACTATTACCATGGTTTAGATTAGTCAGTTAGCTGTATAATAGTACCTACAGTTAACGCACACAAAGTCGCGGGCCATAACTAGTTTACATATTTCCACGGAGATGCGCACGCGTCGTTCAAGACGGCTCGTCCAGTTAATGTTTGGAAAGTTTAAGTTGTAGGTAACCACTCAAACAGTCAAGGTGGTTGCATAAGAGCAAATATTAGCGGTTTTTCATTACAGATGCTTCCTTCGAGTGTTAATTATCATTAATGTTCGATGTAATATATCGTTAAAATGATTATGATGAATATATTTTTATTATAGCATATGATATAATTCTATACGTACATTGATGCACATTAATTAATGTGGGTAGGTAGCTATTTTTTATTAAACCTGATATGAATGCTTGACTTCTACCGTTACATAAAAAGAGTAAACAGAAAGTTATTTCGAAACAAATACTAGCTATATATTAGGTCCTTACATATGAAATTGGCGTTTTGTCGTACTGGCCACTTTGATCTCAAATATATCTTCTTTGGTTAGGAATTCCAATTTCAAATTTATACCGCTATTTACTCATGCATTTGTGTTTCGAAAACCGTAATTCATTTGTTTTTTCCTCTTTTGGTTTTTTCTTTGCGTCACTCAGTTTACAAAATGGAAAACTTGAAATATCGTATTATTTTCGAGTACGAGTTCCACCGTGGCACCAGTGCTGCAGAAACGGCTTGAAGAATTAATGATGTGTATGGCGGCGGTGTCGCAAAATAAACTATATACATAAACAAAATAATGTCACAGTACGTTTTTGGTTACAACGTTTTCATTCTGAAAATTTTGACCTGCAGAACAAGCCCCGTGGACGGCCGGAGACCAAAGTTGATAATAAAGAATTGAAGGCTATTGTGGAAGCGGATCCATCGCAAACCACGTCCGAGTTAGGTGCAGGCTGAGGTTAGTGATAAAACTGTTTTAATCCACTTGAAGAAAATTGAGAAGATGGGTGGAAGGAAGCTTGAAATGTAGGTACCTCATGAACTGAGTGCTGGAACCCGACAAACGCGCGTCGACTGCTGCGTTACATTACTCAACCGGCACAATAATGAAGTGATTTTAAATTGAATCATTACCTGTGATGAAAAATGGATCCTGTACAATAATCGAAAACGCTCATCGCAATGGCTGAACCCTGGCGAACCAGCCAAAGCCCGCCCCGAGCGAAAATTGCTTTAAAAAAAGTTACTTGTGAGTGTTTGGTGGACTAGTGCCGGTGTCGTTCACTACAGCTTTCTTAAATCTGGCCAGACTATTACGGCAGATGTCTATTGCCAGCAACTGCAAATCATGATGAAAAAGCTACCTGCTAAACAACCGAGGTTGATCATTCGCTCTAGGCCACTGCTGCTTCAGGACAACGCTAGACCACACACTGCACAACAGACGGCTACCAAATTAGAGGAGCTTCAATTAGAATGTCTAAGACATCCACCGTACTTGCTCCAACAGATTACCATTTTTTTCGAAATTCGGATAACTTCTTGCAAGGGAAAAAATTCAACTCCGATGGGGCAGTCCAAAGCGCCTTCAAAGATTTTATTGATCCCTGTCCGAATGGTTTTTTTTAGTAAACGAATCAATGCACTACCTATTAGATGGCAAAAGTGCATAGATAGCAATGGTTACTTTGATAAAATAAATATTATATTATGATTTAAAAAAATTCACTTTATGTTCCTCCTTTACAAAACGCCAATTTCGTATGTAATGACCTAATAATAAATATATAGGTACCGATTTTGAATAAGATAACATTAAATCTTGCTCAACCAAGTTGCATGCTGTTTATGCTACTGCTGTTGTAAATATTAACTACGACGTTTAAGAATGATGATATTTAGGCCCACTTTCGTATATCTAGGTTAATGTTAGCCCTGGGTCAAAATATCATGCCTTCTCTTTCATAAATATGAAGAACGAGAGAGATAACATGAAATTCAAACCATGGTTAACATTAACCCAGAGGGTCAATTTTGCTGAATAAAACCTGCAATAATACAGTTACAATCAAGTCCCGACACGCTAAAACTGTCAAACCGGTATTCTCGTAAACGTTAAAGCAGCGTCTAACGCCTCCTCATCGGTCCAAACGTCACAAAATCAGTTTATGTTAACAAGTTGCTCCACTTATATTACAATGAAAGTAAAATGAAAGTCTACTTTAAATACGACAATTGAGGTTCTGATCTGCGCGAGTGGGCCATTTTGGCAATTTTGCGAACATAATTTAAGTCGAAGATCTCATACAGATAAGATCGGTTCCGAGTCTTACGGAAAAAACGTTTTATTATGTACTGACTATGGCACCATAAAATACTTCGTTTTGTTCGAGGGTTTAATGAGTATGCTAATATTCATTTACCTCCTAATAGTCGTGGCAACCAGCGCCTTGGTCTTGGTTCCCACAGTAACGGATTCCCAATGTCACGTAACACATTAGCAATATCTTCATACCACATGTTTTGTTGACGTTGCTACAGATAACGCTGGGTTCAATTCTCGCATTGTGACTATTGTATATAATCTTTGAGTTTTGTTGGTGAAATTAGGATAGATGTGAAAAATATTTCAGGATTAAGTTTTAAGGTCGAGTAAACTACTAAGATTATTCCTATTCTATCTAATTTATCTTCTATTGGAAGTGAAAATTCTGTAGCGGCGTTGAAAGTGAAATTTCAAGGTCAAGATTTTGGACATAACGAAATCTGTCAGAAGCTACTTATACTTCTTACATAAGAACTTAACTTCCTAAAGTATGGCTCAATACAAATATGGCGTTAGGTGTACACATTTTAATTAATAATATTTAAATACTAACTGTTGCCCGCGGCTCCGCCCGCGTAAATATAGTAACCCACGGGAATACTGTACTTTTTCGGGATAAAAAGTAGCCTATGTTTTAATCCAGAGCCTAAACTACTACCATACCAAATTTCATCGAAATCCGTTGAGTAGTTTTTGCGTGAAAGAGTAACAAACATCCATTCATACATCCATCCATCCTCACAAACTTTCACATTTATAATATTAGTAGGATCATTATTCGTTGAAGTGATGTTCTTTAGACACGAGAGTATTTTTGGATTTTAAATGATGAATTAATGTTATTATGTTGATGATGAATGAATCTTAAATTATGTTGATAAAAATATTATTTCTGTATATGGGCGAATTTGCGTTTAGCGGAGAGTCAACCCCATACATGAGATGATTTTTTACTTTTAGTATGACAAATATTTTTTTGCCTAAACGCCTTGACACATGCAGAGAATCGTGTGCCCGAAGTATCCGTAATTGATTTTCAAAGACTTTATATGTATATGTATGTTTATTATTTCAAATGTAATTTCTAATTATATAGTCAGAACAAGGTTTGCAACTTGTAAACAGTTTTGTTACTTTTACTTTACATTTCCATAAATGGGTTACAACATTTAATTACCTACACCTTTTACCAAAATATAACCATGAACTTGCGTTAAACTCGGAAAAATATGGCGAAACTAGATCACAAAATATAAGTAAATGAGGAAAGGTCCCTTATATAATATTGCATTACACATATTATATAAGGGACACATTATACCGCATATTTTATTTTCTCAACACTTGATGGAGCTTTAACGACTTGTAAATAACACCGTTAATGACTTAGAACGACGTTGACGACGTTGATGACGACGAAGACTTAAAGTAACGCACACACAAGGGAAATAGTTTGATGCCATAAAATGTGCGAACGTTAGAATTAGTCTTCATAGTTAATTGAAACGGATACTGTATCCTGCTACATAACTGCAACTCATATTAGTGGTCTGATCTAAAGTCAAACCAATATATCGTAAGGAGCAAAAAATCTGCATACCTACTTATTATAAGAGACTTTAAGCAAGTAAGTACATTATTTACCCAGGACGCACTTGCACACAATTTTATAACTGTCGTGGTCATGGCAATGTAAGGTAAGCAATGTATGTAAGGCCGTCTGTTGTGCAGTGTGTGGTCTAGCGTTGTCCTGAAGCAGCAGTGGCCTAGAGCGAATGACCAACCTCGGTTGTTTAACAGCTAGCTTTTCCGTCACGATTTGCAGTTGCTGGCAATAGACATCTGCCGTAAACGTCTGGCCAGATTTAAGAAAGCTGTAGTGAACGACACCGACACTAGTCAAATATTATGTAATTTATCTTTTGTAAGAGAAAGAATCGACTAGCGAGCTGCTAAAAATCTGTCTTCTGTCTAGGGACTGCGAGCCTAACTATAGTATAATTTTGTAATCACAGAAAGGAACCATTCGTTATACGGGCGTGTTGTAGCGACTAAGAAGCAGTCATAATAGATCGTGTCCTACAGTGAATCAGATAGCGCAGGACTTGCGCGACGGCGACAGTCCGGCGACCCAAATAGCGGTTGCGGCAACACCCGCCGATAGCCCGCCGCTCCCTCACTGTCTCCTAGACTATGCAAATGAATCATTTAACTGTTAACACAAAGAAAATGTATCGAAATAAGTTTTCCTCTAACTAACACTAACGTTACTAATATTTTGATATAGGAACGTTTATTACGATGAGTGGAAGTCAGTTTGTTTTTTTAAACTCTGATGCAAAAAAACACACAAATACACAAACTTAATTGTTTTCTCAGCAAATGTAATCATTCCAGATTAAAGGTATACTTCGGTCAACAGGTCGTGATACTAAAGCTTGCGTATGCACAGTACCTACTCACACTAATTATTCTTACGCAATGTTTTAAGAAAGATATTAAAATCATCAATTATGTGCATTTGTGGATTAACACGGCATCTATTGTACTGTCAGATATTAAGAAAAGCCATTTCTATTAATATTATAAGCTCTGTGGTCAAACAGTAGCAATAAAAAACAATTATTGTCTCCTTCATAATCAAAAGCTTGACCAGTCGAGAGAGAGTTACGGATAATGCTACGTCAGGTAATGCTCCTATTCACACACAGCACATAACGAAGCATGACAATGTGTCGCTCTTGCCAGCTTTTTAATATCGGCTTATACCTAGTGTAAGGGACTGTATAATTCCACAGGATTTCAACCGCCGGCTCAGATTAGACTCGAAGATAGCAAGGTTACACCGACTTGGGCAGAGCCGGGGCGATAATAAAACACTATTTTGAGGAGAACGATTTTCACTTTTTTCGCTTTGCTTACCTGGCTCATGGCAATGCCGTATAGAGAGCCCCGCCAGTACGCCTCTTTCGGGCCGATTTGCCATCTCACTTTTACCTCTCGATACGGCCATTTTCCATAATTTTCCCTATTTTTCATGAGCCAGGTGAAGCAAAACGCGTTGTGTGAAATTCTTTATTGCCATAACCATATACATACATCCTTATATACTAGGGATCTTATTCTATAAAAAAGATATTTACAACTTAAAGCTTACCATATAAGAAATGTTCTACATTTTTACCACTGTTTTCTTAATAACTATTTAACCCTTTATTATATAGTCTTAATCGTTACGCTACACGTTAGGTATTATGTTTATTCATATAAATCAAAAAAGGCTACGTTAAAATTAGCTTTAGTTAAAAATATATAAGCAAAATAACCTGCACTTGATAAAACACCATTTAACACGACTTTTACACACTGATGCCATATAAATCTATACATATAGTCACTGAGTATTCACTATTATAGTTTTATGTACTGTTTTTAATTACACGTTTATCGTTCACATTTAAATTCACTCATGTTTTACGTTACGAGGCCGCTGTCCTTAACACCTAGGCTGGACCGCCAATATATATGAGACGAATATGATTTATTTTACTAACCGACTCCCAAAAAGGAGGAGCTTTTTAATTGCAGGTGCATCAACATTTGAGTTGAGTAATCATTAATACTTTATCTTAATTATGATAATTTGCATACTATTTCGAAGTAAATTACATTCGAATTCGAATAAATAAGGGTCCGTTTCGTCACTACTTGTTTTGCTATATTTAAGATTTTCTTACCATAAACGTACGACGGTAATAGGTATAAACTTTTGCGAAATACGGGGTGTATTTCGTCACAAATTAATAATGAGCTGTACGTCCGTCGGCCTTTAGTCACAGAAAATATACAAGGACCGTTGCATGTATGTAACCATGTATGATATAGGAAAAGGTACTGAGTAAGTACCACGCAATGTTATCTTACTCGTACAAGTCAGGTGAAATGAATTCTAAAAAGAGCATATTTGCAACTAGTACTTACCTACGCTCTTCTGGTCATTGACTTTATAGCCAGCAGGCTGTACCAGGTACCTACCTCAATACATAAGGGAACGTACCACTTTTACCTCTCTACCCACCACGGTGACCATCCGTAGTACATGACGAGACCTCCTTTTTACATAGTAATAATGGCCATCGCTCGAGATTTTATTACAAGATATTGACTACGTGACAAAAATCTACACCCCCTCCCCCACCCAGTGACCAAACGTAGTACTTTGAAGAAATCCTCTCCCCCCCTGAACAGGTCACGTAGCATGGGTATCTTCCTTAATACAGTACTTTCAATTTATGCACGTCTAAATATAATATTATTGGCTACTTTTTACGTTTGTGCCCGCAACTTCGTTTGCGTAGACCTAACGGAAACCGAACCCAGTAGATACCTACTGGGTTCCGTTTCCGTTAGTTAGTAATAAATACTTATTAAATGGAAACATATGAAAAAGTAGCCTATGTTATACCTTATATCTTCAGGTGTCTGCCAGTGAGTCTCGCGAAAATAGGTCCAGCCGTTTCAGATATTAGCCGGAACAAACGGAAGACGGACAGAGAAAACTTTTAAAATTAGATTTTTTATTGTAAGTACCGTATATAATTTCATATGAATTAGGTGTAAAGCTTTTAATTTAAAATTACAAACAGACACTTCAATTTTTTTTATATGTATAGATTAACCTATCAGAAGAAGGATATGTAGAAAAGGGAAAACAGAACCGCAGAGGTTGTTCTACATATTAGTTTCTATTGTTCGACGAATATAGACAACAGCAACAACAGGTGGTAAATCAAAACTGATTATAGATAGGCTCCCGAACATATCATTTCATCTAATCTGATCTTTCCTAAATGATTGTTAAAAGAATAGCATTTCATCATCGTCAATTACATACGTTCTATCTGTATTAATTACACATCTACCTAATGTTTCGATTGTATTAGAGAGGCTCTAATACAATTTTGTAAGTAGTCCATATGTGGGTTTAGCTTTGTCATTTTACGTTTACCGTATGCAAATGTAGAGCGCGGCGTAAATGTAGAGCACCATCTCAATTGTTTTGAAGGCTATTTCTTATTAAGAGTTTTATAACTTGTCCTTGTAATGCTAGTGAGTGCCGTTTTGAATTGTAAAATTTCTAGTGAATTATGATAAGAAAATTAAAGTACCTATTATTATTAAGTACCTGAGTAACCGAGCTTTGCTCGGAGTTCTAGTAAATAAATAAAAAATACAAGGTAAAAAAAAAGTTAAAAAAAATATTTATCTCACCGGGATTCAAACCTACCACATTCCAAATTTCCGAACAACGCAAAAATTATACATACGCATACCAAGCTGCCAATCAGAGTGACATAATAAAGTCAAAATTATTAATATATTGTTGCACGACGAAAGAAAAAAACATATTATACAGCTTAAAAATGCGCAGTTTCAAGGGATAAGACTTAACTATATCAATTTTTCTCCCCTAAAACTCCCTGTATTTTATAAAAAATTTAGTAAAATTTTATAGTAATACTTGCAGCCGTTGCCGATATACCGATTCTATATATACAAGATTGTCTCGTTTAAAGTAGTATATAATAAGTCTGAATATTTTTGGCAATTCGACTCTACCTTGACCGAGAAACGATACGGTTGTGTGTATGAAGGAAGTGTTGCGCATATCGCTTGTTTCCGAATGGAGATTGTGAAAATTACTTTTATTTTTTCTTTTTATGCCATTTATTAGGGTTCCGTTGTACTGCAACTTAAACATAAAGGAAGGAAAATATTTGATGTTTTGCTCTTTCCGTCCGGCTGGCTTTCTGTCCGCCCTTCTGAGTTTTGTAATTATAAATATAAATGGATGTTGTGTACAAATATCGGTTCATAATATAACTTTTATAGCCACCGCTAGGTGGCTCTCCATACATGTGTGAAGAGGGGATGAAACACATTTTTTTATTCTACCCTATCGTGTGGGGTATCGACGAATAGGTAATTTTAAATAAAGGCAAGATTTCATATATGACTTTTTTATAAAGTCATTTTTATTTTCGAGTGATCGGCGTCCAAAGTGGTTTATAAGTTGGCATTCATGGTTAGGCTATTTAGTAAACGTCCAACTTTATAACTGCATAAATTATATGCTACGCAATTGCAAGCGTCAATTTATTTTTCTCTACATTAATAAAGTTTGGTCGGTTCGGTTATGGATCTGTCGAAATTGTATAAAATTTTAAGTTGTTTTTTTTATATCATAAAATATTTTTAACCTAAAGTTTCACATATTTATGAAACAGGATTAGAAAATAATGCTAAATTAGATACCTATATTTTTATTAAATATATTAATTTGTTGTAGGTACTAATTAGTTTGAACAATATTAGGTAACAAATTTATTATGTCACAGATCCCTTAGGTAACAAATTATATTATATATAAATCATTAGGTAACAAATTTATTATGTCACAGATCCCTATCATGAGAAGATTAGTGGAATTTCTCTAAATATTAAATTAATGTAAATTAGGGAGAAAGGCGAAAACATTTCGAAAGCTGCGCAAACACTAAGTTTGCAACAGTAACTGGTAATTCCTACCTACATAATATTTATGTTTACAGTTTAGGTGACCAAACTAGTAACCTCTAAGATCACCTGTGATAAAACTGTTATATATTTAATTAAATTGCAGAAATCAATCAATCGACGCGTTTTACTGCAGATTTTTCTGTGCTGCGGACTTTTCGTAGCCTCTGTGATATTATAGGATGTCCTATCGTATAGATACCTACTTAAATAATGATTAATAAATAATTATACCCCACATCCCATAGATAGATATAAGGTAGAGTACCTCAGGCATTCAGTATCTATAAGTGTTCGTTATTATGGTACATGCGTCATTAATATGTACCTAAAAAAAAGGCAAAACATTTGTTCCAACAGTGTGTGTGTGTGTGTGTGGAACGAGGGATCTAGCTGAATTTACCCAAAATAAATATAGCAACTTTTAGAAGAGAGATATAGAACAAATCTGGGAATTTCTAGAATGAGTGTTTAATAAAAACAGCCTTCATATGTGTGTTCCTACGTCCACACATCACTTTTTTTTATTGTTTTCTGAGAGCCTATCAGGAACGTAACGAACGTAGGCTTAAACGTAACGTTATCGAATGAGAATTGTATGAAAATCTGTCAAAATTGAGATGAGAGCATCCTTACAAATTTCAATCGATAACGTTGCTTTAAATCCACTGTCTAATGTTCCTGCCAGGCCCCCTGACTACAGATATTTAGTAGAACACTCGTAAAGGTTTACATTTATATTGAGAATAGCGTAATGCTATGCAAGTGTTCGTGTCACATTTAGCCACATTTTTGAAATTAATAAACTTCCTGTATTCCATTCATATTAATAAATTTAATTTGAATTCTTTACTTATAGTAAAAGTCGTTAAATCAAACTAGGTATTTAACACATTAAACTTTAAAGTCATAATTCAATCATTGAATGGTGTTCCGGCCGTTTTTATTGTGGGTTAAACACTTTCTTCTATGGTATAATCCTCGCCAAACTGAATCGGTATTCACGATACTTACGCAACTTGCGTGTAGTTGTTTCACTTTCCCCTCTTGCTTTCTATAATTTTGGGTGACTTTGACAATAGAGTTGTGTCATGGGCTGTTCGATTTTAAAACTGACTCGCGTATTTTGCATATCATTGTTTATACCGAATGTCCATTGTTTAACTGCTTTTCTAATGCGAGACTGGTACATTTTTGGGTTCCGTATTAACTATAAGGAACTCTTATAGTTTCACTTTGTCCCTCTGTCTGTCCTCTCTTGATAACTTCGGTAGATAAATATGAATATAAATAGATAAATTTTTGTGGAATAAAAAATATTGCATAATTTGAACTTTTTATAACTTACATTTTGTGTACCTAAGTATCTCACCTAAATTAGGTTAATATTGCTACTTTTAGGTACCTACCTAAGAACCTATTGTTTCTCTTTGAACTTGGGTTTTGCCTGTAACAGAACTAGATTAAAATAAACCACTTTGGGTCGCGGTCGCTAATCTCACTCTCTCGGCAAAACAAAATCAAGCGTTCTTTTATGCCAGTTTTCTGAGAGGCCGTAGTATTTCCCCAAATAAGCATTACAAATCTGTGGACAATCACCAGTGATAATATTGATTAGATACAATATTATTAAATAATTATTATCTATTGTAATAGTCGACGAAAAAATGTAGCGTTAGCATTAAATAAATAGGTATATTATAGTGATGATGATGATCACGAATATAATTTTAGCAATAGCAAAATTTCAAAGACATTGATTTCGGTGCACAAAATTGATGAGTAGTGAGTACCTATGTCATCATAATATTATTTTGGTGTTTCTTGTGAAGATGGTGCTGATGATGATTACTGTAAGTGGTATGATGGCATATGCTTGCAGTTCTTTAAACAACACCGGAATCCCCAAACATGTGTCTATAAGGACTCAGGAGTTCTGTTCAGTACTTTTGGATCCAGGGTAGGTATACTTTGGTACAAAAGCTTACTTTTTGGTAGCATATGCTTGGAATACTTCAGAAAAAGTCGAAATCACTATATGTATCCATATAAACTTCAAGGAGTTCCCTCGATTCCTCATGGATCCCATCATCAGGTCACCACTTTGGTGAAAACGGGACCAACTTGGGATTATACTCTTTACATCAAAAAAATAATTTTGAAAATCGGTCCACGGACTGCGGAATTCTCGTTGAACATAAAATATGTATATATAGAGCCGAATGCATAACCGCCTCCTTTTATTGGAAGTCGGTTTAAAATTGAACTTGTTTTGTTATACTTAGCTATCTTGATCTAGACAGCTTTGAAAACATTGCTTTAAATATGAAATAACTAAAATATACAACATGTACCTACCTATTTAATTTTCTTCGAGGAAATGCTTTTACAGCTTTCACTAACATGTCTCAGAGTTAAACACACATGAGAAAAAACTAGATACCCGTTAAATACAACTCTAATGAGCACAGGAGAGACAAGGAACTTATCACCTTGGCTTGGAAGTGCAGTAGGAAACGATCAGAGGAAATTATTTAATAGTACGATGTTTAATCCCGTAATAGTTATAGAGAAACGTCTATAACTTCGTATAAATGTTTATGGCCAATGCTAATCCTTTGTTGTTATTCGATGTGCATTGCGGGGCCAAGTTATTTCTAAGATAGCGTTACTTAATGCATTGCATTGTTCATTTTAAAGTTTTTTTTATTACTGTGTTTACTGTTATATTAATTTTATGTTTGTGTTTACTTGCACTAGCTAGCTCTAACACTTTTACTATAACATTCTTACTTACATACCGGAATTCAACATGTTCGCTACGTATAGGTAAATGTGTGCAAGAAACGCAATGACAAAATGTCGCGTGCCTCTAAAAATGTGCCCGTATTTGCGTAAACAGTACCTATTTGTAAATTTCTTATTGCAAATGTGTTGGTTTTGTAAAGAGTTACCTCATTAGTAATTACAAATTCCTAAACGCTAACCTGTTTTAGTAATCACGATTACTGATAAGATTAACATTTACTAGATTATATTGTATGGGTGGCCTACAATGATGATCTGTTTGTTTCGTTACTATACTCGTGCAAGTCAAATGAATGGCTGACTTGCAACTAAGTAGTACGGCAACGATCATTGCAATGTTTTAAGCGAAAGTAAGTCTGAATTTATACCATTCTACTCAATTAATCTAGATTATTTTATTGTCTAAGATCTAGAAATCCACTTTCTCCAACATAAAAGCAATTACGTTGTAACTATTTATTTATAGGGATTAGGAGGAGATTAGGGTCAATTCACATCTAAACGATATGCGACGGGGCGCTGCATTTATAAGATAGCTATTCAAAATTGAACTTTGTTAATTACACAAGAAGATACACGATTCATTGTAAGAGTTTGAATGTCAAGTTGCACCGCGCTGACGTGGAGTGTGGCCGATCACTTTTTGTGTACCTACCTACCTAAGTGAATAAAGTTACATTTTGAATAGCTATCTTAAAAATGTAGCGTCGTCGCGTTGCGTATCGTCGCGGTTAATACCGCGACTGACCCTTATGATTGCTTTTGTTTTAATTTAATTATTACAGTTCTTATCCAACATTCCTTTCTCTAAACTTCTGTGGATGAAACGTCAACAAGAAATGCAGCAACATTAACTTAATTATATTTGTAAGCTAGCCAGTAGCGCCTTGTAAACAAGCCTTGGTTTAGTGCGTGTGCTCGGCCGCCGTGACTGCAGTCTGCAAGGCCTACCATTTCTCGCAAACAGCAGAATTAAGAAGGGTTTATATTTTTATTATCATATCGAAAATGTTGAAATTGCTGGTACTTAAAATCTTACAACACCTAAATCAGATGCACAGAATCCCATATTTTACCGATCTATAATAATACATATTTTACGTATGTTGGCGTACCTTTTTAATCAATAATAATATATAAAATATATTATATCTACTACGGACGCTTTCACACCACGTCAATCTGGTCTCGTGGTAAGTTCGTGAAGAAGTAGTGGTACGGGTGCCAGACAACGAAAATATATTTAATACTTTTATACTATAACTATATTTAAGATTTTTATTATTGAATACACATCCAAGACCAGGAACACAGAAAACTTTTTGTTCCCTGGCGGGATTCGAACCTGCGCGCTTGAGCGCCAACGCGCTAAACAATGAGCCACATAACACGGAAGGATATAAATATTGCTCTGAGCCACAGAGGTCGGTAAAAAATTCACAAAAATGTATGAAATAAAACTTATTTTCTAATTTTAAATTCGCCTAATATTTTAACTATTTCTACAAAATATTGTTTTATCAGGATATTGTTTGGGCTGGTACCGACTTCAAAATAGTGAAGATTGTGTAGAGAAATAGTTAAAATGTTAGCCGAATTAAAAAGGGAAATTATTTAGAAAATAAGTTTTACTTCATACTTTTTTGTGCATTTTTAATTTGGAAGTCTGTTTTCATTTTTTGTATAAAATAACAATTTTTCTCTTTTTAGTTATATTTATTACATTTTTAGTAACATACTTTAAGAAAGCTATAATTACAAAAAAGTCTTCGCTATTCACACTCTCTCGGCAAAACAAACTCAAGCGTTATTTTATGCTAGTTTTCTGAGAGGTCGTGGTATTTCCCCAAATAAGCATTAGGTACCGATCTGTGGATCTTCTAAACGATCACCAGTGACACTATATTATTAAATAATTATTATTATCTATTGTATGGAGCATGCGACGATGCACGGTCTCGTTTATAATGTGAGAAAAAGTGAGCTCTTGATATTTCAATCCCGGGGTCGTAAACTGGGAGATGTGGCGCCTGTGCTGCTCAATGGTGTTGCTCTTCGAAGAGTGAAAGAGTTTAAATACCTCGGCCATGTGGTCATCGAGGATTTAAAAGACGATGGGGACATCGAAATAGAGAAGAGAGGGAATGGCGGTCCGCTGTAACATGTTGGCACGTAAATTCGCGAGGACTAGTACAGATGTTATAATTACACTGTTTAAAGCGTTTTGCCACACTCTCTACACATGCAATCTGTGGGTCAGCTACACGCAGCGGGCAATCAACGCTCTCCGAATACAGTATAACAACGCGTTCAGGGTGTTGTTGGGGCTTCCTCGCTACTGTAGTGCGTCTGCGATATTTGCGCATGCACACACTGACGGATTTCACGCCGTACTGCGGCGTCGCATCGCATCGCTGATGTTCCGCACGCGTGGAAGCCCCAATACCATCCTAAATCTGCTCAGCGCCAAGCTGGACAGCCCCCTTCTGCGGCACTGGGTCCAAGCACACTTGCATGTGCTCGGAGCCTCAGACGGTGGTAAATACCTAAATTGAATGAAAATAGTTTTTTTAAGTCGTTTGTATAGCCAAAATTTAAAAACATTGATATCGGTGCTCAAAACTCTGATGAGTAGTTAGTACCTATGTCATCATAATATATTGGTGTTTCATGTGAATATGGTAGTGATGATGATGATTACTGTATGATGGTATATGCTTGCAGTTCTTTAAACAACGCCGGAATCCCCAAACATGTATGTTTAAGGACTCAGGGAGTTTTGTTGAGTACTTTTGGATCTAGGGTATACCTGGGTACAAAAGCTTCATTTTTGGTAGCATATACTTGGATTACTTCAAAAAAGTCGAAATAACCTCATTGATCCCATCATCAGGTCACCACTTTGGTGAAAACGGGACCAACTTGGCATTATACCCATTACCTACATCAAAAAAAGAATTTAAAAAATCGGTCCATTGGCGGCGGATATTATCGTTGGACATACAAAAAAAAAATACAGCCGAACGTATAACCGCCTCCTTTTTTTGGATGTCGGTTAATAAGACATAGAGTATAACTACCACAGTGTATCTAGGGTCTAGTAAATTTAGTCTTTAGGTAGGTATATAAGTATAATATTATAAGACTTCTTCGTTACTACATTCTGAGATATTTAACAACAACGATAAACGTAATGGGCAAATCGAGTATTTGGTATTGTCCAGAAAATTGCTTCATATTATTTACGAGCTCTAATACCCTAAAGGATATGAATAACTGTTATATAAAGATTGTGGTTTAGACGAATCGTGACCGATTGATAAATATTCAGACTAACAGAGCATTATAATGTAACGCAATATTATAAAAGAATAAGGACATCGTGCATTTTAAGTAGCCTATCGCTTTCAGATTGCGGATTTTATCCTTGACAGCAAAATAGTTTAACCCACTCAAAAACATTTTTATTTTACTAGTTAAAAGTTTTAGAAGCGCTCTTTCTGTATGCAATTTGTAATTTTGCATAATGCATTATTTTGCATTGCATTTGCATGCAGTTGGACTTCTTTTTACCCGACTACGGCGAAGCCTAATTTTGTAGCCATCTATAAAAATATATACCTATTCTCGCATATACATCTAGCTACATAATTCGTCATTCTTTAAAATATAACCTCAACGTAGCAACCTATCTTGAGGTTTATAATAATTAGCCTTATTATAGCTTGTCCTAAAATGGAGAGTGGATTCCATTTCAAGGTGTGTCACTTGCCTGATGTTCTGTAGTTTACATTTACTATGTGGAGGATACATTTTGTAGAGCTGACAGATCAGATTAGCTTATGGTGCTTTTTGATTATGCATGGTTATCACTGATCTGTTATGGAACAAATCCGGAAACTAGCATTCCATCGAATATGCTTAATTTTTGACATTGATTGATGAAAAAAACATAACTAACCGAACAGAAAGATTATATTCCCAATTAAGTAAAGGTTTCTAAGCAATACCTGATTAATAAACAATATGTGCATTTAGCTTCAAGGTTTTTAATCTACTTTAATAAGTATTAATAAAAAAACTCATTAGACCTTGGCTAGAATGATTTAAGAACTTTCAATTCCGCCATTCAAAAATGCAAGTACTGAGAACTGACATCTATTAAATTTAATTTTTAATTAATATAGCTAGTAAGCCAATTAATGTTTTACTACTGAACCACAGAAGGAAAGGTTAATTCAAACCGATTCGATCATTCTGGAAAAGTAGACTATGGAGGAAGGTATTTAATGTCTTATTTACCAGCAACACTTTCTTTAGCAGAAAGACTTAAGATAAAAGCAACTCCTAGTAAATTATAGTGAATGGTACCTAGTTACTAGTAAGTAGTACCTAATATTAAATAGTACCTAAATACAATTTTAACGGACGTAGATTGATGATGACGATTAATTTTATAATAGCACCAACTACATATATTTAAGTATTTTCACTCCGGGAAAACATATCCACTGTCACAGGTACCATTAATTAAATTAATTGATAGGCCCATAAGCGTAAAAATATTAATAACTAATACGGTATATTAATCCGGTTCGTACTCGTTGATATTTATGATATTACGAGTAAATAACACTAATAACCAGATATTATATTGCAGGCCATATCTAAGGAACATATAGGCAAAAACTAAATTCTTCTGCAGTCCGGTAATAAGTAATGTTCTTCTGTAGTCCGGTAAAGAGTGCCTATATTTACGTCTACTCTTTATGAGCGAATAGTTGTTTAGATATGTCCAAGAAAATACAAATTTTTCAGTTGCACTTCCTAACTTCTGACATTTTTGACGTGTAACAACTTTCATCTCGCTTTCTGTTACTTGTGTGTGACATTTTGTAGATGTTTTCCGGATGGAAATGTGTAACACTTTCGATGCAACGGTAAAGTTGGAACTTAGCAGTATTGTGTTGTGTTAAAAGTGAGATGTCGGATGTTATGCATCATAATAATTATATTACACTAGCTTTTGTCCGCGGCTTCGTTTGCGTAAAAAATATATCCCACGGGAACACTGTACTTTTTTCGGATAAGAAGTAGCCAATGTTTTAATCCAGAGCCTAAACTACTACCATACCAAATTTCATTATAATCTGTACAGTACTTCTTGCGTGAAAGAGTTACAAACAACCATCCATCCCATCCATCATCAGAAATTTTCACATTTATTTATACAATAGTACCTAAGTAAGGCTAAGTTGTTCTATATTACATTGGGTTGTTCTCTACAAGGTTACCTAACGTACTGTACCGACATGTAAGGTACATATACCTACCTAAAACGACCACATCAATGTTGTACTGTCGTATGTTTTCGTTCACGAATCTAGGTACCTACTTAAGGATTTATCAGCACTTGACCTAACATTTGTAACATAATAAGGCAGACCACGTCACTGTTCTCACGAGTAAACTTTAGATGTCGTAAGTCGTGCATGTGCAGTAGTCACGCCCTTTGAGGATATAAGTTTATGCCCTTTACTTTATCATTAAACATGCGATATCATATTCATGTACCTATTATATTTAATATGTTATGTTACTTTAATGATAAATGCACTTAGCTTGAGACAGTCTAAACAAAAAACCTAGATCAATTTTAACCGATACCTACTTAGGTATTTTACAAAACTGCGTCGCCTGTGAAGTGGATTTTAAATATAATATCATAGTCCACACTCCACATGCATTTGATGTACATAAATGTACCTAAAGCTAATAAAGAAGCGTGCTGCGTAACCCTTCTGTTGTCTACTAGAGGTCCTTAAGGGTTTTATGAACGACATAGAACCCAAAACAATGATTTTTAGAATTTTTGTTTTTTTGTCTGTACGTTTGTACGCGCTAATCTCGGAATCTACTGGACGGATTTTGATGAATTTTGGTATGGCAGTAGTTTAGACTCTGGATTAACATATATGCTACTTTTTTTGCGGAAGAATGTACTGTTACCGCGATATTTGTTTTTCCGCGTACGAAGTCAAGGGCTTAACCGATTTGAATGCGGTTTTCACTAATGCGTTTTGGTTTGCTCCACTTAAAATTTGATGTTTGTTTCATTTCAATCGGTTTATAAATATAAAAGTTATGTCAGTCTAAAGAATATAACATATAAAATCCTATGGAATGACTGATCAGTTGAACTGGCTGAAACTTTACGTAGGTATTACCTAATCATTGGTGTATATTAATAATATACCAGGAGGAATACGTGACAAGTTCTATTACGGTCGTAGCGGTAACTCATGTTAAGCAACGCCGGTCGTGGATTCAACTAGGATGGGTGACCACAATCCATAATATTTTAAGGTCAAAATCTATACGCCTAATACCTACTAACATTTTCTTATTTAAAAAATTTTAGAAATCATTAAAAAACGACGACGAAGATATCCTTACTTATAATAATATTATAAATGCGAAAGTTCTGTGTGGATGTAAGGTATGGATGTTCGTTACTCTTTCACGTAATAACAACAGAACGGATTTTGATGAAATTCGATATGGTAGTAGTTTAGTCTCTGGATTAACACAGTCTACTTTTATTCGCAGCAAAAAGTACGTTTCTTCGGGATTCCTTTTTCGCGTACGAAGTCGTGGCTAACATCTGGACTATATTACTAATATTATAAATAGGTAAAGTTTGTTTATTTGTGAGTTTGTGACTTACCGAGATTGTAAGGGGTAATATCTGGATCTACTTCCACCGAAAGCCACATTATATGTGTTAAAGAAAAATGTTAAGTTTTTTCCGTGGCAGTCGGATTTGCAAAAAAACTGGGCGAACAAAATCGTGTTTGAGAAACGCTTCCTTATCGATGAGAGATTTATTATTGAGTGATAGAAAAAAGTTTTAGAGTTCGATAGTGCTTGAAAAAAATCAGCGACAGCATATTTAAGTCACAACAAGATGATTTTTATATTCATAAAAATATATTTAAATCGTAAGGTGATGTTTATTGGTCATATTCATATAAAAAAATCATAATTGTTGATAAAATGACCCATAAACATTAAGGTTAAAGAGATAAGGCTTGGACTGTATGATCCGGTATCTGGAAGGCCGGAGTAACTAAAAAATAAAAAATAGAACTCTGCGTTAATACAATAGAGCTGAAAATCGAACAGACAAATGTCGAGACAAATGTCGAGACAAATGTCAATGTCATATATGACAGCTCAACACTCGACACTTACATTTTCAACTGTATTATATTAGATCGGAGTTCTATATTCAGTGCTCTGAATTTTACCGGGACCGCCGGATTCCGGATCATATAGTCCCAGCCTATGGGAAATACACTCAGAACTGGGCAGCAGCGATTCCGCGAACTTTTTTTTTATAATAAAGCGCTCGCCAACACGTCTGCCAAGCGCGGTGAGTATGGTATTTTTCCCCTATATGCGTCGAAGCGTAGGATATTGGTCCTACGCTTACTACGTCCCACGGTATCAGAGAGTATACAGTAGGTGTTGGTAGGACGGCCTCCCACTAGACGGTGCGACCGGTCGCACTGTAAATCGTTTTTAGCTCTATTTTATTAGCGCAGTTCTATTTTTAGCGTTCTGAATTTACCCCGGCCTACCGGATTCCGGACAATAGAGTCCCAGCCTAAGGTCGTGTTAAGTAGTAGGCGGGTCCGGGCAAGCAGCGAACTTTGGGAAATCTAAAATTATCGAAACGCAATACGCACACTTTCGACTTTTCTCTATATTTTTTTTATAAATTTAAGTCCCCCGCCGAGTCTGTCTGACTGTATGTTCGCTTTTGCCCTCAGCTTCGCCCGCGTGGGAGAGTGTTTGTGGCCAAAAACTCCTTTAGGAAAGTTTTTTATTACAAATTTACTATAAAGTATATATTATTACTCTGTGCTATTACTATATTGCAGTAGGTAAGTACTATTGGCTAAATAAGTTTTTTTTGTCACAAACACTATCCCACGCGGGCGAAGCTGCGGGCAAAAGCTAGTCCACAATATATTCAATAGCAATAGACAGACAATTCAATAGCTGCTCTACGTTTGTTGGTGACGGCGCGGCGCCACTTGCCAGGGATTGCGAAATACCTGATAATTTTCTGCATAACAGACATGTAGCCGATGCCCGGATACCGCAGTATCAGGATGCGGATTACGGATATTATATGAACAATCACTTCTTCAAGGTTAATTCGGATTTAAATTCGAAACCAATATCACATTTATAAAAGTGAAACTTAACTGCATACTACATGGGGTCATTAGACCTTTAGCCGTAAAATGTCAATGAAAGACACCATTTATTTCACTTTGACTTAGGTAGCAGTATGGATTATTTTGCAATCGATCATATTAGTGTAATCAGAAACATTAACGTGACATTTAAACTGTATAGGAAAGGTTTCCGGTTAGTAGTAGTAGATAAAGTGTCTTTACAACTAAAAGGTTCCAAGCATTATATATTTTTTAAATAAAATTAGGTACCTAGTACCTATATTCACGAAATATCGAACATCCTTGGCGTTAGTTACTATTTTAAGAACCTACATAAGCAGTAAGTTACATTTGATTTCATAATAATTATAATAATTCATTGATAAAGAAACCTTCAGAAAAATGCTCCAAATATTCCGCCGCTACCTTGAACGTTTCAACACTCTCGCAAACAATAGCTACTGCCAGATTTTCGTCCAAGCCTCATTAATAACATTAGCAAAGGTTTTGTAGGGAGAAGTATTCGCAATCTATCATACTATTATATAGACCGGAATAGGAAATCCGATGGTTTTAAATTTATAAGCGTTAAAACGATTAAAAAGCCTATAACTAATATGTGCACAGTAGGATATTCTGTAAGTTTATCCAACCTGCGATCAATGTAAACTGAATATACTTATGTTATGTTATTCCCTATTTTTTAAAGAGATCTAACAATATTCTTTTTATTACAGTCATACCATCAATAGTGCATACGATCACTATTACACCAAATGGTAACAGCCCAGAAACAAAGATGACTCGCGCTACGTTTGATTCACTCGATCGGCAAGATTTAATGGCAGCAGAATCTATTCAGGAAAACAAAAAACATAGTGCAAGTGGATTAAAAAAGTTTCAAGGGAAGCTTGCTATCAATGAAAGATACAGGCGACTCATTCCTTATATGACCTTTTACTACGCTAATGATTTAGTTACACCGCAAGAAAATTATCGAACAGAAGCACAACAGAAAGCCGTTGAAGTCGAAAAAGCAGAAATAATTGAAGCGGGAACAATACCAAATCGTGAACCTAAAGCTTTCTCACCCCAAGGGCAAAAGAACATTCCACGTTACTTTGGAAACAGATTGACTCAATATAATATTGCATCTGCCAATCCATCTAAATTATATTACGACACCTTTGCACCTGTTTTATATCAGAATTCACAGAAATCTGTCCCAAATTACAATCCCGAATATGTGGAACCGAATACTTTTGAATACAGTGATAGAACATATGAACGACTGCTGCCAAAACCATTTAAACCGGCTAAACAATATCAACTATATACAAAGCAGCACACAAATTCATATCGCAACGAGGACACTACTAATGTACAATACTTCTCATCGGAAAAAGAAGAAAGTCCGACTTACAAGCTTATTCCTTATGAACAAAGTCCACCTGTAAAGTTTGTACCTGTACCACAAAAACAATATCATGCCCCTCAATTCATACACGAACAAGTTTACATTAAACCAAGACCAACTAGACCACAGTATGTCTATGAAAATGTCTACAACAGAGAAGAAAAAATAAGAAAACCTTCTACAACAGTTTCGGAGGTTTACTATGAACAACAACCGAATGTAGCGGAGGTACCAAAACAGATAACTTTAGAAAAGGGGTTCAAACCAATAATTGATCCATCTTATACTCATGTCGCCCCATCTCATACACAATACCCCCAAGTGTACAGCCAAGATTTGGACAGCAGTTCTATAAACATGGATAATAAAGAGCAAATAGATCACGAAGATGTTACTTACAGAACCGAATATGTTGAAAATACATCTTATAAGCCAGTGGCACATACATCTGCGCCTGCAACGATAGCAACCATCTTAAACTCACTGCAGCTTAACAAGCCCTTCCCTAAACATTTAACTAGAAATAACGTGAGTGCATCTATTCGAACATTGTTACAAGTGTTAAGTACTTTAAAAGCGATGCCTCAACAAAGCAATGTCGCAGATTCAATAGAAACTAAGGAACCTGCTACGGAGCATTACCATGTCCCACAAATTATAAAGCCTGAACCAAAACCTGTGCCTCTAAAGATTGAATCACAGGAACCAGAATTCCAAGAAGAACCATATCTAACCCCTATAAACACACCTTCACAACATATAGATGGTAAGTTGCTTTACAGATTCAATAATACATTAGGTACTTTGAAAGGTTTTTAAACAAAATGTAAAATTAATTAAAGTTGAAAAATAAATATTTATACCGGGATATTAAAATTATTAGTAACTAATAAAGATTAGTATAATATCAAGGTTAGAATTTTATTATGTATTACTAGATTTAGACTAATGAGGGTCTATAGACGCGCTTAGCTTTCTGGACAAATTACAATTTACATAAAGTATTTACACATTGCTACAGATATCCCAAACGGAGGGTCCAGCAGTCAGAGATTCCCGCTGCTCATAAACTCCGACGATGAAGGCGGTACACCAGGGAAGCCAGGAATAGATTACCCGACTTTAACCGTCATTCCCGAAACTAGTTTTGACTGCAAGACACAACGATATAAAGGATTCTTCGCTGATACAGAAACGAGGTGTCAGGTATGTCAAACCGTCCTTGCTTGAAGGACATTTACGTCCGAATTCTCAGGCTGTGCTTTGCTTGGCAGGATGACAAGGGCAGCTCGTGACTTGGTCTCTTAAAAAGCGTTTGAGAATTTGGGCGTTAGGATTTTTTATTAGGCAAATTAATTTTGGGCAGTATGTAAGAGCATAGCATGAGTCATGACTTCATTTGTCTTTTTCTAGGTCTGGCACTACTGTGATTTGAATGGTGGACAAGCGTCATTTTTGTGTCCAAATGGGACAATATTTTCACAAGCGGGTCTTACCTGTGACTGGTGGTTTAACGTTAGATGCGCCTCCACTACGCAGCTGTACGTGCTGAATGAGAGCCTGTACAAGTTCATCTTGCCACACTCGCCGAAGTTCCCTGAAGACTATAGTGGACCATTAGTAGACAAGTTAGTAAAATAATACTTTTTTTTACTTTATAATTCATTATATTAGTGCTGATATGGAAAAGTTTTTACTCGACTCGTGTTCCGACGACCTATGTGGCTCAGTGGTTGAGCGCGTTGGTGCGTTGGTTGGTTCGAAACAGAAAGTTTTGTTTTCCTGCGTCCATGGATGTGTATAATATAATAAAAATCTTAAATTTATGAATAGTATGATAAAAGTATTAAATATACTTCCCTTTGTCTGGTCCCCGTAACATAAGTTCTTCGGATACTTAGCACGGGGCAAGACTGACGTGGTGTAAGGCGTCCATAGATATTATTATCATTTAACAAGCAATTTTTAGGGCTCAAAACATGACCCGATCTATAATTTTCTTTTATGCCATTTCCAGGTACCTCAGTCTGAAATTCAAGGAAATGGAGGAGCAATTTAGGAAAAACAAAAACAAGGCTGCGAAAGAGAAGACGGCTTCCGACGAAGAGACTAAGGAAGGAGATAGTTCAACTGAAGTAGACGACGGCAGTACTGTAGAGAATGCAGTAAAGGAGGTCCATGTTGACGTGCAGTCGGTAGGGAATAACGGAAATGTCGAGAGGCTACAGGATGAATAGAAGAATGTACCTACAACATCCAGAAGCACGTGCCACATTGAGGACAGACGTCGTTGCCTGTCGCTTAGGGTTAGTACAGACAGATCGGAAAAGTCCACGAGCAATTCGAATTTTATTCAATTGCTAACGCACTTCTTTCGTTTTATCTAAACTGACCGTACGCGTAAGGGCCAATTCACACCGAAACAAAACGATACGCGACATGTCGCTGTGAATTGACCCTTAGACGCAATATTACTGCGTTGACTAATATGAGGATAAGTCAGAGGACGACGATGTTCTCCTTTATTAAAGAGGGCTCAGGATAATTTTTAGGAATGTCATTCATATTGAGATTCTCTTGGTGCTTATATCCCTTCTCTATTGTGTAAGTCGTCAATCAACTGTGATAGTTTCGATTACAATTACTATTAGGTATTAGGCCTACATGTAATAAGAATTTAATTTAGAAAGTTCGTAAGTGTTTCAAAATCACGAATTAAGATTGATGTAAAATCTCTATGATACTAATATTCTTTTTGATCAAACTTTTAAGATTGATTTTTGCGTTTTAAAAGTGGTCTAACAAAATATTTACTAACTAGCGTATTATTTTTTGAATTATTGTAATTTTAGGATAAGTTTTACTTATATTTTAGGAAATGTTAAAGAATTAAACGTGCCATCATTTGCCATGTTTAATTCGTCTGTAAAAATCGTTATTAAAACTCATATATACTTGCAAATGCCATACAAAATTCACTAGACTTGTAAGTTGAATATATTCAGGGTCTCCTGAATATGTAATATGGTAAAGTATAAGTTCGTATGTGTTAGGTAAAAAACTTGAAATTATAGTTTGGTTGTAAGTTTTTCTAGAGTTAGATACCTTCCTACTTACCTAAGTACGCAATGACTACCTGTGTGTGGCACTTGTTAATTCATAGTCACATCTACACAGTAAGAACAATTTATTTATTTAAAAGTAGAATAAGCATATCTACTTACCTAATTTTAATATTCTGTACCTACTCTAAATTAATGTAATTTATTTTTATACTTTTGTCTAGGCTTTGATTTGTATATGTTTATGTACTTATGTCTGAAATAAACGATATTGAATTGAATAAATGCTTTAGTGTATTATGTAATGTGCAATAAATTATTTAAGTATTTTTACTATGATTAGTTTTATTCACTCCAATATTATCCAAGTAGAATGCAAAATCACGAAATCATCTACCTATGTAGACAGAGCAGTGGCTATGGCCGGTTCTCCTTCATAGGGAAGCCCTAGTCTGTATAATAGGTAGGGATTTGGACGAGGGTCTTCAAAAGGTAAGTGGTAAGTGAAGCCGACAGGAATGGAGTTATAGGAATGCCACGCCACTGGTAGATAGCAAATGGAGGTGCTACTGGCTAGGTAGGTACATTCTGGTTAGTAAACCAGACCAGTTGACAGAAAATATGTGGACTTCATATCAAAATGTCTACTATGTAGCTTCATAAGTAAGCACTAAATGTTTCTGTGTGCGGTCGTACAACTCTATCAGGAACAAGTAATTTCAGTTGAATTAGGTAGATGTTTCTTAACTCTTACTAGATTTGTTTCCGTTGTAAAAACCGTACATTTTCCTGCAATAAAGACCTATGTCCTTTCCCGTTCTACTCTATATCCGTAACAAATTTGATCACATTTTTGTGAGCTCATGCTCGGGAAGAAAAGAAATGTTGTTTCTCATATCGACGATGCATCGACCTTGATGCCTTACAATAAGATCTATTTTGCTCCGAATGGTATTAATGTTTCTTAAATCTGTTATTTTGTCGATTCTTCGGTGTTTCTAGGGTGCGCATGCTAAGCATGTTTTTTGGCTCCACGAACCCCTAACTAATAAATTAAGAAGCTAATAGAATTGACTGCTGTTAAATTGAGGACTAATTTTGGAATTTTTTAATCATAATTGTTACTCTGAATCTGTTCTTTCAGTGGGACAAAAACGTCAAAATAATAATCGTAAATAAACAGAAATGCGATGGAAAAACGTTTTTAATTTCGATATTTATGTTTATTAAAATTTATTTACAACATTTATGCTATCGTTTCTACCTAACATTTATGAGAAAATATGCTTTCATGTTTATACATCGATCCAAGTAAAGTAACGAATTGAAAACACTCAAGTATCGCTGAATGATACAACACAAAGTTCGTAGCTACGATGTAATTACTTTAGTGGGTATAATTGAAGAGTTTTAATACGCTATTTATAATACAATCCATAGATTCATGTTATTTACACCGAGCCTACATACACGGGAATTACGACATGGTCCGACATCAGTCCTACTCATCCCAATTGGACCAATCGAGCCGCATGCTAAACAATTATCACACAATAAATTTTATACAAAAATACAATTTTGGGATAGTAAAGAAGATTTCGTCGAATCGAATACATGGCTCCATCAAATGCGTAATTTTAGAGTCACCAATTCAATATAATTTACAACCTAATTTAATTAAAATTGTTTTAACTCTACAGACCATATCTCCACAGTTTCAATCACAAGTTGTTGCCTATCAGTCTTTTTCGTTGCGTTCCCTTTATACTTAAAATATGTATTGGTAAAATAGTGCAATATAATTTGATAGTACCCAACGAAAAACACATTTATAACATCCATATAGCACATTCAGAAGACGTTGCGTACAATTATTACAATGATATTAATATCGTATTTGGCTTAATAAAAATCAACTTTTGTGAGTCTTGCGAAAACGCCATACAAGTCGTATTGGCAGGTGACGTCATGCGCCTGTAAGCCGCTACGAAATGTGTGAAATAAATGCACAAAATTTCTATGTCCGAAGTTGGCGCGTTTATGTTCATACCATAGTAAATCTTTTGTAGGTATTTGATGTAAGTTAACTAATTAAGTAGGTTTTTTACACTAATGTTGTAAAAACTATTCCAACTTTTTTGTAACTTTGAAATGCTCCTCATTACTAAACTACAAAATATAAAATCGTAATTCTTTTCACTTTTATCAGGTTGTAACACCTGATTATTTCTGAATGTTTAAAAAAACCTAAATTCCTACATCTAGGCAAATACCTAATTGTCCATAAACATTTAGTATTTACAAATCGTTTTGTCATGCATTCTTTAATACTTAAAGACAATAAAGGATTCATAATTATATTATTAATTATGTAGAAACTAAAACTTTTACAAAAATGAAAGGAACCAGTAGGTAAGTACGAGGTTGGTATTACCTACGCTTTCTTTACCTTCAGTATATTTTTACCCTGTTAGAGAGAGAGAGTACATACCAATACTTACAATATAACAATAAATAGCGCACGAAAACGTGCATAAAATATTATCTACGATAAATAAAAATGTAAATGCGTCAATATAATGACAGTATTTACCTAACGAGAAAATAATTTTTTCACAACTATGCACGACACCCATCGCTACCTGTGGTAGCGGGCGGTACAGCAATAAAACATTGATCGCAAATCATATGCGATTACATTAAAGTGCAATTTTGATCACAACATTAACGGGATAGTTGAGATTTCGGGGAGTTTCATGGGTCGGGTGGCGTTTGTCTTCTGTCTTCGGTCAGTGTGATTTAATTTTTCAGCATGGCGGCGTGCTTGAGGCGCAGATGGGCGCGCAGCGTGTCGATGCGGCTGTAGGTGGCGGGGCAGTAGGGGCAGGGCGAGCGCTGCGCCGTGTGCGAGTGGAAGTGGTGCCAGCGGTTGGACACCTCCTTGCCGCAGGACTTGCAGCGCCACAGCGCCGCGCTCTCGGTGGCCGCCACGAACATGCTGTGGTACGAGTACTGCGGCCGCTCGGCGCGCGACTCGCCCCACACTACCCACATAATGCTTACAGTCCATTCTTAAAATCCAGAATCGTGCCGAGAAGCCCCGAGAGACTGTGAATGTGTCTCTCCTTCTCGTTCTCACTTAAATATTTCTTATGAGACAGAAGGCTTCACACGAGACTTCTCGCCGTGAGTCTGGATGCCATTTATGTAATCACCACATAAGGTACTGACACAGATTTAAATTGAAATACACTTGTCAAACGAACCGACACGACAATGTGTCTGCTTATTTCGCGATATAAGTTGACGTTGCGAGCTTTTTGGAAGTCATGAGGTTTTTTTTGTTTCACAAGGGTATTTTTAAGCTTTTGCAAAGCGTAATATAATATACCTTAAAAATTAGAATAATTAAAAATGAGTTTCATCTATGCTCACTGCTCAGTCTAAAGTTTCTCTCACTATCAATATTTTGGCACAAAAAGTATTTTATCAAGTGATTAAAGACAAATCAGCGACGACCTGAACAGTTTGCTGATTTTCAGAACTGCCACACTTTTTAATAATCATTCTCATTTTATCTTTGAGCCTTACTTATTGATAATGCAACGTACAGGGAATGAATTAAAACGTTATATTGAATGCTAGTCGGAAAAAATAATATTCAGTCTACCTTTGGTGTTTGGCCTCTTTTATTAAGGTCTACGACCGCGATAATTTTACAATTACTAAAATATATCAAAAAGACTAATTTATATTAGCTCCAAAATCTCATTCTGGTCTAGACATAAGCAGAACCGGTACGCATAAATTATGGCTTAGATTAACTTTTTACATAGAACATTCGCTACTGGACTTCAAATTTCAATATATGGTAGAACATAACGAAAGCAAAAAATGGCATCTAAAATGATATCAGGATAGATTTAGGGCTTTCAATTGCCAGAATGTTGACATAGTTGAAGTACTTATGCACATTACATTACATGCACATAAACTACGAATGACGCTTAATAAGCAGTGAGTATGGACCAGCGCGAATGAGTGCGTTCGTACAGAGAGGGTTGGGCCGTATGTAAAACTGAAACTACACAATTGTAACATACCACAATTTAATGTAAAAATTAGTAATAAATACAACAGATAAATGCAGGAGTTTGCAACATGTTAAAATTGCATTACATAACATCAAACAATGTGAAAAAAATTGCATTAAATGCTTGCATAAAACAAAAATTATTTAAAATTAAAATTCAACGGAGGCATCAAACCAAGACATTAAAATATTCATAAACAACAAATCGTCCATAAAATTTCATGTAAAAATATAACAAGTAATATTCAGGTGTTCGGTACACGATTTGACACCCCCGACCCTAGCGGCGTAAACTATTGTGATACACGACACTATAACAAATTGGCTAACGTTACAAAGGAAACGAACAAAACAACTAGACCATCGCTATCCTGAAGTTACCATAGAGCTCGTCCTGCACTCCATTGATTCCGAATGATATATAGCCACTACAGTGGTGGATGTAAATTTACAATAATATACAATAAATTGGAATATTTAGATTGGCCAAATGAGTGACTAGGTCCGCAAGACCCCAATTTCATAAGACTAAATTTAGTAATTCGTTAACCTTATGTTTAAATTCCGTATGGCATAAAGTTAGCTTTCATTAAGTCGAATAGCACGGTCACCGTATTACATAATATATTAAGTTTGCAAACTTTATGAACGCTGAAAGAGATCAAAAGGAGATATTTTCTGAGCCAAACGATGTGATACTCCAAAATATTATGGCCAGACACTATCGCAGTATCCTAACCTAAAATATCTAAAATAATATTCTATCTTACTAATCAATTTGCTGACAGCAAATTCGATTTAAAAATTGGTCGAGATAGTTAAATACAAAATGCACTTTTTCGAAGCGATCGACTCCCTTTCTCTCGCGATGGATAGCTATGATCTATGTCAACAATATGCTAACTTGCGCGACAATAAATAATATTAAACAGTACATAACTATTACGATTGGCAGAGGTAAACAAGCTATATTATATTAATATTACCAGCTATAAAACCTGTACATCTCCGTAATCCAAACTGCTCTAAGTTAATAAGTAAATACAAATTAGGAATTCACTTATGTAAATACGATAGGTAGTTACTCTCTTTCGAAGACATTAATTATTTTAAAATATCCTTTAGTTTGGTTACGTAATTAAATAACTAGTAATATTGCACTGAGTATGAAATGCTATTAAATAGTAAGCGCCCACGTATAAGATCGGTAATATAAAAATCTTTACTCTTAAAATTAACTATAAAATCTTTGTGGAAGAAACGTTTGGTGATATAATTACATTTAAAGGAACATGGGAGCTTAGTGCTTAAGTTACAAGTGGGCCCCTATATTCAATAGACGAATTGTATAATCTAGGTACGAGTTATGACTATTTAAAAAAATTGCACAAGTGAATTGCATGTTCACAGCTACTTATAACACTAATGCCACAAGTTAGACGCCGGCGCGGCACCGGCCGGTCGTGTTGAGTGTTCATAATCGGCGACTTAACATCTAGACATATTAGTAAAATCGAATGGATTCGAAGAAACGAAGTGATTGTCGAGTGATACTGTAATCTCCAGTACGGCGACCCGCACGACCCGTAACGTATGTACCCGTCGTCCGGCAGATGCGACCTCATTGGATGCTAGATGCCTTACGCGCAATGCAAAGTAACTAATTAATCATTAAAACATTAATATTATAATAGGAGTCGAAACGTAGTAGCGTGTTAACACTCTTGGT
Source organism: Phengaris alcon alcon (assembly GCA_037179445.1). NCBI lineage: Eukaryota > Metazoa > Arthropoda > Insecta > Lepidoptera > Lycaenidae > Phengaris > Phengaris alcon. The sequence continues at coordinate 647,070 of JAYRCH010000354.1, forward strand.
TCTAGCACCATTCCATTTTATCACATTTCTGTTACCGTACCACTCTAAGTGATTAGCTAAAATGTAACAATCTTAATATTAAATCGAAAATACAATACATAATCGCTAGGTTAGTCCCAATTATATAATGCCAATATTAGTAACTAAATGCACAAACTCGACGCGAACTCGACATCTTACATTAACGAAGGAGGTCTCGGACCTCCAGCACCGATCTCGCTAACTAAACGTAAACGCCTCCCGACGATAAAATAACCAATACGATAACATCGCGAGCAGTTACATACTAAAACTCAACTCGAACTAAATGTTACTATACGATGAATCAATAAAAACAAACAACACTAATAAATCATATTACATCGTTATATAAATATAAAATTATATTAAATCAGACGATAGAATATATCTAAGTATAAAAAACAATCTCCGTAAATAGATAACTAGTCTAGTATAAAAAATCTTTTCGTATGTTTCCTTAGGCGCTATCCGTTAATACATCACAAATCCTTAATAATTATCCATCTTGCAAAGGCCTCATGGAATTACAAATGCATCTACACTGAGATTCAGTCAATATTTATATGTCGTTGACCAACGACAGATCACAATCTATTCCAGTCCTTTCGATTCGCTCCGTTGTCTTTCCGCACCGACCATAGGATTCAACATAAATACAATTAATTAGCTACAGGAAACTCATAATTCCCTATCTAACGAATAAATATAACAAGACAGCGGGGCCCCCCCGAGGGGCGACCGTTATAGCCAGCATCACTTCGCGGTCGCACCGCTACTCGTGTAGTGTACACTATTAAATAGCTTAAGATTTCTATCGATAGATACAATATAAAAATAATATGGTAATAAAATTAACATCATATTATTGCTTTTGCCCGTTCCCGTATAGCGATTGGTATAGAAAAAAATTCTTATCTACTCACTGCCCGAGCCGTAAACTTCGACTCGGAGTCACACACGTATCATAAAAATTCATACTTCCTCACTCGGAATACTAGAAGGTCACACTTGGGCAAGTCAAACGCACAACCGAGACAATACTAAGACGAGTGACCCGTTAACGGATGTAAGAACTCAATTCGAGGCACGCTTAAGTAGTAGCACTTCAGCTTAATCCTAAATAGGAAACGTTCGCAACGTTCGTACACGGGCCGGCGGCGGCGCTCACGGCGCGTCGAGGCCGAGCCAGTACATGGACAATCAGTCGAAGCTCGCGTCCATGTGGTTGGCGTAGAGCGGCGGCGGCGCGCCCGCCACCACGCCCGCGCCCTCGAACTTGCGCGTGTCGGGGTTGTAGGCGGGGTGCTTGAACTTGCAGTGCGTGCGCAGGTTGTCGGAGCGCGTGTACGTGGCGCGGCACAGCGGGCACTCGAAGCGGCCGGGGAAGTGCACGTGGTAGTGGTTGCGGATGTGCGTCACCACCTTGCCGCACAGCTTGCAGCGGTGCAGGTTGAGAGCGCCCGCCACCCGCTCGAACGTCAGCCGCATGTGCCAGCCCTTCGAGCCTGCAAGTTGCACCACACGTCGCCCGTTTCTTTCTCGATCGAAACATTAGATGCCCTTTTCGAAGCGCTACCGGTCCCCCGTCTAGGCTGAGCGGTCGCGAAAAGTCATCACAGGCCAAGGGAGCTCGCACTCAGCCGCACATAAGCAAAATTCGTCTATGGTCACACGTGACTTTATATTCATCTAGTACATTTTAATTATACGCCGACGGAAATATTATACTTGTCGTGAAGAAAAATTATTCGTAATTAAGTCGCAGACGTTATCTTAACCGTAAAATAAATAAAAAATGTTGTATGTAATAGCATTTGTATATAAGAGTATTGGAAATGGATAAAAAATGAATAGCAATTGGTTTCGAAGTGTAAGTTTGCCGAAAGAAAGGTTATAGAATATTTTTAACACATTTTGCTTATATGCGACAGTGACAAGACTATTTTTTATGGAGTAAACATTCCACTATTGTAACTAACAATGCTGCTGAGCCAACTCTGGAGCATATGATGTATTAACATTTATTTTTTTCGATAAAATTTTCACAATATTTTACTGTTACAATATTCAAATATCATACTTATTACTGGTTGGTCCTGCAGTCATTGTTACTCCAGAAACTCAACCGGATAAAAATATTATCAATGATTTAAAAAATATTATATTGGCATGGAACAGTAGAACTTTGAGTTAAGTACGAAAGGGATCAAGGTAGTAAATTAAAAAAAAAATCGTATTCACCACCTTCTATTACTCAAAGTTCTACTATTAGGATAAATAAAAATTGGTAAGTATTCATAATCATTTAAATCTAGTAACAAGCTTCTTTTAATATTTTATCAAGATATATACCATGTCCTACGGCTAATAAGCATTGATTAATAAGTATGTACTGAATATATTTCGAGTTAATGGTCGAAATTTTAATAACATTTCGATAAAAATGATAAGTTATACGAGATCCATGCAGAAATGAACCAATGATTGAAGAAATGGTGTCGGTTATTCAAAGTGTTATATTGCGTGAGGATATTAATCGCATCTTACTGTAACCCAAGGCTTTATACACTATGCGAGTTTGAGAGATAGGTCCGCTAAAAAGAAAGCATGGAAAGGATGAAAATGAAAAGAAAGTAGGTTTCAAAAAAAGGAATATATTTGCAACGAACACACAATAACGAAACTTAGATACAAAACTAGTTTTACGCCGATAAAGTTAAAAATATATTAAATAATAGGAGCTATCATTTCGAAAACATAAACTTATCAGTCTTGAATTTATGTAAATTAATGTATCTACACATGGACTACGAGGAACAATAGGTCGCCACGAACAGTAGGGAACACCACTTAAGTTGCTGGAGACCTAAATGCTTAACACTAGTAATACTCTCGGTAATGTTTCATCCTACACAAACTCAGCTTACATTAACAATACCGACTATAACAGTCGGCGTTATGTACAGTATTGTTCAAAATATTCATAATTTAATATGTAACGATAAGAAAAATAAAAACACTTGGCAAATTGTAAATGTAACTTGAGTGTAAATCGTTTCGTGCATGCGTTATACAATACGTTAATTTTTGGTACAATTTGGAAAGCTTAATGTAAACTGTTATAATATTTGTATGTCATGATTTACAATATTGAGGAAATAAGAAGACGTCGGCCATAGTAAATTATACTCGGATATAGCTTGGTAATATTAGGAGATTTTTTTTGCGATGTTTTTCTTGTAAATAAAGTAATTTTATAGTTACTGTGTATCGCGTGATGCGCTCGCTCCTAACTGTACATCACTAATTCAAAATGCTCCTAGCATTCAAGCGTGACATCTTGTACCGTTACTCGAGCGAGAGTACCTTCCTATCGAGATTTTCTAGTCATCCTATATGATTAAACCTAGGTTTCAATTTTATACTTTTACGCTTTAATGTGTCCATGTGATTGCATAACGGTTAAAAATATATTTTTGAGTCAAAACAAAACAAGGAACATCATCAGTAGTACTTAATTTAAAAAATCGTATTTTGCGTCTATTTGTAGGACACGTTTTTTACTTGATGATTTATTTAACGATGAAGGATAATAATTGACTATGACCGGCGTCCAAATTGGAGTATGAAAATTAGTGAGACAAAATATGACACCCCAGAGCGGAAAGCACGTAGAAAAGTATGTCAATAAATTGTTAGTACACCACACCTTAGCCTAGTTATAAAATAGCTTAGTAGGAAAATGGTAAGTCGTAATAATGTCAGTCTTTTCATTATAAACAATACAATGGGCTCCTAGCGCAAATTTGACATTCACATGAAACAGAATCTCTCAAATACCTACTGCCCTCATAAATTAATTGAAACACAAGCCTTTAGTTTAGTTTTTTTATTGTTTTAATAAATAATTATTATTTGCCACAATATCTCAGTGTTAGAGATCTATAATTTTTGTTCTGCCTAATGTGACTAATCTTACCCTAGCGCTTGTATATTCGATAGATTATTCTCCCCTAAGACGGAGCAGTGTTTCATTCGGACGTGCCGTTTGAGATTGTCGGCTCGCGTCAAAATAATAGGACACAGAGGGCACTTGTGCCGCTCCGGGTTGTGAGATTTCATATGTTTTTTGATGTTGCTAACATTTTTGCCACAAACTTCACATCGAATCGGCATACTATTGTACGACTTATGGCTGAGAGCCATCTTGAACGATTTAACGATATTGTTTATGGCGAGGGGGCCGAACGGCTCCTGCGGTCGACTGTTTTCGTCGGCATAGTTATCACCTGGAATTATGTTGACAAGTGATAAGTTGTGGGCGAGTTTTGGCATGCTCGTGAACTTCCACCATATCGAAACCGATCAATCGCACTCCCGCTACATGCTAGCCTAACTCAACGCAAAACATTACTTCCAAAAAAAATTATTCAAATAAATATTTTGCTCGACCTATGTCCCGGAGGCGCCAAATCATTTACATTTCAAATGTTTATTCACACCGATTTCTTCATAGATATAATTATAATAAAAAGCACAAAAAGAGAATTAAAAAAGCGTTAAATTAGTGCAAATTAGATGAGATCGAATAGCAACACCAAGCTGGTATATTGACATGCGTGAATATGATACGCGTATAAATAAATAGGAAATTTTTCAATAACTGATGACAATATAAAGACCATTGGATTAATTCATGAACTAGAATAATATATCTATTTATTTATACGCAATGGATGATGCAAATTATGAAAAATTTAATCAAAGAAGCTAAAGCGATTAATCTGTTCAAATCATATTACTTAATATTCATTTTTATTAAGTTATGAAACAGATTCATTGCTTTAAAGGATAAAATATTCATTCTACATATAGCCATGACCACTTTTGAACTATGCAATTGCGGACTCTAACAACTCTGACAATCTATGAGTAAATCATATCTAAATAATTCAGACTTTCCATTACATTTTGGCAAGAAGGAACTGTATGATGCAAATCGCCTGTACAAACTGTTGCTGTTACAACTTTTTATAGCAATAATTGGCAACGACAAACGCTCAGAAGTGGTTGTGGGCTGTAACAATATAACTCACCATCGATAGTGTCGGTCTGGTCGGGATGAGGAGGCATCATGGGCTCGCTGTCGTTGCATTCGTTGCTCATCTGGTGCTGGTTCAACATTGTGGCCATATCATTCACGCCCATACCCTGAAATATTTACAGTTACATCATAGTATAGACAATATTATTATTATTTTTATTTTATAGTTGTTTGAAAATTTGATTGTTTAAAATAATATAAGGAAATAGTTATATTGATTAATAATTGTTATTGCATAGCAAATATAACATAATATATAATTGTGTAAAAACAATAAAGCTCACGGCCCATGGTAATTTTGATAGGTTAAACGTTCAAGGTACATTGTAAAATAATTTGCATATTTCTTACATCAGGATGTATAAAAAACTTCACATTATTTATTCACTCAAAGGTCATCAATTCTAATGCATTACCTAAGGCAAGTTTTGTACTATGTTCTCGTCGCTCCCATGTTTTAAAGCTTTTTATTATTCAGATGAAATGTTTTGTCTGTAAAAATTCAAAATGGCTGACTTTTTATCTGATTCTAATTATTCCCATCTTAAAACTTGTGCGCTGCGAACTTTCCATTTACGACCTTTATAAATTAAGATATTTATTTATTGACTGGTGGTTTATAATTTATAGAATTTTCAAGACATTAGCAAAATTTTCAAATATTTCTTCTGTTATTAGGGGCAGTTCACACCGAGACGATACGTGGCGCGCACTTTTAAATATAAAAAAAAAACGAAATTGCGCGCAGAGTCACGCGTCCCAGCTCTGCATAATATTATTTTAGCATCATCAAGATAAGATTGATAAATTAAGTTGATTTAAAAAAATATATATTTTTGTTTTTTAATTTCTACTGATGAAAACGCCTCGATGTAACTTCCGGCAAGGATGAGACGACACAAACACACTAAACACATAATATGTAATAGTGAAACGAAACGTTTCTGTAAACAAATAGTTCATGACATCTTAAAAAGTTCTTTATGTCAAAACGTCAAACGGAACGTAACACCGCCATTTTACTACTACGGACTATAGCACAGATTACAAATAGTACTAGTATGACGTCACAGCACAGATAATCTATCAACCAACATGGCGAATAGTGTTTTCGGCGGCTTTTAAAAAGTGTATTTTTAAAATAATTTTTGTAGGTTTCTAGGTTTCAAAATAATGTTATATTATTTTTTTGTGTATAATGAAACAATTATGAAGCGTTTAGGACATAAATAAAAACAAGGTCAAGTAGCCTATTAATAGTTTCAACCCAAATTTCATCTTTAGCATCTATGCTTTTATATAAAAATATTGATTGGTATACCAATCAAAACTACATGATTAGATTTATAATATGTTAAAATTTTTCAAGCTCATTAAGTTATTTATTCAAACGAATGACAAAATTATACAATTTATTTCAAATTTTCTCTTTAATTCAAGTAGAATAATTAAAAATTTAAGAGTTAGTATTCATCATTAATCGCTTTTAATAGAATGTGAAATTAGTTTAGGAAACGTAGGTAAAGTCGAACTTCGATATATTATCGTTTTTTCACGTGCATCGTTCCACCACTGACCGGCAGATGCGTCTGCTCTTACGCAAGCTGGCAGACAGGTGCGAGATAAATAAAAGCTTATAAAATAATTAATTTATGTGACGTTAGTACAAATATAAAATAAATCGCGTCGCAAGTGAACCTTAGTACCATCAGAGAATTTGATGATTTAGCAGGTAGAGAGAGTATTTTCATAACTTCTTCGTATTATAATGTGCTGTGTAAATAATACAGTCAAAATATAATTGTCAATCCTACACTAGAATGAATATAGTAATTATAATAATACTAAGAAATTATGAGAATGATCAACCTGCTAAAGAATCAAATTCTCTGATAGTACAAGGGCCCATCACTGACCGGCAGATGCGTCTGTTCGTACGCGGGGTGCGGGTGCGGTGTGTGCGGCAGCGGCGGCGGCGGCGCGTACGGCGACTCCGGCTCCTGCTTGACGAGCGGCGCCGGCGACCGCTCCCCGCGCCGCCCGCCGTGCGCTGGCGGCGGAGTGGAGCCCTCCGACCCGGACCCCGTCGACCCCTTGCCCGAGCTTTTCACTAGACCCTGTACATTAGTAACGTTTAAGGACTTATTGCAAATTTTGACATAAATTGACTGTTTTTGGTACATTTTGCGACCGAATGAAACTAAATCCTACAACTAGCAATTGTCACAAAGTGCTATATATCTGTAAAATTGTGTACTTTTACAAAAAAAATTGTATAGCAAAAACAATTTTTCAGAACCTCTTCACCCAAAAATTTACAATAGATTTATTGCACAAAACAAGACAAGGCGATTTGTCAAGCGACTCGCCAGTCGCCACACGGAAAAAATCGACCCATGTAAATCCCGCATTAATTCCGCTCTTTTACAATCTCCTGATATGGCCAACTGGAAGCAGAAAGACTCCCATGGCGCACAATCCAGTAACGACTCATTATTATGGTTTCACAATCACCTCATAGTGGATATACGAGAGATTAATCTCGTCTCTAGGCAACGCAGAGTTCTTTCGTCTCCGTTTTTCGGGCGGCACGTGTGATACGGGCGCTTGCGGCGCGGGTAGCGGCGTAAGCGCGGTAGGCGCGTGCGCGGCGGGCGGCGTCGCGAAATCCGCGCGGGACGACAGATTCTCCGCGCTCGCTGACGGCGTTGACCGGTCTTCCGACTGCAAACAACACATATTAATATCTATTTTATTAAGGTTTTGACATTCTTTCCTTCATTCCAGCAATGTCGTCCGCCATGTTAGGTCTAGAAATTTCAATTTTATCCAAGATTTCCATTTAGTAAATTCAAACTGTATAACTGTATAAATAACATTATTGGTCGGTAATAATGATAATGATGAACGAACATTAATTTATGCCACTATCCAAACGGATTTGCCCACTAAAGAGTCATGCGAGTTTTTATAATGTCACGAATATATTAAAACAACGCCTCGGGCTAGCCAGTATATTTTGTCTAGATTCTAATTTACTGCAGGAGCGTGTGACAATCGCTATGCAAACCTATTTCTATGATTCGTCCATCGTAAAAATGCACAAAATTTACGATCGAGCCACGCACCTACTTTACTAAGAGTAATAAACTTTACCAACTCGCGGAAACAATTTAAAAACGATAAATGAATGTTTAAATATGAGTAGGTATAGGCATATCAAAGGTTTAAGGTCGAGTGTGCAGATCCTAAGCGTTTAATTGCGTACACGCGTTGAACGTTAGCGAAATAAATTAATAGCCGCCGAGCGTTTGGCAATAACTTCGAATCTAAAGGGTCATTGAGCGGTTTGCAAAAACGTCAAGGTCGCCGCACCATACTAGGTCTATGTGTGCGTTCAGACATGTCTGTTTGACACGCTCTATGCCACAGGCCACTCATAGTACACGCTATCGATGGCTCGCTAAACGATTTCGAATTGAAAAATCATACTCTCATGAAATCGATTTGGCGAAGATTTTTACAAAATCATAATAGTAACAGTACATCTCCGAAGTCTATTAAAATAATATTTCCATTTTCAAAAAAAAAAAAAAATTTCGCAGTTTGTGTAAATTATGAATAATAAACGGTGATATTTTCTGCAGATCGCGGCATGCCGTTATCGTCAATATTAGCGTCTTCAATCTTCGTGTAATTCCAGACGTGTGCCGTTACCATTGACGGTAAATTATATAAGCGGACATTAAAAACTTCATTTGTATAAAATTATATGAACCTATGTGCAATCCATTCAATGTTATTTTACCTCGTCTTTTATATGAGAATGATCCTTATGTCGTTGGCACGTAACTTTAGGTTTTGTAGAATGCCTCATGCCTGTAGGCTGTATTATATTATAAAAAAATCTGATTATAAATGTATACCAGGTCAAATTGAATTTCAAAATAGTCTTAAACTCATAGTCAAATATCATACCTTTCAAATCGTAACTAGGCGAGTAATATATTTTTAGTTAGTTTTTATTGTTAAAGGCAAGGTAACACGAGGAGTACCTAGTACACGCACTTTCCGCTTAGTAAATAAATTATCCAAATATTTATCACACGACACTGCCTTAGCTGCGATCAGAGTTAAATATAAAAAAAACCTTTTGGCCTAAGAAGTCTTTGTAAAAAAGAAATAGTAGGTACATAAGTAGCGGCATGTTATTTACGATCAGAGATAAGTAGGCAGTTATTATTCGACGGGTAATGAACATCTTAACAACATACAGTGTGTGGTGAAAATATAATATGTTTATCCATGGGCTACAAAATGAATCTAGGTTTTGAGAAACTTAACCCCCATTTTAAGGAAATAAGCTCGACGCAAACGGACGTCCACCCACAGGACCTGTAAACACTGTTTTATGTTGCCACATGAGTGGACAGTAGCTTTAGACTCAATAAAATCGATATCTGTGGTCGCATGGTTGCGCCAAGGCTTACAATTAGTTAGAAAGCTTAAAAAAATATAAAATTAACTCACCTTAGGATTTAATGTATTGTTTTCTGTCAAACCTCTTACTTGTAAACTTTCAGCAGTCTTTAGGAACATTGGTAGCATATTTTGGCCAACATTTACTTCTCCCTGAAAAATATTACTCTTGTAATCTAATCTTTTGAAATTTAAACCTTCAAAGATCAAGTATTTTTCAATATTGTGTACAAACCATTTGATCTCTTCATTAATATTGCAAGCCCAATACTAGCTAAGCTAGGATACAAATTCCTTAAATTAAAGTATGTTACTGGTTAGCAAAAAAATCTTCAAGCTTACCTTATACATAAAGTCCAATAGTGATTTTATCTCTGAGAATCGCACATCTTTGAGGAATATGATCGGATGTGGATGTGAATTTTGTAGGAATATACTTTCAAAATATGGTGAGCACGCTGAAAGTATTGTCTGGTGTGCCTAAAACAATAAAAATCCTTGAGCCTTGAAATATTTTTGACTAACAATGTATATTATGAGACAATGATGCCTTGAATTCAAAGGTTTCTTGAGTTACAATATAGCCATCGTTTCAGTTGGTAGTTTTTATTGTTTAGTTTATGCCTATGATGAGGCTGCCTCATTAACTTAGTCATTTAATAGACAATAGCAAAATTACTTCACGGCTGTCACAAATATTGGTCATGGAACGACAGAAAATGGATTATTCAGTCCATAGCAAATGTGCTATAATGTTCATTGATTGTATATTGTAATACGAAAAAAAATTGTTTTAGATAACCCTTCTTAGCAAGGAGGGTAAAAAGAATACCAAGTACTTAATTTGGTTTGACCATCATATATTTCAATAAAAGGTATAAAACAAAGTAGCATTTGTTGTCTGTCCATATGTATGCTTAGATCTTTAAAACTACGCAACGGATTTTGACGCGAGTTTTTTTATTAGATATAGTGATTCAAGAGGAAGGTTTATATGTATATATAACATGCATAATTTAATAGAGAAACACTGATAATTATAGAGGTTTCTAATGTGATGTCGTAAACACATGTATGGTATTTCCAGAAGCTATTTAGATGGATACAGTATGATCCTTATCAAATTAAATACGTTACTCTTACTCACTTCATAATTATTTTATACACATTATAGTAGTCCTTTAAATCATACAGTTTAGATTAATATCTTATATTTAGAAGATATCGTAAAATTTAGATTCAAGCGCGAAAAATATATATCAAGCAGTCTCACACGTCGCGTCGAGGTGATAGGGTCCCGTTTTACCCATTGGGTACGAAACCCTAAAAAACATTTTCAATATTGTAACAGAAGTATATTGCAGTGAGTAGAGATATTTGCTGAAGAAGTTTTTTCTCCAAGGACACTATTCCACGCGGGCGAAGCCGCGGGCAAATGCTGGTTCATAATATAATATATGTAAAATATATATAAAAAGTTTATCATAACAGTATTTTAGAAAGACAGATGCGAAGACAACCAAGAGTCATTTGAATGTTTAGATAAGAATTATACAAAACCAGAGTCTAGGAATTTTTAGAAACAAGATACATAAAGACATCTACTAGAATTCTTAAAAGACCCTAAAAACCTGTCTGCCAAAACTTGTCAGACAGGTTTTTAGGCTATAAAATTTAGAAAGTTTACAACATTTAGCTCCTCAGGTGTAGACTAACAAACTATTTACTATCGACCTACAAAGTATTTTACTGGACAATTCTAGATTATGTATCTGAGACTGTAGATAGCGTACAACTATGCAATACAAATTTAATCTGTAATGCAGATTTTTTTTTCTTTACCAATAGTTATCTTTAGAAGTTTAAAAAAATAATTTATATCTTATTCTTTAAACTTTTAATCTCAGAAGTGGCTACAAGTATTTGAATGAATACGGGAGAAAAGTCGATCTAGAAAGGTCTTATGCCTGGAAACCGCGCATTTTTAAGTTACAAAAGTTTTTTCTTTTATTGAGAAACAATATATAAATATTTTTGACTCTCTTAATGTCATGTCAGCTCAAGTGGCAGTTTAGTTTGCGTAGGTATGCATAATTTTTGCATTGTTGGCAAATTGGTGTCTTGGGTTCGAATCCCGGTCAGACAAATATTTTTGTGTTTCTCTTTATTTTTTTAAGTCTACTAGAAATCTGAGATAAGCTCAGTTACCCAGGTACTATTAGCTTTATATTAACTGTATTATGACAGCACCTATTAAATAACATAAATGATATAACCTTATTTTACTCAGAATCTATGTTAAAATTTACAATATTTAGAACAGAATTTTGTTGTCATCTTCCGATTTAAAAAATATATATTTATCAGTCTTAAGAGTTATCTTTTGTATCTGTCAAAAAGAAAACACTTTTTCACTGATATCCTAGGCCCACCTGACTACCCTTATATTATAACTGATAAAATGTATATCATAGTGCTTGTGTACATTGAATGTATACAATATGCATACCCTCTAATTTGTGCAGTGGTCCAATTTTTAGGTATAAGGCACTAAAGTTGCATAAAATTTACTTACATCACACAAGTATAAATCTTTTAGTCAGATGGGCCTGGGATCTCAGACTGGATAGAAAATTAATCAGAAGAAATATATGGAGTAAGAAATGTTCTAGTTTCTTTCCCCAAGCAAAGCAGGAGACAGCACATATGACATACTTGTAATGACCAATAAGAAAACTCAAAGACGGTCAATAATATATATCAGTATTTATACAGCCTTTGGTTAAACTACCTAGATTTAATTTGACGGCCTTAGCTGTAATAAAAACTAAAATGAGTTCATTTTAATTTGAGGCATTAGCCTTGTAAAACTTAAAAACATAATATGACATACTTGTCTACCTGAATGTATTTGCATAGTTTAGTTCTTAAATTAGGTAGGTATTAAGCTTTGTTGGATTTGAATTTTAGACTTTTATTAACAAAAAATATTGTTCTATTGTAAAATTAAAGTTATTGTATAACACAAGATATTTAATATTACATGCATTAGTAAGGACATAAGAGTAAACAAACATTTGAATTTGTAAACAATATAAAAATTCCAGGGCTATGATAAGTTTACAGTATGCTTAATTTATAGAGTATGATTTGCTGATTCTATTTTATAATTTTAGTCTATTTTAAGCAAAATTTTCAGTCATAAAAATAGGGTAAAGCTGTTTTTTCGGAGTGATCTCTTAGTTTGATAACTAACATTTGTTTACATAATAATAATCAAAATTGTAAATTACCTTAACAGTTTCTCCGTCACATGCCAGTGTGACATCACACAGTGCTTCTCTCTGTAGTAGGCTTGCGAGCACATCAGTCAGGTTGTTTGGGTGGTTGTTCCAGCGCAAACAGAATTGCTGGTCCATTGTTGGTGCCAATGTCAGTGACCGTGCTGCAAATTGTACCTCACATTAGTAACAGTGCCAACTTTTTCTAAAATTAGATAGCAAAAAAATTCGCCAAATTGCAGAACTCAAATATTGACTAATGATAACTCTTTTAGCACCGATACCGTATTACCTGCGGGTAATTAGACACGTGCGCTATCAAAGTAAACGATAGTCATTATGTATAAAAATTGCTGCTATAGGGCCTAGATAGTAGAGCAGAGAGATAAGTGACATCAGCGGCTCGAATTAATAGGGGCCGCGGGCAGTGAGCTTACTGTATTCCACATTGACAGTTAGACCGCCGAGCGCCGACACATATCTACTTGTTGCATGCTCCAAGCGAGACTCATACATTATGTAATTTACCTCCAGAAAGTATACGGCGGGGCCACCGACCCTACGGGACGCGAAAACGTCTAGCCGTCTATAAAACGAGTTTAGAAAAGTAGTACCGCTGGCCAAAAAAATCGCAACATGCTGACACCGTTATAATCGCCAAGCTGGATGTGGTAGTTGCTAATTTCAAGCGCGTGGTTTCAGGAAATTGACAATGCACCATTATTTTCGTTGATACTGGCCTCGGCGCGTGCCTGGAAATACGCAATCAAGGGCGAACGGGATTTCTAAACGCGTAGTTGTGTCAACTTTAACTATTTGTAGCGCCATTTGCCGATCCCATATCGTAGAATCTTAGATTTATCAATCAACATTTTTCTTTTATGTACATTTACGTCACCATCACTAATAATAATAAACTATCTTGCACACAAACTCAATAATTCCTAACTCACCATTTGCAAAATTTTTGCCATCACAAACGCCACCCGACCCCTACCTTGCACTGTCTTTTTGACCACACACACATCTCGATTTCCGTGTTCACTCACGGCACCTCACGGCCTTCGGAATATCTTTCACATCATAATCGGCAAGTATTCGCAACGCGAACTTCATACGATTGGTAACGACGCGCCAAGTTCAAATTTTGCACATCTCATATGAATGAATTTCATTTCATCGCAATATATTTTCTCTTACTGATTTATTTTAGTATTTGAGGATTTCTAACTTTTATTTTTAATGTTTAAGAATATGTTATTACAAATTATTCAAAGTTTATTAATTGAATCTAAAGCAAAAGTAGAGAAAATAAGTGAGGTTAGAATGTAAACAAACCGCTTACCGTACTCTATGTTGAGCTTGTAGTAAAGAAAATAATAAACAGTAATATTATTATGACTCATACGTAATAGCACTTGAATTTATATTTATTATTTATATACGTAAAATAGTTACTGCATGATTTTTAAAATAATAGATTACTAGTACCGAAATAACAACATTATGGCCTTGACATTTTTATTATCACAATTTGCACGTATTTTGTCAGTACTAGCGCTATCTGTAAGCTTTACACAACACGACACTGACATCAATGGCTGACATGTGCCTGAGCTCTGACAGTTCTGTTTGTTGCATATTGTACTAGATGGCGTTAGTATTCGCTGCAGAGTGCATAGCATAATGCAGAGTAAACTTCAAAACTTGTTGTCCAAACACAGCCCGTGAAGAGTATTATTAGGCAATAGATTTTTTAGGGATCCGCTCTGTAGTTTCGCTCTGACCGACCGTCAGTCTCTCCGCACTTATTATTAATTTTATTGAAATAAAGGTGCATAATATATAGATTGTGTTAGTATAGATTTCGTGTTTGGCATCATAAAATAATAATGATTTTATGTTTGGGGAATAGCTTTCCATACATGTGAAGTAATATGATTTTTACTCATATTTCCCTAGCGCACGTTTCTCAACCATTTTTATGTCGCGACCCACAAAAAATTCAAAAAGTTAAGATAAAAGTCTTGCGACCCGTTACTATAAAATTATATTTAATAGTATCGACGGCGCCTACGTACATTATTAAAACTGCAAAATGGCAACTTTTTTATTACTGTTTTGGAGTCGTATATATCTTTAGTATCACGTTTTCAAAAAAAAAAAACCATTGAAAGTGCGTTTTTTTGAGTCGCACTTTATCGTAACATAATATGAGTCTGTCCGACCAATACCAACGTATGTTAACTTACTCGAGTTAACGTTGCGCATCTGAGTGTTCGACAGGGCCGTAACTGCCATTAACGTGAGTATTCGCCGCAATATACGCGCGTCATATATTTTTTATTTTGAAGTGCTAGTTACTTAAATATGTTGTACTTACCAATTAGCATTTATGTTGTTTTTCTTGAAATGAAAATGTTACTGACTAAAGTATTGAATCGGGCAGAACCGATTGCTTAAGATGGGTTTTTATATTTCAAAAATAATGTAAGTGGCAGTTCCGGCAGTTTACATGGCTTTTCTTTAACATATTTGTATCGAATCTGACAATTACGATACTTTACGCGGTATTTGAAATTCTGATATTTATCGAAAGTGCCATTTACGATTGTTTTGGAGGAATTTTTAGAGTTTTTATACAGATTCGATATAAGTACTAATGTAAAAATAAAGTTTCAGGGCTAATTAAAGGGACAAAATTGATTTTCTGTAAGAAAACAACATTAAATTACATATTTATTTAATTTACCTGCTTATTGGAATAATTTGAAGGAGTTGGTGGGTGATGAACCATTCTTGGATAGAAGTTTAGCACAAGAGGTTTTCACAGTTTTATAATTTCATCAGCAAGTTTTAAAGTTTCAGGCAGCAAGCTCGATCACATGTTATATAAAAGCCCGAATCCCGTTTTTTTGAAAATATTTAAGCGACGAAGCAGTTAATCAATCTTTGTCAGATACTTTTAAAATATCACTTGACAGAAAATGACTAGGTCGGCTGACAGTTAAAGTATTTTATGAATGAGGATGTTGGAAGCTTATGTCAGTCATAATGTAAGTAATTTTAAAAGTAGTTGTATCGAAGATTACAGCAGAATAGTATCATTAATATTCTTACAGTACCCTAATATACACCATACTACCTATTATCCGATCGACTTAATGCTATCGATTGGATCAGTTCTATATTGAAATAAAACAGTGTCAACTGTCATAGCAATCTACGCCTACACGTGTAGGTTCTACACGTCAGTTCTAACTGATCCAATCGGTAGCCCTGATTGGACGATATACGATAGGCAGTATAGTGTATGGCTTCACATAAAGCTTTTGCCATGAAGTATGAGGTGTAATTTGTAATAATTCTGATTTTTATGGTGTTAATGCAAGCCCACTAGTTGGATACGCTCTTTTAGCTCAGTTCAAATGTAGTAAAAAAAAAACAAAAGATATTTCTTGAAGACTTAAGAAAATATTGGAAGAATACTAATAACTATCATAGCTGTTTGAGATGACTTCTACGCAAGGCTTTCCTAAATTAAAAAGTATATTATAATTATTGATATTTTTCACCTATTCAAATAGGTTTTTATCAAAATTTTGCCCTTTTCGAGGTTATTTCAGAATATCAGCTTAATCTAAGCTTCTAGCTAAGTTCCTACTTAGCTTCAAGTTTAAATTTCAGGATATTTCCTTTTATTTTTTCAAGTGTAAGTGATCTTACGCTAAGACGATTAAGGTTTGAATAATAAAATAAAATAAATATAAGTAAAAACAATTCTGATTTGTTCTCAATTAACTATTTGTTGATTTCATTTACCGTACTTGAAGTCTTAATTGTATCAAACATTCTGTTGGCCTTTACAGAGATATACAGATCTTGTCTTTTGTGCAGTTTGTAACAAACAAACTAGGAATAAATTTAACTTTTTCCTCTTCATTGGTACCTCTTATGTATTGTATTGCCAATTTCTGCTATGAAAACAGTCATGGGTGCCTAAATCTTGTTAACACGGTATTAGCTCTCCCATATGAATACGATAATGAAAATATCGATGATGAAAGAAAACATCAATCTTACATTAAATCCATTTTAGCAGTTCAAAAAGATATGATTATTATATTTGTTCTTTATACAAAAAATAACATTACTTTTTATTGATTTTTTAAATTTTCGCTTAACAAATAGAATCCATACTATTAATATTATTAATGCAAAAGTAAGTCTGTAACGCAATCATGCACAAACTACTGAACTGATTTGACAAAATTTGGGGTAAGTCAGAACTTAGAGAAGGATATAGGTTACGTGCCATAAACGAAGATTCTTAAATTTGTTTGTTATCACAGTACCAAATTATACACAAAATACGTATTTCCCGAATAATTGAAGTTTTTCCTGTTATAATACATAATATATATAACACATAAATGTAATACAGTGGTTTAGAAATAAAGAACAACAAATAAGTGCGCCAAGCAAAGTACTGTGAATAACCACGATAGTAAAATATATATTTAATGTATATTTTGTTCTTGTTATTCCATTAAAATTAATCCTAAGTACAAGCAATCTATGAAGTACATAATCGAATGTGACACTTACAATAAAATATTCCTGATAAATACCAACGTAGATTATCGGAATCGACAAATCCGATACATTTTTGTTTATGCAGTTCCTAGAAAATAATTGGAAGTGCCAGTTACGATTAAGAGAGCAAACTCGTTTACGTGGTATACTATCCTAACTCATTTTCGCGAAAACTATTCAACATTTTGGATTTTTGATACAATGTACTAATTTATTATCCTAATAATACTGTCTTAAGCTCAGGGTCAATTCACACTGAAGCGAACGATACGCGACAATGCGCTGCATTTTTAAGCTACTAAAATTGAACATTATCGATTACACAAGAGCAAACAAAAATTGTAAGAGTTCGAATGTCAGGTTGCACCGCGTGTATGACTAAGTAATGTCATTTGAAACGTGTAGTAATTTTTGTGTAGCGAATAAAGTTCAATTTTGTATAGTTATCTTAAAAATGCAGCGCCACGTAGCGTCTCGTATCGTCGCGATGTGAACTGACACTTAGGGTAGACCGAGGTTAATCGGAACAATTTTCTTGATATGAAAATCATAGGTACCTACCTACTACAGAATAGGTAAATTTGAAACTTTTATTGAATTAAGAAAGTTATAAATACAAAAAAGCCTCCGCTATTCTCACTCTCTCGGCAAAACAAACTCAAGCGTTATTTCATTCCAGTTTTCTGAGAGGTCATGGTATTTCACCAAATAAGCACTACCGATCTGCGGACCTGCTAAACAACCACCAATGATGATAATGATTTGATACTGCATTATTAAATAATTATTATTAGGTATCTATAGGTATTGTCAGCGGCAAAAATGTGGCAGTAAGCATTAAATATACTATAGTGACGATGATGATATGATTTTGGCAATAGTAAAATTTCAATATCGGTGCACAAAACTCTGATGAATAGTTAGTACTTACCTATGTCATCATAATAATATGTTGGTGTTGATGATGATGATGATTACTATAAGTGGCATGATGGCATATGCTTGCAGTTCTTTAAACGACGCCGGAATCCCCAAATATGTATCTATAAGGACTCAGGAGTTCTGTCCAGTACTTTTGAATCCAGGGTATATCTTGGTGCAAAATCTTACTTGGTAGCATATGCTTGCACTACTTCAGACAAAGTCAAAATCACTATATTATGTGTTAATATAAATTTCGAAGAGTTCCTACGATTTATCATCATGGATCCCATCATCAGAGGGTCAATTCTGCTAAATAAAACCGGCAATAATACAATTACAATCAAGTCCCGATACGCTCAAACTGCGAAACCGGTATTCTCGTAAACGTTAAACCAGCGTGAAACGCCTTCTGATTGGTCGAAACTTCATAAAATCAGTTTATGTTAATAAGTCGCTTTACATAAAATACAATCAAAGTAAAATGAAACTCTACTTTAAATACGAGAATTGAGGTTCTGGTATCCACTTTGGTGACTAAGGGACAAATTTCGAATTATAGCCTTTACGACAGCAAAATAATTATGCGAATAGGTTCACATACGGCAAAGTAATGTTCAAAGATATCCTGTGTAAAATACTATGCGAAGTACCTATTATATCATCATAATGTGATGATGTATGTTGTGATGATGATGATTACTGTAGGTAATTGACATAGTATATATGCTTGCAGTTCTTTAAACAACGCCGAAATCCCTAAACATTTATCTATAAAGAGTCAGAAGTTCTGTTCAGTACTTTTGGATCCAGGGGATACCACGGTGCAAAATCTTACTTTTTGGTAGCGTATGCTTAGACTACTTCAGAAAAAGTCGAAATCATTATATGTGTCCATATAAATTTCTTGGACTTCCATTTTCCTTATGGATCCCATCATCAGGTCACTACTTTGATGTCAAAAGGACCAATTTGTGATTAATCACCAAAAAAGAATTTTGAAAATCGTTCCACAGACGGCGGAGTAATCGTTGAACATACAAAAAAAACATATATACAGCCGAACATATAACCGCCTCCTTTTTTGGAAGTCGGTTACTAATCAGTAACAATCCAGTTAAGAGAATCACAATTAAACTTGAATTAGTCATGAATTTTTCAAAACATTAACCAAAAACTTAAAAAAAAAATTATCCGAATTGCTCGAAATTCACGGGGTGGATAGAATCGTACAAAATTTCAAAATTTTATAACAAAGTTCAAAATTTCTTAGCTTTGGAAACATTACTAAAATTTTAATGATATTCATAATTATCATGGACCTCCGAAAATAGTAACTCTTCTTTATAGACTCGTATAAAGTAATTGGTAATTTTCAGCAAAAAGAATAACCTTGCGGCGGCAAGGTTATTCTTTTTGACCAACACTTTATTTGCAGCTACTTTCCTTTTGCCTCCCGCAAGACTTTCTTTTGTGCGTGCGAATCATCTACCAGAAAATAAAACCGCATTGATTGTCAAATGTAGAACAAAAAATAATTTTGAAAAAGTGGTCCAATTCGCCGGCGCCTGCAAACAAGATATAAAAATACACATAACCAGCGGTGGCCTTAGGGGGTGGCGAACAGGGCAATCGCTCGGGGCCTCGCTCTTGCAGGGCCTCGCACAACAACCCAAGCAAATTTAAAAAAACCGTTTAAAAATTAAGTTTTTTTAAAACTATATTTCTTTTATTTAAAACTTTTGATTTTGATCCTTAATTATTTTATTCAGGTTATAACATAGCGGTAAAGTAAAATGAAGTTAGTTAACTAATTCATTCATTCAAAACATAATTGAGAAATTCATTAATAGCTCCTCCCCACACTGATTTCAGTGACGGTGGCCGGTTTAATTGAAACCAGGCCAGCTACGCAGGAGTTATTTTATAGTGCCCAAGTGTGTGCGCAGTACACAAGAGCACTCTCTCTTCCTTTACTCTCGTAACCCAGTGGGACGAATAACCGACACGACTGGTGAGATATATCAGGCGCAGGTCCGACTTTTTACATGCCCATCCGACGCATGGATCATCTTTCTTGTCAGACAATCAGGTGATGAGCCTGCATTGTCCTAACCAAACTTGGAAACAAGATTTTTTGTTATTCCAATGCGGGAATCGAACCCACGACCTCCGAGTCAAGAGCCAAGCTCTAAACCACTAGACCACGGAGGCTGTTAAAAGGCTGAGAAATTCATTATGTAGTACCTGAATATCGCTCCTCGGAAGCGAAAGAGCATATTTGGTTTTATGTATAATATAAGAAGATTAAAGGAAATTAGTGATAGTGAACTTTTGATGCAATGCAGCGACTATTTGCTTATATATGACAGTAGGAGAATTATGTGATATTGATGGACATGAATTGTACGAAGAACTGAATATGTTCAACCGTGTGTATGAAGGAAACGACGACATTATGTCGGTGCTGAAATACATAATAGAAAAAAATTTAACTGAAGTTTACCCCACTATCGAATTAGTCCTGAGAATTATTGCCACCACACCTGTTACAGTTGCGTCTGCTGAAAGGTGTTTTTCGAGCCTTAAAATTATTAAAACATATTTGAGGAATTCGATGACACAAGATCGGCTTTCAGCCCTTGCTATTCTTTCAATCGAAAATGACGTAGCTCATTCGTTAGATTATTGTGCTTTAATTAAAGATTTTAGTATTAGGAAAAGCCGCAAACATCAATTTTAAAATTTATCATCTCGGTATATTTTGTTAATTTTGTAAATGTTTCAATATAAAATATTTTAAAAGTCAAATTTTAATTATTTGTATAACTCTAGCATTTCCAATATAGGTATTTGTCAAACATGACAAATACCTAAACCAAACAACCAGACCTACTTTCGCATCACATACTTTTCACGAAAGACAAAGGACCTCGCAAAGATCTGCCGCCCGGAGCCTCGCAATCGGTAAGGCCGCCGCTGCACATAACACTTGGAAAAGAACAACTATAGAAAGTAACGATTACAAAAGACAGATGATGATACAAGAAGAATGAAAGAGAGAAAACATGAATTAGTTATAGTATATATAGTCATGTTTACTACACGAAATGTAGATCAGAAATGCATATTACAATTTAACAAAGAAAGACGACACAAAGGTACTGCTTATTTCTAAAAAGAAATTTCTTACAGCAGCCCTACGGAGAGAGATGGGATAGGACAGCAGATAGGACGTCCACAATTACTATATCCTTACTAAAATTACATTACATACATACTTAATAAATATAAAATACATAGTTGATACGATAAAATAATATAATATTATACCAGCTATAATAGATAAATACTATATGTACCGTTATATATACTATATGTATGTAATAGGTCTTTACCTATGAAATTGCCGTTCTGCAGTACTGGCCATTTCAAATCAAAATAATTTTTGTTTGGCTAAGAATTCTAATTTCAAATTTATTTTATTTTAAAAACATGGAATTCTTTTGCCAAAAGTAGTCATTTGTTTATTGATTAGTGTTATATTTTCATCGCATTTCAATCTTTTTCGTCATCACGGATACGTAAAAAATTCGAGTAATTATGGAATATGAGTACCGTCGTGGCAGCAACGCGGCACAAGCGGCACGCAACATCAACGACGTTTACGGAGCTAACACTACAAACCAACGCACCACCTGTTATTGGTTTGCTCGCTTCCGTTCTGGAAATTTCGACCTGAAAAATGAACCTAGCGGTCGTCCGAAGACTTTGGTCGACAATGACGAATTAAAGGCGATTGTGGAAGCTGATGATACACAATCTACGGCTGAATTAGCAGCAGCTTTCGACGTTAGCGTCAAAACAATATTGGTCCATTTGCGTCAAATTGGCAAGGTAAAAAAGCTTGACAAATGGGTGCCCCACGAACTCAATGATCGCCAGCGCGAAGTACGCGTCGAGACGTGCCTTGCACTGCTCAACAGACACACAAATGAAGGAATTTTTAACCGCATTGTTACCTGCGATGAAAAATGGATTCTGTTTGATAAACGCAAGCGCTCAGCAAGTTGGTTGGATCCTGGTTCAGTACCTAAACAATGCCCTAAACGAAAACTTACCCCTAGAAAAGTGATGGTCACTGTCTGGTGGTCTAGCGCCGGTGTGATTCATCACAGCTTCTTACCAAACGGGGTGAGCATTACTGCAGATGTGTACTGTGAAGAACTGAACACAATGATGGAGAAGCTGGCACATCCCCAGCCAGCATTGGTCAATCGCTCGTCTCCGCTGCTCCTGCACGACAACGCGCGACCTCATACTGCACAGCAGACGGTCTCCAAGTTGCAAGAACTGGGGTTGGAAGCTCTCCATCATACGCCCTACTCACCAGACCTTGCGCCTACAGACTACTACTTTTTCCAGAATTTGGATAACTTCTTGGCGGGAAAAAAATTCAATACCCGAGAGGCAGTACAAAATGCCTTTGAAGAATTTGTTGCCACCCCCGTCCAGCTGATTTCTTTAAGAAGGGCATCAATAAACTGCCACTGCGTTGGCAAAGATGCATTGATTGCATGGGTGATTACTTCGATTAATACAAATAAAAAATACATGAAAAAAATTCGTTTAAATTTTTTCATACAAAACGGCAATTTCATAGGTATTATACAAAATGTTATAAAGTAGACAGACGATTTGGGAGTTACGTCGAAGTCGGATAGAGAGACACTTGAGCTTCAATCGAAAGCCTTGATATGTGATCGAATTTTCTCAGTCCAAACACAAAACGGATACAGAGATTCTGCAAACGTTCCAGTTTTGTTAACAGCTCTTCGGTGATGTCCAAGTAGTAGGAGTCAGCATAGTCGAGGATAGGAAAAATGAGTGTCTGGATAAGGAAAATTTTGGTGTTCGTGGGCAAAAATTTTGAAGGCTCTTTAACATGTGCAACGAGTAGTAGACCTTTCTGCTTACTTCACTAACTTGAAGATTCCAGGAAAGATTGCTGTCTAAAGTCAACCCTAGATTTTTGTCAGTCTGTGTATTCAATATACATTTGCACATTATATAAACGTTGAGTCATATATTTACTGCCTATGATTATGGCATTCAATTTGTTTGGATTGACCAACAGACCAAAAGATTTAGCCCAAATAATATGCTATGCACTGTTTACATCTATTCATTATCTGTTGTTTGTTAACACACATTAACATCTATTACTGCGGAATTAATTTCATATGTATGTGAATGACGATAGAGTTGTAGGTCGTCTGTGTAAAGATGGAAATTAGATAAGATTAATGTGGAAACAGTGTTAATAAAAATAGAAAAAAGAAGGGGAGAGAAAACGCCACCCTGGGGAACACCCGCTTCAATGTCACACCAATCCGAGGTAGCCTCGTTAGAGCGGTCTCGTTGCGATCGTCCCCGAAAATATGTACAGAACCAGTCTATCACTGAGGAAAATATGTTAAGAGAACGAAGGACGGAAAGGAATATGTCAAAATCAACAGTATTGAAAGCACTGCTAAAGTCAAGTAGGACTAGAACAGAGATACATAAATTATTTTCCATTGCTAGACGGAGATTGTCAGTGACTTTAAGCAGTGCTGTAACAGTACTGTGACCAGGGCGAAAGTCGGATTGGAAGGCAGACAGCAATTTATAAGAGATTCGGAAAGCTGTTTGTGCACAATGTGTTCCAGGACTTTGGATAGGTAGGGTAATATGGAGATTTGTCTAAATTGAGATATATAATAAGAATATATCTCAATTTAGAGAAAAAGATAGATGATCCCTCTTGATTAGAGGTTTTAGGAAGTGGAATGACATTGGCACGTTTCCATGCCGAAGGGAAAGAACTCGTTGTCAATGAAAAGTTAAAAATGTGAGTGATAATTGGCAAGAGTTCTGGAAGGGTTAGCGATATCATGCGGGGGCTCAGGTTATCATTGCCCACAGCAGTAGAAGTGATAGCCATAATATGTTTCTTAACTTCTTCCTCAGTGACAGGCCCAAACAAAAACGGACTACAGGAGGGGAGTGGAAGAGAACAAAGATAGGCTGCGATTTGACATCGACTGTTCCGAACCTTATATAGCAGGTGCGAAAACGGCTCTTGATCATTTTTTTACCTATGCATTTCTGGATTTCTATCAGAATTATTTTATTGTTTCAGCCTTTTTAGACCCCTTTTTTATGTAGTCGGGTTATAGTTTTTTTAACTTATTGATAGCATATGCTTGGATTACTTCAGAAACAGTCGACTAATTTCGAAGAGTTCTCTCGATTTATCATGGACTCCCTCATCAGGTCTCCACTTAGGTGACTAAGGGACACATTTAGAATTATAGCCTTTACAACAACAAAACATTTTTGCAAATAGGTCACATACGGCAAAGTAATGACTAATGTTCAAAGATATCCATGTCGGTGTAAAATACTATGAGAAGTACCCATTATATCATCATAATGTGATGATGGTGTTGATCATGATGCTTACCGTAATTGACATAGTGGCATATGCTTGCAGTTCTTTAAACAACACCGAAATCCCTAAATATGTATCTATAAGGAGTCAGGAGTTCTGTTTTGTACTTTTAGATCCAGGGTATACCTTGGTGCAAAATCTTATGTTGTGGTAGCAAATGCTTGGACTACTAGATAAAAAGTCGAAATCACCATATGTGTTCATATAAATTTCGAGGTTTTCCCTCGATTCCTCATAGATCCCATCATCAGGTCACCAATTTGGTGAAAACGGGACTAACTTGGGATATACCGTTTACACCAAAATAAAAATTTGAAAATCGGTCCACAGACGGCGGAATTTTCGTTGAACATACAATATATATAATAAAATAAATAAAAAATAAAAAAGCTTTATTATCCCTTAACGGAGCAGTTTAAATTTATGTGTGAGTATTATTATTATTATTTTACTTAATTTACATTAGTACTGATAAATCTAATTATTTATAACATTATTTCACTCTATATAAGGGCCGCCTCTGGCGATAAAAGCCTCCTCCAGATGTTGCCAGGTTTTTCTATCTCTAGATAGTCTCGTCCAAAGTGCTCCAGCTACTTCTGCAATGTCATCGCTCCATCTTTTGGCTGGTCTGCCTCTCCTTCTAGTTTTGTAAATAGGGCTCCAGTTAGTGACAGCTTGCGACTATCTTCCATCTGTTGTTCTTTGAATATGACCGGCCCATTTCCATTTTAGTGTTAATATTTGTTTAACAGCATCTCTGGCCTTTGTTGTTTTTCTGATGTATGTGCTCTTAATCTTGTCTTTTAATTTTATACCCATGTAGCTTCTTTTAATGCCTCTTTGACATGATTTTATTTTATTAAGATGTGACTTTTTGAGCGGCCAAGTTTGACTTCCATATGTTAAGCAGGGTGTTAGGCATATGTTCATAGCTTTTGTTTTTAGTTTTATCGGTATTTTTCCTTTAAAGAGTTCCTTCATTGACCAACATTTATTCCATGTAATCTTTATTCTGCGCTCTATTTCTTTTTCTGTGCAGGATTTAAAAGAAATAATATGACCAAGGTACACATAGTCCTCTACATATTCTACTGGCTCTGACCCAATGGATATTTGTTTTTTATATCTGTTCGTCGTAATCTTTGTTTTGTCTCTGTTAACTAGTAGTCCAACAGCCTCACTATGGTGACAGAGAGAGTTTAGCATGTATTGCAGTTGCTCCGGGCTTTCGGATAAGAGCACAATATCATCTGCGAATCTCAGATGTGATAAGTATTTTACATTTACACCAATGTCTTCCCAGTCTAGATTTTGGAATATGGACTCTAACAGTGCGATGAACAGCTTAGGCGATAAAGGGTCGCCTTGTTTTACGCCTCGCTCTATATGAAATATCGGTCCTTTTGTCTCTAGTCGTACTCTTGTCCTGCTTTCTGCATATATAGTTTTAATCAACTCTATATAGTCACTTTCAATGCCTTGATTTGTGAGTGCCTGCCAGATAGAGTGGTGCGATATAGAGTCGAAGGCTTATGAGTAATCAATATAAGCTATATAAATTGGAAGATCATGTTATGTATATTTTTCTATTATAAGTTTTAGTGTGTGTATGTGAGCGATTGTTGAGAAATTTTTCATAAACCCTGCTAGTTCGATCGGTTGTTTTTCGTCTATAGCTTTGGTTAAGCGTCTAAGTAAAGTTAAAGAGAACACTTTATAAATACAAGATATCAAACTAATCGGTCTGTAATTTGTAATTAACTTTGGGTCCCCCTTTTTATACAGGAGCGCTATCTCTGAAATTGTCCAAGACTCTGGTATTTCTTTCTTTACTAAGATGAGATTAAATAATTTTGTTAAGGGTTTTACAAGGTAGTCTTTGTTCGCTTTTATCATTTCATTTGTGACCCCGTCGGGTCCCGGGAATTTACCGGTTTTAAGCGTTATTATTGATGGCTCTACTTCGCTCTCTATGAAAGGTGCAACCGAGTCTTTGTTAGTAACTTATGTTATTAGGGGCTTGGTGTTCTTTCTGTCTTCTGTAACTTTTGTAGAAGTTGGTAGCTATCGTCATTATGTCCCATCTGTGTGTAATAGTATTTTCTGAGATGTCTGTAAGTTGTGTCAATTGCTGTTTGGTATTGTCTATCTTTCTATATGCTTTTCTTACGCCTCCTTTTTCTTCTAGGTATTTGCTTAGCGTGTCTAGTCTATGGTTCCTAATATTTTCCTTTATTTTATTGTGTTTTTCTTCTTTTGATTTATTTTTCTTGTATTTGAGATCATATTTTTGTTTTATTAGTTCTTTAATTTCTAGCGCAATAATTTTTTGTCGTCTGCATTTCGTGTTCAGTTTTGTTGAGTTATTGATTAATAATATCTCAATTTTTTTATTAAGGGTTTGTATGTTTTCTTTACAACTTGAAAATGAAAAAGTGGAGTGCGTTGTATGAATGTTTTGTGTCATAGGGTTGGGTATGCTTTCATATGATCTTCGCGATTTTTTGTTGTTATTAGTGTTGTGATAGTTAGTCTGACCAATCTATGGTCACTCGGGTGTTGTAGTTTACTTATAACTTCTAAGTTTTGTATGTTCTTCGGTTGGTTTGTGGCGATAAAATCTATTTCGTTCCTACTTTTTCCATTTGGTGACATCCAAGTCCATCTTAGTGTGTCTGATTTCTTGATTGATGTTGTGTCTTTTCTCTCTCTATATTTAGGGTTGTGTTTGGTGGTGTTACTTCTAATAATTTTTTTCTTGCTGTTTCTGTTTTCTTTTTCCTCTCGCATTTGTCCTTTATTATTTTTTGTTGGTTCGTATTATAAGTTTGTCATATCGTAGGTGATAATAAATCTAATCCTATTATATAACTCAAATTTCTAAAATTATAAATGTTTAAAGTAATATTTATAAAAAAACTATAAAAAAATAAATAATATTATTTGAACCAATCAATATTTTTTTTTTTGAAAACATAAAGGAAGTCCATCTTCCCAGCTGCTTTTTCCTTTATTAGTTGTTCCTGTAAGTTTTTTCTGATCTCTAAAACTTTAGGAGGAAAATCTTCCTTTATGTATATGGTGTCTGATTTTATGAATTTTTTATTTTTCAGTATGGCGATTTTCCTACAGAAAGTAGTTAAGGTCAAAACAATTGGTCTTACTTTGTTTTCTTCTTATTTACCCATTCTTTTTACCATCTGCAACTCTTGTCGATCACATGCAATATTTAATTAATTTTTAGGATACTTATAATTTTGGATTCTAACTCGTTATATGATTTTTCTTCTTCCTTTATCCCAAAAAATATAATATTTTTCTCTCTATTTTGCTTTTCTAAATTGAAGATTCTCTTTTCGTAGTCTTGGTTTTTTTTTCTTTTATTTGATTAAGTTCTTCCTGCATTGAACCAAACTTCTCATCTATTTTTTCAGTATTCTTTGTTGTAATTCTATCTTCGAGACTTTGTAACGATTCAATACAGTCTTTTTTAATGTCAGTTCTCAGTTCTTTTAGTAGTTTTTCTAATTCAGACATTATTCATATCTTTTTTTCAATAACAGATAAAACTTAATTTTGCACTTCGTAGTTTGTTTGGTGGTTCTGATTTACAGTGTAGGTGGCGCCACAATATCTTTTTCAGCGCCCTCTATGATTTGTGCTCCGTACTTTTACGTAATTAATCGATATACTTTTTTTATCTTGCTTGGTAGTTTCGACGTGAAATGATAGATGGCTGCACTGCGCTGCTATTATCGGTTGATAATTTAAGATTTAGATACTATTTTTAAGATTTTAGATAATATTATAGTTTTCACAGTTATTGTTCAAGTTTTCACTTCACTTTTGTGACTTTTATTTAGCACTGTTTTGTGTTTTTCCAATATATTTAGCAATAAGTGACACTTTGTTTGGCGATTTTGAATTGTCCGGTTTTCACTGTACGTACGATGTAATCTAAAAATCTAAATCTAATAATCTAAATCTAAAGTTTTTGTCACTTTTATGACTTTTAGGAATAGTAAGCACTACACGTTATTATTAAATCAGTTTTGTTGGTGGTTTATACGATATTTACACTTTATTTGCTTAAACAATTGAGGAGCTCAATAAAACTTTTGTTTACTTTTTAGACGGCGGAATTATCGTTGAAAATACAATATATATACAGCCGAATGCATAACCGCCTCTTTTTTTGGAAGTCGGTTAAAATATTAATGAATTTCTTATATTGATCCGATTGACCCACTGATCGGACTCACATTCTATTAAAATACTTAACTATGTATTAATTGTATGTTAGTTAAATTATTTAGCTGTTAATTATAGTTTAATTAGATTCTCTAGGCAGTTCATTGAGGGGTAAGGGGTAAGCACCCCGTAAGTACGAACCAACTGAGTAAGTTCGTTTGAGTTATTTAACAAACAGCATCGCTTTATTATGTGATGAGAGTGGCTGGTCCTGTCGGTAATGTAATGCAGTGCAGATGAGTCAATCTCACGGGGTCGGGTGGTCACACAGAGCTATTAGGAAATCGATTCGTACCGAACCCCATCGACATCTAGAGCGTTCCAATCGTCCCCGTAATGGGGAACGCGTATTTAATTAATTATTAAATTCCCTTTGTATATAATCCGTCTGGATACTCGCCTCCGGCTATCGATATTAGCGTGACTATAACGAATTCGGCTCGCCTGCGAATCGACACCTGCAATCTAATAATGACGTGAGAATGGGGTTTATTGCTCTTAGTTTTCCAATCTAAACAATAGAAATTCAACGGGTGCGCGACCCGCGGGAGGCTGATCCATCTCTATGTAAATTATGCGGGAAATGCGACTTGCGCTCATCAGTCCGGGCACGTGGCGTACTATACAATTATCTTATTATATTTAAAACAAAATAATTATTCCTTATTTTTTGTATCTACATAAAAATTCTTTTAATTATGAATTTCGACGACTAAAGTACATATATGGGTACCACTAGTCACATAAAATGGCATGAACTTACTTCAATAAGTAAGTTGCTACTTACATATTCGTAAAGCATAATATAGCTTAAGTTTCATAGTAGGTGGCCCCTAAATTGCCATTATATAGTGTTTATATGTAAAAATAAAAATTATACATACCCGACAGTGTAGCACATAAGGAATACATTCGCAATATGCGCACAGCATTTTGTTAATTTTTTTTTTCGATAAGTGTAATCTCCTCTTTTACTTCAAAGGAAAAAAGTACATATTCGTAAAGCATTCGCCAACCATGGATTGCTAAAATAATAAAAAAAGGACACAATAAGTAGGTACGGAATTTCCAAAATAATAATTTTTACTTCGTAAATGATAGCTGGGTGTGGTGTATCTAGGAACGTAATTTTAAAACTAACTATTGAAACGGCGCCAAAAATGAAAAAGGTTGTCTATTTGCCAAATCTTTCATTCGTCTATCTTCTTTAGGTCGACTTGAAAATGTCTACTTTTTTGTAATGAGGTTCCTGATAATGTCACTAACTGATTGATCTAACATATTTTTATGCAATAAGACCACAAGCGGCTTTTATATCTTATTAAGCAGACATCAGGCAGGCAGATCGCCTGATGGTAAGGCTGGGAATATATTACCAGAATTTCTCCGTCCGGAGAAAATTCAGAGCATTGAAAATATAACTCTATTTTATATTGTATTATACAGAGTATATTGTAGTAACAAAAGAGCTGAAAATAGATCACACGATTTGACAACTGTCACATTTGACATTGACTAAGCACTCGTGAGTTCGATTTTCAACTCTATTGCAGTATTAGTACAGAGTTATTTTCAATACCCTGAATTTTCTCCGGTCGGAGAGATTCCAGTAATATGATCCGAGCCTAAGTATTAATAATCCGTTTCGACAGAAACAAGGTACTACATGGAATGGTTTACTATGGAATTTGTACTTTACCTTTTTTTCTTACTTGGTGAAAATTTGTTTTACAACATCGCACTAAGATACTATTTTAAAATCATTATGTACTAATTTAAATACAAAAAAGATAAATATATTGAAATTACAATTAATTGTCACCCTATTGACTGACACCTATGATGTTCCGCGTGATTGGAGCGTACATCGGCACGCGGCGTGTGAGGCGGCGCCCGGTCGCCCTTGCAGTAGGGTGACCTTAATTCC
The DNA here is from genome assembly GCA_037179445.1 of Phengaris alcon alcon. NCBI lineage: Eukaryota > Metazoa > Arthropoda > Insecta > Lepidoptera > Lycaenidae > Phengaris > Phengaris alcon. The sequence goes on from JAYRCH010000354.1 coordinate 678,149, forward strand.
TGATCTTTTTAAGATTGTACAACTTTCAAATATTTGAACTTTGACACAAATGTGTTTGTATATAATATTCTTTTTGGAACAAAACATTTCTCTCGCCGTTTCTCTCGAAACGGAATAAAAAATTACCTAGTATATGAATAACTATGGTTAGTTACTATGTTATTTACTAAATAAAAATAAAATATCGAACCTACAGGATTAGTTCTCATATATATTATCTCTTAAGGAGGAATGTCATAGATATACCAGCTCTAACAGGAAAGGCAGTTACTTAGCTTGTATTGCACTTGTAACTGCGTGCAAAGTTCGATGTCTTAGCTATCGGAACCCTGTCCTTGACAGCACTTGAGCCGTTCCTACTTTACAAAGGCTAAGAATTTTTCAATTAGACTAAGAAGTAGTAATACAACAATTAATTATCGGTTATCTATTGATCGAATATAACATTTAACGCATCGGACTCTTGATTTAATAATATAAATTGTATGCCTTCAAGTTTATCATACCTATATGAGTAAGACTGGACCACTGAACCAGATTTCGTATAAACTGTACACTACAGGAAAACTATTTTGAAAACTTTATTCGGTCGTCTTACCTACATTGTTATTGGCCAAACAAAATCATTCTACAACACAAAACTAAAATAAATGTGTATAAAACTAAAAAATAATAATAAAATATAATGAACTCACATTAATAATTAATTAGGGGACTTTGTAATAAAAGTTGGAAATAAAATGTGAGAAGTGTAGAATTCGCTTCGCTGTTTTCGTCGTCGCAAGCATATCTGAAAACATAAAGTAGTGTTATTACACATATAAATAAGTTATGTCATTATTTATCAATAAGTACTATATAACGACACCGAAAATCAATTACGTATACTTCGGGCACACGATTCACTGCTTGTGTAAAGATGTTTAGGCAAAAAAATATGTGTCATACTCAAAGTAAAAATCATCTCATGCAGGTATGGGTGACTTTCCGCTAAACGCAAAATCGCCCATATAAAGAAATAATATTTTTTTCAAGTAGGACAATTATTTTTTTACCTAAACGTCTTCACATAAAGCTGTAAGTCATGTGCCTGAAATATCCGAAATTGATTTTTCTAGACCTTATATAACAATATCCAGGGGCAAAAGATTCATCATATTTTAATATTGCATAAGGATTAGGGAATGTACTAGTTTCAATATTTTTCTTTTACTATTGTGAAACGTTTCACAATCTTCTATAATGTGTCTTATCTGCATGTGTGATAGCTTATCTGCATGTTTGTCTCTCTCCCTCGATATAAAGTAAGCTGCGACTAAACTGCCGGATAAGCTATTCGACACTTTATTAGCCATTAGGCGATTGCGAAACAGGCCCTAAGAATTTAAGATTGAAGAATGGGTTTTTTCCAAAAATATTAAAATAATGACTCAATCCGAATTAGGTAGATAGTAACGCGTTTATTTCACTTTTGTTTTAGATTGTTCAAAAAACTACTTACCTACTGCAATATATTTTTTATTAATCCTGTTATCCAAGTATTTAATTTACCTATATTTCTAAGTCTTAATACAACAAAGAATATATTGCAAGCTTTACAATGTAAAGCGGAATATCTATAGAGCCCACTGTCGTATGGCCTACTGGTACTAGTGGTACATGAGAACGCACTTCAATCGAATATACCTTCAACCTACAAAAAGGATTTTGGATTTCTACCATTTCCACGATTCCCAATAAATAATTGTAGCTTAGTAACTTTGGGATAAAACACTATGATTGCTCTCTCCCTCTGAAAAGTAAACTGATCTAGGTAGAACTTATTTACCTAATTGTTTTTAATTATAACAATCATAGATTAAATTGTGTTGTTTAGAAAACCTGTTTAGCTTTAAATCAATATCTTATATAATCTATTATATGAGATATCTTATATAATCTACAAAATTTCCAGTATTCTAAAGTCGTGCAACTTAAAGTATTGGCCTATGACGGTATATAATAACCCTTCATTTTATTATACTTTACTGATATAATAGAATATTAATTCCTAAATTTTGTCTCCTTTCTATAATAGTTATCACGAATCGAATCAAATTATCAATATATTTTGTACACAACTTTGATGTTTTATTTTATGGATCTAACACTGAAAACTTGTATGATATTAAATTTAATAAATTAATTAAATAAATACAGAAAAACTCTGCCCGTTTCACAATCTTCTAATAAGTGTCGGATAGCTTATTCGGATAATTGTCACAGTTTACTTTATGTCGAGCGATAGAGACAAAACATGGAAATAAGCTACTTGTACTTATCAGTACATTATGCAACAGGCTCTGAATGATGTAATTCTAAATAATCTCTATGTAGAGCTAGCTAGGGATATTATTTATAAGCAGTTTCTTACATAAATAATATTAAAACAAGCGTGAGTAAAGGCTTATTTGGGTAGAAAGCGCAACATTAATTATTGTTATTTTTTTAATGAATAAAGTTAAATGCAATGAAAAATCCAGTATAGTTTGCTATAGCTTAAAAATATTTGTTCCATAATAAACGCTTAAAAATAAATAAAAATAAACTCTCGTAATAAATAAATCACCCTCATAATATAATACTCGTAATAGTAATAAAAAGCTATTAATTTTAAAAAATCTTAATAGCTATTTATTACAGAAATCATAATATCAATTATGCAAATGTAACACGTTTTTTTGATATTTTCCATTTTTACTTTCTATTTATAGGCTTATTTCTATGAACTTTCTTTGAAGTAAGTAATTAAGCATAGGACTCCAGAAAAGCCTCCAGAAAATATTATAGGGGCTAGGGGAGTATTTAACACTTTAAGAGCTCATGAACCTTTGAAATTTACGGATACTAAAAAGCTTCAGCCACACGAACTACTTTGACCAATGGACCCGCTTCACTAATTATTTACAATTCAATTAACAGTGAGGGATAATTGAAAAAACTTTATGTATTTTGAGATTGCATGTAATCAAGTGTCATCATCATAAACAACCATTAAGGTTCTGCTGTGGCCCGGATCTCTTCTCAATGTTGGAAGTGAGGTTGGAAGGTTATTTAGGGTAGATTATTTAGTATTTAGTATAATATTACTATTAAAGGATATATTAGTATTAAAGGGTAGATTATTTAGTATTTAGTATAATGTATACTTCTTTATATTTCGAAATATTGAGGTATAACTACTTGTACTTGTACTTTAATTGTACGATAAATGTAAAAAATATACAATTTTATGTACAGTTTTGTAATTAGATACATCTAAAAATTACAAAATGGTTTAAATCATTTTGGTATCTTATATTTTAAACGAACTAAAAACAGAATCACAAAAATATTTATCTAACCGGGTTTATAGTACCTACATACGCATACCAACGCATTGTTGCACGACAAAATAAAAAAGCATAATAGTATAGCTTAAAAATGCGCAGTTTCGAAGAGATAAGACCTAGCTAGATCGATTTTTCTCCCCAAAAACTCACTGTATACTAAATTTCATGGTAATACTTGAAGCCGTTGCTGAGATCCCGATTATATATAATACAAGATCGTCTCGTATAAGATAAGTGATGACTACAACGTCAAAACTATCCTATCGGATTTTAATAAACGTTACTGAATTTAATTAGTTTGAAAATGTATATCGAGTGATAAGGAAATATTTATACTACAAAGGTTTTCCTGCTATGATGCTAATTAGGTAGTAAAACTATTTACCGATAAACAGAGTTTCCCAAATCAAGTCAAGTGATTATAGTTTCTATTGTTCGTATTATTTTGTAATATTAGGTAGTAGATACTCATCGATAGCTTTATTAACGTTTTGGATTATACAATTCCTGGAAGTTGAATATTGTTTGCTTTGTTTTCTGACTTTAAAAGTTTTTCTTTGGATTGATTTTTCTCGTATTCGCTAAACGTTAATTAATATTCAAATCCACAAGCACCATTACAGTGCGTGGCTGTGCTTACAAGACAGGCATTTGTCACGCATAGGGCGGCGTTATACAAACACTAATCAAAGCCAGCACTCCTTGTGCGTGCTATAAAGGTTTCCAACGACACTGAATCGCGCCGCGCCTTGTTTTCGAATTCACAAAGATGTAAAGCCGCAAAGTAGAGCGTGTCTACGCACCGCCCTCGACACACTTATCTTCTATCAAACTTTTACAAAGCTCAATATAAAACTATGCCATTGCCATAAAAATATGCCAAAAAATTTTTTTTTTTTCAACATTCAGAAATAATTAGGTATTACAACTTGATTATAGTAAAAAAGGTTAATATTTTATGTGAACTTTTGTAGTTAGATGCAATTCAAAGTTATAAAAAAGTTGGAATATTATGGTTTTACATCATTAATGTAACAAACTTACATAGGTAACATAGACAAATCATATATCTTTGATAGGTAATTAATGGATTACATAATTACTTATATCAAATACAAAAAAGTTTTACTAATAGTACTATGGTGAGTATTAACATAAGCTCGCAAACTTCTGAGTTATCGGAAATTATGTGCATATGGCCATACATAAGCAGGTGATGTCACCTGCTTGTCCGACTTTTGTATGGGACGTTTTCACAAGACTCATGAAAGTGCTTCAAACTGTCTTATTTTTAATTTGTGTAAAAAATATTACAGGGTAGATGGTCCCATATGTTTCAAAAAGTTTGCCATAAACTTCATGAACACCAAAATAGAATGTGATTAAAGTAACTACACAAAACAACGATTTTTAAGGAGATTGAGATTAATTGACGTACTACAGTTGATAAAGCCAAAGGAACACAATGTGTTTAGGCAAAGCTGAGGAGTATAAAATGCCTAAAATAAAAATTTATAAGAACACAACATAATGTGACGGTTTTAGTAAAGACATAATGTAGAAAAATTTACGGCTTAAGTAGATGTTTGTTTTCATGAATTTTTCATGTGGCATAGAAAGCAATACGTTGGTCTATTCTACGACCATGAAGACACTCTTTCATTACAAAAATTACATGTATTCATGAATATTTTACTACAATACGAAGAACTTAACAAGAATCCCAATAATTTTCTAAAATAGGACAACACAATAACTGTAGATTGATAAATCATTTCATAGTATCTTCACTATACACATTTAATAAAAACCTAATACATGGTACTAATAGATATTAGGTAGTCAAGGGTTTGCCTTTCGCTACGGTATTTATGGAAATAGTATCAAAGTAATAACTTAGATAGCATCTCATCTAATTCCGGTACCATTGTAAAAATTCAATTAAAACCTAAAAGCCTTTTAGTAAGACAGTAAAGACTGTGTACATAAACTGGCAAACATTTAAACAGCTATTTCGGTTTGGCGCAATAAACGGTTTAATTTAAGGGTATTCGGAGCTATTGTCCTGCTAACCTACTGAGAGGTGGTTCTGGAGTGGTAACTCGTCTCATATTTTTTTCTTAAACGTCAAACGCATTTTCATTACAGCTTTGCGGTCAGAGAAATTATAATCATTGAAAAAAACTAAAACCGCCGCAAAAATTGTAGGCAATTAGCAGCAAGTTAAATTAAGTCGTGTTAGTTTAAGATACGACTTATGGCAAAGTTCAGCTCCTATTTTAATTTAGGTAGGTATATTGATACGAGAGGTGTAAAAAATTAGATTTCCAATTTATTTTCTTGTCTTTTTCATCAATATCTTTAATCAGACAATATAATTATTTCAAAATTTAAATTAGTCAATTAACTAGTCCAGCCGTTCTGAAGCTTTAGCGAGATAGGAAATTGCAATCTCTTTTTAAATATAAGAAGAAGAGAAGAATAATGATGACATTTCGACTTCGTAATTACTATTCTTGAGACAGTAAGGTTCAATAGTGGTACTATGTGGAGTTTGCGAGGGCGCGATCGCACTCTCTGAGAAATGTTAGTAAAGATAGATATTAACAAATTACAAAATAGTACCTGGATGACCGAGCTTTGCTCGGAGCTCTAATAGATTTGAAAAAAAAAGAATCACAAAAATATTCTACCGGGGTTCGAACCCACCACTTTCTGAATTTCCGAACAACGCAAAAATTACACATCCTAAAAAGCCAATCGGACTGACATATTAGGATCAAAATTATTGATGTATTGTTGCACGACGGAAGAAAAACATATTTAACTTAAAAATGCGCCGTTTCTCAGGTATAAGACCTAGATCGATTTTTTTCCTTCAAAACTTCCAGCATACTAAATTCCACGGTAATACTACTAGCAGTTATCGAGAAACCAATTATATATACAAGATTGTCTCGTTTAAAGTATAAAATTATCATTGTTTGCTTTTATGACTTTTCGCAGACACCATGTACTTTCTTGTATATCAATTAGGTAAGTCACAAAGTGAATATATAATATATAGATCAGACACAACCTAGGCTCAATGTATTTGATGACAAAGAGTAGCTCAGAGAGCTTATGCAGATATCCCGACGTAACTAACTCTATCTAAGTCATTAATTATTATTAGTCGTCGTCATACGAAGGAATCTGACATAAATATTACGACTGTGGTATGTGTAACATTACGAATAAAGCGACTTCCAGACTACGCTATAATATAATGGCTAATAGTATATAGCTCATAGCACAACAATATCGCGCACCATACATTTTTATGGACACGTTCACACTGTACTGTACTATATATTATGGTATAACGGGCTTTCAGACTGCGCTATAATATAATAGCATATACTATATAGCTCATAGCACAACAATATCGCGCAACATACATTGTTATGGACACGTTCACACTGTACTGTACTGAATATATATTTTTGGATTACTATACGCTATAAGATACACTGGGTTCATGCTGTGCTATATCGCGCGCCGCCCTCTTCCTCCTCCCTCACTCCCGGCCGTCCCGCAAGCGAATCGAGCGACATAACCATACTGAACTTGCTATATACTAGAAATGCTTGCGATAATATCGCGTAACGTGAACGCCATGCTATATAGTATAGCATTAGGTCCTTCTTTGCTATACTATATTGCACAATAGCTTTGCCTAGTCTGAAATGAACTTAAAATTCATTAGTCAAATAAATTTTTGGAAGAGATCAACGGTTTATTTTCGTAGATCATAGACTTTTACGATTGTTTTTAAATAGTAAATTAATTTTAACATGAGGGTTTTAAATATAACTCTTTTAATAGTAATAGGTAATATGTGTAAAACGTCGGTAAACCTTTAAGAATTGCTCATCGATTTAAAATCATTTGAAGTAAAATATGGTCCGATAAGTTTGACGCTATAGGTACAGTATGTAACTGCTAAGCGCAATAACGGCACGTGCCATAACGAGAGTTTACAGTTTTATCATCTCATAGTGCAGCAATTATTATCTCTAACTACATTACATGCGGGACATACTGCGCGACATTTATGGCTTTTACAATCGGAAACTTTTCAAGGACAAAATCAAATTTGGAAATTTATAGGTCATACGAGATGCAATGGTGTTTTGTGAGTTGTGACGTTTATATAAGTGACTGTCACTGTCCAATATCTATGTCCTATAGGTGCTAACTAACATATACCTGTCTACCTACGTCTAAGACTTTGATACTAGATGAGTAAGATTCATGGAAGCTTCTGGAGGCTTCAACTAAGTTGACTAAATCTCGAGAGAGCATAACTTTATTTTAAAATAAGTTATGATTAAAAAAACCTTTTTAAATACAAGCTTGTTTATAACTGAGTTCCTATGGCTATCTTCCAGCTCCATCATCAGATCAGGTTCGCGCCATGATGCCATTCGTTGCATACCCACACGATATTATGTATATCCATGCAAAATTTCAACTCAATCAAAAAGAAGAAGGGAAGTAAGGCCCACTTGTGCAGATCTGGGTTAAAGTTAATCTGGGACATAAAATATCATGCCTTCTCTTTCATAAATACGAAGAACGAGATAGATAACATGATATTTAACCCGGGGTTAACTTTAACCCAGATCTGCGCAAGTGGAAATAAGAGGGTCAAAGGACACTGGCGAATCCTGCCTGATTTTCTATAAAGAGCGGCCAAGTTTCGCACATATGTTATTTTATAAAAATATTATTATTATATCTTATATCTGTATACTTGTATAGTCTATGGTTATCATGCTGTAAATTGTCAATTCGAGGTGTAAAAGCTAGCTAGCTAGCCATCTAGGGGCCCATTAGATAGATTTATTTTTAATTGGAGTATAAAGTTATTTTATTTTCAGCAGTTTAGAACTATTTGTATGAGTAAAAAATGTTACTTGGGGTGTGAAATAGATCCCGATATATTATTTATATTTATACTAAGAAAAATAATTAGTATGTTCAGGTTTTCGACGAGCGAAGCGACATCTATCATTTATCTGTTAGCATATTGCGGTTCCAAACAAACTAGTCATCAAATTTATTACGTAATTGCCATCATTACTAATAGATGTTACTTTTCCGCAAACCGCCACTAGGGCAAGTTTAAATACATTTCAAATTCAATTACTCGTACATGCTTTTAGGAATGATCTCTGAGCTCATAGCTGGCAGCAATGTCTACAAGTTAATCTACTTTACATAAATTAAATGTAAACTGCGATTTAAATGTTTACAGACAGGTGTGAGGGCACGCAGACGGCAGTTAGACAGGCAGTAATCTGTAAATGTAGCGAGCGAGTCATGCGTGTCGTGACAATATAGGTACGTGGGTTTCGCGCGGGAGGCTTAGGATATTGCACATATAAAATGTTATGTTTTTATAGAAATTTATATCATAGATACTGTATATTTTTAACCGACTTCCTAAAAAAGGAGGCGGTTATGCATTCAGCTGTATATATATATATATATATATATATATATATATATATATATATATATATATATATTTGTATGTTCAACGATAATTCCGCCGTCTGTGGACCGATTTTCAAAATTCTTATTTGATGTATTTGATTTGAGGGTGCAATCCCAAGTTGGTCTCGTTTTCACCAAAAAGGTGACCTGATCGATTCCTTATGGTATAAGGAATCGAGGAAACTCTACGATTTTATATGGACACATATATATACTTTTTCTGAAGTAGTCTAAGCATATGCCACCAAAAAGTTAGATTTTGCACCAAGGTATACCCTGGATCCAAAAGTACTGAATAGAACTCCTGACTCCTTATAGATACATGTTTGGGGATTTCGGTGTTGTTTAAAGAACTGCCACTGTATCAATTACGGTAATCATCATCATCAACGCCATCGTCACACCATACATCATCACATTATGATAAAAGGTACTTCTTATAGTATTTTACATCGACACGGATATACGGACACGACCACCGCGACCCGCGAACGCGACCAGTAAACCAGCCAATCAGCTGGTTCTCTAGTTATGCTCACCGGTCGCGCGTCGCGGGTCGCGGGGATTGTTTAGTACTCCACATAATTCATACTAAGCAGTGGCTCCGCAACCCTATTTCGGTCTCGGGTCGCGGTCTCGCGTCGCGCGTTGCGTGCATCGGAAGGCTACCTTTACGAACTTACAACACTTACATTGCCAGCCGTCTCTACTCAGCTCTACCTAGCACGCGATGCGTTTTACCTATGTACCACTGCTATCTTGCGGCAATAGATTTTTTCGACAAATTTCTGGCAAAAATGCCAGTCGTGTCGAATCGCATTTAGGTAAATACGTAAATGCGATTCGACACGACACAGGTAAATACCTGCTAGGGTGAAAGTTGAGCCAACTAAAATTCAAAATATCAAATGAATTTGGAAACATCCATTTAGATCCAAACATTAGATTAATGTTATTGGTGTAATAACATTAATCTAATTCCAAGATTAAGTTCTATATTATGTTACAAAGTTTCGGAGTTGTCTTTCATATTAGAGCATTGTTTGAAATTTCTCGTCGTATTACTATTACTATAACTAATGCGACTCGTTAAACTTGGTGCGATAGTTTCTTAGACGCGTACCTAATGATTTTACGAGCTCAAATTAATGAACTAAGCAATTTAATTGCGTATGTTATGACTTCACAAAATACTAATATTTTCTAACTATTTTACTTACTAAACTTAATACTAGAACAAGTGTATTTTTTTAAATTTTAACTTAAAAATTAGGTTAGGTACAATACAAGTTTCAATTTTTCCAAGAAAAAACAAAATTTGTTCTAGCTTCCTTTTTATCTTTACTACCTACTACGATACGTGTAAATCGTAATGTTACAGTTAAGGACCAAAATAGGAAGATATTATGCTGTTGTGTCGTTTAGTTGAACGGACATGTATAAATATCCCGCGGCATGCGATTATTCAAAACAGAACAAGAATTACCAATGTAACTGTTTATTTCGGACAACGTCAGACTACGAACCTCGTCGATTGTGGACGACATGCCTGTCAATTTTTGACCTGGAGGCAGAATATTGAACATGCATCTGATACGCCGCCATATTGTAAAACCTTCTCACCAACCAGTTCTGACTTTGAGAACTATTCACGAAGTAACAAAGCTCGTGTGCCATTCAAGTGGCTACGATAAAATGCGGCACGTGATGAGCTACAACGAATTACGTCATGTTTACTTTGCCAGCTGAGTTCTTTGCCTTGCCGGCTGAGTTCTTATGAACCACACAGCAAATTGATTGCAAGGCGGCGTAGCTCAAAGCTTAGCAGCAAAGACAAAAGTACATACAATTTCTCTTAGATGTAAAAATCTCTCTAAGATTTAGAAAAAAATTAGGGGGATTATGTGTGACATGCTTTAGGGCTAAGGCCTACAAACTATTCATCCTGTTGTTGAGTTTTATTGAAGGTTGTAGGCATCGTATATAATACCTTAATAATTAGTAGATGTAATCTCGGAAACGGCTACAACAATTTTCATGACATTGAGTATGCAGGGGGTCATAGGGGGGGGCGAAAGCTGATGTGGTGAACGAAATCATGTATTTCGCTTACACCTAACCGCAAACAGCACATGTCATTCTCAGTTATAATCCGTAATATTAGGGACCATCCATTAATTACGCCACACGAATTTAAGGACTTTTTATCCCTCCCCCAGCTGTCCTTGTCACAGGTTGTCACATTTTTAAACTCTCTACCCTTTGTTGTGACGTCATACGATTTTCAGTTGTACGCCTGTTTTATGGGTTCCATCGTATTACAAGGAATCGTTATAGTTTCGCTCTGTCCGTCCGTCCGTCAGTCTGTCTGTCCGATGGCAAAAGTATAAGAGATGGCAATAAAATACCTATGGGTAGTTCATTGATTCTTTTACTAAAAAAACATTCGGACAGGAATCAATAAAATCTTTGAAGGCGCTTTGGACTGCCCCACGGAGTTGAATTTTTTCCCTTGAAAGAAGATATCCAAATTTCGAAAAAAATGGTAATCGGTTGGAGCAAGGTCCGGGGAGTACGGTGGATGTCTTAGACATTCCAATTGAAGCTCCTCTAATTTGGAAGCCGTCTGTTGTGCAGTGTGTGGTCTAGCGTTGTCCTGAAACAGCAGTGGCCTAGAAGTGTCTGTTTGCTGCACTCAATTCATGAGGTACCCACCTTTTAAACTTTTTCACCTTCCCAATTTGCTTCAAGTGGATTAAAACAGTTTTGTCACTAACAACGCAGCCTGCAGCTAACTCGGACGTAGTTTGCGATGGATCCGCTTCCACAATAGCCTTCAATTGTTCATTATCAACTTTGGTCTCCGGCCGTCCATGGGGCTTGTTTTGCATGTCGAAATTTCCAGAACGAAAACGTTGGAACCAAAAACGCACTGTGTTTTCTTTTGCGACACCGCCGCCATACACATCATTAATCCTTCGAGCCGTTTTTGCAGCACTGGTGCCACGGTGGAACTCGTACTCGAAAATGATAAAATATTTCAAGATTTCTATTTTGTAAACAGAGTGACGCAAAGAAAAAACCAAAAGAGGAAAACACAAATGAATTACGGTTTTCGACACACAAATGCATGAGTAAATTGCGGTATAAATTTGAAATTGGAATTCCTAATTAAATAAGATATTGTTTTAAACACGTATTGTGTCGCGGTGCACTTTTCTTTTTTCCAGTAGCCTGGAAAGTAGCCGAAACGTCGGGAAAAAAGAAAAGTGCACCGCGACACAATATGTAAGTGTTTAAAACAATGAACAATATTCGCGTAAACATAAGTAATTAATACAAAGATATATTTGATATATTTGAGATCAAAGTGGCCAGTACGACAAAACGCCAATTTCATATGTAAGGACCTAATATTAGTCAAATCGACAAACTGTTTTTTCCTGTCAAATAGAAATACTGATACTACAACTATGTGTGATACCTCATTGGATTCGGAATAATTTTTATATTTTTATTTTTAGAATACGCCACATTTGTTTCAATTTTTTAAATTAATTTAGCAATAACATAAAAGGTTCACATTATAATATTTAAAAAATACCGCTATAAAAACGAATTAAAATAAGCAAATTATTATCTAAAGTATACCTATAATATATAAGTTATTGTCTAAATGAAAAATAAAAAAGGGCTATGGGCACGAAACTGAATCTAGATCGGAGGCTGCGGGTAGAGTACCTAAGAGGCTGGCAGGCGGCTGGCGGCGGCATTGCCTCGCTGTATGGCCAAACCGATACGTTGGCCGAAGTAAGCGCCAGCCATTTAGGGTAGTGAGAGTCATTAGTTTTGTCGACCAGTCTTTTGGCCTAGTCCGTAAAAAGATGCTTGGCATTGGGGCCAGCAAATATTTTGAGCAAAATTGGACAATAGCTTTTGAATTAATTAAAAAAACCTGTTGCGCGTTGAAATTATAATGTTTTACGCCCAACGAAGTGGGCACGGAACAGCTAGTTTTGTTACAAGTATTAATGTAATATGTCTCATAGTTAGTACGTGCCTACTCGTATAAGTGACTAGTATGAATAATGGTTATCCGTCGTCATTTACTACTGCTAACTTATACTGCTAATACTAGTTACTTAATGAAGAAAATAATCTTGAACCATGTTATGCTGGTATCGATAAAGCGTAGCAATCAAAAATGGGCTCCGAATGTGCAATATTCGATTCTATCCTATAACTAGACAGTTTTAATTTTTTCATTCGTTTCCTATATGGTCGGATAAAATCCACAGAGATCTGGCCTCCACTTTTTTGCTATTTTACACAAACTGAAATTTTATTGCCAGCGCTCGAACTTGTAACGAGCGATCACGTTCTCTTTCGTTTATTAAAACTGTTTGTTTTAAAAGAAACGTCCATGTAGGTGCTACGGCGTAGAATTCCTTAGCCGCCTCATACTTTTTTGCCTTACTTGCGAGATTTTTTTATTTAGGCATTATTTTTTTTAAATTTAATTGTTAAAAAGGACACCATCAGTACATTGTAACTTACATTAACCTAGTCTAAACATAACATAATTTTCTTATGTATGCACCTAGTTTGTAGGTGATACGGCATTTACATAAAAGCTTCACATTTTCTTTACTCATTAAATGTGGACTTTATTTCAGGTAGACTCAAGATATAATGATAGCTAGTTATAATTAACATGCAGTTACAGAATGAATTTGAAAGTTAGTGTCTACTTACTACTAGGCTAACTTTATACTTCAAATGAGACAATATTGTTTATAACGTCTCCGAAAATCAATAACAGATACTTCGGGCACATGATTCACTGCTTGTGTAACAAGTAAAGTAAAAAATATTCACTCAAAGTAAAGAATCATCTCACGTATGGGTGACTCTCCGCTAAACGCAAACTCGCCCATATAAATAAATAATGTTTTGACGTGATAACGTCTTATAATTCGATGGAGCCGGCTGCACGCACGAAAAAACATGACTCATGTCGTTACCGTTACCGCTCCCAGCGTTACCTCGCTAAATATGACGTATGTGCCGTTACCTCAGCTGGCCGCGCCTTAGGTATGTGAGCGGTGGGACGGAGAGGCGGGGGCGCTTGATGTTATTACTCAGTTCGGCGCCGGACTTCGCGGCGGCAACACGCGTTGACAGTTCTGGCTAGTTTAGACAAAACGAACAAGAGATTGCAATAGCAAGATGAGTCCGCCGATAAAAAGAGAATCTAAGGAAATAATATTTAAAGTGCATACGTTTTTTAAAAAACCGAAAGCCGATGTCAATAGTTTAGAATATAAACCTGATGCGTCTTTAATTTATTCTTTTCAATAATTGAATAATTATTGTTCACGATATCTCGAGATTGGTCGTCACTGTCTAATCTCATGTGCGTTGCGAGCAGCAAGCAACCCGCCCCCTCACCCCTGTCCCTACCTAAGGCGCGACCAATTAGTTCCGCGCGCACTATAAACATGACGTTGTCACGTTTAACTATCGTCAGTAAACCGACTTTACAGACAACCGATTTTTTTTTCGAGTAGGACAATTATTTTTCTGCCAAAGCGTCTTCACATAAGCAGTAAATCATATGACCGAAGTATCCGTAATTGATTTTTCTAGACCTTATAAATATAATCGGTTTCTCGGAAACGGCTGCCGTGTAATGTCAAAGTATTACCATGAAATTTAGTATGCAGGGAGTTTTGGGGGGAGAAAAGTCAACTAGCTAGGTCTTATACTTGGGAATATGCACATTTTAAAACTAAAAATGTTTTTTCTTTCGTCGTCGTTCAACAATATATCAATAATTTCGACTCTATTATGTCAGTCCGATTGTCTGTTTGGTAAGCGTATGTACAATTTTAGATTTGTTCGAAAATTCAGAATGCAGTGGATTCGAATCCCTGTCAGATAAATATTTACGAGCAAAGCTTGGTTACCCAGGTACTATAACTATGTAATTCTCCATGTAATAAACACGTGTCTTCTCATAAACGAGTAATAAATAGCTGCGGAACAGCTGGATGCGTTCTGCTCGCTCGCACGTCAAACGTTGTTAACTCCAATCGAGCTACGAGCATCGTATCCAATCTTTACTGGTAAATTGTCACACTTAATTTGACACAGGAAAGGTTGAATTATTACAAAGATTTAATATTTGATATGCGAATTAGTTTCAAGAAATGTAGACGTTATCTGTTGCTCAATAACTATAATTTTTTATAAAAGTATAACCCGACTACATAAATTATATAGCCTATGTCACCCGGGCTATTGTTACAAATCTATTGATATCTAATTTATTAAAATAGCATCAGTAGTTTAGGGGAAACACTGGAACAAAATATAATAGCTCCCTCATCTTTCTTATCAGGTGATCAGCCTGCATTGTCCTAACCAAACATGGAAACAACATTTTCTCTTCTTCCAACGCGGGAATTGAACCCACGACCTCCGAGTCGAGAGCCAAGCTCTAAACTACTGGACCACGGAGGCTGTGTGTAAAGTTCTGGTATAATATACAAATATACACACATACGTAGAGTGACAAAATCGTTACCCTTCCATTTGGCTTCGCCGTAGTCGGTTAAAAATACAAAGCATATTTAAGCAGAATTATTATCCTTACTAATATTATAAACGTGAATGTTTGTATGTGTGGATGTTTGTTACTCTTTCACGCAATAACTACTTTACGGATTTTGATCAAATTTGGTATGGTAGTAATTAAGGCGCTGAATTAAAATATTCTTTTTATTGCAGTAAAATGTACGGTTCCCGCGGATTTTATTTTTGCGCACATTAAGTCGCGGGCGACATCTAGTCCACAATATTTTGACGATAACTGAGAACGAGAAGGTTAGGTGCACTTCAAAACACTGGCTGTAAAAATTAAAACTCAATTTACAACTTTACAAGGTTACTCTGTTTATGATATGAAAAATTAAGAGTAAAACACTTCAAACATTAACTTTGAAATTAGGTAAAGGACCGTTCTTCACTAGCAGTTCTAGGTCATCTACTTGAAAAAAGACACGTCTACTGTCTATACATTTTTATTTAGCAATTTAGTACTATTTTAAAATAAATAACAGTTGATGTTATTTATTTTAAAATTGTTTTATAAATATAAATTAAATAATAATTATTTTGCCTTTTTCTTCATATTATTTACCTAGTTTTAATTCATGAGTCACTTAATAGATTTTGAATACTTATAATTGAGTAAATTTGTTTTGATATGAATAGGCTGTAGATCCTTACTATATAATATTATAAATGTGAAAGCGTGGATGTTTGTTACACTTTCACGCAAAAACTACTGAACGGATTTCGATGAAATTCGGTATGGTAGTAGTTTAGACTCTGGATTAAAACATAGGCTACTTTTTATCCCGAAAAAGTAGTGTTCCCGAGGGATACTTTACTTACGCGGGCGGAGCCGCGAGCAACAGCTAGTAGCATATATAGTACCTACTGAATTTTATAGGATGAGAACTAACAATTTCATAAGCTTTTCTTAGATATGGGGAGAACGAAAGTAAAAAATGTAATGTTGCGCTTTCTAGTATAAAATAACGTTAACCTTAGAGGTAACAGTCGCAAAACTTATATAGGGAGTTATATTACTTTATAACTAATATTATATTTGCAATGCGTAATTTGCAATTTCTAGCAAATACTTAGTATGTAACATACCTTTCGTAGTTAAATTCATTCGTTCCTCTTCAGCGTCTAGTAATCAGCACGGATTAGCGATAGTTTGGCTGTGATTGGTTCTGGTATGCCAGCTAATTATCCTGAAACATATGGAGTGCTAGTACAAGTGTGCCTTATAAGGATAATTGTATCTATAGAGATAATTATCAAAATCCCAAAAATGCGACGATATTACTTATGTAAGGATCTACAAACATAAATCTTGTTACAATAGGAAAGTTATCGTATCTACGTACCTCGTGACTATTTAACAAGAAAACAATATATACATTTTTTATGTTACATCGTGTTAGTTATTTAACAAAAATGATAAAATCTACATTTTTGTACTTAGTACTTATTGGTTTTAGGTGTAACTAAAGATACAAACTTTTGGAAGTTTTATAAGCCTAAGGGCCCTTTTTCACTATAAATAAATAAGTGACGGCTTATAAGTGACGAATAGCTAATCCGGTAGATTGTCGCTACTTACTTTATTGAGCGACAGATACAAAACCTCCGGATAAGCTATTTGTCACTTATTAGGCGATTGCGAAACAGGCCTTTAATTAAGTATCCAGTTACCACAAGATACGAACCAAGCACTTACGTTGTTTTCACGTTGTTTTCTCGATTGTAGAGAGTCAAAACAATATATTTTATCTGTAACAAAAGAAAAAAGGTTAATAAACATGACATATTAAACTTTGTAGTAGAAAATATTCAAGTTGTTCGAAAAAAGGTTATCGGCTTTAATAGGCTGCGTATCCACTAGGTATCAAATAACACGCAACACGTGACGCTCAACATGTTGGCAACTTTGCATCACAACGCGCAATGTTGCCGGTTGGCAATATGATTATTAGTAGATGCGTAGATAGACAAAGTTGTTAAACAAAATTCCGCGCTTACTTTCAGCATGTTGAACAACACGTTAGCGCTAAATGTTGCCTAGTGGCTTAAGAAACAATAAGTAGGTATGTGTCTCAATTATTTCAGTAGCCTGCTATATAAAAAGACTATATATATATAATAAGTGATTTTTATTTTCCTTTAGTCGTATATATATAGAAGATACAATAAACTAAAATGAACCCCTATTTCTCCTGGTCACGCTGTAACTTGAGAACGGCTGGCTCAAATTGGCTAATTTTAATGGTCTTGTAATAATAATAATAATTGTGAACGTTCAAAGAAGGTTTAAACGGTGTGAAACATTGAGAAAAAGGCGAGGAAAACCTAAAACGACAGTTAAATTTTCCCATAGTAATTTTTCACTGTGTTCAATTTGTCATTTGATTGTCAAATATTAGGACATTACATATTATGAAATAGGCGTTTTGTAAAGGAGGTCGATTTTTTTAAACAAAATTTATTTATTTAATCAAAGCATATACCATTGCTACGAGGGCGGCACTGAAAATTTCGGGAATCAAGGAAGTGACACAACATTACTATTTAAAAATGTATTTATTGCTTTTCGAAGTATTCTCCGCGATATTTGACACTTTTCTATACGATGGAACCAATCATTGAAGCAATCATCCATTCGGAAGTTGGGGTCTCCAAAATGGCCGTTTTGTAGGCGTCCACAGCTTCTTCAGGTGATGAAAATCTCTGACCACGCAATTTATTCTTTATTTTAGGGAAAGTATAGAAATCATTAGGGCTTAGGTCGGGGCTGTACGGCGGATGGTCTAATAATTCTATGATTTCTTGCTCTAAAAACTCTTTTGTTCTGTGCGCGGTGTCAGAATTCGCATTGTCGTGATGGAGGATGATGCGGCGGTTCCAGTTCTCTTTACGGAGTTCAGAAACGACCTGTGGCAAACAATTGTTAGCATACCATTCTGCATTAACCGTTCTTTGTCCCTCAAGAGGAATAGTCGCAACATGGCCGGTTTTGGAGACAAACGTGGCCACCATTTTTTTTGCAACACTCCGTGAACGAACAATTTTTGTTGGCTTTAACTTATTTTCGAACACCCAAACTCGTGACTGGTTTTTTGTTTCGTGTTTGTACGCGTATATCCAGGATTCGTCACCTGATACGATGTTGTATACAGCATTTGAGGATCCTGCGTGGAATCTTTCGAGAGTTCTGACGCACCAAGTAACGCGAGCCGCTTTTTGCTCTCCACAGAGAAAATGCGGTATCCATCGGGAAAACAACTTTTTTACACTTAATTGTTCATGCAAGATTATTTGTATTTGACTCATGCCAATGTCTAAAGTTGCCTGAATTTTGCGGTATGTCACATGTCGATCTTCCTCAATCATCTTACGCACAGCATCAACGTTTTCTTGGGTGACTGCAGTTTTTGGACGACCAGGACGGGGATCATCACTGAGCTTGACACGTCCACGTTGAAATTCAGCAAACCAGCGATAAATTGTGGTTTTGGATGGGGCTTCATCATCAAATGCAGAAATCATCCGGTCAACACAATGTTTTTGTGTTAAACCACTTCGAAAGTCATAATAAATCATCGCTCTAGAATTTTCTCGAGTCAATTACATTTTCTCAACGACTAAACAAGTTTGACAAGACCTTGTGACAAGACCGATAATCTTTTTTTAAATAAATAAACGGTATTCGATTTTTAAAACCAAGGAGTTTTAAATTAAAAAGATTTTAATATGACAGGAACAGTGGAAATATTCCATTCCCGATACTTTTAGTGCAGCCCTCGTATCTATGCACTTTTGCCATCTCATAGGTAGTTCATTGATTCCTTTACTAAAATAACCATTCGGACAGGAATCAATAAACTCCTTGAAGGCGCTTTGGACTGCTCTATCGGAGTTGAATTTTTTCCCTTGTAACAAGTTATCCAAATTTCGAAAAAAATGGTAATGTGTTGAACCAAGGTCCGGAGAGTACGGTGGATGTCTTAGACATTCCAATTGAAGCTCCTCTAATTTGGTAGCCGTCTGTTGTGCAGTGTGTGGTCTAGCGTTGTCCTGAAACAGCAGTGGCCTAGAGCGAATGACCAACCTCGGTTGTTTAGCAGCTAGCTTTTCCATCATAATTAGCAGTTGCTGGCAATAGACATCTGCCGTAAGCGTCTGGCCAGTTTTAAGAAAGCTGTACTAAACGACACCGGCACTAGTCCACCAAACGCTCACAAGTAACTTTTTTTGAGTCAATTTTCGCTTGGGGCAGGATTTGGCTAGTTCGCCAGGGTTCAGCCAATGCGATGAGCGTTTCCGATTATCTTACAGGATCCACTTTTCACCACAGGTATTTTTCATACTCATAATAACATAATTCATATTAACTCAGATTCGATTTAAAATCCTTTCATTTTTGTACTGGTTGAGTAATATAACGCAGCAGTCGACGCGCGTTTGTCGGTTTGCTGCACTTAATTCATGAGGTACCCACCTTTCAAGCCTTTTAAACTTCCCAATTTGCTTCAAGTAGATTAAAACAGTTTTATAACTAAAACCGCAGCCTGCAGCTAACTCGGACGTGGTTTGCGATGGATCCGATTCCACAATAGCCTTCAATTCTTCATTTTCAACTTTGGTCTCCAGCCGTCCACGGGGCTTGTTCTGCAGATCAAAATTTTCAGAACGAAAATGTTGGAACCAAAAACGCACTGTGTTTTCTTTTGCGCCAATGCCACCATACACATCATTAATCCTTCGAGCCGTTTCTGCAGCACTGGTGCCACCATGAACTGTACTCGAAAATAATATGATATTTCAAGTTTTTTTTTATATTTATATATGGCATCGGCTTATAACCATTTGCCAGTGTCAAGTTAAAAAGGCGGGAAATAGAAATTTTATTTCAATTTTCAACACCGTATTCCTATATCGTCAAGTCTAAAGTCTAGTCAAAGTCCAAATATATAGTCAGTACAGTCCATAAGTCATGTCAGTCGATTCAGTAAAGTGGTAGAAGCTTTACTGAAAGTTCCTAGGGAGTTTTGGCGAGAAACACAAAATAGCACGTGTTTAGAAGTTGTACCACTTGCCCACACTTGTGCACGTTAACGAATATTTAATGGTTAATATTCTACCAATATTATACTTTAAGAACCGAGATAACATAAATTTATGAAATATTACAATTTCCACAACGTCACCCATTGAACTCCCCGGCAAAGCTGATATTTCAAGTTTTCCAAAGAACGCCTTTTTTTTTGTTTTTTCTTTGACGCAAAGAAAAAACAAAAAAAAAGGAAAAAAACAAACGAATTACGGTTTTCGAAACACAAATGCATAAGTAAATATAACGGTATACATTTGAAATTGGAATTCCTAACCAAAGAAGATATATATTTGAGATCAAAGTGGCCAGTACGACAAAACGCCAATTTCATAGGTGCGTTCAGTTTGTCTGTTTCGTTTATTTCAGAAAAATTGGCCGGCCAGTAGGCTGGTAATGTAGATATAGGTGTAGGTTGTAGTAGGTTAAGATGTAGGTTGTAGGTGTAGGTGTAGTTATTTATTTATTCCATTCTATAGTTAAGACAGAACAACGTGTGTCGGGACTCGGGACAGCTAGTATGTCGATAATTTCGAAACTATTAATGACAGTCCGAATGGCAGTTTGGAAAGCGTATATATGTAAATTTTGAGCCTTGTTGGCAAATTCGAATTCTGGTCAGAAGAATATTTTTGTAACTCTTTTTTTTTTAATATCTTAAAGAGAATATTTACAAGGTCAGTCTTATCTATAAGAACTAAAATCAAAAATAAGTTATACGTAATTTATAAAATAACCCTGATACAATAATAAGTACCTATTGTAATCAAATTTTTTCCATGCTATGTAGTATATACTTATTAACACTAGTGTTAGTAGGCCCCCCTTCTTATCTCATCAACAACCTCTAACGTTCGCACTCGGAGAGCACCGTGCTACCCTGCTACGGGCTGGCAGCTGAGCTCTGTTGTCAATTAATATTTGACTAATTAATTCCACTGTACATAGTTCCCTTCCAATTATGTTACAGTGTAAAATATATCGAACTGCCACCCAATCGAATAAAAATTAATCCGCTTATGATATTATTACTTCACAGCCTTCCAATTAATTCAATAAAAATAAAAGGTTCCCGTTTTACCTTTTAATAGATCATTTTTCCATCCAATCACCAACCATTTATCATAATTAGTAGAGATTATTGTTTGATAATATCCAAGCAGCTTAAATGTTACGTTTTTTAGTCAATTAAAGTGTTTCAAAAAATAATCATATCAATTTCAGAACCCCAATACAGATAGAACAGAAACTCGTATTTAACTTGGACTTTCAATTTACTCTTAGTGAATTATAAATCAATCGTCTTGATATCATAAACTAATTTTGGAGTTTTGACCAATCAAGACGCGTTTGACCTTGGTTTGACGTTTAAGAGAATATCATTTTGCTGTTTTAACATATCGAGATTGCATCGAAACTTTATTATTCCACCTCATATTCTACAATTTTATGAGCAGAATCGACCTACGGCTTATGTTTTTGTGCATCTTTATAGCTTAGTCGCATATTTTTGGCTTTTGGTAAGCAACGCAGAGTTTTTTTTTAAATTAATCCTCACTTCTTCGAAATACATCTAACAACTTAGATAATTCAATATGTAGACATCATTTGTTGCTCTTTTTCTATTAACACCAATTTATAATAAAATGAATAGGCGCCTTAGTATTCTTAGGTAGTGAGAGAGAAATGTATTAAATAGAAACTTTGTTTAGTTCTGTGTTTATTATTTTTAAGCTTATCGATTAAAGTAACTGCTCTACAATTTTAATATAAAACTTCAAACAAACTCCAGGTCCTCATGATAATATACACGAACATCCGCAACAGAAAAAAAATCTTTTTATAAAGAGTTTATTCCATTAAAAAAAACTTTTGAGACTGCAAGAGCACGCATATTAACATATATATTTTATAGATATTGGATGTTTTATTTTCCACACTTTATTTATTGACTTTTTTTATTGAATCCAAGAAAACTCATTTGTTATTAGATATAATGCCCAGAAAGTATGTGATTACAATAACTAGAGGTCGTCCTGTTGTCGAAATTCACTTATAACAATTCATATTTCTTTTTTGTTTGACCTTTATAAGGGTTCTTTTGCCTTTTAGATAGAAAAAGAATTGTAATGTTGTGACGGATTGATAAACGTCGACGAGTAACAAATTAGTATGTATCAAACGCACGGTAGTGTGTTTTAATAATATAAGGTAATGTGTGTTGTTGTTTTCTATTAATTGATTGTACTTCTTAGCTTTATTTAAAAAAATATTTGCTTTCGGCACACCTCCTTCGCACATAAACTGTAACTGTACCAAAAAACATACTCTTTCTCACAATTTGCGTAAAACTTTTTGTGTCACGTATTAATAATATAGTAATTTGTGTGTGATACACAAAGATTAAATTATATTTTAAAAACATCTGAGTGTCTTTATTGATTTTTGAACCCAAAAGTTAAAAAAAGAAGCCAAAGAACGGATTGCGAAAAACTAAAAGTTAGAGCTAGTGAAGCTGCGGGCATGATCAATAGTACTTTACAGAGTAGCAGTAAAGGTTTTATTTAAATAAGAAATATAATAATTTTGAAATAAGATACACATAATTTGAGCATAAAAACTGTCCACGTGCTCATTGCAATCGAACCCGCTACAAAGATATGCTCAATCGAATTATCCGTGCGCTGACCAGTTCTCATTCGCCCCACGTCCCACATAGTTACATCAATTTGCCCGGATTGACTCACCCGTATACTTCTCTCTACCCGATTTAATACTATCAACAAGATTTGCATGACACAGGACGCAAGGTGTAGGGGAAATGCGATATTAAGTACTATCTACGTACTATGTATACGTCAATATAATACAATTTTCGTTCTATTAACATAGAAATCACCGTTGATTTGAATGCACATATAATAGATGCTCCATGACCGTAAATGCTGCGACAATGCGGTATTGTCTAAAATACTTATCATTAGAATACTGTGAAAGCTTTTCCTTTATTAGGTAAGGGAAATAAAGAACGGTGACTATAAATACGTTTGTTTGGAAAGGATACTTCTGTTTGTGGAAGGGAAACGGAGCGTAGGTTAGAGTAACTTACTATTGCAATAATTATAGTCTTATTGTATAATGGGTGTGTCACTTGTTTGTTCTCAACGCGAAATGAGTGCTTATTCTAATTAAAAACTTAAAGCATGAAAAAACAGGATTACCCCGTTATTCATTATCTTAATCCATTATTGTTAGCATCATAAAATTGTTTCTAATACTAATAGAACGACTCGGCTTAGTTTATACTTGATGTGCACATTGTTTTCGTTCTATAGGATACGACAGTATAGAAAAAATAATTCTTCGCTACGATTAGGTACACTTGACACGAGTTACTGGAAAAGTAGGTAGATAGAAAACTTGCTATTGGCTGGCGAAAAGAATGCTTAAATAAATTTATCACAATTGTAACCTTTGGTAAGTAAGGTACGGTTAGAAAAGAAAATATAAACCATATTTTTTTAATTGGCAAAAGGTAGGTAATATTTTTAGATAATTTACTAATCGTGAAATAGTTTGGAAAGTCCGTAACATGTTATAATATATGAGAAATTATAATATTAATTATCATTTAGCACATAACAATTTAGCATAGGTGTTATATCAAAGTATTAATTAATGTTCTAAAGTGTCAGATTTATTCTTAAAATAATTTGTAGTTTTGTAAAAATTACACTTGTCATTAACGTAATTTAATGAAGCGAAAAACAAATTATAATGATAGTTCTAGTAATTGGTAGGTAGTGTATATATTTATTTATTTATATAATTTGTCGAATAACAAATTTATTAACGGTTAATTCGTAGTCAATAATAATAAACATTTTTCTAAAGTTACAATATAGATAGCAAACTTTGCGAAGAATGAATGTTTAATTATCTGTTGCGAAATGGCATCATATTAACATCATCTCTCATTCACAAATGACGCGGACTGAACTAAATTTAAGATAATATTTACAGTATCATATTAATGTTCACAATGTTAAATCAGTACATATTTGGTAACAGGATCATTACAACAGACACATAATTAGATTGGTATAATGAGACAAATATATGTAGGTACCTAGAACTTATTGTGCATACCTACCACTATAGGTAATCCCTAAGGCATTTTATACATATTGGTATGTTTTATAATAATATCACGGAATTCGATTATTTGCTACTACGAGTAAGACTATGATTTTAATGGTACTTTAAATTTTAAGGAATAAGCGTCAGATCACAACGATACGATATGCGACGCTACGCGGCGCTGCATTTTTAAGATAGCTATTCTAAATTGAACTTTATTCACTACATAAAAATATACCAGTTTCGTATGATATCAGTCATACTGCATACACTGCACAATACACATGCGCTGTGCAGCGCGGCGCAATCTGACATTCGAGCTCTGACAATGAAACGTG
Source organism: Phengaris alcon alcon (assembly GCA_037179445.1). Classification (NCBI taxonomy): domain Eukaryota; kingdom Metazoa; phylum Arthropoda; class Insecta; order Lepidoptera; family Lycaenidae; genus Phengaris; species Phengaris alcon. The sequence continues at coordinate 703,270 of JAYRCH010000354.1, forward strand.
TGGGTATCTTCTTGTGTCGTTACACAAGTGAAGTTTATTTTTAAATAGTTATCTTAGTAAATGCAGCGCCATGTCGTGTATCGTTTCATTTCGGTGTGAATTGACCCTAACTCACTTGCATGCCTTCGTTAAGTTGTTGTTAGGTTAGATGATGTTCCTTATTACTTTTTTGTTTTTAGGAACAAACAGATCACTTACTGGTTTGACATGATTGAAAGCATGCTGTATAATTAAATAAGTATATTATTTTTTATAAACTTACCTTTTTTTAAATATAATTTAGTTTATAATTGTATCTAAATTGATTAAAGTGAATTTTGTTGTGCCGCATATTTCTTAAAAAAAAATAACATTTTCAAGATCCGAACGGCTATTAATAATTCAGAATCCAAATTAATATTCCAACGGTACCTTACCGTTATATTGTTGCCGTTGCCTATGTATTAATTTTGATTATTCCTAGTTTCTCCAATATTTCAATCGCGATAGAAGATAGTTTCTTATATTTTATAAACCATTCTGTTTTGATGAATTGATTTCTATGCTCCTCATCAATTAATGAATGTTAGTATAATTGGTTTGTACAGTAAATATTATAACTGTGAAGTATGTATAAGCAATTCTTGTCAATATATTATATATAGTATGCAGGGGTTTTGGGGTAGCAAAATCGATTTAGCTATCTTATAGGACTTATCCAGATCCAAGATAGAATAATCGGTATCTTTTGTAATCCGTTTATTTCCGTACCATGGACAAGAACTCCGAGCGAAGCTCGGTCTCACAGGTACTTATACAAAGCAGTTACAATAAAATTTAAAATATTTAGACGTATTTTAGTACATAACAAATAATTATTTGTACTAAGTGCCTTATAATAGGTATAATTTTTGTGCCTTAGAGTGTTTCTGAAATTTTACATTTTGATTCAAATTCAAAATATTATTACATAAAAGTTATTCCTCAAAAATGTCTCTCACGAGTCTCAACAGATATTCTGAATTACATTGTGTTTATCTCCTGTGCCAAATATTCGCCGTCGGCTTCAACTCTATTTCTTGTGCTAACTTAAATTTAAATTTTACCTTACTTATAAATGCGAATGTTACAATAAAACTTTATATGACGAAAACTTGATTTAAAGTTATTAAGAAGTGTTTTCTCATATTCTTCTATAAAATATATTTTTATGAATTATAGAATAAGCAAAATTATTAATTAACACGATCACAACGGAAGTATATTATTTTATATATGCATCGATGGTAGACGCACTTATATTCTTTCACACTGTATATTATTATAGCGTGTATCCGGATTCAGGAGGATAGGGCGATGGGTATGTGCCTATATATTTTGCCTATTTTAGTACATCGAAGACCTATAAGCACAGAGATAATACTATATAATCTTTAATCAGAATTACATTTCTCGAATTTAACTTTACTTTCAATTAGTTCTTTCTTTCAATGAATCGTCTTGATATCAATTGATGATATCAAGATAATTTATGAAATTATTGATAATTTATGAAAACTGATTTTTTAAGTTTGGATCAATCAAAATGCGTTTGAAGTTGGTTTAACGTTTATGAGAATACGATTTTGCTGTTTTAACTTTAAGCATATCGAGACTGCATAGTGCATCGAAACTGTATTATTGTAAGATTTAATTAGCAGAATCGTCCTGCTGTCCTTTAAGGGAATCAGAACCTAGGTCCAAGCAGTTAAGTCTCCTACTTGCCAACTCTGGCTTGAGTGACAGATACTACCTAGATATAGTGAAAATCCTGTTCACGGTAAAATTGTATTTAGGTTCGCGAGGAATTTCACTGTTATGCCGCTATTACGTGTAACGCGAGAATGGCGACGATATTTGCGCCATCCGATTTAAATCTTCCGTGGGACCTTTCCAGAAATACGAGTATTTTACCTTACATTAGATTTTTGATTTCTGCTGAATATTTTTTGTTTGAACACATTCACTGGTGGCTTACTTAAATTAGATACTTTAGGTATTTACGACCAGGGAATTTCGTAAGTCGTATCAAAATTGATCCAAAGAGGATTTTCTAACTCACAAATACTAAATGAAATTGTAGGATGTTTTATTGGACACCATAATTAGAAATCTAATAATTTAATCCAACTTTAATTATTTTACGTAAATACTTCTGTTTCTATTAGTACCTACGCTCTGCAAATAAAATGGTGGAGACGTTGAAATGCGTCTCATTGCCTAATGTTACTTTACCAGAATAAGCCTTCTTAATTAATTACAATCAAAATAATACACATTGCTGTGTGCATTGTAAAATAAAGTAAGATAATCCTGGCCAAATCAAATATGGAAGCTAGCCAGCAGTAAAGTTACAACAGTTTGTAACAAGCTTACTGCTGAATGGCGAATTTTCATGTAAATGTACAGGCCAACCGGCGCCGTCTGCCTAGGATTAAATTTAAGGTGACCACTGGCCGTGAAGGTACTAAGCAGATTCGACTATTAGGTCCTTACATATGAAATTGGCGTTTTATCTTACTGGCCACTTTGATCTCAAATATATCTATCTTCTTTGGTTAGGAATTCCAATTTCAAATTTATACCGCTACATACTCATGGATTTATGTTTCGAAAACCGTGATTCATTTGTGTTTTCCTCTTTCGTTTTTTTCTTTGCGTCACTCTGTTTACAAAATGGAAAACTTGAAATATCGTATTATTTTCGAGTACGAGTTCCACCGTGACACCAGTGCTGCAGAATGCTGCTGCCATATATAAATAAATAAAAAACTTGAAATATCATATTATTTTCGAGTACAGTTCACGGTGGCACCAGTGCTGCAGAAACGGCTCGAAGGATTAATGATGTGTATGGCGGCGGTGTCGCAGAAGAAAGCACAGTGCGTTTTTGGTTCCAACGTTTTCGTTCTGGAAATTTCGACCTGCAGAACAAGCCCTGTGGAAGGCCGGAGATCGCATCGCAAACCACGTCCGAGTTAGCTGCAGGCTGCGGTGTTAGTGATAAAACTGTTTTAATCAACTTGAAGCAAATTGGGAAGGTGAAAAAGCTTGAAAGGTACGAACCAGCGAACCAGCCAAAGCCTGTCCCAAGCGAAAATTGACTCAAAAAAAGTTACTTGTGGTTTTTTTATAATAAATAAAAAACAACATATTTTACAGTCATTACATAAATCGCCAAACTGTGGAGCAGTTTGTTGGCGGTTGAAGTATTCTAAATAAAATAATTACAATTCTATTTTAAACAATTTTCATCAAACAAAATAAAATATAATATTAACAAAATAATATTATTTATATATTTTTAAATAATTTTGTACTGTACATGTACAAAGCCTCTCTTATACTTATACTTATTATCCTTCTTTACTTCTTTATTGTCATTTATTACAAAATAGTACTACTATTTTCTAATAAATACTAGTATTTTCCAATAAATAACTTTTCAGCCTTTTTTTTTAAATTGACAAGTTTAATTTTTTATTTCTTAAGAAATCTATTTTATTGTATATTAATGGTGTCAAATATCGTCTAGTTCTCTTACCATAATAATTTTTAATATTTGACATTAGATATTTACCTTGTGTTACTTTTCTTGTATTATATTTATGCTCTATATTTTCTTTATATTTATTTATACTATACTGCTCTAGCGCTATAGTGTAATCAACTTTTGCATGCACGGGTAGTATCTCATATACTTTTAATAATTCGTTATAATTATGTTTATATTTCACTTTTACTTTATCATTTACCAGATATTTAATGAGTCTCACTTGCAATTGTTTTATCCTGTCTAGTTGTGTTTTGAAGGTAAGGCCATAACTGCTTATGCCGTAACTAATGAGTGAGTCTGCAAGTACGTAATATATTACATACATCACTTTTTTATTAACAAACTTACTAAGATGATAGAATTTACCCAGTACTGACTGTAATCTATTACACACTTGATTCACCTGTAATTTTCAACTGAGCTTATCGTCTACTATCAAACCTAAATATCTATTATTATTTACTATTTCTATGTTTGTACATTTGCAGTTATTTTTAGTATTATGGAGGCACTCGTAAGTATGTCCAGATATATTTATGTTATTATTTAGCTTATTATTTTTACTGTAAGGTGAAGTTATACAGTTAGTTTTACTGTGGTTGATTATTATGCCATTGTCGTGTGCCCATTGAATTATGCTATCAAAATCCTTCTGTATATAATCGGTTTGGTGGACTTGTGCCGGTGTCGTTCACTACAGCCAGATGATTACGGCAGAAGTCTATTTGCAGCAACTGCACATCATGATAGAAAAGCTAGCTGCTAAACACCCGAGGTTGTCATTCGCTCTAGGCCACTGCTGCTTCAGGACAACGCTAGACCACACACTGCACAACAGCCGGCTACCAAATTAGAGGAGCTTCAATTAGAACGTCTAAGATATCCACCGTACTCCCCGGACCTTGCTCCAACAGATTATCATATTTTTCGAAATTTGGATAACTTCTTGCAAGGGATAAAATTCACCTCCGATGGGGCAGTCCAAAGCGCCTTCAAAGATTTTATTGATTCCTCTCCGAATGTTTTCTTTAGTAAAGGAATCAATGAACTACCTATGAGATGGCAAAAGTGCACAGACAGCAATGGTATATACTTTTATTAAATAAATATATTATGTTAAAAAAATCGACCTTATGTTCCTCCTTTACAAAACGCCAATTTCATATGTAATGACCTAATATTTTTTTTATATTAAAAATAAGCTATACTATTTAGTTGTATAAAATGGTCTGTTTCATCAGATTTGTGTAATTAATGGCTGGTTTCTGTGATTTTTGTCGGTAGTTTTTCTATTTTGATTGGTTAACGCGCTTGCGTCACCCAATCAAATGCGCTATTAAATATATAAACTAATTTGAAACAAATGGCGATTTTCTGATGCATTAAGTTAAAGAGGATTTGAATGTTTAAATACAGTAGATATGAAAAACATAATTTTTACTTTACGAATACTGACTGACTAGCTTACCGAGGATCGAAGATAAGCAATAAATTTTATTAAGCTATTGCATATCTTTTATCGCGGACTTTGAGCGTGGCGACCGAATCAAGAAATTCCGTAACGAAAATAAACCTAACACCCCCCACTCCGATGACAGCGGTGCGGCGTTGAAAGCCGTGCATCGTCTAACGTCGTTTCAGTTCGGCAGACTTCGGCACGGTGTTTGTGTGCGTGCGACTAGACCTATGCGTGCAGACTAGCTGCTAACTGCTCATAACTGAATCTATTTCTTTTAGACACAATGAAGGGTGAGACAGCGTGCTTTTTGGTCGCGTCCTTAACCTTAACGTGTATGTATATGGTACGACTGTACAAAGCTCGCATGGATCGAGACGAGCTGCTCCGAAATCGAACGAATACGAAAGCAGCTGTTTGTGAGAAAGTATAAAAAATGCTATGCAATAGCTTTACCGCGGCAGTCCCCGAGTACCACACGTATTTTTTATTATTATCATTATTATAAGAGTGATGAACAGTCAAATGAGTACTCGAAGAACTTGTGTTACGGGGACCAGATAACGGGAATAATATTTAATACACTTGGTATTATAATATACTTAAATATATTATGCATATATTTAAGATTTTTATTATATGACACGCATATTTAATACACAACTATGCCCCAGGATCACAGAAATTTTTTTTGTTGCTTCGGCGGGATTAGAACCCGCGACCAGTGACCACCAACGCGCTTTACCACAGAGTCACAGAGGTCGTCAATGCACACTACAATCGAAATAATTATTTACTGTTATTTTCACCGTTTCTACTTTTTTTATTTTGTTAAAATTAGATTTTATATTTACATCATACCTTTAACTTAGACTAGCCAGGTCTAATAAATAAAGTAGTGGGTAACCCTATGGTCGGAGTCCCACACACCCCCGGGTCACCCAAACCGGGAAGGGCATAAAGCCTTTCCCCTGCGAGATTAAAAAAAAAAGGTCTAATAAATAATAGTAATTAAATGAGAAATTGCATTAATTTGTTGCTCTTCGATGATATAATGCGATGTTCAAGTCGAAGTCTTCTAGAGGAATTTCAAAGTATTTAAACAAGACACGCTTTACGTGCTCTCAACCAAATGTTACCGGGCAACACACTCGGGTTACCACCCAGTTTTTTTTTCTAATTCGTCACTGAATTTATGGAACCTCCGCCCTTTCGTCACCTCAAACATGAGTACCGCCCGTTCGTCTCATGTATAGTAAATGAACGAGGAAACGAGCAGTTGGATCGCCTGATGGTAAGCGATTACTACCGCCCTACGTATAATAGGTATATAACCAGACATTGTAGGCAAATAAACACTACATACTTATTATTTTATGAAATTAACGAGGAAACGAGCAGTCGGATCGCCTGATGGTAGGTAAGCGATGGTGTTCAAGTAGGTAATGTTCGTTGAGTTTTTACCCGACTTCGTCAGAAGGAGGGTCTTGTTATTCGAATCTGATTCCGCGATCTCTGACTTCTTCCCGGTTTCTGATGTGAATTTGTCATTAGTTTATATCTAATCATCATTAATGCTATTGGTTCGATAACTTGTTCCTAAACAAACATACAATATTAAACTAAGTTTAACTTTAACTTACCAAGGTTCGGTTAATGGTTATCGATTCCATAACTCGTATTTATCTAGGGTTTATGTAAAATCTTCAGAAATCGGACATTAATGTACCTACCGACAACTTAACCGCTAAGGGCCAGTTCACACCGTGACTAGACGCGACGAGGCGCATCATTTTTAAGATAGCTATTCAAAATTGAACTATATTCACTACTGCACAGGAAGATACACGCAACATTTCTTATGTCAAGTTAATATAAGTCAATGTCAATCATATAGTTTAAAAAAAAAAGTAGGATTGCCGAAGGACATTAGGAGCATAGTTTCAATTTATAATAACTATGAAGATTATAAATCTTCAAAGTTTTTTAAACTATGATTGCCGAAGGACATTAGCAACTTAGTTGCAATGTATAATAAATGTGACGATTATATATCTAATTAGTTTAAATATTATTTTATATGGGCAGTTCTAAAATACATTAATACTGTCGGGTGACCAATCGTTGCTCCAGGTTCCATAAACTAGGTGATGAACGGGCGGTAACCCACACACTCATGCATATTTTAAATTTATAATGTACTAAAAAAAAAATGTACTAGCTGTTTCCGGCAGCTCCGCCCGCGTAAATACAGTATCCCAAAGGAACACTGTACTTTTTCACGATAAAAAGTAGCCTATGTTTCAATCTAAAGCCTAAACTACTACCACACCAAATTTCATCAAAATCTGTTCTGTAGTTTTGCGTGAAATAGTAACAAACATCCATCCATCCAACCATCCATCCTCACAAACTGTCACATTTATAATATTATCTATATATTAACACGTAAAGCGAAAATTTCAGCGAAAATTTCATTTTCATACAGTTTTACGAGAATTGTGCATAAGGGTGAGAGAGAAATTTGGCACACTTAAAGTTATGCTGAGGAAGGCGAGCGAAATAATGCTTAGAAATACATTAAATTAATGAAAATATCAGCAACTCACACTACCATGAATTTGGTTCAAACACACATGTATTTTAAGGCAAAAGACAGTTTGGACGTGGTTAACGGCCGTTCTCAATAACCTATCTATCCGTAATCGTTGCTACTAAAGGTAGTCAAATCTTTGTTTTTGTCTTTACTCGCGTATAAATATAACCTACATACAGATGGCATTTCCTACCGAAGCGGCTCATCTATCGGCGGGAGGATGGATAGCCTACTAGAGAGAGGGTCGCTCATATAAATCTTAGCTAACTGCATTTCAATTTAAGTTTCAACTCACTCTCCGATAGGCGGAGCTTACTTTAATAATGTCATTTGCTTATGTATCAATGTCGGCCGTTAACAAAACGAAGAACCTAGTTTTGCCGAGGATATCAATGTGTGAAGTTGTTGTTTTGTATTCCTTCCTTATTTTTGTGTTATTTAAAAAACAGAAAAAAATGGTTTTATTTTATAAATACATACATAATGGAAAACTAGTAGTGATTATAGTGACATTGAATTAATTCAAATGATCAACTGTACACGATTTTCAGCTGTATTGCATTAACGCAGAGTTCTATTTAAAGTGCAGTTTTTTCTGCCGCGACCACAAAAAAACGCTCGTAGGAACTTACTTTTTTATTTTATATTCTTTAAAATGCAATAAAAATCTTGAATTATAGTTGTTTTGTTGTTTTTTTTTACCTTTTTACCCAATTATTTGTCTTAAAATAAAAAATCGATAATACTAACCTACGTATAGTTTTGTTGTATTTTTTTTTATTTTCAGGCTTGAATCTATTGCACTTTTGACGATAATACGTAAAAAAGCTAAGGTAAGGTTTGAACAATTTCGAACACTTATTTTTATTTGGAGTGTTATATATATATTTTTATTTTATTTTATTATTACCACCTCTTATAACGTAGTATACATACATAGTTACATTCTCTTAGCTTCGAAGTTTGATCTCATTTTATAAATTTCACATTCCTTTTCACGCGACTCCTAGCGTCAAACTGTTATGTTTTACTATTGAATTTGATAAGAAAACACGATAACTATAGTAAAAAAAAATCGGTTGTCTGTAAAGTCGGTTTACTGACGATAGTTGAACGTGACAACGCCATAAGAAATGGAACAGAGCGAGGTAACGCCGCATGAGTCATGTTTTTTCGTGCGTGCAGCCGGCTCCATCGAATTATAAGACGTTGTCACGTCAAAAATCATCCCGAGTTTTGATTCTCAATTTTAAGTGCAATATTTACAATTTAACTAATAAATACATTAATTGTAAATAAATATATAATTGTTTTAAAACATGAATTTTTATGTAGTTAGCAACAAATGAAACGTTTCAAGAGGCTTGGATAGGCGAGAGGGAAGGATGCTATACTTCGTTGGAAAGGATAAATAGGTCCTATCTTTGATTGTAAAAAGCAAGTTAAAGATAAACTACAGCTTTCTGTTTAACGGGGACAGCTATCTTTCTTTAATCTTAGATATGTTATTGAAAACGGCCGTAGGACATATTGTGTTTGAAATTTGTAGTATTGTAAGATAAGAAGAATAACAAGATATAAGAAAGAATAAGAAGTTTAATCGATAGTGTTGTCAGGAGTTGAAGGACTCAAAGGATCAATGCCAGCAGCTACTCATTGAACGTGAAGAAAGTGAAAAGGAAATGCTTTTAATTTTGAAAAAAAATGTGGATTTAAAATAAGAACTTAACAAGTTAAATCAACAATATGAAAACATCTGTGACCATAACTTAGAACTGCAAAGTGTTGTGGACGGCTTTGACAATTGTAGATTAGAATATGAACAATGTTTGCAGGACACACATAATATTAAAAAGATGCTGCAAGATGCTCAGGAGTATATCAAGTCCCTTGAACATCAGTTACAATGCAAAAAGTAGGAAGAAACTCAATGTTTATACGATGAACTTTTAGGTAACAGAAATAACTTTACAAAGAATAACGTTACTACCATAGATCTCACTGGGGATGATACAATAAATAACTATCATACTATGTGTAGCAAAAATAAATTTAAAAAGTATATTAAAGTTAAAAAATGTATTAGGAAAACCGAGTTACTAGTGCAAAAAAACAAAAAAAATGTAAGGCAGCTTATACGGTTGACAAAAAATAAAAACATTATTAAAAATCAATTATTAAGCTGCTGTAAAGAGCTAGAAAATACTAGGCTTAGCTATGAGGCGGATGTAAGTAGCCTTCAATCTGAAATTTCACAGTTACACTGCTCATTGACACTTATTCAACAAAAGTATGAATTAGCGCAGAGAGAAATTTCTGCACATATATCAGCTATGGATGACCTGATTGAAATTGGACAGTATAATGAGGACCGTGTAAATTCTTTTTATAACAATTGTAATTGCCACAAAAATATCAATAATTCTCAGTACGATATTAATAAGTCAGTTATTTGTTCAGAGTCGAAGGCTTGTACTGAATCCTCAAAATATTATAATAAGACACAGACACATACCCCAGAGTCTGGTTTCATTAGTATTTACTGTGATGAAATAGGCCATGGACTTGGTGTGTATCTAAATAAATTGTGTTTGGGACAACAAGTAACTAGCACTTGTTTGCCGGGGGCATCATTTGAACAAATCATTAGCCGGGCAATCAATTCTACTTGTTGCCCCAATACAACTTTAGTTATACTAGTCGGGAGAAGAGGAAAGATAAACAAAAAACAGATGTTAGATTATATAGACACATTAAGTAACAAAGAAAATATTAAAAAAATCTTATTGTTTACCTTTCCTTACATCAATTTATCAAATAATAAACTGCCGCTCGAGACTAAAGAAAATTATATTAGGTTTAAATTGAACAGCCTACTGTGTAGTGCTACTAATCAAAATTGTTTAGTTTTAAATAAAACTTTACCACAAATCGATGTGGTTGACTTTAATAATATTTTTATCTCTAGGTTAAATAATCTAACATATGATAAGTATTACTTATCTAAATTTTTTACACGACATTTAGCTAAATGGCTATATAATTTTTTAGTTTTAAGACTCTGGGAAAAACTGTAATTTTAATATAAACTTGGTGCATCAAAATTTACAAGGCATAATAGGGAAAGAATTAGAACTTGAGTTATTTTTAAATGAATTTAAAATTGACATTATATGCGTAACAGAACATTGGTTAAAAAATCATGAATTAATATTTAACTATTGTGATCACCAAGTAGGGAGCTCTTTCTGTCGAGAAAATGTCATTAGGGGTGGCTCCTTAATTTTGATTAATAATGAATTGAAATGTAAAGAACGTAAAGATATTGTAAAACTGTCTAGTGAACGAATTATTGAGTTGGCTTGTATTGAGTTGAGCCACCTTATTATTGTATGCGTATACAGGCCTCCATCAAGCTTATACGATTCTTTTGAACAAATAATGGATCAAGTGCTGACGAAAGTATGTGTCTCTAATAAGAAAATTATTGTATGTGGTGATTTTAATATTAATTTATTAGACTCTAACTCCACCACTGTTAGATTCACATCTTTGTTCAAATCGTATAATCTAATTAATTTATTTTATGAACCAACAAGAATATGTGAAACAACAGCTACTTGTATAAATAATATTTTCACAAATGTCACTCCTTTTAGGAAAGACATAATTAATGTACTTAACTCTGATCACTGTGGACAGCTAGCATCATTTGATCTTAAATGTGATAATAATCCGATAGAAAATATTGAGTTTATTCCTGTAAACACAAAACGTATTGAGAAATTTAGAAGTAAATTACTTTCAAGTTTTCAATGTTTGAATGAGTCAATTAATCCAAATGAAACTTTTAATAATTTATTTAAAGTAGTAAAAAACCAATTTGACTCTGTATTTACTTCTAAATCGGTCAGATTTAGTAATAAAAAAAATAATTTTAGTAACTGGGCAACTGCAGGTATTATTGTTAGTAGACAAAGATTGTATGACTTGTATAACGAGAAGTCAATGAACAGGAGTGAAGCTTTTAAACTATATGTCAAGAAATACTCGAAGATTTTCAAGAAGGTATGTCAAGCGGCGAAGGTTCTTCACATCAAAGAAAAAATTAAGAACTCTAAAAACAAAGTGAAAACCATCTGGAAAATAATTGCAGATGAGACTGGAAGAGTCGCCAGTCGCAACTCTAAATTTGAACTTTATATTAATGATAAAAAAGTTAGTTCTGACATTGAAGTTGCGACAGTATTTGAGAAGTTTTTTGCAGACATTCCGATCTCAACTACAAAAAACTTAAATTCATCACCTACAGTTGCCGAAAAATTACTTAGAGATAATGTGAAGGAATGTGATGTAAATTTTATTTTCAAAGAAATAGACTCTAGAGACATTATCAAGGCATTTAAATTACTCAATATTAAAAGTACAACTGATCTCTGGGGTATGTCCACAAAAGTTATAAAACCAGTAATTGACATCATTGCCCCTCACCTAGCATTAGTTTTTAATAATTGTATTAAAAGTGGCGTGTTCCCTGACTTGATGAAGCACAGCAAGGTGATGCCTCTCTTTAAAGCTGGGAATAAATCAGACCCAGCTAACTATAGACCAATATCCATATTACCGACTTTAAGTAAAATTTTTGAGAAAATTATTCTAAATCAATTACTTTTTCACTTCAACTCGAATAAATTGTTACATAGTAATCAGTTTGGTTTTACTAAAGGTCGGTCCACAACAGATGCAGGCATCAGTCTTCTGTGCAGTATATTTGAAGCTTGGGAGAGGTCACAGGATGCACTTGGTATATTCTGTGATTTATCCAAAGCATTTGACTGTGTGGAGCATGATACGCTGTTCAGGAAATTATACCATTATGGTGTAAGGGGCACGGCACTAAAGCTTCTAAGCTCTTATCTAATAAATAGAACACAGACTGTAGAAGTTAATTCCAAAAGGTCTAATGGTACTAAAATTAAACTAGGAGTAACACAGGGGTCTATTTTGGGCCCTTTTCTATTTCTCATCTATATAAATGATCTACCTTATCTAGTTAATGATAAGCATGAGATAGTACTTTTTGCTGATGACACTTCACTAATTTTTAATGTGAAGCGACGACTATCTAACAATGACGAGGTAAATAGTGCTCTCTCAAAAATAGTACATTGGTTTAATGCTAATAATTTACTGTTGAATTCTAATAAAACAAAATGTTTAAAGTTCAGCTTGCCAAATGTTACGTAGGCACAAACCAATATACTATTAAATAATGAGAAAATGAAATTAGCAGACAACCACTGTATTTCTAGGTATAACATTAGATAGTAAGTTACAGTGGGGACCACATATGCTAAATTGGCAGATAAGCTGAGTTCTGCAGCATACGCTGTTAAAAAATTAGATAAATTACCGACATAGAGACCGCGCGATTAGTTTACTTTAGCTATTTTCATAGCATAATGTCGTACGGCATCCTCTTGTGGGGAAACGCTGCGGACATTAATACAATATTTGTGCTGCAGAAACGTGCTATAACGTTCTATTTATAAGATGTCGACTTTTGAATCTCTAAGGGAAAAGTTTAAAGAAATAAAAGTTCTGACCGTCGCATCTCAATACATTTTGGAAAATCGTGTTATATGTAAGAAAGAATCTAAACAACTTCAAAAAGAAATGTGATAATCATTGTGTAAGCACTAGAAATAAGAACAAGTTAGATATGCCAGTGTTCAGACTAAGCAAAGTTAGTAAATCCTTAAAGGCCAATGTATACGCTTATACAATATAATCCCAGAAAAGGTTCAAAACTTTCCCATAAATAAGTTTAAAAAAGTAGTTAAAGAACGTTTGTGTGCCAAAGCGTATTATAAAATTAATGACTTTATTCAAGACGGCACACCTTGGGAATAAGGTGGCTCCTTATCTTATCTTATTATCTGTTACATAGACATAAGTAAACATTGTAATAATTTTGATTTTAAAAGAATAATTTTCCATCTTTTTGGTAAAAGATGGCCACAGACGAGTTTCTTGCCGGCTCTTCTCGCTGGGTTAGTTCTCGAACCGGTGGTAGGCATCACGTAGTATCGACGTTCAAAAAGAGTATTTAAAAATACCAATTTTGAATAAAAATTTTTGATTTTGATTTTGATTTTGATTTTGTCCTATCGAGAAAGTTATTAGTTGAAACCAAATCGATTTTTGAATCGCCGTCAAACAAAAACGAGTATTTGAATTATCAAAAGTATATCGATTTATTGTCGATTCATTATTGACAATACCTATGAGTTTCGACGTACGGTTTCATGAGTGAAAATTTATTTTTCGTAATTTTACTGGAATTGAACAGATATTCTTTTAATTATTACATTAATTATTTATAGTTTATAATTTATTATTATCGCTACCTCAGCTCACATTAGCTACCGATAAGCGACATTGTATCGCATAATGTGAAAACTGAATAGCCTTATGGGCGTAAAATTTGTAAATCCGGCACTATAAATATCATAGACAAAATTTACACATTTTTATTGCGTATCTAAGAGGCAAAAGAACCTTAAAATTGAAACTAAAAAATTTAAATAACGGATGTCCCAATAAGAGTGTCCGATTTAAATTTGGCGCCATTTTTTTCTGAGCAAGTGGCAGCTCTGAAACTTGACAGCTGTCATCTATGATTGTTCCGATTATTAAATATGGAGCGTTACACAAAAGAATAACGCATTATCATTGTGAAAACCCATTACGAAAATGGAGAAAGTTACGCTGAAACCGCTCGCAAACTTCGCGTAATTTTCGGTCGTGAAATTGCACCAAATGTGTCAACAATTCGAAGAGTGATCAATAAATTTAAGGAAACTGGGTCGATTATGGAAGGCAAGTCTCCTGTGCGTCGGCGTACCGGTCGGTCTCTCTAAAACATCGCTGCTGTAAACGAGAGTGTCGCCGAAAACCCGAGAACATCACTTCGGCATCGTTCACAACAACTCCAATTTTCGAGGAACACGACGCAGCGAATTCTAACGAAAGACCTTCACCTTCATCCTTACAAGATTCAGCTGACCCAGGAGATTAAACCAGCAGACCATGCACAGCGCCGACAATTCGTTGAATGGGTGTGGGAGCAAAATGAACTGGATGCCGATTTTTCGAAAAAAAAAAAATCATCTTCACCGATGAGGCGCACTTTCATTTGAACGGGTTTGTTAACAAACAAAATTGTCGAATTTGGAGCTTACAAAATCCGCACGTGATCCAGGAGAAACAAATGCATCCCCAGCGAGCCACTGTTTGGTGCGGATTCTTCGCAAGCGGCGTGATTGGGTCGTACTTCTTCGAAAATGAGGCTGGAAATGCTGCAACTGTCAACGGTTTGCGTTACCGCGCCATGATAACAGAGTTCTTGTGGCCCCAATTGGAAGGACTGGACCTGGACGACGTGTGGTTCCAACAGGATGGCGCGACCTGCCACACCGCCTATGAAACAATTCATTTATTGGAGGAAAAATTTCCGGACCGAATAATCTCCCGAAATTCCGATGTCATCTGGCCACCGAGATCTTGCGATTTTAACGCCTTGTTACTTTTTCCTTTGGGGTTTTGTTAAATCTCAGGTCTATGCGAATAAACCACGAACAATTCCCGAGCTAAAGGCCGAGATCCAACGCGTCCTCGGTGAGATAGAGCCGCCACTCTGTGAAAAAGTCATCGAAAATTTCATGAAAAGGGTCTGCCGCCAGAGCCGTGGGGGCCATATGCAGGATATTCTATTCCATACTTAACGGAACATTTTAACTTTATAACGCAATAAAAATATCACCTCTCGCTCAAAAAAAAATGTGTTTTTTCTTAAAATTAAATCGGGCACTCTTATTGGGACATCCTTTATGAGTTATGGTCGAATTTCGACCACAGGGCGATCTCTAGTATATATAGTAGGACTAAATGAAGTTGAAAATTCCCCCTTTTCCAATCAGTGCTCGATAAACCCATACACGTATAGGACATGTATAGCGTCGAGTTGGTCAAATAATTGTCCAATTTGCTTGTAGCTAGTTAAAGGTAACGGGCGTATAGCCTTCAGCGGTACATCGAGCACATTCAGGTGTAGTACTGTCGCATACGATACATTTTAAATTCATCATACGATGACGGCCTGGCTAATGCATTTTGCATAATATCGCCCCAATCAATACAAGCTTACAAAGCTGATACGATAATCTTTTTTGACTTTAACATCAATGTTGACTTTATTAATATATAATAAAAATAATAATAATATGTTTATATCTATACCGTATATTTGGTATGAACCAAGTGATTGATGAGGGCATTTTTAGTAATGCCCGGGCATCATGTATATTAACCCATTTATCACTTGCTCCATAACATTTATATTATTAAATTATTAATCGTATAAAAAAGGCTAAGGCACTTGATTTGTATATAATTCTGCATACGCTTGTAATTTTCACTCGTATCTGCATGAGACGCGCGTGAATTCATTGCTCACGTCATCCTCAATGCACTGTAAGGGTCAATCACTCCGAAACGAAACGATACGCGACATGGCGCTGCATTTTTAAAATAGCTATTCAAAATTGAACTTTATTCATTGCACAAGAAGATTCACGTTTCATTGGAAGAGTTTGAATGTCGAATTGCACCACCGCGTTGCACAACGCATGTGCAGTGTATGACTGATGTCATATGAAATGTGTGTAGTGAATAAAATTCAATTTTGAATAGCTATCTTAAAAATGCAGCGGCGCGTACCGTCGCGTATCATCGCGATGTGAAATGACCCTTACATTTTAATTTACTGAATGGATGTTCAGTAAATTAAATGTAAGGGTCATCTACACTCAGATGTTGGCAACTCTTATTAAGGGTTAAGGTAAATATGCCTAAAGGAGAAGATGAACCTTGATTATAAAAACAATCAGGATATTTTTTTTATTTTACAAAACAATTTCTTTACTTTTACTGAAAGGACTGAATGTTAAAAGAAGTATTAATAAAAGTCTCATAATAAAGCTGCATAATGCTATAAAACTCTCGATGATATAAAACTCTTCTATATAATAGAATAAACATTACTGGTAATACAGTAATAGTTAATTAGGCTATCATGTGCTTTACCCTTTAGCCTATTTAGAAATTAATAAGCATGCTGAACTGTAAAATATTCTAGTATAGTTGACAGGATATAAAAGAATAATAAATCTAATGTTTACACACGATTTTAAACTCTTTGTTTGCGTTAGATTTACATGGTCCGGGTTCATCCATTCATTATGACAAGGCTGGACGAAAATTGGTTTTTTATATTAATTCATCGATTGAAAAGGGTGAGAGTCAAAATCAACGCAGCCCTAAATTCAGAAATAGTTACAGTAATAATTCCATCATGTAGTTACGATGATTTTTATTACCCGACTGCGCCAAAGACGACTATTATTGAGTCTTTAGAGAAAGGGTTATGTTTTTCGAGAGTATGTATTTATTTATGTATGTATTTATAATTGTTTGGCACGCTCTGCGGCCTGATCGGCTCGATGGATTTTAGCTTGAGAGATGTTGTTAAATTCGTATTAACTGTGAGAGTGACACTGGGTACATAAAAATTATTTGAGGCAGTCGAGTTTTTTGTTTTTTTAATTAACGGTATAAGTAAATTATAATGTTATAAAATAGAAAGAGAAACGAGCAAACGAATCGACTGAAGGTAGTAGAATATAGGTACAAAACCTGAGAAAAACCAGGTAATGCATTTGGTTTCCGGTTAAGTGTCAATCCGGCCCAGCCCCCTTGGGATATCTTCTTTCACTCGGTGAAACACAATGCAAGCGTTATTTCACGCCGGTCATCTATGAGCATTTTTATTTATCCGGTCGAGCCGGCCGATTCTTGCCAAAACACGGTTCTCCCACTTAATAAATCCTTTTAACTTTCACAGTGTAGTAACGCGTAATGGCGTCCTTTTTTTCTTTCTTCTTATATAGACTAATCAAGTTGCTGTCAGCAACAGTCTCTTGGGCTAATGCAGACATTAATTTTCTTATTAAAAATCTTGTAAACGGCGCAATAAGAACCTGTAAGTACTGTGTATTACCGTTTTCTTATTTTAAGTTTTTAAGGAAAACTAGAAACGAAATTAGATTTGTATAACCTAGAACTATTTATGATGCCAATGGGCAGAAGGTGCAGTGGGCCTTACGGGGGTTTTACATAGGTCGATTTTCGCCTCATGATTTCCGCCGCACGGTGAAAATCGACTGTGTAAATGGACATGACGTGAAATTTCGGTTAGGTCGCAATTCAATTTCGTCAATAAAAATGACAAGTCGATTAGTCAAGCGGAAAATCGTGTAACCTATGTTTATCCTACATTTATTATCATCCTCATCGAGGATTTAGTGATATAATGATGATGGTTATGCATCATGTTGAGGTTGAAATAATATATCCAATAGGTTATGTTCACCTCAGTCAGACGCTTGTTGACGAAGAAAATTAAGCTTCACAATTAACAAAGTCATTAACAATACCGAGCCATCATGTTCTGGCACTTTATTAATAGCGTATTTCAATGAAAAAGAGGTGCCAAATTTCGTGACATTGTAAAATACTACCTACACCTTACGATATATTTCTGTAGTCTATTTCTAAAAATTTGTTTTCTCATAATTTACAAAGTTAAATATTATCAAACAAAAAACAGTCATCATATCACTGATACTTAAAAAAATAGATATTTGAGTAAGTTTTATTAAAAAAATATATAAAGCAATATAACGTATTCTAAATACTAACCTAAAAATATATAGTAGGTATTGTGGAGACGTAGCCTTAACGAATAGCGGGAAAAGCGTGAAACTTTATTAAGTAAAAAACCAAAGATAATAAATATATTTTACTATATTTTTACACAACTTTGATTTGTAACCAAAATCGTGTCGCACGTATTAAAATATCGTGAAGAACTGCCAATAAAATCGTGCATCAGCCGAATTTCGACCCTTTTGTTTACAATATTTCATGACTGGTTAAATTTTATCTTTTTGTGTAATCTTTTATATCTTTATGAATGGTCTGAGAGATTATTTTTTTAATACAAAATACAAATATGTGAACAAAAAAATAATATTTCAAATAGGTGGAAAACAGTTTATTAAACATTAATTAACTGGCTTAAATTGAAAGTAAATGTTATTTAATCCTGTACATGTTTGTTTAACATAATAACTTAAACAAATTAACACGTTAATCACTTACTATTTAATAAATAATAATCTATTATTAATACTGCTTAATTTTTTCCTGTTTGTAACTTTTATGTGCCAGTAGATTTAACGAAAGTATATATGATAAGTTAATTAAAAACCGCGGGAGTCCGTAATGTAAAATTGTTATTTCCGTCACGTACTAAAGCCGCATTCACATACATCGGATTACAGGAAACATTTCAGTCAGGTCATCAAGTTACATAAACTTTAGATTTCGTTTGAGTTAGTACTTTAGGCCTCTTGCCAACGGCTACGTTAAATAGAGCAATCCAATACAGCTCAAATTAAAGGCGCAACGTTTTGCTTGATAAATTGTTCTTCAAAATTTACACGATAGTCCCTACTTAATTAGATTTTAGTATTTTCGTTAACCTTTGTATTTGTAACATAATATTTATATCCTACTTACTATTATAAATGTCAATGTTTGTGAGAATGGATGGATGGATGTTACTATTTCACGGAAAAAACTACTGAACGAATGTTGATGAAATTTGGTATCGAAGTAGTTTAGGGTCTGGATTAAAAAATAGGAGACTTTTTATCCCGAAAAAGTACAGTACGTAGGATACCCGATACTATATTTAGGCGGGCAGAGGCGTGGGAAAAAGCTAGTAGTGGTATGAAGGGACATGTGCTGTGATTTTAGAGTGTAGACTCTGCTTAAAATATATGCTAGGCAAATAATTTGTAAAAGTTAATACGAATGCGTTACATTAAAATTTAAAGCCACATACTGTAATCAGGCTGATATTCACAATTTAACCAGCTTGTATACAAACATCAGTGCTGTTTGTTTTTAACATTCTCCCCACCAAATCGTTTATCAGATATTGGACATAAAAGTAAATCTGGTTACAGCATATTATGAGAACTACAAAATAGCCGCTAATGTTTGCAGGGCTCAGTTCATTAAAATAATATCAAAATTCATATATGAGTTGTTATTAGATAAACAAGAAAATAGCACATTATTTCGCCTATTCCATTTTTCAATCGAGCTTTTTACACACTGCGCATGTGATCGTTGTTACAATATTACAAATTTTTACCAGAATACTGGAAAGCTTTATAATTTAGATACAGATTACAAGTGTTTTTGTTCAAAACCCTGGTGTGGGTTATTTCACCATATATACTTGTTCGCGCCGCAGCCTGTAACGTCCCAAAGGATTTAAACTGAAACCGAGATAGCTGCTCGGATTAGGATGTTATGCGTTGTAGCTTGTAAAACACAATTTCAGCGATTGGCTCATTAGCTAGTTACTTTGCGAAAACCACATCCCTATTGGGAGTTTAGTGGAGGTTAAATATAGAGGCTGTCATCCGCTATACGCCTTTTTAAGCGACTGAATTAGAGAAAACCTTGAAATAGTTTGTCGTTTTCTTAGATTTTCTAAACAGATCGATTTATAAAACTGAAGTCTTTTAACGTTTATGTCGTAAATAAGACGTAATTTGTAATAAGTAGTACATTACTTTACGTTATAGTAAATTAAGGTATCCAAAACCACATATGAAGTATGGAAGCGTACTGGAGTGGCAGATCCTGTTTGTTCCCTTCGCCGTTGTAACCGGAGGTCCCTGGAGCAATGAGGCGAAGGATCTCGTCCGTGGACCGTGAGCTGGACCGATACGCGACGGCTGCGAGACAACGACTATGACCCCCGCTCCGGAGCGTACAGGTAGTAGGTACCCTCCGGAGCTGGCTCAGCACGATTAGCGCAGCAACTGAATCATTTATAAATGAATCGTCTTAATATCATAATCTGGTTTTGGGAGTTTGGACCAATTTTAATCCGTTTGGCTTGATTTGGTGTTTATGAGAATACCATTTTGATGTTTTAACTGCATCGAAACTGTATTATAAATTATAATCATATGCATTTAATGCGCAGCTGTTAATGTGAAATTACAAACAGGCACTTTAATTTCATTTATTTGTATAGATAAACCAAGTGGTTAGATAAACCAAGCTACTCTTTTACATTTTATTACATACATATGTAAAGAGTAGGCATATTATTATTATTAATCACATCTAGAATATAAATAATATCTCTGTACAATGTACATGATACCAAAGCCAATTAACTTTGTCGATACAATCAGTATGATTTTATAATATTTCATAAGACTACATGATAGGGGTTTATTTCTAATCCACACGGGAATTTTTAGAATCTAAAGAAAGTAATTCTGTAATAACAAGCCTACACAGAATAAACCTACCTATCTAATAGTAAAATACCTAATAAATCTAACTATTTTTACTCAAAGTTTTCTTACTGCCAGTTCCTATTATTTTAATCATTAAAAACCTTATTAATAGGTAAATTAGGTATATGAAGAGTGAGGTAATATCGCAAGGGGGGCGAGCTTTATTTTTTGTTTCTAGGTGAATAGGACAATACTTTTTGTATATACGAGTAACTGTTACTATTTACCCAATACCCATAAACAACTTTCCATTTTCGGTCATCTGACAATACGTACATCTTCCTAATACGATTTCGATTTCATTAGCTGCATTTGCAAATGAAAGCATTACGGTTGCATATCGCCTATTATGAGATTACATGATTCTCCGATTGAAAATCGCCATTTACAAGTGAGTGAGCTTGACTGCTTACTTATTCCCATCCGCGCCGCCCGCGCCAGTGGAAAATTACCAAATCACACATTAGCCAATAGCCGATATGACTGCCTGTCTGACTTATTTCCATGATGTTTAGGTATTCAGGAAAATTTATAACTAGAATTAAGGAACATATGACAGCATGGAAGAAAAAAACCGATAGATCGACGTTTGCGAAAAATCTTAACAATAATGGACATCATTTTGAGCCAGATAAATACATAAAATATTTGCATATACTATCAAAAAGTCGGAAAATTGATGCGTTAGAAGTTTTAGAAATAAACAGATATAAAAAGGGGGAAATTTACTAAATTACCATCATGTCATTCGAATTTTATTTTATATAATTATATTGTTTAAATTTTATTTAATTAAATTTAACCTTTAGTGAATTCAGTGACATCATATTTAATTTAATTTATTTATTTTGTTGACATATTTATCCTTTTTATATTCTGATGTGATGAAATTTAATATATTATGGACAAAATTTTAATGAATTTTAGTGACAAAATATTATTCCTATTAAATTTTATTCTCTGACATTTGTATTATGTTACTGTTTTAGGACATTTTAACTTATTGTCACATTAATTTATCAATTGCATGTGATGTAAATAATAATTAGAATAACAATTATTGATTTGGTATAATTTAGTATATATTTGCCCAAAATATTAAAATTCTTCATGAAGCGGGCAACACTAATCTGCACAATATTTTTAAATTATTTTTTATCTACCTATTTATGTTCTATCTACCTTAAATTTACATCTGATGATGAGTTAATCGAATCGACCGTGTTTATAAATAAATTATTGTAAAAATCTAAATAAAGTGGAAAAGTGTATAAAAAAGTTTTGTGATATAATTATGTTTAGGTATTCATTAAAATGTATCATATAACTTACTTCTTTAAGATTATGGTTATAATTAATCAAATTTTTGTTGAGATTTACAAAATATTATAATATGTAGTGCGAATTATTTTTAATGCTCAAATATAAGGTATTATTTGCACTCCTAAATAATTTTGTGAGACCCCATTAAAACTTGTTCTAGAGCTCGAGCTAATATGCATAAGTAAAGCTTTACAATCGAATTCAAGTGAATTTCTGCACACAAAAACACGACGGCTCAACAAGTTTTTCCTTTTGTGTTCGTTTCATAGAACTAAAACAACAATAAAAAAAAGCCAATGAAACCATAACGTGACAATCTCTGAAAATAATAAATCCAATTATACCGTACAAGCGCGTTTTCAAATTTACAATCAAGAATGTATTTTGTAACAATCGAACAAATTGACTGGATGCCCGGAGCTGTAAAACAATAGCACAATCATCATCATTTGGTTACCCCACACAATTAAATTATTCCCAATAAAAGTATATCGATTGTTATAATTTTTGGTCATGTTCCGCCGGCGAGTTAAATAGCACTCCAGTGTTGAGATTTCATGTCAATTACGGTCTAGTTTGCATTGTTCCCATGTTCGATAAGTATATGTTTTATATTTCCTCTTTTGCATTTTCCACACAAATATTACTAATGAATGAGGATCAGTCATGTTTTTTGTGGGGTATGCAGACTTATGGCGACAAAAAAACCAGTAAATACTGTAAAGAAATTATTTAAATCGGACCAAAAATGACGATGATACAGTAATTTCAGTGTATTAGTTCTAAAAACGAGCCCGAGAATGAAGCGCGTCGCTGTGACGTCATCTGTTGTCGTCACCTCCCCTCTAAACACAACTAAAATATTTAACGTAAACAAAAACAATGCACGCGAGGCACAAGCGTCAAGAATCGGAAAATGAATACTTATGCAATACCTATGAAGTATGAGTACAATCAAGCCGTTATATGTGGCGCCAATGTTGATTTTTATTTAGAACTTTCAGAGCTACGAGTTTTCAGATCTATGATAGCGTAATTAGTCGGTAGATAATTAAATTCTAGACTTTTTCTTTTTTGCGTACATCTTGTGGAGTGTGAAAACTAGCGTAGTTCTTTAGTTACTTGTTGTAATAGGAAATTCTATTCTCCATTGATTTCTAGGTTTCCCACGTTTGGACTAACGCCAGACAAGAGCTGAAGCCCTGTTACAGATTGCAGAAACTACTATTTAAAAGTTAACTTTTGCTCAATTTATCGCAGCAACTACAAAGTTTTGCAGGTCTTGTAAGCTGATAGTGAGGGGTCAGTACACACAAATGCAGGATTATAAAACATTTTAAAGCTATTCTAAGCCTAACAAAAATGTTAAAAAACATATAATCCGAATCATTATATTTCGAACTAGCTGTTTCTCGCGGCGCCACCCGCGTAAATATACTATCCGGGAACACTGAACTTTTCCGGGAAAAAGTAGCTTATGTTTTAATACAGAGCCTAAACTACTACCATACCAAATTTCATCAAAATCCGTTCAGAAGTTTTTGCGTGTAACAAACATCCATCCATACATCCATCCATCTTCATCACAATCTTTCACATTTATAATATTAGTAAGATTAGTAGGATCCTATTAATTCATATTTACTGGTATGCCTATAGGTTAGGTTAGTGAGTTGCAGTTTGCAGTGAGTCATCTGTGCTAACATCAAAATGGCTTAACATTTGTAACTTTGACATTTGCACTGATGGTTCACAATAAACTTAAAACGAATAAACTATTTGGGTCTCTATTCTCTTAGTAACGGTAGGGTCACGATATTTTAGTAACTTGCATAATTGACAATTATCAACAAAAACAAAACATATTAAATCAATGTTTGATATTTTTTGGCTTGGCCATAATATAAGCAAACAAAGTCTTACTTTGAAATGGAGCACATTTGAAAAAGAAAAAAAGATGATTCATTTTATGTAACAATTTGTTTGTCTGTTACGAACAGAATTCGTCCGAAGCGGCAGTAGCTTTTTAGGTGAAATTTTATGTAATTTCCTCATTTAAAATAATTGCTAGGGACAAATTAGAACGCGTGTGATTGTAAAAAAATATTTTACGTGCAGTTGGAATAGAATATTTTATTTAGTCTAACATTTTGTCTGAATAAATTTCCACCTTTTACAATAATTGCACTGCTCTTCCATACACACCTACTGGGAAAAGCATTCGAAGTAGGTAAAAAGTTGTCATATTCGCTAAGAGCGAATACTTCTACTATCGGCGAATGTTACAACTCTTTTTACCTTCGCTCCTCTGATCGAAATTCAAAAGAGGTGATAAGAATCCAAGTGAAATTCGTACGTGAGATTAGAAGACAAAACTTTCAGTTTTATTTAATTAGATCAGAAAATACAAGAAAAACGGCATAATAAGTAATTTTGGTCTGATTAAGTTAATGTGAATTCGAGATAAAAACTATTTAACAGTAATTGGAGCCGTTCGGTGCGTGAGTGTCGTTACATACAGCCTTTGTATAGCTATAGCTTATCAAGTTTAGAATGTTGTATTGAAATTTGTGAACAGGTGCAATTCGTATTGGCTTAGGCGACTCGCATTAGTAAAGAAGGCCACCTAATATCTGGGGGCAAGGTAGTGCCCCCGGCAAGACAAGCTAAGCGAAGCGTACGAACCAATATATCTTTGTAAGAATCATGAATTTTGCACTAACGATGACTTATGATTGTATTACATTTGTTTGTCAGGCAAACACACCTGACTTTGTAAATTGGTCGATTAAATCTTCGCAATCTAAACGTTAAAGTAGATGTACACGTACATATTCTATGCATAGAATAGCCAATCTTTTGAGACTATTTGCAGTCACCGTAAAACGTAAGTAGTTTTTAACTCGTTTCAAACAAGAAATAAAAAATTATTAATTAAAAGAACTAATTAATTATTATAATGTGCAATTTTGATAATAGTAAAAAAAAATTCTAAAAATATTTTTTACTTACCAAATTTTGCCGCCCCACAAAATTTGCCGCCCTGGGCACTAGCCCTGACTGCCCCTAGTGTAAATCCACCACTGGCCAAGTGTACGTAAGTGTAAGTGCAACTATATTGTATTTATCAAATGCACGGTAGTTTGTGTTTATAATATGAGGTAGTGTGTGTTGTTGTTATTTTTATTAATTATATTATGTATATCTAAGCATTGTTAAAAAAACATTCGCTTTCTGAACACCTTCTGTAGCATAAGCTTTAACTATGCCAACTAGTCCTCATAGTCCTCCTCCGTTCCCAAAATTATCGTTAACTGTACTGAAAGTTTTTACTTCACGTATAATTAATACCATAATTATTGCAAAAGTCCGAGTGCAACATTTTAGAATGAGTAAAATAAATATTTAATTGAAACTAAAGTGTAATTCGGCAAATCTTTTTTTTATTAAATCTCATATTACTCAAGAGAATGTAACAACATTTACTGTAAATGCAATATACAGTACATTTCACGTTTGGCGGTTTGGCTTTGAATCAAGAAATCAAGCAGGGCTAACACTTTCATTGCAGAGTAAATACAATGAAGTTGATTACTTCTTTTCCAAATATCATACAACTCTTTTTTTAGTTTTAAAATATATGGTTTAAACGAAAAAGCTTTATTATGCTAGCTATTAATCAAAAACAGCGAGTCATTTTGTAAATAAAAGACTCACTTTTCCTAATTATCTCTTCAACCAAAAATGTCTTATTGTTTTGCAAACTTCTCAAATAATCACTCAGTAAAACAAAATGTAAAGTACAAAAGAAACACTATCCAAAAAACAAACAAAACAACGACATTAATCCACAAATGCGAAAGTAAAAATAATGATCATCAAGATTTCCTTAAAAAAGGCTTAATTTTGTACAATTTTGTTCTTAGGTGAAAAAAAATTGTCTTTTTAAGTTTTCACACAGGCCAAAAAATATTTTGCCATCACTATATTTCAAAGATAACTGGGGACTAGAAATAAAGTGCGAAGCTGTAACATTTAAATTCTGTTTTGTAACGACCCATTTCGTGTGTAACATTTTCATTATGTTGTGTAACACCCGACCCCTTTTATGTGTAGCTTATTCCGTTATGTAACCGACCCCTTTCGTGTGGCCGACTTCATTTTGCTCAAATGGGCCACACGTTCGAATCCCGGTATTTTGCATAATAAATAGAGCGTAAAATAAGTAATTGAGGAAAGTTTATAATTAAAGAACAAATTGACTTTTAATTACCGGTAGCAATAAAAGTGTTTTAGTGGTGCCTTTTTATGTATCCACTTAAATATGCTCAATTTTGTTATTTTCTTTCAAATAGGAGGATGTGGACATAGCCAGATCAATCTAAAATAGAGTCTACAGAATGTGTCGACTCAAGTAAATTACCATCAGGTGAGCCTGCTCGTTAGCAATATCCAAATACGTTACTGAGTACAGTTTTTATTCGTTAAAGCAATTGGTGTTCATTATTAGTTTTACAACTGTCCCAGAGCGCGCGAAACTTTTTTGACAACCAGATATAGTTACAAACAATGGGCTTATGTGAAACGTCGGGTTTTGTTAAACATGAACCTTTTGTTTCGTCTGTCGGTGCTTCTAAAGCTGGGTTAGAATGTGTGAATGGTTTTCAATAATATGAATTTATTATTTGATAATTGTTAAATTCAATTGTAAACATTCTATACTAAATTAATAATAAGCTGTTGGTTTTTAAGAATGACATTGATTTTACTTTAATTTGGAAAACCAACAGCTTCATATTAAAATAAATAAATAAATGAAATGAATGACTAATAAATAAATAATTCAAAAAATATATACCGACTTCCAAAGTAAAATCATTGACATTCTTAAAAATCACTTACAAGTATAGAATAATTCTTATTGTCGAAATAGTTCCCCTTTGAAATTCTGCTAAAATTTAACTATTTCTCTACTCAATCCATTTATTTTTGATCGATTTAGCTTTGATCAGAGTTTAAGTGGGACGATAAAATATTTAAAAATAGGAAAGAGGAAATAAAAAGAATCACAAAAATATTTATCTGACCGGGATTCGAACCCGAGACCAATTCGTAAACATTTACAAATTACCAATCTACCATCAAGCTGCCATGAATAGCGTCGAAATTATTTAAGTATTGTTGTACAACGAAAGAAAAACTTAAAATGTGTGATTTATCAGGGATAATGCCTAGCTTTGGAAAAGACGTCCGACATTGCAGACCTTGCGCATACATCTTTACAACAGTTCTTTAAACAATTACAAAATTTCCAAACGTGTATCGTTAAAGACTAGTTTCATTCAGTACTTTCGAAACCAGGTTTACCTTGACATAATGTCACTTTTTGGTACCATATGCTCAGGTTACCCAAAAATGAAGTTGTAGGTGGAAATGATGTAACATTTGATACACAATATATAATGATGATGATGCTACTGGGACTAGCAAATGTTCAAAGGAATCGAAAAAAAGGCTAAGAAAAATATCTATTTCATCATATTATTATGATTACTTATCTATTAATGGTGTAATGATGGTGGTGTGATGATGATTGTTTAGTAGTAATATATGCTTGCAGTTCTTTGGATAATGCTGAAATTTATAAACGTGTATCTTTAAATACTGAGGAGTTCTGTTCAGTCCTTTTGGATCCATGGCATAACTTGGCACAAAATTTCACTTTTTGGTAGCTGTGAATATTTAAAGAAATCGATATCAATGTAAAAAACTATGAGAAATACCTATATCAATATAATATCATAATGTATGGTGTGATGATGGTAGTGATGATGATGATTATTTAATAGTGACATATGTTTGCAGTTCTTTAAACGATGTAAAATTGAAATTTCCATACGTGTATTTTTTAAGACTGAAGAGTTCTGTTCAGTCCTTTTGGATCCAGGGAGTACCCAAGGTACTCATATAACATTTCACTTTTTGGTAGCTGTGAATATTCAAGAAATCGGTGCTGGTGTAAAAGACAACGAGAAATATCTTTATCAACATGACATGTATAGTGTGATGGTGGCGGTGATGATGATTATTTAAAAATGACATATGCTTGCAGTATGATAAATGGTCCTGAAATTTTCAAACGTGTACCTTCAAAGACTGAGGAGTACCGATCATGCTTTTGGATCAACTTTTGGCATACTTTGGCACAACATTTCACTTTTTGGTAGCATATGCTCCAGTTACTTCAAAAAAAGTCAAAATCACTATAGGTTATCTTATAAATTTTTAGGACTACTCTCGATTCCTTATGGATCCCATCAAGTTCCATTTTCCAACAAGTTCCATTGTCACCAAATAGTAGAGCCATTTGGTGACAATGGAACCAACTTGGAAGTCAATCCTTTAAAATAAAAAAAGAATTTCGAAAATCGGTCCACAAACGGCGGAGTAATCGCGTAACATACACACGAATTGATAACCTTCTCCTGTATTTTGGAATTCGGTTGAAAATGACGTTGCTGTAGTGAATAAATTTCACATAGTAAGTATTAGGAAACGCACTTTTCATTAAAATTTATTTCACGTTTGTATAATCATAAAAGCGTTAGTAATAAAAGTGTACATCCTAATTAAGTATGCAGTCCAACTACGCATTATAATTCAACATTTTTATCAACACTTATTGGCATGGTAACTGTAGATAGTGCACAGAAAATACAGGGGCGACAGTCTCTACAAATGACAGCTCGAGCACGGACGAATGTCAGCCAGGTTGACACCGAAATAATTTCAAACGACGCGTCAGACAAATCTATCATAAATATTAAGGAATTATATTGTCAATTATGTCAAAGCACGAAACGGCCAGCGGCCAACCCGTGAACGAGTCCTGGCTTGAAAAACCTACGTCCCGCTAGCCGCGCGCACCCCGCATACGTCTAGCCTGCATACACACATACCTGCGAGATGTCGTTCATGTAAGTCTGTAGAGTGATGATTCTTTACGTTAGTAATATATTATATTCTTCGCAGATAGTGACTAGTCCCTACGCGTAACACGGCGCGTCTCTACGTCCGCGTCCACCGTAGCGCGGCGTAGCTTCCCTTTTAATTAGTAAGAAACGTAAGGACAATATTATAATTAAAACAGATTTTTGTATGTACTATTTTGTATTGTTAATTATAATATAGCAACCTACAGTCAACATTGAATGTTTGATGCTATCGCTATTATATTAGGTCCTTAAATATGAAATTGGCGTTTTGTCGTATTGACCACTTTGATCTCAAATTTATCTTCTTTGGTTAGGAATTCCAATTTCAAATTTATACCGCTATTAACATGCATTTGTGTTTCGAAAACCGTAATTCATTTGTTTTTTCGTCAATTGGTTTTTCCTTGCGTCACTCTGTTTACAAAATGGAAAACTGGAAATATCATATTATTTTCGAGTACGGCTCGAATACTTAATGATGTGTATGGCGGCGGTGTCCCAAAGAAAACACAGTAAGTTTTTTGTTCCAACGTTTTCGTTCTAGAAATTTCGACCTGCAGAACAAGCCCCGTGGACGGCCGGAGACCAAAGTTGATAATGAAGAATTGAAGGCTATTGTGGAAGCGGATCCATCGCAAACCACGTCCGAGTTAGCTGCACTGTTTTAATCCACTTGAAGCAAATTGGGAAGGTGAAGAAGCTCAAAAGGTACCTCATGAATTGAGTGCAGCAAACCGACAAACGCGCGTCGACTGCTGCGTTACATTACTCAACCGGCACAATAATGAAGGGATTTAGAATCAAATCATTACCTGTGATGAAAAGCGGATCCTGTACGATAATAGGAAATGCTCATTGCAATGGCTGAACCCTGGCGAACGAGCCAAAGCCTGCCCCAAGCTAAAATTGTCTCAAAAGAAGTTACTTGTGAGCGTTTGGTGGACTACTGCCGGTGTCGTTCACTACAGCTTTCTTAAATCTGGCCAGACGATTAGGGCAGATGTCTATTGCCAGCAACTGCAAATCATGATGGAAAAGCTACCTGCTAAATAATACCTCCTAAATAAAGAGCCACTAGGCTCTAGGCCACTCCTGCTTTAGGACAACGCTAGACTACACACTGCACAATATACGGCTACCAAATTAGAGGAGCTTCAATTGGAATATCTTAGACTCCGTACACCGTACCCCCGGACCTTGCTCCAACAGATTACCATTTTTTTCGAAATTTTGATAACTTGCAAGGGAAAAAATTCAACTCCGATGGGGCAGTCCAAAGCGCCTTCAAAGATTTTATTGATTCCTGTCTGAATGGTTTTTTTGATAAACGAATAAATGAACTACCTATTAGATACTACCAAATGTGCATAGATGGCAATGGTTATATACTTTGATAAAATAAATATATTATGACTTCAAAAATCTACTTTATGTTCCTTCTTTACAAAACGCCAATTTCATATGTAATGACCTAACATTATCCTACTACTATTATATATGTGAAAGTTTGTGAGGATGGATGGATGTGTCTTACTCCTTCACGCAAAACCTACTGAATGGATTTTGTTGAAATTTGGTATGGTATATATAATTTATTATATTCTAATATGTATTTTTAATATTATAATAAAAACAATATTTATTTTTAAGAAAAAAACCGAGAAGTTTGATATTCCATATGGAATCTTAAAAACAAATTATTATTAGGAATGTTTAACATTATTATCTTCTATTTAGCTCACTTCAATTCGCTTTCATTGTTAATTAATGTATGTCAAAGCTCGGCACTGAGGTCGGATGTGCTTTATGCATAATTTATACTTATCCTTAAGGCGCATGTAATATCTTTGATTATCCGAAGTAGCACAATCACGTGCACAATATTCTGCAATTAATTGTGCCTGCTGTTGCGGGTAATCGCCTACCATCAGACGATCCGTCCGCCTGTTTGCTCCCTTGACCGTAAAATTTTTTTTCAAGTTACTAACTTTCACAAAGTTACCAACGCATCGAGTTCCTGTTGAAATATTATTGTATTTACTGTGCAGTAAATATGCGAATTACAAGGTAAAAGTTTTACATTTCATTGAAATTTATAAACTTACGTAACACAAAATCACAATATTGTCCGAGCACGTAAATATTTGCCGTCAAGAGTGCGCAACTATTAAAAAATACAAATAAAACACTCGCGAAAATTACAATTCACGTGTCTAAAAGTACACTTTGATGTTTACATTTTTGTTTACGGGCTCGTTAGTATATTCACTCATTTACAAATTGAATTACATATTCGGCTCATCGTGTTGCACGTGGAAGACTTCATACAAGTACACTGTAACAGTTCACGGCCACTGGTGAAGAGCCTTGATTGCAGCCTTCCCCGGCACCCGGCTTACAGACGCACACACCCGCACAGCCGCACACACCCGCACAGCCGCACACACCCGCACCGCTGTGACGTTGACGTTACAATTGCATAGACAAAACCAATTTACATGATAAATATAATCAATAGAGCAAGTGTACATTTCAATATAAGTACATTTTTATTTTAGCCATTGTACTGTATATTTTTTAGAATCTGGATTTAAATATCCATTACAGCGTGAAAAGTAGAGCGCGATATCGAATAGGAAAAGTTGAAATGGATCCCATACATGGGACATTTACGTAATACTTACACATTTACATACATAGTGCACTTGTTAAAATTCATTATGTAATGTTTTTGTATGCAACCCTGCCACAGTGGTGCTCTGATTATGTATGCAGCACTAATACGATTCAAACAATTCCTACGTTCCATGTCCGTGTAAAAAAAATTGAGGGAATAAAATGAAGCCATGCGACATAAAGAAGTAGAAAAATCTAGATTAAAAGTAACGACCATTGTAGATTTCATGATCAGTTTCTATTCAAAAGTTATCGATATACTTTGTGTCTTTATATTTGTTTATTTTAACACAGCGATTTTAAGTTAATTTAAACCTAAGCTCGGAAAAGTCAACCAACGGTGCGGAAGTTTGCAAAAGTTTAATACTTTACCTACTTATATCTATATCAGAGAAAGTTCTATCAAGTTATTGTAAACTCATTAATTGGTTTTGCTCTTGGTGTGCCATGGTAATTGTTAAGTTATCTAAAAGTTTTACCAATTAGGATTTTTATACAAATGAAAATGTGTTTTCGTTATTTAGATGCGTCTAAAATGCGTTTTACTGTAGTACTGTGAATTTACATAAACTTAAACGTAACAACAAATTATAACCTGAAACTGTTATAGGGACAAGTAAAGTTACACGTGCCGTGATCGCTATTCCTGACCTAATTAATATGGTCCACAGTATCACGGCCCTCGCAAAGTGGTTAACAAACTTTTGTGTGTGAGCGTGATGTACCAGGGTCGCAGAGCCTGCTTCCGAGAAATGAAGAACGTTCATTCTAAACTTGACCGAAGTAATATGCTTGAAAGGAAGATTATTACTACCACCACCCTGTTACGATGGGGAGAACTAAACGCGACTAATTTACAAAGCACTGCACTGGTTTTTCAGCGGTAGTAATTTTGACTTGGGCGAAATGCTCGTTTCCATATTTTTAAGGCTGTAATTATCACGCAGACCAAAACTCGATATCGTGCCCAATTACCACAGATTACTAAATAGTTACTACGTAAGCTTTACATCGATGGTTGAGTAACAACATTAAGAAATGAAGTCATTTAAGTAATAACACGACACAGAAAAACGTTAATGCACATTTCCAATAGAAAAATGTAGCATCGGTAATCAATTATTCATATGTGCGTTGGTTTTTAGTACAAAAAACAGCACTAACGTCGATAAATTCAGGAAATGAATTTTCATTCCGTCTATTTACAGGTTTTCAATACTTTTTCAAACGATCCGAAGCAACTGCATAAAGCACACATCAATATGCGCGCACTATATCGAATCAAAATAATCTGCTTACATATATACGCATGAGACGAATTACCCGCTTCAAAGCTTTCGCAAACAAGATCGTTTACAGCGCTGAGAGAAATGTACCAGGAGCGCAGCATTCCGGTGGTGGTTTCGGTCCGGGGGGGCGGCTTACACGTGGCGCACTCACACAAACGCGCGCGGCTGTGGGCTGCCGTGCATATTCTGTACAATTACAGGCGTGGTAGACTGGAAAACGCATTTAGCCGGAAAAGATGAAACCAATCGATACCATATGATATAAAATGTAATGTAAGTTTACACATTTTTTAATCTTTTAAAATTAATCCGTTTAAAAGGCTGCGAAAGTAGGTCACAAAGTTTATTAAGATAAAAAAGAAAAAGCTCTTTACAACAGGATAAATATAAAGAGGCCAAGTCGGCCTGAGTTCTAATGAAATGAAAATCCTTGAGTGAAGGTAGGTCTTGAGTTTCTTTCTAAAGCTAAAGCGCAGTTAACGACTTTCAACTTGCGTTTCCGCCGTTATTAAGCTATGTAAGCTAACGGCATAAACGTAAGCTTAATTAATAATTTGATTTCAAAATTTCTGTCCCAGTTTTCAGTTTTAATAGCACGAGACCCATTTCTTTTGAGCATCTTAGAAGATACTTTATGTTGTGTGAGTATTTTTTTTAATGGTCATATAAGCGTGCCTTTTCGTCTTGACTGGACCTACAAGAAAATTGAAGCTTGTCCATACAATTATTCATTATTAATTGTACATACACTATGACGTACATTGGGATATCGTACGTTGTAAACGTTGTATTTTAACCCTTTAAACTTACCTATCTATTTCACTATGTGAGTCGACGTTGACTGGAGTAGATTTTTTAATTAAAAATATATTCGATAGGGTATTTTACGGTGCATAGATAGATGACACTGATCAATGGGCCCGTTCCATGTTAATGTTACATGGCCGGGTGGGTAGAAGGTAGTGTGACAGGTAATAAATAGGTCCCCATCAGCTCGATCTATGCATAGACACGAGTTTGACGCGGGCGTATTGCCATCTTCGATAAATTGCGCGCTGATCATTCGACACTTTTGCACGTGCATTATTTCTTTGTAAACAGCAAAACCGATTAAAGGTCTAGTCATATTTTATATAATGTCCTTTCTTGTCTATGGAAAATTAATAGTACGTAGAGACAATTGAACATAAATTTTTGTTTGTGCGAATCTGTGCCTCACGAGTCACGATTTTATTCGCGTAGAATAAAATATAACTAATAACCTAACCAAGTGCATGTCCGACCATGTTTAAGGAGGGTTCCGTAACTATCAAAGTGCAATAGGTTTTCTTTGAATTTCTTCAAAAAAATTTTTCCAATTTCGTTTAAAATAAATTTCCTCAAGAGTTTATAGCGTGATCTATCGGAATGGAAACTTAAAAGTTTATATCTCGTATAGTTTAGAAATGCCTTGGGAGGACCAACATACAAACCACTTCGGAAGCCGATTACTCGAAAATAGTTGACTTTGTAAAAAAGTCATGTTTAAAACCTTACCTTTATAAAGACCTATTCGACGCTCCCACACAATGGGGTAAAATGAAAAAAATATTATTCCCCACTTCACATGTATGGAGAGCCACCCTTAAAATGTAAAATTGTTATTATTTTATAATGCCAAAAACGAGATCTATATAAAGATCAGTGTTTAACTATACGAAATTTCATCGATTTATATCCATAATAACGCAGATTAGAAAAGCTGACAGTCAGACAGACAGACAGATATACGGACGGACAGAGCGAAACTATTAGGGTTCCTTTAGTATAACAATCTATAGCCATGATATTCTCAAGTCAGTAAACACTCGTTTAAGTAATTAGTTACTCTTTTCTATAGGCTTGGATAAAATATTATGATGTTACTTTTCTTTTTCTTTTACATAAAATTCTCGTATCACAGCGTTTGCAACCAAACGCCGAATCTATATCTATTTATCGATATATCGATAAATAGATATAGATTCGACTTCGATATCGATATATATATCTATGTAGTTTTTATAAAGGTTTGAAATACTTTCTATTCATATATAGGTACTTTACACACAACATAATGTTATTCTTCACACCATAAATGTAAAACCAATGTAAACTTACGTTGGTTAGTAATTATCTTACTTCTGAGTTGAAAATTGCAGATTATACTTTGACGGAAAAAATGGCAAGAGAGCAAAATTATGACGTAATTTAAAAAGACTGCGTGAAATAGTTTAAGAAGATAGTTTATTGTAAAGCATACTTTGATGTTGTATTATAATATCATAGCTATATCATCACTGAAACATACTTCTTCCTGTCAACATACGAATAGACCCCCAAGCATATTTTGTTTTCGTTAGCTTACATAGTGATATTTTTTCCCGGATACACGGATTTAAGGATTTCCGGAAATAATTGTAAAATTTCAAGAGGGACAAATAAAAATATGACAATTATAATGTTATGTGCTAGTAGGTAACTCTTTATACAAAAAAGTTTTTTATTGAAGTGATTGAGTAATTCTAATAATAGGTCTTTACCTATGAAATTGCCGTTCTGCAGTACTGGCCATTTCAAATCAAAATATTTTTTGTTTGGCTAAGAATTCTAATTTCAAATTAATTTTATTTTGTAAACATGGAATTCTTTTTCCAAAAGAAATCTCCTCAAACCTACTCACCAGACCTTGACCTTACTCAGCTGTTATTGGTTTTATCTCGCTTCCGTTCTGGAAATTTCGACCTTAAAAATGTTTCAGGTCGAAATTTCCAGAACGGAAGCCAGCAAACCAATAACGGGTGGTGCGTTGGTTTGTAGTGTTAGCTCCGTAAACGTCGTTGATGTTGCGTGCCGCTTGTGCCGCGTTGCTGCCACGACGGTACTCATATTCCATAATTACTCGAATTTTTAACGTATCCATGATGATGAAAAAGATTGAAATGCTATGAAAATGTAACACTAATCAATACACAAATGACTACTTTTGGAAAAAATATTCCATGTTTTTAAAATAAAATTAATTTGAAATTAGAATTCTTAGCCAAACAAAAATTATTTTGATTTGAAATGGCCAGTACTGCAGAATGGCAATTTCATACGTAAGGACCTAATAATATGACACTATTGTGTGCGTACCTCGATTCGGTCAGTGTGGTAAAAAGTAGATTTACTGTATTAGATATATGTGTACTGTGGCCAAATCGTCAACCCTCTGAGAATTAGGACCTACCGTGTATTTGCGGCTGACTTACAAGGGACCATCATTTTGGTAATTTAGAACATCACCATTGGTCATTTGGGTAACACTGATGGTCAAGGGTCTATAATATATAATTAGTTCTGAAAATCTGTTACTGGTCTAGGGGCAGAAATAATGATTTTCCAGGAAGGTTGGCAATTCGTCATGAAATAGTGCTGAGTAGGCCAAAAAAACTAACGTTGCTGCTGCCGATCCAGCATGATAAATATGGAGATCCTCCACATTCAGCCTATTTAAGACGCCTTGCAAGTTTGTCTAAAACTACCAGGCATTCAGAAGAAGAAAAGAGTATATATATACTATTTGTCGAAGACAGGTAACGTACGTCACAATACTACCCAATACAGCCAATGTTAAAATTAGGTAAAAGGAAATTGCTTTTCCTTGCACGTTGTACAGTTCTGTAACAATAATGATGTTATGCATAAAATCGTGTATAGGACATAACCAATTTATGCCTGTAATAGAACCTGTAAGGTAAGCTTTTGTGCACATGAACTGAATTCGTGTAAGGTTGAATTTAATTGCAAAGTAAATAATTATATAATAGGCAACATCCCTATATTTAATGATGAGTACCTACTTAAGTACCTTTCTTAACATGGATTATGACATCAAATTTTCTTATAAGTACCTAAAAACAAAATTATTAATAGTTATAGTTACTGCTTTTTATTGGGAGGATGTATTATTGTTAAGTTTGTAAATAAACTACTTACATTAAACAGATATTTTATTTTCAGCATAGATATACCTAGGCTACTTTTTATTCCAGCCAAATTTAAAATTCCTATGGGATAGATTGTTCGAAATCGTGGGCAACAATCGGTATGCAATAATGCCACAAAACCGCTCTTTATGTAACTTCTTTTGGCATAAACGCAAGATATGAGAGCGTTTTGAAGCTAGGACGTGCGGAACCAAATAGAAATAGCGAGATGTATCGACTCAAATGAAACCCTTCAAAACACTTATCACGTTCGGCTTTCAACAGTTTTGATTCCACTTCATGCATCCAATTCTTTTACTGCGAAGTGAAATTAGCGAGGCGGTACGTTTGTAAGGAAATATTTATGAATATGAGACGAAGTATAAATTCTGTGACAAACAAGGCATAGAACAAAATTAACAAGTAACTGTTAACAAGCGACACTGTTTGTGTAAACTCCACTAACTAGCTGCTTTTTACGTCTGTATGAATAGACCTGCAGCGTCTAACACGTCGCATCTATAAAGTTTTACACAATTATAGATAACGAGACAAGAATTTCAATGACTGTATTAATTTAGGTTTGCCACAATTTGTGCAACCGCGTGTTGGCAAACAAAAATATAAACAAGCTATTGATTTTATTCTTTAGAGGTTTTAGTTATTTTACATTTTTAATCTCTGAAAGTTTAGTTTTTTTATTATTCTAAACACAAGAAGACAAGTCTTTTGAAATAATGTTGCACTTTTAAAAATTTACTTCATCTCGTGTGAAATGTAATTTTAAGCAGTTGTTAACCTGTTTTTAATTATTCGTATTAAGTCATTAATTATACCAGTAGGCAGTGACAACTGACATTTCTCTGTTTTCTAATATAGATCAAATCTATATCAGAAGACAGAGAATTTTCAGTTAAGACTTAAGTTACAGGAAACCAACTGTTCTGTAGCAGTCCATAGAAAGTGTAGGTATTGTTTATAATATCAAATATACCTAAAAACATATATATATAATATTTCTTAAAAGCTTCGTGTAATTCAGCACCTTCATTCACAAACAAAGAAATTTCAGTAGAATGAATAAATAAATAGAAAAGTTTATTTTATAATGTCAACTCTTATCAAATTGTCTCTGTGGCTATTACATTTGGGCCATCGTATTAAGTCCAATCTATTGTTCCGGGTTTACCTTGAAAACAAAATGCGGAGGCCAGGAAACAATTGAGCCATGTAAATTTGGCAGCCTGCCATTATTAAGTAAGATAAACACGTGACCAAGTTGCTAATAAAATATGTAATAAGGCAGAAGTGTATGTGTGTATCATAGTCATATACGTAAGGAAATGCTACTGCATACATTTAGCAAAAAAAATCTTCATCCAAGGAAAAAGTAACGCCATCTGTTGAACTTCGATCGAACTGCGATACACATAAGGAAGACCAGGACACATCCATAAATATCAACGCGAAATATGTTTTATAAAAAAATCACACACACATGACACACACATAGAGATTTAACAGCAAGAAGTATTCAGAGCCCTCATAGACATGTCTATGGGCGACAGTATTTACATAGCATTAGGTAAATTGTGTTCTAGTTTACTTTACACGTAAGAATGCTGCACTGATTTTAATAATATAGTTTTGTAAGACGCACAGTGCAAACTTGAGCCTGTGTAGTTGTATCCTACTGGAGTAGGTCATGCCAGGGTTTTGCATAAGAGTCCAGGTATATCTAGTTACTGCTTGTAATTTTTTATAACAATTTTATGAAAAATCGATTGAAAATCGAAAGATATTAAAAATATTAAATGTAAGTACGCTTACATACGAACAGAGCTCCCGCAGCGCCGCTGCACTAGCCGCAGCGACGGCGGTAAAACCACAAAGTAGAAAATATATATATACTTACGTAATGAGTTTTCATATAACGATCCAAATTTGTACATTTTGACGTCCCCTTCAACGGCCCACAATTTTCCACGCAATCGCACTACTACAAGCATACGTTCCAACGTATGCCAATTCGCGGCGCGGCGGCGCGGCGGCGACGAAATCCATGCACAATCCGGCTGCACTGCCGGAGCTACGGCACGTGTGTAAAGGCGCTAATCGGTACGAGTATAACTATTCCATTCGAACCAGATGTCACGACAAGGACCGACGGGCTATCAAGCGCCGCCTGGTGACAGAAAAAGAATCGTAAAAAAAACTCTTATTGACCGTTTTTGATACCACTTACGCCACCAGATGAGGAAAAATATCAAACACCCTCATTGAAATAGATATTTTATGTAGCTTGGTTTTGTAAAACGATTTTCGGGCTTGATTGGCTAAAAGTTTTACTATTATATTCTGTACATTTTGATTTGCTAACTCTGTAAACTAGATAATGTCAGTTACCTAACAACTCTCTATTTTTTATTTACCTATTTTGTTTTATTGGAAATTTTAGTTACAAAAAATGTATAGGTGAGTAGACATAATGATTAATCTAACTTAGGTCAGAAAAGACTCGATGTCGAATTTGTGTTTGCTTTTTAAATAAAGTTGTCATACTCAACATTTCAGTCTTACTTCTTAGTATACATGAGAACACCTATTGATCAAATTCCGTTCGCATACGGAGAACAGTGTTCCGCAACTTTCTGTTAATATATTTTCAAATTCATTCGCGCTGCCAAAAGCCCTGATTTAAATTTCACATCCCTACAATACCTAGCATTATGTAGTTGAACCAACATTTTATTATCTCTGTTGGCTTCTACCAAAACGGCTGGGTAACTTTATCTCCGCATTTGAATAGTATTATGTAGTCAAAATGATGAAAAAATAATATGTTTACAGGACCGTTTAAAATATGTTGTACAGACCTAGTGCAATGGAATAGCCATGTTAATTAAGTTAATTACAATTTATATTTTAACTAGTCGCATACGTGAATTGGAATATTATTATGATTATTTAGCAGCTTAAAAATAATTAAGGTACTATACTGTTCATACGTGCGTAGTATCCTGGAATATTGTTTTCAAGTTTGGAATCCTCAGTACAAAGTTCACATCAACAGATTAGAAACGATACAACGAAAATTTGTCAAATACTTGCAGTATAAATGTAATGATAATATTGCCAATTATGTATCCAGTTGTAAAAAGCATCGTTTTTTGCCCCTGGAAGAGAGACGTCGACTAGCTGATGTCACTTTTCTAGTAAATATTGCTCAATCTTTGATTGACTTTCCATCTTTACTGTCAAAAATTAAAATACGATTTGGATACGTTCCTTATGAACTAACACACATATGCGACATCGGCCGATTCTCTCCACGGTTACTCACTCTTCTAACTACGATTTTTATTCGATCTATTAATTAATTCAACCACTCTCTTAATCAGTCTGCAGATAGCTTCGCACTTGATCTCTTTACCTCATCACCTAACATTTTTAGAAGTACTCTTTCTAAAAACTGGTATTCAAAAACCGATCATAGTTCTTTGTAATTTAAGTAATAGTTATGCATTTGTTTAAGTCTAACCTATATGCGAAAACAATGTAATTGTGTATCTTTTTAGCAATGTAGATTTTTATATTGTCACTTAATTACCGTTTTGTTTTCCTGTTAAATAAACTAAAATAAATAAATAAAATAAAATTATTAGCATTACTACTTACAAAACATTGCTTAGCATCAAAAGGTAAGATCTACGCCTCTATCTCGCATTTTTTAAATAATTAAACTGCAAGTCAACTTACGCAGTCAGTTGTTTCTATGCGAAGATCGATGCAATCGAATACCTTTGCAATCGATTTTTTTTTTGGTTGGGCATGTCTTGTTGACGTTTAAAATTCTTTACGCTTGACCTGCCATTTAGGTAGGTCAAGCGTTGTGATTTCACAACGACTAATGTCCAGTTTCAATAACCTATCTACCAATAGCTATTTGTAAAAAACGTCGTCATTCAATAATTTTCCGGTTTTTTGCGATACAAATTTGACATTTGTAATAAATAGTTACTGGTAGATAGGTTCTTGAAACGGGCTGTAATTCGCATTATGTCTAAACGTCATTTTCAAACGTCTAAATGACGTACTAATAATGTGTAGATTAAATACAGCTGCCTATGTTTTCATTAAAGTAATTATAGGTATAATGACACAACTATCGCATACATAGTTATTCAATTACACGAAACAATGTTATAAATTTACATATATTATATATTAAACTTAAATACTCACATAATCCACTCATTAATACATACATAAAATTAAAAGTTTGTAGGCGCGTTGCCGCTGCCAACAGTCCTTAGTCGTACACTTGTAAAATAGTGCGGGGTAAATGAGAGTTTTTATAACGATCGGTATTTTATATCTGATGTAAATGAAAAGCGCTCGTCAGACGTGCTCGTTAAATTACGATATTATGTAATGAAAGCCTACGCGGCTACGTAGGCTCGCCCTACGCGATAATAATT
This sequence comes from Phengaris alcon alcon, assembly GCA_037179445.1. Taxonomy (NCBI): domain Eukaryota; kingdom Metazoa; phylum Arthropoda; class Insecta; order Lepidoptera; family Lycaenidae; genus Phengaris; species Phengaris alcon. The sequence continues at coordinate 745,163 of JAYRCH010000354.1, forward strand.
TTTACTGTTTCATTTCGATTATTTCCTCCCGCCACTCAGTGAATAATTATAATTTCAAGTGTTTTCAATACGGTTTTGCGATAGTGAATTTAGTTGGTTTAACTTAATTGTTTTTATTTTTATGTCTTAGAAAGTATATGAGCGTAGTCGATTCCACTTTCAATTGTCATTTTATCAATGTTATATTTAAGTATATTTTAATTATAATGTTAATAACTATACCTAACTAAATAAAATATTTATAAACCATAAAAGTACTAAAAAGAAAATGAATACTAGAAAAAGCTACAAAAAAAAAGAAATCTCCCAGGTCGTCCCCACCAGGCAGAGTACCTAGACGGCTCAAAGAGTTTCCTCGCTGGATGGAAATGCTAATTCTTTGAGCCAGATAGGTGCCGGCTCTGGGATCTCGGGTGGGTGGGGCCTCTATGAGTTTTTTAGAAATTTCTCCGAATAGTTTGTGTGCACCCAGACCCTAAGGTTTCAACCTCAAACGGTTCAAATATGAGATCCCCATTAAGGCTCTCATATTTGCGCCGCTTGAGGTTCTCCCCCTGTTTTGCGGCCGCACCCGCAGTACTTGAGGTGCCCTGGACATGGGACGGAGCATGTGTATCGACGCAAGTAGCGTCCCATACAAGAGCCCATCCCAGACTCTCCGCAACTAAGAGGCGAGCCTGCTCCGTAGGACTGGACGACGTGTTAAGAAGATTATTCCGTACCAGTGCACAGAGAGGCTCGTCCCAGAGCCTTTGGGAAAAGGTATTAGCGGGCAATTCGCTACAAGTACTAGCTGTGATCCAGGCGTCTTTGGCCTCGTCCAGAAAGAGAACTTATTTTGGGGTAGGATGGGGCTCTAATATTTAGCATATAAGTTTATGGTTTGCGTGGACTGAGAACAAGAAGGCCGGAAGCGATATATCCGAGGGTTTTCGGATACCCAGACCTCCGAACCTAACTGGAAGCGTTGCCTGAGTCCATGAGCGGTCATCGAAATTTATATTCAAAATAGTGGAGAGCGTATGTCTTATGGTATCATCGAACTGTTTGAGAAGTTAGGGGAACTTCCACAGTTGACATCACCGCAATACATACGTAAATTTAGGTAAAAAAAGGCAATAACGTGGTAAGGTGAAGGCCATGTGACAGTTAATTTGGAGAAGGCGATCTAAAGATCACTAAAATTTTGTAATTTATTATTTACTAGCTGTTGCCCGCGGTTCCGACTGCGTAAACATACAATCGGGTATCCCGCGGGAATACTATACTTTTCCGGGATAAAAAGTAGCCTATATTTTAATCCAGAGCCTATACTACTACCATACTAAATTTCATCAAAATACGTTCAGTAGTTTTTGCGTGAAAGAGTAACAAACATCCATCCATCCTTACATACTTTCACATTTATAATATTAGTAGGATAAAGGCCGGGAGAGAATCGTCTAAAATAGGTGAACCCAAGAGGAAGAGCGAATCCTTGTCGATGACAGACAGTTGTGGAGGTATTTCTTTGATGCTACATATAATTCTATCCCCATAACTATCTGGCACAAAAAGTTCATACTTACCTAGATTCAGCTCTAGACCGATTATTTTGAACTCATGGATGAGTGTACGGAAGTCGGATAGTACAATGGATCCCATCAACCAAATACCAAACATTAAATTTTGAATTTAGAAGCTCGATGACCGGGTGTATGGCAAGACCAAAAATTGCTGGACCGAGAGGGTCGCCCTGTTGGCAGTCAACTTCTGATGGGTTTTTTCGAACGGGTCTATGCTAAGGGTCGGGTTAAGACCGCTGTAGCTAAGTCGGACTATAACTAGCCTGGTGGCTAGTTTGTTTGGTGGTAGACGATGGGAGGGTTTGACCCTCCCTAACATCACCCGGGTGATGTTCAAACCGGATATTGGGGACAGCTACGGATTAAGAGCTATTATTATGACAGGGGAGACGCGGGTCTCTCCTACTGAGGGGTCCGACCCCTTCCTCACTCGCTGATGAGTGAGGTTGCTCGCGCGCGGTAGCAGAGACTAGCGGCGTGCGAGTTATCGCGATAGAGGAGCTCTCGATTTGGTCGATATCGGTACTGAGAGGGCCGTCCCTCTCCCCTTCCGCGTACGGTCGGGATGACTCGCGCGCGTAAGTCCTAATGTCGATGAGGTTCGCGGTATTGGTAGAGCTCTCTTTATCAATATCGCGGTCGCGGACACTATTTAGGAGTGTACCTAGACTACTAGGATGCGAACTCGAACTCGGGTTCGGGTCCGGTCCCGTGTTAGGGTCGGTTTGTGGGTTTTGTCGTCTGTACGTGTTGTCGTGTCGGATGTGGGACCTCGGGGTAGGCGCCGGCGTCGACCCCGGTGCGATGCTAGCGTCGCGGGTGCGTGTGGTTTGTGTTTACGTAACTGTACACAGTACGTTACGTATTTTGTGATCGGGTCAACGGGATCGGCTAAGATATGCTTAGGCCGTTTGTGCGGGTGTCGGAAAGTCAGTGCGTCGTGATTATAGTCCAGTGCCTTTTTGATAAGGGGGTTTGGGTGATTTTTGCCTTTATCAAAGAATCTCTCTACGAGTTCCTTGATATAGGCTTTAATAGTGACGAGTTCGCAGTCCCTATGCAAGTCGATGTTACGCATGTACCAGGGGGCGCCTGTTGCCATGCGTAGAAACCGGTTCTGGACTCTTTGCAAACGGTCCATTTGAGACTCGCTTATCTGTGCGAAAGAGACGCACGCATAAGTGAGTATCGTTCTAATGCAAACCTTATATAATGTAAGCTTATGTCTTAAGGACATTTTGCTTCGCGGATTAAGTAGCGGATATAATTTGTAGAGTACAAATTTCGCTTTACGTAATGTGTTACTGATGTGACTCAAAAACGTCATCGACTTGCCTAGTACTACGCCTAAATATTTGACCTGAGAGACCTCAGGGATAATGTTGCCGTGCAGGCTAATAGGGCTCATTACTTTACGGGAGCAATTACGCCTCGCTGCCCTATTACTATTGAATTGAATGGCATGACTTTTGTCGGAATTGACTTCTATTCTCCACTTGGAGAACCAATTACCGAGAGCGGTAACTGACTCCTGGAGGGCTTTAGACGCGGTACGGGCTCGTGTGTTTGAATAATAAAGGGCTGTGTCGTCCGCGAACATAGCTAATTGCACCTTAGCGTGTTTGGGGATGTCACTAGTGTACAGGTTATATAGGGAGGGCGAGAGGACCGAGCCCTGCGGTACTCCCGCCTCCATATATCTTGATGACGACAGTGCGCCTTCTACGCGGAAATGAAATTTGCGATTTTTTAAAAAGTTACTAATTAGTAAAACGAGATAATCGGGTATTTCCATTTGATAGAGTTTGTATAACAGTCCGTTATGCCAAATTTAATCAAAAGCTTTTGCAATGTCAAAGAATACGGCGCATGTCGTCTTCCTGTCGTTTTTGCTAGATAATATGTACTCCGTTAAGCGGTGTACTTGAGCGGGACAGCTGTGCATTTCGCGGAAGGCAAACTGCTCGTCTGGAAGGAGATTTTTGTCGGTTATGACGTCATTAAGGCGCCTTTTAATAACTCTTTCGTAGACTTTACCTAGGGAGCTAATGAGACTTATTGGACGGTAGCTACCAGGCACCTTCCGGGGTTTCCCCGGTTTGTGGATACCTATGACAATAGCTACTTTCCAAATGTCTGGAAATGAACATCCTACTAAGAGGGCGTTAAAGATGTTCACTAGGAGTTGAATTAGCTCGGACGGTAACATTTTAAGTGTTTTGTTTGAAATACCGTCGAGGCCTGGGGCCTTTTTGGCATTCATACACTTAATAATGTCACTGACCTCCTCCGAGTCCACCATCCTCACCCTATCTACATCAGGTGGCCTCGAGAGTCGGCTGTTGATCTCGCTATTAACTAAGCTAAGGTGCACGGGATCAATCGGGAGAGTACTCGGCCGGCACTGTTGTTCGAAATTATCAGCTAGGCACTCGGCCTTGTCAATGTCTTCGAATGCAGGAGGACGGTTAGGTCTATCTAACGGAGGCATATCGCTCTCCGTGTTGTTTTTGAGGGCCTTCGCGAGTGGCCAGTACGCCACGTGAGACGGTTCTAAATCACTGAGAAGTCGATCCCAACTCTCGGCTTTGTGTTGTTTGATTTTAAACTTAACTTCCCTCTCGTAGTGACGGAGGGCTTTCCTCCATTGTTCCGACGGGTAGCGATCATATGTGCGCTTAGCCGCATTTCGGAGTCTGATGGACTCCCTTATGTCCTCAGGGAGGGGCCATCGGCCCTTGGGGGTCGTTGGCACCTCCCTAGATGAGTTCTCTATGGTCGCTACCAGGTGATCGGTCAAGTGGGAGGTGGCCTCTATGGCTGTCTCTTTACTATCTATAATATCGGGGATTTTATCTAAGTGGCTAGATTGAAGGACTTTGATGTTTTCCGCTAATGATTTATAATCTACTATCTTCCTAGTACTAGAATTATTGGGGTTAAGACTACCAAGTGTAATCGTAACCGGTCTGTGGTCCGAGTTAAGCTCGTGGAGAGTCTCAATATAGACATTGAGAGAAACATTTTTAACTAAGGCTATGTCTATCGTACTAGGATCGCGTATGACACCGTTGATGTTTTCTTGGTGTCATAGCGAGTGGGGTCGGTGGGGGCTAATAGTGCAAAATTTAAGGTGTCGATTAAACTACAAAGGATGGTGCCGTTTCTATTGTTATGAACATTGCCCCACTCGGTGTGTTTGCAATTAAAGTCGCCGGCAATGATGATAGCGTTTCCTAAATTGAATAGCGTCTGTAGGTCGCTGGAATGAAGTTCTTTGTTGCACGCTAAGTACGCGCTTACTATAACAATGGGTCCGTGACCGGACATACTAATGTGGCAAACAGATGTTTCTAAAGTTAACAATGGCGGTGGCTCTAGGGGAATACAATGTAGTGATTTTTTATAGTAGATAAGAGTGCCTCCGAGTCGGGATCGAGTTCTATCGTTTCTGACTATTTTGTAGTTAGCTATTTTAGGGCTCCTCATACTAGGTTTTAAAAAAGTCTCCTGCACTAGAAGAATATCGACATTTTGGCTGCTTACAAAATCGCGAATTTAGCTAATGTTATTCCTAATGCCGTTCGTATTGAACGACACTACGCGTAACGAGTGCGGCTTTGTCCTTCCCGAGGGCTCCATTAATTACCGTTTGTGGAGAGGGCCTTGATCTGACGGATCAAGACCTGATGGTCTGACAAAGCTTGGATGCGGTCTGTGGCCGATCCTTTTAGCTTTGTCGCTAAAATAGAAAGCTCCATCGGGTCAATAGGCCCTATGTTGCTTAAGAACTGCTGGACGAAAGAGAGGTCTGCAGTGAAGCTGGGAGTCGGAGGGGGCGTGGCCTTAGGCGCTATGGGCGCGGAGGGCATGGCCTTACTGGGGAGAGCGGGGGAAACCGCTAGCTCCGAACTACGTTTCTGCGCGGGCTTGAACCATGCAGATTGGGAGGGTAGGGGGGCAGCGACGAATCTCTGTTTGGGGGGGGGGCACTTTTTGTCTGCGGTGCACTGCGCTTTTTTACTTTGGGTGCTTTTTTGCACCCTCTATAATGGGCGGGGTGTCCTTGAGACTTACAGAGAACACAGCTGGGGGGTTCGGACTCCTCAGCTGGGCTCTTACGGAGACAGTCAGAGGTGCCGTGGTCACCGAGGCACTTAACGCAACGCGGCCTAGCTTGGCAATTCCGTGCCGAGTGCCCGTAAAGTTGGCATCGGTGGCACTGGCCAGGGATGCCCCTTTTACGGGGGGGCTCGACGCGGATGCCCGTAATATGACAGATGGCTCGGATATTGAAGATATCCTTGCCCTCTGGTGTAAGAGGGAGGGTTACGAGTACCATATTGTACTCGTGCTTTTTGATGGGGTGGTACATACGATGTACCTCTAAGGCGGGATATCCTTGGGACTGGATGTCCATGAGTACCTCTTTTATGGAGAGGCACTTATCGACTCCGGTAATGACGACGCGCAGAAGGCGCTCGTCATCAAGGGCATAAGTGTGGTAACCTATGTTCTTTGTGCGTAGGAACGCGGTGAGGAGGCGATGGTCCTCCGACGTCTTGACCTGCACTTTGATGCCTATGGGGGTCGCGTGTGCAGAAGAGTAACGGAGCTTATGCTCGTTAATTGCAGCGGAGATTAAATTCCATTTGGCCTTCTCCTGTATGATTACAGGAGGAGGCATTTTTGGAGTACGGAGTGCCTGAGCGGCCTGAACTTCTGATGGGATGAGGTAATTTTTATAAATAAGTTTGGTGGGGGCGTTGTAGCACTGGAGCATAAATGGTAAAATGGCAGGTGCACTTGATTTTATTTGAGCCAACATGGCGACACGGTTAATTAGAATATAACAAATATTAATTAAAAAATATAAATAATAAAATAGAAAGTATATTAGTATAGAAATAATAGATATTTAGAACTTGACTACTATGAAATATTTTTTTGCAAATATCCCAATTTTTTCATGTCTGTTCTGGTAGATCAGGTACCTACCTGCCTTACCTACTCAGCATTTTCAATGTGTAGGTAAATAATTGAGGAATCTTCGGATATTTTGAACAACTTCAATAAATAGGACAAATGTCGTTTCTAGTTGATTGTAGAGAATTGGCCAGTTCTTCTTAAGTAGAATAATATGTACCCTGCATTAGTGGAAATGGCCAATTCAGTTGGTTGTAACAAAAAAAAAACAATTTGAAATACATAAACGCAGCCAAGGAGTTTAGCTGGGGAGTTTGGAATTTTGAATTTTGTGTGTTGAAGGAATTTGTGTTATTTCGGTTATTAATATGTAATATTGGTAGAATATTAACCATTAAATATTCGTTAACGTGCACAAGTGTGGGCAAGTGGAACAACTTCTAAAAACGTGCTATTTTGTGTTTCCCGCCAAAATTCTACCACTACTGAATCGACTGACATGACTCATGGACTGTACTGCCTATATATATGGACTTTGACTAGACTTTAAACTTGACGATATGGGAATACGGTGTTAAAAATTGACACGAAAGTTCTATTTCCCGCCTTTTTAACTTGACACTGGCAAATGGTTATAAGCCGATGCCATATATAAATAAAAAAAAAAAAAAACGCAGCCAACAAAAGCACGAGTTTCTTAATTTTTCACATACGTTATATTTTGATAACCTTATTTGATTGCGCGCCATTTCCCTATACACTAACGAACCCACGCTACAATAAGCAATAAAACAATTGTTGTTAACGTATTTAGTTTCTGCTGACTAATTCAGCGAAAAATCTTGATTGCCTTTTTCGCTGACGGAACTGTCTAGGTACTAATGGGCTGAGATCCCTTTATTTCTATGTTCATACTAAGTTTCAAGAATTATGACATGAAAAAGTTTTGCTCCTTACGTTATTCTAAAATCCAAAAAATAAGATACCTAAAAATAGGCCCACGGTACAAATTGTGGCGGACCAATTAGCGCCATAATCCTGAATCGCGCTATCGAAGTTTTCTAAGATCGGCGGTATATATACAACACCTGAAATGACTACAAGAGGGCGAAGCCTGACCGAGCATACCACCTCGCTCGGTCGGAGATCTCCCTTTGGGGCTTGCCACCATATTCCCACAAAAGTAACTATACGTTTATTATATAGGTACATTCTTACTCCAATGTGATATACATTTTATCAGTAAGAATATAATAGTCAGGTGGGTCTGGGATCCACAATAAAAATTTACCAATGACCTTTTACTTCGAAACCGATATAGATATTATATGTAAACTGATAATATTCATTGCTACGTATGCTACGATGAACAGTTTTAATTTCACATCAATTTAATTAAAAGGTTTAAATTCTTAAGGTACATTTAATAAGCAGATTTATTAAACTCTGTGGCTTCTTATTGTGTTACAAAAATAAAATTTGTAGCGATGACTTCAATAAGTATTCAAAAGAAAATTTTCATGATGATTTTGAATAAGTAGATGTGAATTGTGGTAAAAAGGAAGATTCTATGATGATTTAAAAATTCACACAAAGATCCGTTTCCGTCATGATTTTAATAACTAGTTACTACAGAATGTTTTCAAATTGAAAATAACCTGGATAATAGTCTGTGTAAGCGAATCGCTGAAGTTGCTTTTAAATTATCTAACGATGTCAGAGCCTAGACACTACTCGAGAAACTTGTAAAGATTGCGAATTCAAAGCGGCCCTTGCTTTAAACGTAATTTTTATACATTAACTTACGCTACTAGTTTATTGTTCACTAGATATAAGGTACCTGATACAAAATATAAGGCCTATGCTCAATTAAGGCCTGTAGTGCGAAATAGTCGGTTAAAATATATTTACATCAAAAATACTTCACATACACGACATTCCCACGATACGGCAAACAGTGCGCGAGAGGCCCACTCGCGCTCACAGCGACGCGCGACGGTAGTGACGGTTTTTTGTGACGGACACAGCACAGCACCGGCACAGCGGTGCGGCGTTGAAAGCCGTGCATCGTCTAACGTCGTTTCAGTTCGGCAGACTTTGGAACGGTGTTTGTGTGCGTGCGACTAGACGTATGCGTGTAGACTTACTATGCAATAGCTTTACCGCGGCAGTCCCCGAGTGTCACACGTATTTTTTTTGTTTCAAGTTAACATAACTTTATATATATCCGTATACATATACGGATCACAATATAACTCATCAAAAAGGTAACTATGACTTTAAATTGTAATTTTTAGAATATTATGCGATTTAAATACTGCTTATAACATTTATGAAGTAATGTACTAAATAAAGCCTACTTTTAAAATAGACATTATTTCTGATCCTAGGCCTTATTAGGAACCCTGTTCGAATTTTAAATTTATTATGTTTATTTACAGATTGATTATCGCAGTATGTCTCCTCCGAGACGAAAACGGGCTACGTGGTCCGAAGAAAGCTTGAGAGCGGCTATTAATGATATGTGCGTTGTTCCAAGGCCTTATTTATTTACCTTGTTTAATTAGTCTGTCAAAATAATTTTATTTATTAATATTTAATAATATTTTTAAGAAGATATTATGTAAATTTTCTAATTATTGTTTCTTTGGATACGTTTTTTTATATAATTCTTTATTTCTTGTTAGGCGACTTCAAGTCTGACTAGCAATTTAACCATATTATTTAATAAATTATAAACTATTCAAGGATCTTATGGAAACACTTGACAAAAGGCTCAGAAAAATATATTTTTATATAATTAATACTAACATATAATAATAACAATATTCCTATAATTTAAGGATATAAGCTTTGTTTAATCACTTTTAAGTTTTATTTTTAATCACGTTTTAGCCTACGTTTAGGCTAAGGTTCCGGAATTACCTTTGTTTTAAGTGATTTTTGACAAAAGGTTACAATTTTTTCTTTAATTACTTAAAATTTATAAACCAAAGAATAATGCCTGGCTTTTATTTATCACCTTTTTCAAATAATTTATCAAGATATGAGTGTTTCAAATTAGGTAGGCCTTATTTGTATCACTAACCTTATTGTGCTTTATTTATCTTTAAATGCCATGTTTCTTTTTGCAAGTTGAACAATTTTTCTTACAATTTGGTATACGAATTAGATTATGAATTTTATTCTGAAAATATGGGGTAGCTGAGTGCAATGTATTGCACATGTAAGCAACCGTAATCTTTTACCTGAAGCATTTCTTTAAAAAACTGGCATTGGACCACCACACATTCCCACCACTGCAACTCCTGGGAGCCAGGATCGACAGCGGTGACCAACCACAAAAAAACCTTCTATTTGATCTCAGGGGTGCCCGAGGGAGATGCTAAATCTGTCTTGGGATCCGTATCAAAATTAATCAGAGCACTAATCTGGAGCGCTAGCACAATTCACTTTTAAAAGCGAGAAAGAGTAGAAAATTTATCAAAGTGCGACAGACCTTGTGTTTTGACAAGGGTACGATCTCCGCGTTGGAAGAACAAAAGATTGTTTTCTGGTCAGGACAATGCAGGCTGATCACCTGATTGTCTGATAAGAAAGATCCATGCGTCGGATTGGCATGTAAAAAGTCGGCCCTGCGCCTGATCTCTCACCAGTCGTGTCGTTTATCTATCATAATGGGTTACGAAAGTAAAGGAAGATAATGTACTCATGTGCATTGAGCATGAACTTGGGCACTTTGGGTCTGGTTTTAATGAAACCGGCTACTGTCATCAAAATCGGTGTGGGGAGCTATTTGCTTTTTGCTATTTGACACCATCTCAATTATCTTGCAGTTATCGTGGCGAATTGGATATTTGCCTACACGTAAAAAAATATTTTTTTTAACCTTCAGAAATAAGTAGGTATTACAGTAATAGTCATGTCAAGTTTGGCAAATGTAAAAAGAATTAAGATTTTATGTGTAGTTTTGTAATTGTGTGCATTTCAAGTTACAAAAAAGATGGAATACTTTTACAACATTAGTATAAAAACTAACATAATTAGTTAACTTAGGTACATCAAATACAAAAAGATTTATTTGATAAGTATAAAAATAGACGCACAAACGTCAGAGATATTAGAAAATTTGTGCATATGACCATACATTTCGTAGCAACTTACAGGCGTGTGACGTCATCTGCCGGTACGACACAAGATTACAAGCGCTTCAAACAATCCGCAGTTTCTTTGAAAATATTAACTTTTAGTAAACTATTCGTTTTGTAATCTTCCTTATTTTTCAAAGCACTATTTCTTTATGTAATAAAAAAAATACAGGCCAGTTGCCACCCTGTTGTGCTGGGAGGATGTCGCTACACCATCTATCTATCAACATTAAAGTAAATCAACACTTTCCAGTTGCTGATGATGATTTCACTTTGATTGATTGATATCTGTTTGAACCGCGGAACAAAGTGTGTCTTGTTGAACGTTTTTCCCGTTAATTCGAATGTGATGAATGTCACTCGACTTACCAGATGTAATTGAAAGTTCGCAGCGATGATTTATACGCGTCACGTGACTTTATACGTCACGTATACGCTTAATGCTTTTGATATGTTGTCATTTAATAACTATTTATGTTTCATATTTTCTTTTCGGATTGTTGGTCCCACTGCGCGGCTTTATATCGTGTTTCTACTGTATTAAATAATGTACGGGATAATAGTGTTTTATATCTGATATTTTTAATATATTTTTATTTAATGATGAATGTGCGATTAAAATGGATACGGCGAATTTTATAATTAATATAAACATTATCCATTTACCTATGACTACTATGTATAGGCATTCGTTGATTGCTTGAAGAAAAACTGTTGCGGTCACTATAATTTTATTCAAAAATATACCTATAAGAATATAATACCTTCACATTTGTCCGAGAATTCAATTTCGTACCTGCGTAGCTACTATTGATGTAAATATATTTTAACTACACCATACTGCGTATCATCCGATCGGCATAGCACTGCCGATTGGATCAGTCAGAATTGACCGTGAATGGGCGTGGATTCGAATAACATTTAACACTGTTTATTTCAATACAGAACTTTGATTGGACGATAGGCAGTTTGACATACGCTTCTGTAGCAAAGGGAGAATGAGGGATGCAAAAAGAAAAGTCTTTACTAATCTCATCATAACCAAACCCTGACTTGTAGTTTACACAAGTTACACTTTTGAGTTCTTAATCGAGGCAGTATAAAGAGAAGAATTATTTAGGTTAAAAAGATTGTAGTTTTAGAAAAAATCTCGAAACCTCTACCACGTGCTTAAAGTAATTTTGTAACTACAAAACTAATTATGAAGAACACTTGACTGTATATTTAACAATCAACATACACAATTATTAGACACGAGTCATGACCTAACTGAGCTTACATAAAAAGTACTGTCCTATATTCTTCAGCAAAGGTATAATAAAAGTATTCATTTTTATTCATTCTATTGTACAACGTTAGTATTTATAACAAATAAAATTTTATAAAGGAAACATACAAAAACACAAGTCGCAAAAAGTATAAAAGATATGGTTTTAATATCCCTGATATTTTAAGTTACGGAACAACGCCGGCTCTGTCCGATCGCCAAATGAAATATTACAAAAAGCTTAAAAAAGGCTCCTATAAAAAGAAACCATACTTTTTCCATTTCACGGCCCGCTACTACATAAACGAATAAAGGGACTTATTGGAATAAAGATCGCAATAAGCTTCGGACTGACTATTATTGAACACTTGAAGTTCAATAATAATTAAATTATTATTATTATTCGGATTATTTTGTATGATTTTTTGTTTGTTATGTATGTTATTGGAATAGTCATTAGAGTGATAGCACACGTGACACGGTGTATTTTAAACGCCCAGAGGACGAGCGTTTAAAATACGCCGTTAAAAGGTCGTGTCTATGCGAGATATCTGCGCGTCCTCTGCTCGTTTAAAATACGCCGTGTGCTATCGCTCTTAGTTAGCAATATCCTTCGTAATGCGTAGTTAAATTCTAGATGATAAATATTGTTTATCACTAATTAAAAAAAAAATTGATTGGTGTGAGTAAGAATATCTCATATTACTTTTAATAATCACACCATCAGAAATAAAATACCGCAAAATACAATAACGCAAGTAATTTAGTTTTTCGATGTCTGTTGGCGTAGATCGTCACCCATTTGCCAATTTTGTTCCTTTTCTAAAAAAAACACAGTTATATCGACCGATGTAGCCTGAATAGTGATGGTAAACGGAAAATTAACCCGTTCGTTTTAAATGAAGCGTTACCAAAATAGTAACTGAATGACTGCAGTAGATGGAAAGTAATAATAAACGTACGGTACAGGATTATAATGTGGTAAGTCAATAACTATATTACCTATGTTAACTACATAATATGGTCATTTAAAATACCTGTATTATAGGCAGTAAGCGTCGCAGGTTACCAATGGTGATAAAGTATAAAAAAGCCCCCTGACTACGCTGATTAAATTGAGGTTTGCAATCGTTACGAACATCACTTTCTGTGTTACTTGCACTATTTCTAGTCATAGTCAAGGTAAGCTATGTAAATATTACTGCAGATATAATGAAATGCTATTTTTGAGCTGTAAATGGCAAAGTTTGAGTTGAACGAAGTTACATCTGCTGTGTATTGTTTATATTTTTCCCATCAAGAACCTGATGGATAGTTGGAGGCTAGCCAAGATTGTTTACCTTCACGATATGAAGACAATTTTTTTGTAAGACTATTTTACCTAGGTATTAATATATATTAAGGAATTTGTCATTTGCTATGGAGACGAAAAAAGATAGGACAATTATTTTTATAACCTAACCAAGAGCGTGGCAGTTCACGTCTAAGGAGGTTTCCGTAACTTTAAATGCGTAATAGGTTTTTTCACATTACTTCAAAAGTTACTGACAGATTTCGTTCAAAATAATTTTCCCAGAGAGTATTTAGCATCATCTATAAGAATGAAAAATTGCAAGTTTCTAAGTCTCAAGTTTAGAAATTCCTTTGTAAAAAAAAAATTTTGGAGGTCGATTACTCGAAAATGGTTTACATTATGAAAAGTCATGTATTGAACCTTACCTTTATTTAAAAATACATTTTCGACGATACTCTAAACGATGGGATGGAATGAAAAAAAAATTCATCCCCACCAATGTATAATAAAATTACTATTTAATAGTCACAGTCGAAGAATCTTGCGAGCTCAAGCACCTCTAGGTGGCCTCAATAGAGTATTTCCCTTGATGGAGGCTTCTAGGTCAGTTGTTTTCAGTCTGGGCTTAAAACTTTCAGTTGTCTACTTTTTACAGCTTTACAATATTTATTGTCGCTCACATATTTAAGAGTGAAATTAGAAATCATAGAATGAATAAAAGTTTAAAACTATAGTACTATCACAGTCGAATATTCGAATTAAGCAAAAAATATTATACATACGCATACTAAGCTGCCAATCGGACTGACATAATAGAGTAAAAATTATTGATGTTTTGAAAGAAAAAACATAATATATAGCTTGAAAATGCGCAGTTTCCCAGGTATAAGACCTAGCTAGCTCGATTTTTCTCCCCCAAAACTCCCTGCATACTAAATTTCATGGTAATACTTGCAGCCATTTTCGAGACACCGATAATATATATACAAGATTGTCTTCTCGTTTAAAGTATAAGATACATATTATTACACTTAATACTAATACTAAAGGCCGTTTAAAATTGTTTTAAGCGATAGACTGTTTGTTTGATTGAACTCAGAATTTTCAGAAACTACCGGTTGGATTTGGAAAATTCAATCCGTGTTAGATAGTCCCTTTATTTAGAAAGGCTGAGGCTATAAACATCATGTATGAACATTTGCGTTCAACGATTTAAAACGAATTAAAATGAAAAAAAACAATGAAACGGCCCACTAGTCCTTATAATATGTGTGTACAATATTTTGATACAGTAACATTTGTTTTGATATATTTGTGAACGTTCAGATATCCAGGTCAAGGTATGTGGCACGGCAACAATCGCCGATCTCACAAACTTGACACTTACGGAACATAACTTCACCAAGTTTCAGCTATGTTAATAATTTCCAACACGAAATTATTTCGTCATTTCATGTGTAACATGATAAAGGAAATGTATTCCCGCTGTGAAAATGTATCGATGAAATTTCAAATTAATCTTGTCTATCATCACTATAATTGTGAGGCAAAGAGTTCAGGCGCAATTATGAAAAAAAAGAACCTAAACTTACATTAAATGGGGAACCTAGTTAGCTACTAGTAATCTATACCTTATTAGGAAGTAAATTAAATATTTTCTTTTTATAGAAGTTTATAGATACCGTAAAGCGTAATTTAAACGAAACGCAAGAATTTCCGCGATATTATATTTTTTTTATTTGTCAATGAAATACATACATCACTTCCATAGAAAACGAATATACTTACGCTAAAATAGCCTACAAAATATTAATAATAATATCTGCTTTCCACAGCGAGCAAAAAATTAAAATAAGTACGCGCACAAAGAGTCGAGATTGTGTTGCCGGCCGTGCGACTCACGAGTAAGCGCGCCATCGCACGAATGCACCAGGGTACATCGAATGTACCTATGAGGATTATCGTAATTTATTTGTCAATCAAATATGTTATAAAATTATTTATACATTTTTAACCTTCATTGAATTCTCGATTATTAAATTTTATAGTTGAAAATATCAAAGTCGCGTAAATAATTTTAATAGGTAAATAATAATAAAGGAAACAGCAAAGCGGAGGGAAATCAATAAATTCTTAAATTTTAATATTTGCAATACTTATTTAAGAACGCTCCTTCAAATTTTTTCTGGCTGCCTGGATTTCCTACAAAAAAAAACTACTAAAAACTAAATGCCTACTAAAGAGGTCAAAAACTACTAAATTTAGTTGTTAAACTATTACACTGCAGCCATCCACTGCACAATAATGACATAGCATTTCGAAGCATTAGCGCGGGAACGTGCGGTGCAAATGCTCTGACGGGCGTGCGGCGGTCCTTTGTCGATTGTATCGTAAGAGATACGCCGAGCGGTAGGCAAATATGCGTGTCCTTGAGCGAGTGACGAACGCCTCGTAAAACTGTCTACTATGTAAAGTAATTATGTACTGTAAAGAAATTATCTACTACTTACTACCAAAGATAAAGTTCTTCGTTCAGTTAGTACTTAAGTAAACAGTGTTACACATTAAAACCAATAGCGGAAAGGACTATTTGAATTATTAAAAGTTTACAAATAGAAACTTACATAAGCCGTCTGTTGGATTAAACTTTGAAGGGAATCGTTCGTTTTATATTTGTTACAGCGGTAATATAATTTCCCTTCTGTTTGTGTGTTCGTTAGACCGTTCTCTAAACTGCCTAAAAGATTACGCCTAGCTTTTCCGAATTTTTTTTACCGTAAATATTTAGTTAGAACTTTGAATGAGATTTACATCGAGGTCACCTCTTTGCGCGGCATAAAAGAGTCCATATCTATTATTACAGTAATTCATTTTAATTGGAAAGAGGACTGTTGAGGCTCTTTGAAGTACGTAACTTTGGAGTGTTTTGATGTTTAGAAATGATTTAAATTTGACTGCATTGACTGCAAGGTAGTCGGCACGTTGCTAACGTTAAAACAAAAGTATGATCATGGACATACCTATTAAGTATGAATTTAGTGTTTTGATTTTGTACTATTAAGTAAATAAATTAAAGAATATCATTACTAATACATAAGTAATGATTTAATACCAGTACCTGAGTAATCGAGATTTGCTCGGAGCTCTAGTGGATTTTAAAAATAAAAAGAATAACAAAAAAGAACCGACGTTTGAACCCACCACATTACTTATTTCCGAACAACGCAAACATTATTACTCACACGCATACCAAACTTCCAAGCGGACTGATATAATTGAGTCGAAATTATTTATATATTGTTGGACGAAGAAATAAAAAATTAGAGTTTCTCTAGCTAGATCGATTTTATCCCCCAAAACACTCTGCATACTAAATTTCACGGTAAGACTTGCCGCACTTTGCTGCAGCCGCTGCGACGGCTGCGACTTGCAGCCGTTTTCGAGAAAACGATTATATATATACAAGATTCTCTGTCTCGTTTAAAATATAAAATGCTCATCTATTACTTGAATTGACAACAATTGAACGATGCGCTCTGAAATTTGGAACCTAGGTAGGAAGGTACCTAATGACACAGGAATCTAAATAAAAAGTATTTTCTAAAAATACTCGCATAAAAATAAAATTTACTCAAAACCCATAAGTTACTATCGATTATACTCATATTACAAAATATATCAAGCTGTTACATCATTACAGGCAATACGTCTCAATATTTTTAAACAATGATAGTTGGCAATTTCCCAGCGACATTCGGTGCAGAATTTAATTTATCGGATATGAAGAGCAAGTCGTTATTAGCCGAGTAGGGCTCGGCCATTGTTTTACAACTTACATTCAGCGGAGGTGGAAGTTTTAATGATCATTATGATCACAATAGGCATGACTTCACTACACGGATGTAGGTTGCAAACAAAATCAATGTGACGTCGCTAAAAGTATATCAATATTTTGTATCAATCGAAGAATACATTTCTTTATTTTCGTTATTGTATCTGTAAGTTGTATAAGTGAATAGTTCGTTGTTTTGTTTGGTTGAACGCGCTGGTGTATTTAAATATATATTGTGCTGTTACTTAATACTTTATTCAATATAAGTAATATTAAGTTGGTTTTAATTTACCTACTGACAATATTCAAATTTTACTATTGCACTGGTTTCAGCAACAAAATTTCGAAGTATACTCGTAGTTTTTAGGGTGTCGTATGTTTCGTGTTGCCAAGCGTGGCAATTATGACGGAACCTCTGCGATATAATATGATAGGTACTCACTTGGTTTTTTAATTCTGTGATGGATACCTACTGCTATGAGTAAGATCGCATAATTTATATTGGAGTACGAAGCGATAGGTTTACTCTGAATTTAATTAAATGCAATAGATTTTTAACTCCGTACTTGTGTTCTAATTATCTCAGTTAGTGAGACAAGTAATTGACACCCGCTTTGTAGCATATTCGATATAAGCTCGTTTGCAATTACGTTTTATATCTCAGTCAGATTATCTATATGTATAAAAGAAAGTCGTGTTAGTTACACTATTTATAACGCAAGAACGGCAGAACCGAGTGGCTGAAAATTGGTGGAGAGGTAGCTTACAACCAGGAGATGGACTTAGGGTAGGAGTTTTTATCTCATTCCCGTGGGACATGTCACGTGACATATAACGTGGCATAACAAAACGCAACTGACAACTAAACGTAATGTTGTCTATGGTTAAGTATGGTTAAAAATCTGACAATTACAAATTTCGAGGCTGACCGGTTGATGTGTTTGTTTCGAGTTTCTATTAACTTAATGTGGCATTATTATTATCAACAATGCCGCGACTAAGACGATCGAATAGACAGAAAGATATACAGACAGACGGACGAACAGAGCGAAACTATAAGGGTTCTATAAGTATTACGGAACCCTAAAAATGGATTGCAATTCTAATGTCTCGCTACAACTCGAGAACGGCTGGACTGATTTGGCTAATTTTGGTCTTGAAATAATTGTGGAAGTTCAGGGAAGGTTTAAACGGTGAGAAATATTGGAAAAATTACGGAGAAAATACTGTACATGTAGGTGTAGCTTGTAGGTGTAGATGTTGGAGTAGGTTATAGGTGTATGTATAGTTATTTATTTATTCAGTTCATAGTTGAGACAGAACAACGTGTGTCGAAACAGCTAGTTTCACATAGATAAGCGTCTTTAGAAAATGGCGCCTGTCACAAGTACAGTTCGGACCGCGGGAAACTGCACGCGACGTTCTCCCGCGCTCCGAACCGAAAGTGTAAATGCGCGGGGCTGCCAGTCCGATCTGGCATGTCGATGACAGCGCATTATCCATAGCTGTGACCGCGTGCTATCACTTATTTTGACCTATTATATAAGAGGCCAGCAGTCCAAACCATGGACGAATTTGACGTCGTAACTAGCACGGCAGTTCGATCCGCAATCCAAACCCGACAGATCCCTCCGCGGTTTAGAACACAGTCCGTTCCGCGGTTAGAACTGTAAGTATTATCGATTTGAAACCTAAAACTTACGTGGATAATTTCATAGTGACTTTGGGAAAAACTTATGATTTACTAAAAATATTTGTCGTAATTTTTATTTTATGAATCAAGTAAGTAAATAAGCAGATGCAAAATTCATATCAAAATAAAATATTCATATTAATCAAGATGCAATGTTAAAGCTGTGTTTACGAGGAAAAATCTACATTCTAGCTTACAGGTATATTATTTTTATAACACGGTGACAGAAATGTTAAGGTTCTCCCTGAGGAATTGTGCTCCAGTTACCATGATGAGTTAGAAATGAATTTAATTTAAAAAAATAAATAACACTGTCTTGATTAGAATTTACCGCAACTTTAATTAACTTATATATAGGTGTTCAGCATTGACGGTAAAAATATAGTCTCTACGAGTATGGATTTAGATCTAGTTTTCCTAGTTGTTCAATTTTACCTGAATCATACTACTGTTATAAATGTGAGGATGGATGGATGGTTGTTACGCTTTCACGCTAAAACTACTGAACGGATTTTGATGAAATTTTGTATGGTAGTAGTTTGAGCTCTGGATTAACACAAAGGAATTTTATCCGGAAAAAGTACAGTGTTCCAGTAGGACACTGCATTTCCGCGGGCGAAACTGCGGGCAAATGCTAGTTAGGTGTATAATTTGTGACATAGAGGATTCAAGGAGCTCTATATTTTAAGCGCTATTTAAGTTGTTTAATTGCTCTTACGAACAGTTCTTATTACCTACTAGATGATGCGCGCGACTTTGTACGCGCAAAAAGAAAACCACGCGAGAACCGTGCATTTTGCCGCGATACAATAGCCTATATCCTTCTCCACGGTCTACTCCATATATGTGCCAAAATTTCATCAAAATAGGTCCAGTAGTTATGAAGCCTATTCAATGCAAATAAACAATCATTCTTTACCTCTTTATAATATTAGTATAGATCTACTCGTCTCCTACTAATTACCTAAGAAGCTCTACCAATATCCGGCAATTAGGTAGTTGTTATGCGCTAATTAGGATTGTGATTTATTTTTATGTAGGTACCTCTAAATTCACTGGCCTGACCTATTTGTAGTTTTCAGCGTCATTAATCCGTTGCAGCTTACATTGTATTTTTTTACATTAAAAAAATATCCGATTATATTTAATTATAAGTCTCGCTGAAGTGAAGTGTTCAGACGACGTGTCACCGTTATTTACAACGTGCAAACCGCGTAACGAACACTCCGCCAACATTTATTCTTGCGTTGGAAAATATTTTTTATGTATTCCGACCTTACATGACGTATTAAACTATATCTGGGTAATCGCCAATTAATAAAATAAGTTTTTTATAAAGTAGAAAGATACTTCGAGCGTCAAATAATAAAAATAATAGCTTCCCTCACCGATTTCGGTGATGTTGGCCGGTTTCATTGAAACCAGACCAGCAATGCAGGAGTTATTTTATAGTGCCCAGGTGTATGCCCAATACACAAGAGCACTCTCTCTTCTATTACTTTCTTAACCCAGTCGGAAATGACGAGAATGGCGAGAGATCCGGCATCGGAGCGACTTTTGACATGCCGATCTGACGCATAGATCATCCTGCTGTGATCAGGTGATCAGCCTGCATTGTCCTAATGGTTTTTTTTTTTGGGGACGAAAATACGAATTTTATACTTTAAACGAGACAATCTTGTATATTATATATAATATAATCGGATTCTCAGAAATTACTGCAAGTATTACCATGAAATTTAGTATGCAGGGAGTTTTGGGGGAGAAAAATCCATCTAGCTAGGTCTTATTCTTGGGAATATGCGCATTTTTAAGCTATAAATGGTTTATTATTTACAACGTGCAACAAAATATCAATAATTTCGACTCAATTATGTCAGTCCGATTAGCAGTTTTGTATGCGTATGTATACAATTTTTACTTTGCTCGAAAATTAGGAAGGGTTCGAATGCCGGTCAGATAAATTTTTTGTGATTATTTTTTTTTTTTTTAAATTATCAGAGCTCCAAGCAAAGCTCGGTAACTTATAATAAAACTACATTAACAACATTCGATTTAAAGTTTTATAGTTTACGGCAAGCTTTTATTGTGAATATTCGTAGTCTGAAAAAAAATCTAAACTCAAAGTATTTCAGTGATATTTTCGAACTACACAGCTAAAAGGAGATTTTTGTGTGTGATATAAATATATATTTAAAGTACTAGCAATTTTGTTATAAATAGAAATAAGAGTTTTATAACCTTCACATGTATTACCACAAATTAACTTATCGTATGAAGATATAATTTTTCTGCCAAAATTAAATTCAGATCTGACGAAATTTGTATTATCCGCGTTGATTAAATAATGAAACCAAAAACCAGAAACCCTTGTGAACACTTAACAGACAACACGCTTAATTATTGTGGAATTCATTTTGTAAACTGCGAGCTGAGATTAAAACACGAGAACCTCAATCCAATTCACCAACAAATTACGTAAAGCCTCAAAGCTTCTGACTCCTAACCACTACGTATGCGTTCATATACCTACATACACCACATAGCCGTGTAAACGAGTGCAGCCTTCGCATAATGTAACTATGCATACTCCGTGCTCTTGTTAGTCTATAAAGCTAAGATCAGGGGCACAAACCACCGCCTCGCCTCTGCCGCCCTAGTCCTCGCGTCGCGCCGAATAACTATGTTACACCCCCATGATGAAATATCGATAATGCCATATTTATCATAATTATATAGCATAACTAATTAGCATATAATCAGTACTGTGATAACGCAAACTAAACAAGGCGGATTCACTTCTGTATCACAGCTTAAATCATAGCCGTCGAAGTTTTCACTTTACACTAGCATTTTAATTTTGTTTTGAAGATTTGCCAAAACGTAATTTTAATTCACATGCGACATGGATAAAAACTTAAATGGTTAATTGTGAATTGGAAGCATTATTTTATATCGAACGAATATGTGCAGTAACGCTGGAACAGATGGTAATATTTGTACGGTTTCAGAAAGTGTGGGGAAACTAAGAATCGCTGCGCGTCGTGATGTGAAAGGTGAGAAGGAAATAAAGCCGATTACACACGGACTATGTTCTCTCGTAGAGTATTTCCTATTGTTGGGCATCTCGCTAAATATATTAGGAACGGACGCGTGTTTATTGTTGCAACTATTGCATAACTATATTAGGTGCATTTGTATCTGAAAACATCTGTCTGCATATTTCAAGAATCCTCAAATGAAATGGTGAAGATAAAATTAAAGATATATCCCGCGTCTTCATACGCGTAGAAGAAAATCTCGCTGGAACCGTACATTTTCCCGCAATATGCCGCATATGCCCTTCCATATGGCCTACTCTATATCTCTGCCAAATTTTATTATTATCAGGATAAAACAAATAAATTTTAATAATAGCTCCGAACACTGATTTTCTGTGACGGTGCCGGATTCATTGAAACCAGGCCAGCTACGCGGGAGTTATTACTATAGTGCCCAAGTTTGTGCGCGGTACACAAGAGCACTCTCTCTTCTATTATTTTAATATAAGTGTAAAAAAGGTAAAAATGTTTTTATACAACATTTAAGTATCGAAGTCCTTAGAAGGAAAGAAACTTGTACATTTCTATGCTTAGCAGCATGCTTATCAGTTTTTAGACAGATAGGTCTTGTTAAAAACTTTTGCAGTAGTTTAAGGAAAAACTATTGCGCATTAATAGCTATGGACTACCTTACTTACACATGTCCTAATATGCATGGTTAGGTTATCTATGTAGCATTTGACGTCCAATGTCGCGAAAATACTTGGCATTTTTCTTGTGTATAGTCCCAGCAAAACACGGTTTGGTTTCCCCTATCATTCCGGTGCTTTATATCCCTTCCTTTACCTACACTTTCCGTCGTCGACGACAGAAACTACGGAAGATGTAATTTATGTAATGCTAATTATAATACAGTGCCGTAAATATATATTTGTAAACATTGGTTTGACCCGCGTTTTGTATGTTTTCATTAGTACTACTTTGGGTATTATTTTTGGATGAGAAGACAAAAACACACACACACTCATACACACAAACATCTTGCATGTATTTTTTGTTTATTGTAAGGTATACTTTTATTTTTATTGTTAGCAGTAATAAAAGTTGTTTTCTTTTGTAGATAGATGTAATACTTTATTTAAATGATGTTTAATAAATGTTTAAAAAAGATATTTTGCGTCTAACGGCCGTTCTCAATAACCTATCTATCCGTAATCCTTGCTACTAAAGATAGGCAAATCTATGCTTTTGTCTTTACTTGCGTTTTAATAACCTACTGACAGATAGCATTTCCTACCGAAGCGGTTTATCTATTGGCGGGAGGGCGGATAGCCTACTAGAGATAGGGACGTTCATATAAATCTTAGCTAACTGCATTTCAATTTGAGTTTCAACTTACTCTCTCATAGGCGGAGCTTACTGTAATAACGTAATTTTCTTATCTGTCAATGTTGGCCGTTAACAAAACGGAGTACCTAGTTTTGCCGAGGATATTAATGTGTGACGTTGTTGTTTGTGTATTTCGTCCTTATTTTTTTTGTTATTTCGGTGTAATATTGGAAGAATATTTACTATGCATTAATATTCGTTAACGTGCATAAGTGTGAGCAAGTGGTACGTATGTACAACTTCAAAAAGCGTGCTATTTTGTGTTCCCTTCATAACTCCCTAGGAAGTTTTAGTAAAGCGTCTACCATTTTACTGATTCGACTGACTTGACTCATTGACTGTATTGATGATTTATTTGGACTTTATATATATAAGTCCTTTTCATGAAAGAAGTGAAGACGCGGTGCAGTGATCGCGCGATAAAATATTGCCAGCATTTATGGGTATTAGAATACCTTGACTCTGCTGTTCTGCTTCACAAAACTTCTTTAACTTGAGTATAATTTATCGGGCAGCCCTTTTTACAACCTCAGGCATTGTAAATAACAATTTACCAAAAGTTCCACTAATTGTCACGGGACATATTATTGACTTCCACTAAATATTAATCACTGTCGTATTTATCAAATTGAACTTATCGTAATATTATCAATTCAACAACTTATACTTAGGCTACGTTCCCACGAGCGGTTTTTTGTGGTCGCGACAGAAAAAACTGTACTGTAAATAGAACTATGCGTTAGTACATTAAAGCTGAAAATCGAATTTTGTGATTGATTTTCTTTAAAATGCAATAAAAATGATTAAATTATAGTTAGTTGTTTTCTTGTTTTATTTACTTTTTAAACACAATATTTGGTTTTAAAATAAAAAATCGATAATAATAGCCTACGTATAGTTTTTTTTTTAATTTTAGTCTTGAACCTATTGCAGTTTTGACGATAATACGTAAAAAAGCTAAGGTACCATACCGTACGTATATACCTAGTCTTGCCATAAATACTGAAACAGAGAAAAAAAAGTTCTATTGCATATTACATTTATTACTTTTACAGTGTGTTAGTTTAATACATAAATATACAGCAATTTCAAATATAAAAAGCTTATTCGAAGTAGTCTCCAACGGCTGCAATACAGTCCTCTAAACGTTGAAGCCAGTTATCAATAGAAGCACGCACTCTTTCCATGGGAAAATTCTTCGCTGCCAATCGTAGGGATTGTTTTAGGGACTCCAAATTATCATGGCGGTTACAGCAAGCCGTACTCTCTAAAACTGACCATATATCATAATCCAGCTGATTAAGATCGTGACTAGACGACGGCCAGTCTTCAGCTCTGGTGAAGTCCGAAACGTTCGTTTCCAACCAAGACTGCGTAGACAGAGCTTTATGACTCGGCGCCGAGCCTTGGTGAAAGGACCATTCTTCGTGCTGTTAAAAGGCTTCACTACCTTCTCAAGAATGGTATCTTGATACACTTGTGCCGATGTTTTGATACCTTTTTCACAAAAGTATTGCTCAGTCACTTCTTCATAGCTAATACCCCACCAAATCATCACTGAAGTCGGATAGTGCCCACGTTGCACTCTGTCGACTAATTGGGAAGCTTCCTTAGAGCTTTGAGCATAAATACGGTCATTTTTGTTTGTTAAAATGTTGCTCAATTGTAAAAAAAATCTCATCCGTAAACAAAATTTTTCTGTGACCTCCCTTTGCGTACCGCTTCAGTAGTTGTTTCGATTTTACCACCCTATTCTTTTTCAAATTATCAGTTAAGAAATGACCAGTACGTCTCTTATAGGCTGCAAGTCCTAAGTCATCTTTTAAAATACGCGACATGGTTCTAGGTGCTATCTTCACCTCCTGAGATAAAATCTTTTGCTTTCGGACAGGATTTCTTCTAATTCTTTCCCTTACTGCTTTGACCACCTTTTTCGTACGAACACTACGTGGACGGCCAGATCTTTTTCTGTCACTAACAGAGGAGGTGCCATTGTACCTATTAATAGCCCGGTACTCAAATATTTTACTAATACCAAGCGTATGGGGAGTTTTAAAAATTGCATTTGGCTCCATACCTACTTTGTGTAATGCAATCACAGCGATTCGGTTCTCTTTATTACTCCACTCCATTTTAATATCGCAAAATATTGTACAATGTATTGGCCCCAAAATGAGAAAACACAATGAACAATCATATGAAAATGACAGTTTCTAAATTCAAATGTAATATTTTATTTATTTTTAATTGTAACAGATTTATGGCCAGACTAAGTATTTTATTTTCGAACACTTTTTTATTCGGAGTGCCACCTCTTGTTTCGTAGTATAGTTACATTCTCTTTGCTACGATATTTGATTTCATTTTAAATTTCACAGGCGAGTGGGAAAGATGCTATCCTTCGTTGGACAAGAATAAATAGGTCCTATCTTTGATTGTGAAAGGCAAGTTAAAGATTAACAACAGCAAACTGTTTAAGGGGATAGCTATCTTTCTTTAATCTTAGATACGTTATTAAAAACGGCCGTAAGTCATAGTCTGTACCCTGTCAATGTGATTTTAGACGATATATTTAAGTTTACATACGTTTTCTAAACTAAATTTGTCACAAAACAATTTAACAAAATCTAAAAATGTAGGTACTTCGGGAAAATGACATCAAATGATTTGTTGAATAAATTCTTCGCATTACATCCTTTTATTTACTGCAGCATACATTTTATTCCACTTGCTCTTAAAATATTTTAAAGACTTCAAAAGCTCGTTAAAAGCTAAAAAGATAGTTAAAGTTAAGCGTTAAGCGTTAAGCGTTGTGAACTGTCACACCGAATCGACACGATACGCGACGCTGCGCTTCATTCTTAAGATAGCGATACAAACTTATAATTTATTCACTATTTTAGAAAATACACGTCCAATCGGAAGAGTTGTGAAATAAAAGTGAAATGTCAAACCAGACCGCTCTGCATAGCGCGGCGCTGCTCTTGCAATGAAACGTGTATCTTCTTGTGTGCTGAAAAAAGTTCAAATTTTATTCACTATTTTAAAATACAGCGCCACGTCTCGTTATGGTGTGAACTGGCCCTGGAGAAAGCGTTTTAAAGCATGTAAGTTAAATAAAGTCCATAAATTAGTAAAAATAACGAAAGTAATGGTATTACTTTAATTTGTATGACGTGAAAGAATAAAAAATTGTTGGTTATTTATAAGTTATAGATATTAAAAAGTGGATCATGTACAATTGATCAGCCAAAGCCTGCCCCAAGCGAAAAATGACTCAAAAAAAGTTACTTGTGAGCGTTTGGTACACTAGTGCCGCTGTCGTTCACTACAGCTTTCTTAAGTCTGGCCAGACGATTACGGCAGATGTCTATTGCAACTGCAAATCATGAACTGCTAGCTAGCTGCTAAACAACCGAGGTGGGTAATTCGCTCCACGTTACTGCTGCTTCAGGACAACGCTAGACCGCACACTGCACAACAGACAGCTTCCAAATTAGAGGACCTTCAAATAGAATGTCTAAGACATCCACCGTACTCCCCGGACCTTGCTACAACAGATTACCATTTTTTCGAAAGTTGGATAACTTCTTGCATGGGAAAAATTTCAACTCCGATCACTTCACAATTCACACTTCACACAGCGCCTTCAAAGATTTTATTGATTCCTGTCTGAATGGTTTTTTTAGTAAAGGAATCAATTAACTACCCATGAGATGGTTAAAGTAAATAGATAGCAATGGTATATACTTTGACTAAATAAATATATTATGTTTAAAAAAATCGACTTTATGTTCCTCCTTTACAAAACGCCAATTTCATATGTAATGACCTATTAATGCTTACTGCTACATTTTTGCCGCTGACTATAACAATAGATAATAATGTTTATTTAATAATATAGTATCTAATCATTATCAACACCGGTGATTGTTTAGTATGCCCACAGATCGGTATTATACTTATTTGGGGAAATACCACGGGCTCTCAAAAAACTGGCATGAAATAACGTTTGAGTTTGTTTTGCCGAGAGAGTGAGAATAGTGGAGGCTTTTTTGTATTTATAACTTTCTTAAAATGTGCTCATAATATAAACAATAAATTTAACTAAAAGAGAAAAAATATTATTTTTAAGCAAAAAATTAAAACCGACTTCCAAAGTAAAAATGCACAAAAAAGTATGAAATAAAACTTGTTTTCTAAATAAGTTTTTAAATTCTAAAAGGGATTTTTAGTTCGGCAAAAATTTTAACTATTTCTCTACTTAATATTCTTAATTTTTTAATTTTATCTTAAATAATTATTTTCTTCTAAAAATAGTTTTTCATAAAAAGCTATTTACTTATTCTCGTGGAATGAACCTTCCTAGATAAAACACCACTTACCGCTATTGTCCTTTGCCCTGTTACCTTTACATTTGTGGTAATTAATATTTACTTTTACTTTTAATAATTATGTAAGTAATAAATATACCAATAATTGTTGAAGGGAGTGCAGAAATTTCTGGCACAAGTTTAAGGGGCCCCATATACGGTCCGGTTTTCCTTCAGTTCGGCCTGAACGGATGCAAAATTGTATCGTCTGTGTGCAATTTCGAGATCGCATCAGTCGGCCGGATGGACTGAAGCGATTCGTTCCAGTGTCGCCAGCTCTGTTTTTGCGAAACTACTAAACTCGCGTCTATTTCTACTAAAACTACTAAAATAATACTGAAAACTATAAAAAAGCTACTAAACTTAGGAATCCGTAAAGCCCCCAAAAACCACGGCGTTTTAGGTTTTGTTATATTAAAAAAATATTACTTATATTGAATTTTATTATAAATTTTACCGTTAAATTAAAATATACTAGGAAATATTATGTATATAGTAATTAAACGGGTAGTTATAAGCAAATTACGGACGAATATATTATAATAAGGTGATTATAATACATAATATATTATTATAATATTATTATATAATTATGATAAGGTGTATTTTTTTGTGCCTAATATAGACCATTTTCCATATGATTACTGTCTAGCTCTTTCCTACTAAAACACAACAACTAAATTCCTACTAAAGAGGGAATAAAATACTTAATTTAGTAGTAAAGCTTTGTAAAATAACTAAGTTGGCACATTAATTATGGACTGTACGGATGGACTGAACGGACCATGGGTGGTCACAAATCGCTTCAGTTCTCGCCAGAGCCGCGGCCGTGCGGGCGTGTATTGTGTAAGCGTAGTAAGTTTTGGCGGTGTTAAATTATTACATAATTATTAAACACGACCGTAGCTCGCGGAAAACCAGAACGAACTGATGTGATTTTGCCGTATGTGTGCTCGAATCCGTTCAGGCCGAACTGACGATCGGCCTCTCGTCTGTGGAGACCTTAATACTTATTAGAAATTTCCGCCAAGGTTTTGTAACAGTGTATTTTGTGGTTACCTATTGAATAAAGAAATTTTTATTTATTTTAATAACAAGTAATTGACAAATGTGTTTTAGTTAAATAGGTGTACCTAATATCATTATTCGATATACCTATTTAATTTACTGAAGTTAAGTTATATATTGTTCATAGAAAAATTATAGCCGTGGAAGTTTACTTCTCCGTAATATAAAATTGACCTTAGAAATAAAATTAAAAGTTAATTTTGACTTCATCTAATAGTGAATCAAGTACTTAAACAAGTAAAAGAAGGTTGCGCTCTGAGAACTAAAGAGTTAACTAATAGGATTCGCTTTATACACTAAACTTTTACATAAAAATACCTTTTACCGGAAATTCCTGGGAAATTCAAATTAAAGTGAAAATGTCAATATTATAAATAAAACCTTTACTGACATTTCATTTGGTACATTAGGTAAATTCGAGGGACTTTATTATTCTCAATCAACTTTCTTTCAATTCAAATTGATGAGCATTTTAGACTTATTGATCGACGATTAATTGATCTTTAATGTTTTGTTTCATTGATTGCTCTACAAAATGGCACTTTATGATCACCTCGATTGAAATCCGAATATCTTTGTCCCTATTCAACATTAGTTTTACAATATTAGTTTTGGAGCCTATTTGAATAGGCTCCAAAACTACAAACAAACAAACAAACAAAAATATATTTTTTCTTCATAATATTAGTATATACTAATATTATGAAGAAAAAATATATTTTTTATATAAGAATATTCTTATTACTAGAACCATTAGGCTTGTTGCAATTAGTCACATGACGACAAAGAAATAATACAATGCAATAACAATCCTCTGTATTGAAAATATTCCCGCAATCTCTATGCAAACAATTTCCCCATTGATAACAATTTGTAACGCGTGGAGAGTATTGACATGGCAGTCACCAGATCGCACTGTAAATCCCGCGCTCTATATTCATGTTACAGGCCCAGCTGACGCGCTGTCACGGACTAAATAGCTTAAACTATATATTACAGCTCTACAGGACGTAGTTCCCGTACCGAACGATTCCGTAAGGCTGGGACAATAATATGATCCGGAATCAGGTGCTGCCGGGAAAATTCAGAGCACTAAAAATAGAAGTCTACGTGAATAGCCAATAGAGTTGAAATTCGAAGTGTTGAGTGTCGAGCTGTCATATATTATGACTTTGACATTTAACTCGACACTTGTGTGTTCGATTTTCAGCTCTATTGTATTAGCGCAGAGTTCTATTTTCAGTGCTCTGAATTATTCCCGGCCTTACGGATTCCGGACAATATAGTCCCGGTCTTAGTGCTATTATCAACCTATATGGAAATATTTTTTTAAAATTTTGAATTTGTACAGGCAGTGATTTTCCTTCTTCGAAAATCTTTCAAATGTTTAAGTCATATCAATCGCCGCTTTGCTGGTGCTCGTGTATGTTGGTTACTTTTAATTTAGGTAGGAACTAATAACTAGAAATACCAATTATGAAATCAAAAAAATAGTATTTAATAACCAAATCATAGTTAACTATACCATCAACTGTTGTCAGCAACAACTGGTTCAAACGTACAAAATACAATTGATTTTGACACAAACTTCGACATGTTATGCCTACTGTTTTTTCGCTGGCATCTAGATAGGCGAGTTTTTTTCATTAAAGTATAATCGGAATCGCATCGGTTTATTTTTTTATTTTAGGAACAAATATTATTTTGGTTAGGCTCATAGAAAAATTTAGTACTTGTTTTTAAGGAAATTATATCGAAATAATAGTATAAATACATTTCCGTGATGAATTAAAATCAAAATATGATTGATATTGATAGCAAAATAACTTTATTATAACGTTAACTATGAAACTATTCGAAAGATCTGGCCACGACGGCCGTCGGCCACTTCGAGAGTTCAATGGAAAGTTCAACGCCGCTATGCCTTAAAAAAATTCAATAGAATAGAATATAGAATTCTTTTCTTTAATCTGCTAATTATTCTAAATATTCCTATTATAATATGTTTAAAAATATATTAAAAAGTTCACTTTCAACGTACGTAAAAACGTACCTAATGTAGCTGTGGCAGACGATACCAACAGATTTGTTGACGTACAGATAAACCCGATGCCATTTATATATAGAATCATGGTCCTGCGTCTTTAGAAAATGGTAATAATTAAAAAAAAATACAAATTGTTACAAACACTAGTAGGTTTAAGGCAACTATTTTCGTTTCTTCCATAAATCTATAGTAAAATATCTTCAAAGTTCTAAAATCTACATAGAATACAAAGGTAGTTTGTTAAGGTTTACACTATTACATCGCATTATTTACACAAAATAGGGTCACACGCCTCGTGATTGCGGTTAGATTTGCAGCCAAATTTATTAATTTCAATTGCACATAAATACTCTAATAAGTTCCTTTGAAGATTTTTAAATTTTAACGGTTGGGTAAGCAGAAATAATTATTTTATTTTAAGAACATTGTGATTTTTACTATGGAACAATTACTCGTGGCAACCAAAGATAAAATTAGGCTAGATGTAAGCGTAATTGTATCTGGATTGCAACGGCAAATGTCGCATATCTGCAGGGGGTCGAATATTTATTTAAAATAGTATTAAAATTTTATTAATTGATTATCTCCGCTTCTCCATTTGAAAAAAAATACGGAAAATGAAATGTGAATAATAATTGTACAATTTAATAGAATTCTAGGTTTTAGTTGCGAAATTTAAAAAAAAGCGGGTCAAATACGCCCGATCTCTTTATTTATAAAAAGTTCAGTGTTCCACGATCCTAAGCTAGTAGTATAATAAAAATCTTAAATATGTGTAGGTATAGTATAAAAGTATTAAATATATTTCCGTTGTCTGGTACCTGTGATAGAAGTTCCTCGGATACTTAGTACAGGAACAGATTGACGTGGTGTGGAAATGTCCATAGATATTATTATTATAATATGAATTAGATATTTGACATAATAAATCGTAATTGTACTAGTGTTGTTGGTTTTTATCTGCTTCTTTGATTTTTTTATTAAATGATCTTATTAGTTTAAAATATACCGAATTTTATAAAAATTCAAACATTATTGAAATTAAGATTAAATTTGTAGTTGAAAAAAGGAGATCTCCAATCGCTCTCCTTATCGTCAAAAGGATTCGCTAGAGTTCCCTTTTCCTACAATCTAAGAACGAGATTTCGTCAATACACTTGAGATAAAGGCGAGAGCTTTGCGTAAATTGTGTCAAATTCCCTACTCCGTTGCTATTGAAGACACAAATAGTTTGATTTTGTTTTTCATAAGCAAATATTTAATAACATATATAATTAAATTCGTCTTAAATATTTAAAAAAGTCTTAAGTTGATTTGTTGCTAAGCCATTCGTCGACGTGAGATAGATTTTTAAGAACCTTAGTAAATTGTACTGAAAAAAATCGAATGATTTTGCTAGTGTGTATACCGTTCGTTACATCGATTCCAGCTGATATAATCACCAGCAACTTAATAATTTAATCAGTCCTCGTAGATAGTTAACGTACATTTAATACTCACCACACAATTTACTACAAATTGCCCCTAATATTATATTATACTTTTCATCTGGCAAATGACCAAATTTGGCAATTCAAAGGTTCTTTTTACGAGATTGACTAGCTAATAGCCATAAATAAAAGGAATGCTTATTTAACAAACTTTCTGTACAATGACAATTTATTATTTTGTTAACGTTAAAGTTATTACATTATTATCAAATACTGAAACGTTCCACAACATTGACGTGGTTAGTAGATATTTGCACTTTTTTATTATATTGGCGACGAAACGAGTAACTAATGATGTAAAAATTCAGATGGAAATTAAAATAACATATTTAAAACTACTTAATAATATATCATAAAAATGTAGTATTCCTAATTAGAAGATCAATTTAAAATAAACGCCCTCAGCATCAATACCATTACGAAGTCCATTTTAGTCAAAACAAAAAACAAAAGGGCGGGCATAATCCACAGGTGATAATATCGACTGATATCAATTTCATCTAAAGCACCATTATCAGCTTAAGCGATCAGAACAATTGTATAAGGTTTTATAATGAATTAAATTGCGAAGTAATAACATTATAGGATGCTCGAATAAAGCTTTAACCGCAACACGAATGACATTTAATTTTAAACTATCGACGTTTAAGAGAAAAACTGATTTTTTGTCGGGCGCAGCGTGGGTGTGAGACACAGGAGTCTGTGTGCTGTCGGCCGCAGCCACCCTCTGTAACGCTACTTCCTTCACTTTTCGCCAATCCTGGTACTATTTGGCATTGACTCGGAGGAGTTGTCTGAATGTTTGATTTAAGTGATAAATTGAAAAACTTTTCGACATTTTCAAGTTGGCATGTATGGAGTATTTAAAACTATTTCTATTATGGAGTTGACATTAAATTGAAGTATTTTAATTATTAAAGTACATACAGAAAAAGGTCATTAGCTATCTACTTACCAATGACATTTTTAATACTATGTTAAAAAAATTATAAAATATCACAAATATGAAATTTGTACACTATTATGCACTACAAAATAATAAAATTACAAGTTTATTTTACAGGAATCAATAAAGTTTAAAAAATAAGATAAGTATTTTGTTTAATCAAAGAAAAATGTATTAAAAATTACAAAACTACTCGTAATAATATTATTATTAAAACATACTTTTATTGTAATACACAGAACAGTATACAATCTAAGCAGAAGAAATCCATAAAACTGCTATAGTTTTGTTCAAATCAAAGCACAGCTTCCTGCGTTACATCAACATTTACATAACGTTTTACAAATAACATAAATATGCCAACACTCGGGAGTTAAGAGTTTGAAAAATTTATGCGCCTATAATTTAAACGAAAATTAAGTTATGCCACAGCAAATTGGAGCGTATTTAAATATTTTCAATTAACAAAAATTGTTACACATTGAAAGAGAGAGTTGGGACACCGAAACCCGCTTTCCCACATTCCAGTAATAAAAGGGAAAACCGCGTTATCTGCGTTGGAAACGAGCGGGACGGGTATAAGGAAACCGTGTAAGTGTGAGAGTGTGACACTGAAATGTAAGGATGGCTTACCTCCTGGTCAGTTCTGGGCGCCTGGTAGCTCGTTACAGGTCGAGTAACGCGGCCGGCGCTGGGGAACGGTGCAGCGGACGAGCTGTGTCGACGGCTCGACGACGCGAACTGCAATCGCGATGCACTTCGCAAGGGGTGGTGCACGGTGTGCAAGCGAGAATGCAGCGCCCGCCCAATCGCCGCATGCCTCACTTTCCCGCCTAGTATTAACGAATTAAGTTACATCACATTACATTTTTCCTGTATTTACAAACTTTGCGTACTTTCACGAATCTAACTAGAAAAGTTTAATGTTTTCGCGTCACCGTAAATATATTTATTTCGATGAAAAACACTTTTTAAACTCCGTTTAAGAAATTACAAAACTTAATTAATTTTTCTAAAATTAATCAACATCTTATTCATAGGCAAACATGAAAGGAAAACAGAAAAATAAATCAGTGCGAGCGTATGATATAAGCTCGCTGGGTTGGTTGGCGCCGCCTCCCGTTGCCAGGCGACGGTATTCTCCACGTGCCGAGGCCGACAACTATTTTATTTCTCAACGGCCATCGTATCGAAAGTTTGTGATTTTTTACACTCTATTATAATAAGCTTATAAAAGTTGAATTTGAAGTAAGAAAAAATCCCATCTAAGAATGTCTCCAAGTATTTGTCTCTTGAAACTTTGTACTACAAAATATTTTTGTAGTACAAAGACGACCTCTGTGGCTCAGTGGTTCAGCGCGTTGGTGCTCAAGCCGGGGGTCGGATGTTGCATGGATGTGTATGAAATATGTGTATAATATAATAAAAATCTTATATATATATGTATAGAATAAAAAAGTATTAAATATACTTCCCGTTTTCGTATACTTCTTTTTTACCTGTAACACAAGTTCTTCGGATACTTAGCACGGGATCAGATTGACGTGGTGTGAAACGTCCATAGATATTATTATTATTATTATTTATTACATTCAAAATGGAACAGAAGCAATAATCAACAAGATCATTAAGTAAGATGGTCTTTGCAGTCGGTTCACATCACATTCATAACACAAAAAAGTATTTGTTCAATATAATCTAATATTCTCAATATAAATTCATTTGTACAATCAAAGTAAGCAAAATATTTAAAATATTAAACTTAGATTTTAATGAATAAATTATTATCGATAACGCGATTATATTTTATTTTTATTAAAACAATATTATATAACGTTTTATATTTTGATAAGAACTTTTTTTTATTTTTAGGGTTCCGGACCCTATTACTAAGAATCCGCTATTCGTCCATCTGTTTGTCACCAGGCTGTATCTTATGAACCCATATAAATTAAATTAAATATAGTTGAAATTTTGAGGGATTATGTATTTCTGTTGCTGTTATAACAACGAATACTAAAAAATAATAAAATAAATATTTAAGTGGATTTACCATATAACAAACGCGTCTTCTTGCCGTTCGGTAAGGAACCCTACGTGCGTGAGTTCGACTCGCACTTGACCAGTTTTATCCCCATTGACCCACTGACTCACTGACATAGGTTTTTTTCGAAATTCATCCCGCACGGTGGTGCAATGCCACGCGGACAGAGTGGCGCGCAAAATCTAGTAGCATATAAGTTTTTGTATCATTTTTAAAATGTCAGTTTTCATAAAGTCTACACCGTACCTAATCCGTATATAAACAAACTTTCGCTATGCTCTTCTATATTCTTATTAAGAGGCGAGTGGAAAAGCCGATAACATGTAAGTTTGCAAGTTTATTGTCGACTTATGCAAGCAAATGCTATTATGTTTTGAAAAACTTTACCTTTTATTTCACACATATGGATGGGTACTAGAAGTCGTCATTATAACCTTGTAAAATGGTGCTGTGTTTTTCAACTTCCAGGCAACTATCAATCTCAAAACGGATGACAAAATTGTGTCAAAATTCGGCGGCGCTTTCCGTCTACGATTCGTTACAGTTTTTACATAGTGTAATTCATTATTCGGTACTTTAGCTGTGACTGTATTCCGAATGAAAATAATAAATATGTAGTTGCAACACCAAATTGCCTCATTTATTATTCGTTTTTTTACTTCACATGAAACAATGACGTATTCACTTGTGAAACGTTTCGATGACCACTCTGCTCTATATTATATCAAGGCATGTCGGTCGTACTACAACTCT
This sequence comes from Phengaris alcon alcon, assembly GCA_037179445.1. NCBI lineage: Eukaryota > Metazoa > Arthropoda > Insecta > Lepidoptera > Lycaenidae > Phengaris > Phengaris alcon. Next base: position 781,039 of record JAYRCH010000354.1, read on the forward strand.
AGTCTATTTTGTCTATTTTATCTCAAGGCTCGTCGATCACACTACACTTGTATGTCCAGTTTGTCTACATTATCTCAAGGCACGTCGGCCGCACTATAGTGTCGCTGCGTACAAACAAACGCGTAATATTTCACAGAGCCCACGCATCCGTCACCGGTCACTCGTCAGTTCATCTTTCGATCTTTGCTAATATATCCAGACGACGAGCCCCGGATATTTCAACCCTGTCTGTCTGTCATTTTGTATATGTCAATGAACTTTGTTAAGGCATATTGGCATAGATGTTTTATTAAAATTGATGCTCAAAGTATACATAATGTGTACTTGGATAGTTTTGGGATATGTTAGGTACAGCTGTGGTTTAGACTTTTACGAAAATAAAACATTATAAACTATAGTAAGTGCTGCAATAGCGCTAATTACTAGTTACTGTTGATAAGCAGAAAACAAAAGGAGGGGCCTTGTGCTTTTCCACTATACGTCTAGTCAATATTATCGACAAACTAATTTTATTGAATAGAATTGTATCTTAAGAATTGAAAATCTCGTAAGTACCTACGTACTTACGAGATTTCTTTTCTTAGCATCAATCTACATTTTAATTTAATAGCTTTGTCAATAAAATACAAAATGAATTGGGTACAATAAAGCATTTTATAAAAATCTCAGCTAGCTAATAATATTATATAACAAGTTGATAATCAAGATGTACGAGTATGAAGAAATGCACGCTCGGAATTAACAAGCGTAGCCATGTCTACGCATCAGCCGTAGCGCCGTAGTTGTGCTACGAGCTACGCGCTACGACGCCCACCTCCTTATGTCCACTTCGCACTTGGATTTTTATACATTTTATGCCACAATAATATAATTTTTTTATTTTATGGTATTTATACTACTTTTATGTATACTAGTGGTCACTAAGTGGTCGAATGTCGCCCGTAATTAATATAATTTTTAAGTTTGAACTTAATAAGGATTCTTTTGCATATTAGGTATAAAAAGAAAAAAGAAGTAATAATATAAATGTTTCCTACAAAAAGTGAGTGTGTGTATGCTATTTTATAAATTTTATTATTTTAAGGCTTTATTATAAAAAAATGCTAGTACATCTAAGTGATCCTCCATATAAAATTTGCCAGTGCCTTTCTTCGCTCTCATTATTTTAGTAAAAAGAGTACAAAGTGTTTGCTTCACATATTAATATATTGTATGATTTCAATAAACTTAAACGCATAACCAGCTTTTGCCCGCATCTTCGCTCCCGTTAAATCTTATTTTTCTATACAAACATTGCTACCCCATTCCGTCGCTTTAGAAAGTAAATTCTTTAATAATAGTTGTCTACTAACTATAAATTACTTCCTAGCCAAATTTATCATTTGATTTTTGTAATCATGTGTGTCTTTTATAATGTATAGTTAAACAATTATGAACTTGTATCTTATATTTTAGTCTTTACAATGCTTCTTATCTAATAGCGGAAAAGTACACGTTTACGTTTGTTGTAAGACTAGCTCTAGATACTAAAACAGCTTACACGGCTTTATATCGAAATAGCGACGAAACAAAACTTAGAGGAAGCGCCGATAGTTTATTTAAAGTCGAACTGAAAAATATTAAATTTAAATTAAAATTAAAATTTTTTTATACTGAAAAAAACTTTTATCACAGAATTCTAATGCAAAATTGCGATTCAATAAAAAACATTTACTTAAGCACCTTTTAAAGTTACTCCTAAGCCTGGCATGAAAATATTATTGATGATGATAAAGTTGAATATTTAAAACCAAATCACAGATTTCTTGCCTCACACGACTATCATTGGAAAAGCACATTGCAAAGCACATTGGAAATGAATCTACGGAGTTCGAAAAAATATTGTCGCTGAGCGACTAGAAAGTCGGGATAAGGAAAAGGTTACAAAATTAAACTACAACGTTGAATGATAATAATTATTTCATTCTAATACTAGCTTTGGCCCGCGACTTCGTACGCGTAGATGTTGAGGTGACTAACCTATTACTTTTAGAAAGATACTTTAATTATGCTAAAAATAAATTAAATGGTTAATGGTTTAAGATTATTTTATTATTAGAGTGTATTATGCTATTGAAGGACCTCTTTATATACAACATTAATTGTAATGCCGTGCGGAGCAAGGATCGCCAGACTGCTAGCCGAACTTACTCTGGAACACGCAACATAGAAGTTTCCGTGTGAGAAACAATTCTCTCTTAGGTCTATTCCAGCTACTTTCAATGACTGCCCTGAGCTTTATTGATGGCGAAGCATACTTTAGGGGAAACTGCAGTCATTTAAATACAAGTGGATACTCTGATGGCACTAATGGTATTCTATGTATGAATACAGTTTCCCCTTAAGCACAAGCATACAGTAGCCTCGACAATGTTGCGATGGAGAACTTTTATCTCTAGTCTGGTGCCATTGGAGCCACAATTTTGGAGGCTTAATATTTCTTAATAATATAACTGGTTCTCCAATATTGAAACGGATATTATCTGATGGAAGAGGGTTTAGAGTATTAAGGAGCTCCATGGGATAGTTAACTGCATCATCAGTTTGTACTACTGAATCCACTAACTTATATTGTACTTCATCTGCTTCAAATGGCTTGAGTAAAAGTGTAAAAGTTCATTTATTGTGGCTGCCTTTTGATTTTTGGGAGTCAAAATGCCTCATCATATAACCTTCCACCGTGGTAAACTGCGTAAGTGAGTTTTGTAAGTGACGTCACCACTGTTGCCCGAGTGTAATTTTAATTTTCCATAAATTGTAAGTGAATCGCCGTTTCCTATTTTAAGCAACAATTCATAAAACTGTTCAGCAGACTGTTCATCTGTCAAATGGAGTCGTATATATTTTTTAAAGCGAGTTTTTTTATGTGACTCCGTATATAATATGATGACTTTAAACACGAATTTACCTCATCCGCTCGTGTGCCCCTGGGTACTACAGGTATCAAAATAAAGAGCTTTAAGAGAAATAAATAACAAATATAGTAAAATGGTCAAGCATGAGTCTGCCTCTGATAAAAATTAATTCGTGCCCTGTTCACCTCTACGCCTACGTCATAATATGAGAAATACGTGTGGAAAATTCCAAATTTCTAGCCTTAAGGGTTTGGCCTGTGCGTTGATATATCAGTAAATCAGCTTTGCCTGTTATATATATAGATAGAAGAATACCTGGTTAACCGAGTTTTTCTCGGAGCTCTAGTAGATTAAAAAAAAAGAATCACAAAAATATTTTACTAGGGTTCGAACCCACCACATTCCGAATTTCCAAACAATGCAAAAATTAACCAAACTGCCAATCCGACTGACATCATAGAGTCGAAATTACTGATATATTGTAGCACGACGAAAGAAAAAACATATATTACTTAAAATGCGCAGTTTCCAGGGATAAAAACTAGTTAGACCGATTTTAATCCCCCAAAACTACCTAGCCGTTGCCGAGATTAAGATTATATAATTATAATATACAAGACTGTCTCGTTTAAAGTATAAGAGTGCCTGAGAGACCGAGCTCTGCTCGGAGTTTTAGTAGAACTATAAAATAATTTAAAATAAATCGGTTGTCTGTAAAGTCGGTTTACTGACGATAGTTGAACGTGACAACGTCATGCTTATAGTGCGCGCGGAACTAACTGGCCACGGCTTAGGTAGGCGTGTTGCCGCCGCGAAGTACGGCGCCGAACTGAGTAATAACATCAAGCGCCCCCGCCTCTGCGTCCCACCGCTCACATACCTAAGGCGCGGTAACAAGTAACAGTACTTGGTAACGCATGAGTCATGTTTTTTCGTGCGTGCAGCCGGCTCCATCAATTTATAAGACGTTATCACGTCAAAATAAATATTTATACAAATAAATAAAATTGAAGTGTCTGTTTGTAATTCGAAATTAACAGCTTTTTACTTAATGCATATGAAAGTATATACGGTACTTACAACAAAATATCTCTTAAAAAAAATGTCTGTAAGTCTGTCTGTCTGTCAGTTTGTTCCGGCTAATCTCTGAAACAGCTGAGCCGATTTTCACGGGACTTTCACAGGTAAAGGATAGCTGATCGTAGAAGGCGTAACTTAGGCTACTTTTATCTTAGGGTTCCTTTAAAGAAATAAATAATAATATATAAATTTCCAAAGAAATAATAAGAATCACAAAAATATTTATCTGACCGGGATTCAAACCTACCACATTCCAAATTTCCATACAACGCAAAAATTATACAAAGGTACGCATACCAAGCTGCCAATTAGACTGTCAAGTTGAAACTATTGATATATAGTTGCACGACGAAAGAAAAAAACACATATTGCTTAAAAATGAGCAGTTTCGAAGGGATAATACTAATCTAGATCGATTTTTCGCCCCCAAAACTCCCTGCATACTAAATTTAATGGTAATAATTGAAGCCTTTGCCTAGATTTCGATTATATATATAAACAAGATTGTCTCGTTTAAAGTATAAGATATTTAATTTTTTTTTTCAAAAAGTTCAGGCTTCACGGCAAACCCTTAGGCCAATCGTCATTGTTTTAAGCTCAAATTGTAGCTGACTAGATTATTCAGAGGAGTTTTTCTCAAATTTTTGATACCATTCTTCGTTTCCAAAATATCGAGCACCAAAATCAAAAATTTGAAAAAAAATATTTTTTTAGTTCACTGTTTCGGCCATAACTTTTTTCATTTTTGACTTTCTCGAATAATTCTTTTTGGACCTCACAGTTCTCGTAAATACACGTCTTTTGAGCCTTTTTTGAATATCAATCAATCAAAACTCTCCGGGAGATAAGGGGATCGCACTTTTTCGTGAAAACGGGGCCTACACTGGAGCGAACGAAAAGACATTTCCAATGTCAAAACATTATTTACAAAGACGTTTATTCTATGAGCAGCTTTTTTAGGAATTAGCCATTATGTTTTCTTGTAAGGTCTCTCATATATTTTACATTTATTTTTTAAATAATAATTGTTTATGTGTATATTTTATTATATATTTTATTATATATAGTTGCTTAGCTATATTTAAAGCATTTTCAGTAGATTAGATGACATCATCATGACCCCATGTCGTGAATGTTTGTCAATCTATTTCTATTTGAAAGATCAGATTGAGGAAAATAATTGGCCTGACAGGCGACGACCAATCGAGCTCAGTAGTGAGGGATTGCCGCAATCAATCAAAGTTTGAATTACGCCTCAAAACGTAATGTTTTCTATTTTTATTGAGTCCTTAAAGGATTCGATGAGGATTCGATTCGATACAGATCTCAAACATATTAAATGGGTATATGGTAAAATATTAGAATACGTTTCCTATTACCTAATGCCTACGAAGTTTTTAACTGGAACTAAATTTACGTAGTGTGAAAGCGAACACGGATTTTGAAATTGGAAATTTCTTTTTGTTCGCTCCTGTATAGGCCCCGATTTCACGAAAAAGTGCGATCCCCTTACCTCTCGGAGAGTTTTGAAGATATGATATTCAAAAGACGCGTATTTACGAGAGCTGTAAGGTGCAAAAATATTCGAGAAAGTCAAAAACGAATAAAGTTATGGCCAAAATAGTGAAAAAAAAAATATAATTTTTTCCGAAATCTTGAGAAAAAGAGAAAAAGAATTTTGAATTTAAGCAATATGTGTTTTTTCTTTCGTCGTGTAACTATATATCAAAAGTCTCATTGCCTGCTTGGTATGTACCTATGTATAATTTTTGCGTTGTTTGGATATTTGGAATGTGGAGGGTTCGAATCCTGGTCAAATAAATATTTTTGTGATTCTTATGTTTTGTACTAGCTGGTGCCCGCAACTTCGTTTGCGCAGAACTAACGGAAGCGGAACCCTATTTTTTTAAATCTAAGATAAAAGCAGCCTTAGTTACGCCATCTAACATCAGCTATCTGCCAGTGCAAGTCCCGTGAAAATCGGTCCAGCCATTTCAGAGATTAGCCGGAACAAACAGACGGACAGACATTTTTTTTTAAATTTCATATTTTGTTGTAAGTATCGTTTATACTTTCATGTGCATTTAGTGAACAGCTGATAATTTCAAATTACAAACAGACACTTCAATTTTATTTATTTGTATAGATATTTATTTTAATTATTTTTAGCCGACTTCCAAAAAAGGAGGCGGTTATATGTTCGACTGTATACATATAATTTTTTGTTGTATGTTCAACGATAACTCCGCCGTCTGTTGACCGATTTTCAAAATTCCGGGTATAAAGAGTATATATAATCCCAAGTTGGTCCCGTTGTCACCAAAGTGGTGACTTGATGATGGGATCCATTAGGAATCGAGGGAACTCCCCGAAAGCAAATGGGCATATATAGTCATTTTGACTTTTGCTGAAGTAACCCAAGCATATGCTACCGAAAAGTAAGATTTTGCACAAGGTATATACCCTGCATCCAAAAGTACTGAACAGAACACCTGACTCCTTATAGATACAGGTTTGGGGATTTCGGCGTTGTTTAAAGAACTGCAAGCATATGACACTATGTCAATTAAAGTAATCATCATCATCAACACCACCATCACATCATACATCATCACATAATGGGTATATATAAGGTACTTCTCATAGTATTTTACACCGACACGGATATCGTTGAACATTACTCTGCCGTTTATGGACCGATTTCCAAAATTATTGTATTTTATGTAAAGGGTAAAATAATCCGAAGTTGGTCCCGTTGTTACCAAAGTGAAAAGTGAAGACACATATAGTGGTTTTGACTTTTTCTGAAGTAACCCAAGCTTAAGCTTTCCCTGGATCCAAAAGCACTGAACAGAACTCGTCAGTATTTAAATATACGCATTTGGAAATTTCGACATTGTTTAAAGAACTGCAAGCATATGCTAATATATTATGTAACTTACAGTAATCATCTTATATACAATACCTAATGGAAGCTTGGCGCGTATTAAATTATACATACGATAGTTTATTTTAAAAGTTCTTAAAATATGTTAGTAATTTCATCGTCAGTTGGTGGAGGAGTATTCTGGCGTATAAAATTATTAGTGGTTTATTTCAATAGCTGTTTTCTTTGCCTGTAGTTGCATGCATTGCATGATGTTTTAAACTGAAATATAAAATAGAAACGGTAGCAATTAAGATAAAAGTAATTTAAAAAAAACATCAATACTGTATAAACACGCCAGTCCTCTGGCGCGATCCCTGACAAAGGACTGACGCCAACGGACTGATGAAAAAGACATAATTTTATGTTATAATCAGAACTAATGTTTTTTTTGGTAATTTCGAATATCAACAAACCACATTTTATTAAATCATAGTATAACTATGTATAAATGAAAATAAATCTCAGATTAACAAGAAAATAACGACTCACCACGGGACTGAAATTTTGAGTGACTTAGAGTGACGTGTATAGACGACAAACACAACCCAAGCACTGGTATAGTTATGGCGGCCGTCAAATTGTGCTGTCCGCAACTAACTTCCTACCAACATTAAAACTCAAACAGGGATTTGACCTTGAGTCGGTGATATTTGGCGCGAATTTCAAATTTAAAGAACACACAACGGACTGACGAATGAAACAAACACAAAGTTTCTTATTTTTTTTAAATAAAGTGGAGAACATTGCATTATAAAAGTTGTAGTATATAATACTATGTACATCACAGATTGTAGTAAATGAGTACTTTTCTTAAATCAATGATAATGTTTAATGGATAGTCACTTGATTGTTGATATGTTATTGATTGTACTGTAGGTTCTTGGTGGAAATTCATGTTTCACAGTAATAACACATAGGACTTCTTGCACTATTTCCACTTTAATAAGTATTTTACATTAATTTTAATATATTACACGACCGGTTTCGACAAAGTCATCATCAGGTGTAGGTAGATTAAAAAATTAAAAAAAATTGTAAACATTGTGCAAAGGGTTGTCAGCATCATGAAATTTTTACAATTTTGTGCAACGTAATTTAAATTTTTATACCAACTTATTCTATTTTCTACTGTATATCACAAATTAATATTAGTATAAAATTATAACACATTAGATTGATAAATTAATAACTTATTGATTTGTTATTTCATAGTATTATGTAATTATATAGAAAGGATGTCAGAATATAAAATTAAAAATACTACTATCATCAATGATTCAATTAAATTAAAAATGTCCTTAATACATAAGAATATAAGATATTATAAATAATGACAAATAAATTATATGAAATTAAAACATGTCAAAATTAAAATTAATAAATTATGTCAAAAATTCATCCAAAATTAATACCAATGTCAAAAAGTCATAACAAAAGAACATAGTATAACCTATAAATGATAATTAAATTAAATGTCTTGCAATAATATGGAACTCGAAAGGCATGTCTGGTCATTTAGTAAGATCCCACATTTTTTGTGTCTGTTAATTTCAAGCGCTTCTAATGCGTCCATCTTCCTGCTTTTTGGTAATATATGTAAATATTTTATATTTTTATCAGGGTCAAAGTTGTGTCCATTACTATTTAGATGTTCGGCAAACGTAGATCTTTCAGTATTTTTCTTCCAAGCAGTTATATGTTCTTTTATTCTAGTTTTAAACTTTCGCCCTGTCTGACCTATATACACTCCTCCACATGTATCACAAGTGAGACTGTAAATACCGCTATTGTCCGTGATTTTAAACTTATCTTTATTATTGCACAGTAATTTTTTTAGTGATCCTGTAGTGTAGAACGCCACTCTAGTCTCCTTGTTTTGTATAATCCTCTGGAATCTGTAGGAAGATGGGCCGATGTATGGTATTTTTACCCACATGTTTCTTGTTTTTTCTCTGTCTTCCGTCTGATTGTACAGCATTTTTTCTGTCATTTTCTTTCTCGCTCTTCTTAAAATTGTGTCAATCAACTCGCTTTTGTAGCCATTGTTTACGGCGATATGTTTAATGGTGTTTAGTTCTGCCCTGAAATCGTTTGCGTCTAGGGGTACATTCAGTAGTCGGTGTACAAAAGCATGAAATGAAGCGTGTTTATGTTGGTGTGGATGACATGAGTTCGCATTGAAAATGTTTTCTCTGTATGTGGGTTTCCTAAATATATTAAATTTATGACGGCCAAGGTTTATATCAACAGTTAAATCTAGAAAATTCAAAATTTTATTGCCTATTTCCATTGTCATTTGTATTTTATTATTAAATATATTTATGTAATTGAAGAAGTTATGTAAACTGGTATGTTCACCTTTCCATAGGCATACCACGTCATCAACATATATTTGTTGTATAAAATTCTATGAAATTACAAATCAATAAGTTATTAATTTATCAATCTAATGTGTTATAATTTTATACTAATATTCATTTGTGATATACAGTAGAAAATAGAATAAGTTGGTACAAAAATTTAAATTACGTTGCACAAAATTGTAAAAATTTCATGATGCTGACAACCCTTTGCACAATGTTTACAATTATTTTAATTTTTTAATCTACCTACACCTGATGATGACTTTGTTGAAACCGGTCGTGTAATATATTAAAATTAATGTAAAATACTTATTAAAGTGGAAATAGTGCAAGAAGTCCTGTGTGTTATTACTGTGAAACTTGATTGTTGGTTTTCGGGATTGTGACATGCCAAAGGACTGATGTTTTAAGTATTAATTTTGTTTTTTTTATTAACTTGTATTTAAAATGAAGCAGTGAAATTGGGTGACCAAATAAAGGACTTTTCATTGTTTCAAAATAAATTGTAATTTCAATAAAATATAATAAGACTTTGTATATATTGGCTGATGACATTGAGTTACCCAATTTTTGTATATTCACCCATATATACTTTTTGTGTATTTTTACTTTAGATGTCGGTTTAATTCATTGTTTAAAAATAATATGGTCCTACTAAAACCCTGAGCATAGCTCAGTCTCCTAGGTACTCTAATACTTTAAACGAGACAATCTTGTATATTATATATAATCGTAATCTCGGCAACGGCTGCAGTCGGCACTGTATTTACATGAAATTTAGTATGCAGGGAGTTTTGGGGGATAAAAATCGGTCTAACTAGGTTTATCCCTGGGAATCTGCGCATTTTAAGGTGTATTTGTTTTTTCTTTCGTCGTGCAACAACATATCAATAATTTCGACTCTATAATGTCACTCGGATAGTGAAATTCGGAATGTGGTGGGTTCGAACCCCGGTAAAATATTTTTGGGATTCTTTTTTTTTTAATCTACTAGAGCTCCGAGCAAAGCTCGGTTACCCAGGTACTCTTCTATTATATAAAGTAACATGTCCTGACTGACTGATTCATCAAGATGTATTTGCCGAAGCAAATCTACTGAAAGTAGAAACGTAATATTTGGACCATGGCTTTCTTTTGTGACATATAGGTCCACTTAGAAGGTATTTTGTGAAACTGGGGTGAGTTTAAAGGGGAAAAAGGGGTATCAACGTTAATATGTAACTTTTTGAAGTTTCATGATATTGCTTTTTGACATGATGTACTAAAACTATAATTCAATATTTTCTAAAATTCGATCTATTAATTGGTAAAAACGTGTATTAAACTTTGTATGGGGAAAAAATATTAAATGAGCATTTCGGATTGAAACTTTGTAAATGTAGTCCTAAAATAAAATAAGTAAACAAATATTTCATGATTTTTCGATATTCAACCCCTAAAGGGGTGAAGAGGGGTACGAATTTATATTTATTATTATATTTATATAGTATTTTTTTTGAGTCAGACTCATGCTTGACCGTTTTACTATATCGGTGTATATTTTTGAAATGTTCTCTTTAAGCTCTTTATTTTGATACCCGTAGTAGCCAGGGACACACGAGCGGATGAAGTAAAGTCGTGTTTTTAAGTCATCATACATGTGGAGTGACATACAAAAGCTCGATTAAAAAAACATAAGAGTCCATTTGAGAGGTGAACAGTCTGCTGAACAGTTTTATGAATTCTTGCTTAAAATAGGAATCGGCGATTATCCTACAATTTATGGGAAAAATTACTATTTCGCTTTGGTAACAGTGGTGACATCACTTATAGAACTCACTAACGCAGTTTACCCTGATGAGAGGTTATAGAGTAAGTTTGGCTAGCAGTCTGGTGATCCTTGCCCCGCATGGCAATACAGTTAATGTTGTATATAAAGAGGTCCTTCAATAGCATAATACACTCTAATTTATTATTAGCATAATTAAAGTATCTTTCTAAAAATAATAGGGAATAAGTCACCTCAACATCTACGCGTACGAAGTCGCGGACAAAAGCTAGTCTAAGAATATAATAATTATCGTTAAGCGTTGTAGTTTAAAAAAAGTTTCGAATTCCGTAGATTCATTTCCAATGTGCTCGATACTCGTGTGAGGTACGAAATGTGTGTTTTTTTTTAATATGGACGTTTCCAAACCACGTCAATCAAATCCTGTACTAAGTATCCGAGGAACTTGTATCACAGGTACCAGACAACGGAAATATATTTAATACTTTTATATTATACACATATTTAAGTTTTTTATTATACTATACACATATTTAATGCACATCAAAGACCCAGGAATACAGAAAAACTTTTTGTCCCTTCGGCGGGATTCGAACCCGCGACCTCCGGCTTAAGCACCGATGCGCTAACCACTGAGCCACTGAGGTTTAATTATTATATTTGGCTTTGAGTCGCAATTTTCCGATAATTATAAGCATCATCGTCTATATGATTTCCGTCTTGGCATCCCTGGCAATAATGAAAATTATGAGCAACATTATTCAATAGCTAATGTCGCAAGCAAGAGGGTAGCAAAACAATGAAATACAGATTATATTAAAGACTAGATGTTACTCGCAACTTCGTACGTGTAAAAATAATCTCGTTGGTACCGCTCATTTTCCCGCGATAAAAACTAGCCTATATTTTTCCCCGTGGTCTATTCTATATAAATTTTCATCAAAATAGGTAGTTATTTTTTTTTAAATCCATATTATCTCATCTTGTGTGACACACAACCGACCATATAATAGTTATATGCCACCAAGTTGCTTCAATATGTCGTCCCTATAAGCCGAGCATTACATGCAGTTCTCAACAAATTGAGTTGACGCTGCGTGAACCGCGTTCTATTGCCGTACACAACATTCACTTTGCGTCAACATATTTTTATTACATAATCTTAGAACTGACTTTTATGTAGTTTAATTTTAACCTCTTTTGTCTTTGGGGGATCAATATTAAAAAAACAATATTCGTCTTACACCCGAAATTAATAACGTATCTAAATCTTAGATTGCCTTCAATCTTAGATTCTCAACAAAAATTAACGTAAATTGACGTGAAGTTGATCCTAGAATCGTTGAAATCTAGATCTCAGATAGCTTAAATGAGATTAAGATTGATTATTAATTTCGGGCGTTAGTGGCTAGCACGGTCAACTACAAAAGTTACTTATCAAGTCATGACTTCTTAACTGGGCTGTTTTTGGTGACTGAATTTTGAAGTTGACCGTGCCTAAATTTATATCTTTCTTAAAATTACTTCTACTACGTCTTTTAGTACCTACCGATCAAAACATGTTTTTTAATTCACTTAAAAGACAAAGTTGTCTAAGAAGTCACGAACATGCTAATTGACTAATTCGTTCTAACAAGTTATCAAAACTTAGAAGAAAGAGAGCAATTTAATCAAAATCTCGTTGCGTTAATGGCGAGATAATCAACTTGCCGCCTTAGGCTCGGTGCAAACGGGCGACCAAGTGTAGCTGTCACGCGATAATACTACACGACAAGAAGCTGTACAGCGGAAATGTTTTCGAAGAATATCACTGCCGGCCGCATGCGATGTTACAGCAACTTAATATATGAAAAATTGCGTTGCTACCGTATACGAGGCCACAGTTGGCCGCCCGTATGCACCGCGCCTTAAATCTCCGTCATCAACTCGAATTACAAACTTGCCAAAACCCTCGGCAATAAATTCCTCTTTCTGACACGATAAAAAGAAATTCTGCAGCGGTGATGCGTATAACACCCTTTTTTGAAAAAGAACGCAACACAAGTAAGTGAAATATGCACTTGAAGATATTTTAAAATACTTTTTGCGTATGTTTTATTTCGTCGAGCGTTAGAGTGCTTAGTCGGAAAATTGCTGTTTCGGTAATTTTAAAAGTTTTATTTAACAAAACATTAATGTAAAATATAACTGATGTTTACATTTTATACTGCAAACACTCGGAAACTAATATGGATATATAAAGACAATTGACGAAAAATGCAAAAGTAATTGAAAAAATTGCATTGTACGTCTTTTGATAGTTATTTTTTGATCGGCGTCCACAGGTTTTCATCGGCAGTGATAATCACTTACCATCAGGCAATCTATCTGCTCGTTTATTTAATAAAAACACCGTTGTATTCATGTAACAATAGCCAGATACGCCGTGTATGTAAATAATCACCAATACGAATGGAACGTTCATATCTAAATTTTCATTTTCGGTTTCAATTTTCCGAGCCGCGATTTCAATTACACTTGAATGCCCTTTAGTATAGCACAACAAAACACGTGCCGGTAAATACCTTTATGATTCCTGCCGCTTTTTTATTTCGCCTGTAAAGATTTACAAGTCTGCATAAATGATGCTTCAATCTTTGAATAAAGCATAAATTCTATAGAGATTATCGTTTTATTTTAAACGACTATTATTTTTTAACGAGGATTATCTTTTACTAATTTGTTCTTTTTTATTTCGCTAACAAAATCTTAAAGTTAGCAGTGCAAGTTTTATCTTTATATAAGTACACTTATTCTTTATGTGGATTCTGTAAACAGAAAAAAGCCTCCAGACAGCTCTACATATTTTCATAAAAATTAGTAATGTAAGGACAAAGTAAAGGTCTAGTGACTACCTACACATATTATTTCTGATAAAATAATAATATGCTTCATGACATGAAGCGCAGTATTATACAGACCGTTCAGAGTTATTTTACCTTTGATCTGGCCTTTATGCCGACGTCATAAGAATCAATTTCATAGAAACTCCGAAGTAAAATAACTCCGAATGGACTGTAGGTTTCTGTCGACGCTTCGCACCTATTCATTAGTTCGGCCACACAAAGCAGCTTAAAGATTTACGATACTAAATTGCTATGGACAATGTGATATGATGAAATTAACGAATTTGCTGAGTTTGTGTCAGCAAACTGAGTACACAATTTAATTTATTTGTACGTGTATAAGGACAGTTTGTGTTTCACATTGGCTACAGTATTTTTAACATAAGAAAATGTTTCCTATCGAAATGTGCGATACATTCTTTGAACGCGGAACAAGTGTCGGTTTAATTATAGTTTACAAAGTCATTTTGTATTTTATTTAGATACGAACTAGATTTTAATGTTGAACGCAAAATGAAATTCTAGTTTTAGCCTGATTCGTATAATCAAGAGTTGAAATCGGTTCAAATAGTTTTGTACCCACTTAGCTATCACGGCTTTTTACAGTGCTAAACACGTTTTATGTTTAAACATGGAAATTAAATTCTTTTTTGAGCAAACTAAAGCGCTTAATGACGAATCAAAAAATAGGTCATATTTATGCTTTGAGTAACTTGCCACTTATTTGAAGTGATTTCCCGAGCCCAGCTCCCACCAGTAAGCAAACTAGTGTAATTTAGTTTGTATCGATTTTATTTCATAAAGTATCAAGTATCGTTATAATTTAACACAAATTTTATAAGCCGCAGCCGCATTTTAATTACACCATTGACTGCATTTACAAAGAGTTCTATGCACACGTGTGTTCTATAAATTAATACTAATTATAATCTCTATAGCCCCAGCATAATGTTGGATGAAAAGTTGTAGGTACTTAATGCATGTGCTATTTTTTAATTTATTTTTCCCGAGGCTGGGCCTATTTATTACTCGCATTTTTATATGCGTTTTTGTAATTATAGAATACAAGATAAGATTGTTAAAAGGATAGTTACACTAAAAAAACAAAATTCATAAAGTACTTGGATACTTATACTTTTTGTTGTCAGTATTAAAAAAAAATTAAACTAACCATCATCTCCTTCACTATATTCTTGTCTCCATACTGCAGGTAACAGAAAAATGTGTATTTTTTTTTCTGCAATTATTAATTTTTACCGCAAAAATAGCCCGAAGGTTTAATAGTCAGTACAGCTTTGGGGTTGAAGCCTGTCAGTCGGTAGTCCGTAATACTCAACATATTTCATATTCGTTTGATATTTTAAACTGTGTTCCTACAAAAATACTGTAAATATTGTTATTTCAACCAAGAAATTTACAAGAAGTTGTAATCAAGAGTGTTTCTGAAACTGAATTCTGAAGTAAAAAAGATAAATACAAAAGTAAAAAAAAGTAGGTATACCTACTCTACACATTTTTAAAAAATGTCGATTTAAATCTTTACTGTAATGCTAATTTAAATCATGTTTATGTTATAGATAAATGTTGAAGTGAATTAATCAAAAGCTGCGATGATTTTTGTTACTACTACGAAATATGATGAGAAATTATGAAACAAAAAAATGCTATCTCGAATCTGGATTTCTATCAAAGTGCGGCCGTGGTCAGCCTGTTAGGGACAATGGGTATAGTTTTAACTCTATATTCCGATGAAAACCTTTCGCCTTCTGGTAGCTTAAAAGGAAGCTACTTTTGCCAACAAAAGTCTGCAAAACGAGGTACGCTAAGTTTCTTTCATATTTTCTTTTTGTTAAGATAAAAACATCTCTTACTAAGTTATCCAAAAATATATACCTAAATTAATACATATTTTCATTCAACAATTTGTTTTCGTGGCGAGTAATGAACAGACACAGAGTTGTGAATATTATTTATTTGCTAAAGAACGGCCTCGGCCTATCGCCAGGCGACATTCACTCGACGCGCCGCTAATTGGAAAGTGACAATCCTATTTCGATGATTAATCTACACTCACCTCTGTAAATTGTTTTACGCTGATTGTTACGAATTGTTCGAATTAAATCTATAGAGATGCGTACCAAATATATTATGTGACATCTACTTTATGAGTAACCTATTCATAGTATTATTTTAACTATTTGTTTGTGTTACAACTAGAAGTTACATTCAATTTTTTTTTTCAAATTTTATATAACAATCATTTTCTTATGAAAGAATATATTTTTGTGATGAGAGGCTGGTGTCTGTACTTGTAAAAATGTATGTGTGCCGTGGTGTATATATATATATATATATATATATATATATATATATATATATATATATATATATAATAATAATAATAGCTCCCCACACTGATTTCAGTGACGGTGGCCGGTTTACTTGAAACCAGGCCAGCTACGCAGGAGTTATTTTTATAGTGCCCAAGTGTGTGCGCAGTACACAAGAGCACTCTCTCTTCCTTTACTCTCGTAACCCAGTGGGACGAATAATCGACACGACTGGTGAGATATCAGGCGCAGGTCCGACTTTTTACATGCCCATCCGACGCATGGATCATCTTTCTTGTCAGACAATCAGGTGATCAGCCTGCATTGTCCTAACCAAACTTGGAAACAAGATTTTTTGTTGTTCCAATGCGGGAATCGAACCCACGACCTCCGAGTCGAGAGCCAAGCTCTAAACCACTAGACCACGGAGGCTGTTATATTATATATATTATATATATTATATATATTATATATATATAATGTATAAGGCATATATATTATATATATATATATATAATATATATATGCCTTTGAAGAATTTGTTGCCTCCCGTCCGTCATATATATATATGTGTGTGTGTGTGTGTGTGTGTGTGTGTGTGTGTGTGTGTGTGTGTGTGTGTGTGTGTGTGTGTGTGTGTGTGTGTGTGTGTGTGTGTGGGTGGGTGGGTGGGTGTGTGTGTGTGTGTGTGGGTGGGTGTGTGTGTGTGTGTGTGTGTGTGTGGGTGTGTGGGTGTGTGTGGGTGGGTGGGTGTGTGTGTTTGTGTGGGTGTATGTGGTGGAACCCTAGCCCTACGACCGAAGTCTTGGGTTCAGTTGAGTTCTATTCTGCTAGGGTACCTGTGTGACAGGCGAGTTTAGGTGGTATGACCACTAGATAATATAATATTATATTATAACCTTAAAGTCACTTATCCTGATTTGATTAAGATCTTCTCAGTGTTAGTGTAGTCAAGAGTCTTAAGCCAACTTTCCATTTTTCGCTTGCACTGTTTTTGTTGAGGTTGTAAATAGGTAGAAGCTTGTTGATTTTGTTGTATAAAAATCGTACCACAAAACACTAGAATTTTTGGACAAAGCTGGTATTATAACGAAAAGTTGCGCAAACTTTATATTTCCTGCGGTGGGAATCGGTTAGAGGACTAATTGACTAAAAACCAACACGTTCACAGTATTAGGACCGTACTGTGAACGTGTTGGTTTTTTAATGAAGAAGGGAATATATTTGGTTTTCTCAACATCACCGAATGTTCCTTCCCATGTGTTGGTACTAAAAACAAGAGAAACACATAACAATTTGTTGTCGTTTTTTGTTAATACTGTATTTTTAATTATTTTTTAATATTGTACCTGTTATTGTCTCGCGTCTACCCCCATAGTGTATCCCACACATCATTAGATAGGTCTTTTAAAAACATTAGAGGTTCCTAAAACTATTTTTTATTTAGATGAGATATTCAACTTTAAAGCATATTTTTTTGTAAAAATAGGGTGCTCCCCCCCCCTCTAAAAGTCTAGCATGAAAAATTTTAAAAATCGTAGTAGTAATCCATGTGATCAATTTTGAAGGAAAACTATAACGGGTCAGATAACTTTATTAGTTTAGGAGTCATAGAGGCCAGACTTGTAAAATGAGCTTACTTGGAAAACATCGTACAAAAATAACAAAATATTAAGTAAAATATTAGTATAATGATACGGAACCCTTCGTTCCCTTGTAAGTCTTAAGAAAAACATAATTGGATAGTCTTATCGTTTGAGAGTTCTTCTCCAACTGAAGCAGGAAAATGCTCGGAGGAGCGAAGTGGAGTGCGTAAGGTAGGTAATTAGGTATGCATTGTGTTAACTTGTTAATTGAAAATTTTGATCTTGGCTGAATAGCTACAATATCGTTGCCCATAGTTTTCCATATTAGTGCATCTATTGTTATCTTCCTGTCAATGTTTTTGTATTCTTACTGTGCAATCGTTTAACACTATAAATAAAACAAATTAAGTATATTTTATCAGTTTTATTCATCGAAGCAATAACTATAATAGGTTATGGGCCCAGGGAGCTCTGAAAACTGAATAATTAAGAAAACAGTAAACAAGAAATCATATTTTGCATTTTCGAATAAACCACGCCATATAACCTCAAAAGCGAACCTTGAGTGTGGATAAATTCGACGGAAAAAACTTCAGTTACAGTGGAAATTCTAAATAAAATGTGCCCTGAAAGCGAAAGGAATCGATATTTCGATAGAGAGAACAGAAGCAAATGCGAGTAAATAGTTAAAAGATGACGGCATGGCTATGTATATTATCACGTCGTCGATGGATTTGAATAGAATAACACTGATAGAAAACTGTGAAACAGCTGTGGGAATTATGTTGGAATTCATATATGAACAAAAAAGCTAATTTAACAAAATGTTAATTCATGAACGAACGGTTTTACCCGTACAAAATGTCTCCAAGTGACTGTGTGGCACAACATATTGCAAAGGTTGAGAACCTCGCCAAACAGCTCAAGGAAAGTATTGAAAGCTTCAGTGACACTGCTTTAATCACGAAAATCTTGGGAACTCTGTCTCCTAAATATCGATCACTTAGGCAAGCTTGGATGTCGCTGGATCCCAAACAACAAAATTTGAATAGCTTAACGGCAAGACTACTCGATGAGGAAGCTAATAGTACTTGTGAATAAGAACAAGTAATGGCTCTTTTAATTATACTAAACTGAAGACAGAATCAACCAAAAATAAACCTAGTACAAGTAGTATGAGCAAATAGAAACCAGTAAAGCATCATTTCGAATGTTACAACTGCGGAAAAAGGGGACACTTTGCCAGAGAATGTCGTGCACCAAAGAAAGTACAGAAAAAAACCAGCTCAAGATAAGAATACCACGCTTGCTTTTAATGTAGCTGATGAGTCAAATATATGTAGTGGTACAGAAGAAGACACCTGTATCCTGGATAGTGGCGCTTCGACCCATATGACATACAGAAAAGAATTTTTTGAAGAATATACAACTTGCACTCAGAAATCATTGACATTAGGAAAATAAAGAGTCCATAGAAGTATGTGGAATAGGAAAACTGTTAATAAAGAGATGTGACAATGGACAGTGGGAGCAAAGCATGTTACTTGGAGTACTGCATGTGCCTAACTTAAGAAGAAATTTATTATCCGAAGTCATGATAACAAGAAAAGGTTATTCCATAGTAAAGAAGGACAATAGTGAAAAAACAACATTAATTTACAATGGTAATAAAGTTGTGATGTCTGCAAAAATGAAGTTGAACAATTTATATGAACTGGACATTAAAACAACTGTCCCTGACACATGCAATGTAGTGCAGAAAAATAAAAGTAATATTAAAAAGTGGCACGAGAGATTAGAACACTTAAACTTCAAATAAATAAAAAAAATGAGTATGAACAATATTGTTGAAGGTTTAAATATTCAAAAAGGTAATGACAGTTTCGTAACACTGGTAATATGTGAAGCATGTGATCTGGAAAATGATCATGGAAAATCATGGAAAAAATCTCGATTCCCATTCCAGAAATCAAGTCAAGCAGAACTACATCCTGGTGACCTAGTATACAGTCTGTCATGTCTATGGTCCAATGAGCCATGCATCCGTTCAAGGTATGAGATATTTTTTATTATTTAATATGATGATGCAGCAACCAGCTACAGATATGTGTACTTCATGAGAAATAAGAATGATACTCTTGAATACTTCAAAAAATATAATGCTATTGTGAAAAACATATATTTGCACAGTGTAAAAGCCTTGCATACAGATAACGGATGTGAATACATTAATAAAGCATTTAAAGACTACTTAGGTAAAGAAGGAATTGTTCATGAATGTACTGCTCCATATACCCCAGAACAAAATGGACATGCAGAAAGGGATATCAGAACAATCGTAGAAAGTGCTCGATCCATGCTGTATGCACGTGACGTTTCGTTGGATTTATGGGCAGAAGCCGTAAATTGTGCTGTTTATTTGCTTAATAGAACCTCATCGAGCCAAACATCAGATAAAACACCATCAGAGTTGTGGAATGGAGTCAAACCAATTTTGGAACATGTAAGAGTATTTGGTAGTGAGGGGTATGTACATGTTCCTGATCAGTTGAGAACCAAATTTGATAAAAAGAGTGAAAAGATGATATTGGTTGGATATGATAATACCAATTACAGAATGTTTAACATAAAGACAAAACAAATTAAAATATCAAAAAATGTTGTTTTTGATGAGAATAAATTTCCTGAACAAAGACAGAATATAGCAAATATATTCATAGTAGAAAGTGATGAAAATGTCCAACAGGATAAATCTAAAGTCACACTTGAAGAGGATCCTGCTCTGAGGGATAACTCTTTAAATGAAACCTCAATGAATGAGAATAAGGAAAGTATGCTCAGTTGCAACAATGATGATCCTGGTTATGAACCATCACATATCCTCGATGATTCTCCACATGTATTAATGAACCTGAGACCAAGAAGAAATTTGAATTTAGAAGCCAATTTAGTGGAATTTGTGTTACCATCATCATTTAATGAGACAATGAATAGTTCGCAGAAGAATGAATGGTTGCAAGCCATCAAAGAAGAACTAAATGCTCATGATGAGAATCAGACTTGGACCCCAGTGAAGCGAGCTGGACAGAGAACACTCACAGCCAAGTGGGTATTTTCCATTACGAGGGATGACGATGGAAAAGTAAACCGTTATAAGGCTAGATTATGTGCACGAGGATTCAATCAAGTCCCTGGTACTGATTACCAGCAAATATTTTCCCCTACAATAAGATATAATTCAATTAGAATAATTTTTAGTATTGCAGCTAAGTATAACTTGGAAATCCAACAATATGATGTCATAGCCGCCTTTTTGAACGGGGACCTTGAAGAAGAAATTTATTTATAAATTCCTGATGGTGTGATTGTTGACAAAAGTAATGTATTAAAATTGAATAGATCAATCTATGGGTTAAAACAAGCGTCAAGGTGTTGGAACAAAAAGTTTACTGAATTTTTAAAATCATATGGTTTTGTTCAGTCACAAGCTGACTACTGTGTTTATATTAGAAATATTGAAAATATCAAAGTTATACTGATAATATATGTTGACGACGCTCTTATATTATCATATAATAAAAATATAATTACAGATAAAATAAGTTTCCCGAAACAGGCTTTTAAAATTAAGGAATTGAATTTGTCCTATTTTGTAGGCGTAAAAGTGTTAAAGTCTGATAACTGCATATGTTTACATCAGCGAGACTACACAGATCAAATTGTTAAAACTTTTAATATGAGTGAATGCAATCCTGCATCAACTCCTGCTGATCCAAATATTATTATAGGTAGAAATCTGGGGGAAACCGCTATGAAATTTTCTTATAGGGAAGCTATTGGTTCACTGTTGTTTCTATGCTCGGTGTTCAGACCTGATATTTCATTTGCAGTGAACACATTAAGTCGGTATATTAATAATTCTAGTCAACAACATGTTAATGCATTGAAGCGTGTGATTAGATATTTAGTAAACACAAAAAATGTTTGTATTAGGTATGGAAAGCAATGATCTTATTGGGTATTCGGATGCTGATTTTGCAGGTGATGTGGATACTGGAAAATCCACCACATTATATATATTCTTAATGAATGGTGGGCCAGTAACATGGCTGAGCCAAAAGCAAAATACCATTGCTCTTTCTACCACCGAAGCAGAATTTGTTGCAGCCTGCGAATCTGCAAAGGACATACTATGGTTACAGCAACTGTTGTTGGACTTGGGTGAAAAAACTGATTGTATTAAGCTATACGTTGACAATCAGAGTGCCATTAAGTTAATTAATAACCCAGTTTTTCACAAACGAACTAAACATATAGATGTCAAGTATAATTTTATACGAGAAAACAGTGGATAGTGGTTCAGTAAATATATCCTATGTCCCAAGTAAGAATCAGCTTGCTGATATATTAACAAAGCCATTGCCCACTCAATCTTTTGTTTTTCTAAGAGAACAAATAATGAATAAACTGTTTTAATGTAGTGTTCAAGCACAAAATATGTTTTGGCTTTTATGATGTAAAATTTTAGTGGGAGTGTTAACTTGTTAATTGAAAATTTTGATCTTGGCTGAATAGCCACAATATCGTTACCCATAGTTTTCCATGTTAGTGTATAGATGGCAGTGTTATCTTCCTGTCAATGTTTTTGTATTCTTACTGTGCAATGGTTTAACACTATTAATAAAACAAATTAAGTACATTTTATCAGTTTTATTCATCGAAGAGCAATAACTGTAATACATTGTTGATTGAACATTTTATTATACCTACTTTATTATTTTGGTTATTTAATACGACATTGGTAGAGAATACAACAATGTATACTGTATGTGATGTGTATTATTTTCGAAATATATTTAATAGTAGCTTTTACCCGCAGCTTCGCCCGCGTGGGAGAGTGTTCGTGGCAAAAAATTCTTTAGCAAATAAACCTACTGCAATATAGTAATAGCACAGAGTAAAAATATATACTTATAATAAATTTTCACACGTACTTTTTGATTTTAATATATCTCCTAGATAAGGATTAGGTAATATTGTATCCGTCTAAATAGCTTCTGAAAATACCACATTATTTATGATCATTTTTTGAAACTTAGAATGGGTATAAAATATCTATGCCATCGCAAACATTTTTGTAGACACCATGGTACAGACTTCAAAAATATAACGATTGAGTACAGAAACAGTTAAAATTTTAGCCGAATTTAAAAGGGGAATTATTGAGAAAATAAGTTTTGTTTCACACTTTTGTGTGCATTTTTACTTTGGAAGTCGGTTTTTATTTTTTGATTAAAAATAATAATATTCTTTCCCTTTGTAGTTATATTTATTATAATTAACACATTTTTGGAAAGTTATTAATATAAAAAAGCCTCATTCATCAAGCCTCAGGTATTTTCACTCTCTCGGCAAAACTAACTCAAGCGTTTTTATGCCGGTTTTCTGAGAGGCCGTGGTATTTCCCTAAATAAGTATCACCGATCTGTAGACCAAATAAACAATCAGTATATTATTAAATAATTATAATATTACCTCGGTCGGTGGAAAAAATGTAGCAGTCAGCATTAAATATAATATTATAGTGATGATGATCATGGATATAATTTTCGCAATAGAAAAATTTCAAATTCATTGATATTAGTGTACAAAACTATGAGAAGTACCTATGTCACCATAGTGATGTATGTTGGTGTATCGTAAGAAGTTGGTGGTGATGATAATGATGATTACTGTAAGTGGCATAATATGCATGCAGTTCTTTATACTACGCAATTTCTAAACGTGTATATTTAAAAACTGAGGATTTCTGTTCAGTGCTTTTGGATCTAAGTGGTCAAGGTGGCAACCACCTTGGCACAAAATTTTACTTACTATAAAAGTTGAAATCACTATAAATGTCCTTATAATTTTGTGGAGTTCGCTTGAGTCCTTATGGATGCCATCATCAGGTTTCATCATCACCTTGATGACTAAGGGACTAATTATTTAGAATTATATTCTTTACAACAACAAAAGAATTTTGTAAATGCTTCGACAAACGGCAGAGTAATGTGCAAAGATATACGTGTCCGTGTAAAAGACTATGTCGGTGTAAGTGATGAAGGCGGTGATGATGATGATTACTTTAATTGACATACATAGTGGCATATGCTTCCAGTTCTTTAAACAACGCCGAAGTCCCCAAACGTGTATCTATAACGACTCGGGAGTTCTGTTCAGTACTTTTGAATTCAGGATATACCTTGGTGCAAAATCTTTTTTTTTTGGTAGCATATGCCTGGATTACTTCTGAAAAAGTCAAAATCACTATACGTGTCCATATAAATTTCGAGGAGTTCCCTCGATTCCTCATGGATCCCATCATCAGGTCACCACTGTGGTCAAAAAGACTAATTGGGGATTAGGTATACCCTTTACAGAAAAAAAATAATTTTGAAAATCGGTCCACAGGCGGTGGTGGAGTAATTGTAAATACATTAAAAAAAATATTATAAACAGCCGAATGTATAACCGCCTCCTTTTCTGAAGTCGGTTAATTAAATTTTAATTGAAGTGGAGTAACTAAAACGCATAAGTGAAAACCGCATTCAAATCGGCTAAGCCGTTGACTTCGTACGCGCGAAAACAAATATCGCAGAAACCGTACATTTCTCCTCAAATAAAAAGTAGCCTATGTGTTAACCCAGAGGCTAAACTACTACCATACCAAATTCAAATTCATCAAAATCCATTCTGTAGATTCTGAGATTAGCGCGTACAAACGTACAGACAAACAGACAAAGATAAACAGACAAACAAAAAATTCTAAAAATCATTGTTCGTAAGTCGTTCATAAAGCCCCCATGTAATATTTTTTTTTATATATCTTCCATGTACAGACAGCGACCAGTTACGATTTTATTATATGTATAGATTATGAATTAGATGAAATAAAAAAATTATGAGGATTATCGCAAACTTTCCTCAAGACTTTTGAGGCAAAATTCCCAATTCTTTTAAGTGTTAAGTATTTTATAAGATTATTAATTTCACAGTTAAAAGGCTAATCTGGGGTCACGGGGGTGCCCCCTCTCCCCTCGCGAACAAAACAGCCGTCACACCCTTCTTCAACCTCACTTTATGCACCCCGTGACTTTTTAAAATTATAATTTAATTTTGCTAATTGCTTTTTATTGCACTATTCTTACAAATATTATAATTTTGTAATGTAATATTATTATCAGGACTTAGATGATATCAATAATAATTAATATTAATATAACCATCTTACATGTCAGAAACATTATAAAAATATATAAATTATGTATTTATAATTTCTAGAAAGATTAATTAAAATTATTGCTTCATTTTCGTACCTAGCATTACAATAGTATAATTTCTAATGAAGTACTCTTTTCCAGCTATTATATTTTAGATATTTTGGCACACAATCGAATATTATCATAATCAATTGAATTAAACATTAATTCTAAACAAACAAATTTTCCCAGCCGTATTTAATAATTCGTTTGGAACTAATTTATTCCCAAAGTAAACAATAAAATTACACTAACATTTTTGTGCCATAAATGAGTTGATTGTGCTAAATATTTGTTTTGATTTAAATCATCGAACAAAATGTTAAACAAAATTATGTCATTAGTTTAATTCTTCTATTTTGTATTCATGTTAAATTTAGTGCTGCTTAACAATTTTATTTAATATTGACGTGCGAGAGTGTTCCGTAATGCAATAACAAAAATGTTTAAACAATTTTATATTTTGCTAGTAATTAATAAGTCTATGAAGTATTCTCCTTTCTCAAAATACCTTCTTAAAAATTTTTTGAATTTTTTTTTAAATAAAAAAGATTTTATTTTAAGCTTGACCAAATGGGATAAAATGTTGCATTCAAAATATATGTACATACTGTTATGACCGTTTCTCCTGCAAAACACTTTTCCAGGAAGTGCTGAAAAAATAACAATTTTTCGAGCCAAAAATTAAAGAGTTTGAAGTTGGTACGTAGTACAATATTTTTTAAAAAATGTTTTATAATCACAAGTCACAACCCACAAAGAAATTACATGATCGAGCTTCCGCAAACCTGTTAAAAGTCTTTTATCTGCGTCAGTCTTTGTTTCGACTCGGGCTCGATTAAAATTTAAAACACACGCTTACTTCCCTCCCTCGTAATGAACATTTTTTTTTCAAGAATTTAAGTCATAATTTATGAATATTATGATTAAATTATTATTTATGATATATGGAATAAAATTGAAATTTAATATAGTTGAATTAGTTTGGAATGAAAAGAAAGTTTTCTTTTATGTTTTAACAGTAAGCTTTTGCCGTCAAATACTTTTCTTGGGAGTCACCCCGCCTGCAATATTAGACTGGACTGTGTAAATAAACAAAGGTCACTAATAGTTATAAAAGTATAATTAAAAGCCATGATTGCGTGTGATGTGGTGGTGTGGTGGTAAGAGTTATTCCGAGTCAATGGGAAGACAATTAAAATGTTGTTTTATGCGCGCCCCGGGTCGTGATGACTTGCATTTACCGTCATTAATATTCCAAATTTTTGTTTACACGCGGTCAAACATTTTCGAATGACCCATGGTAACTGTACTGTGTTTATTTCCAATTTAAACAATAGTACCTACTTCAACTAGAATAGTCACTTAAGTACCCTGCAATATAGAAATACAATCATACAACAAATACAGAAAAAAAAAACACATGGGGCAGAACTCCTCCAGAACGGCTTGACCGATTTTTATGAAATTTTCCAGGTGTGTGTCCACCCTGGTATTTTTCCTTTTTTTTATTTTTATTATTTAATGATTTCGGAAAATATAATATATAATCGTCAATTTTCTCTTCTATCACTAACCCACACTGTTTAATAGCGATATTAGTGCTGTAATAATCTTCAACCCTTAATGCTTGATAACTCTTTCAAACGTCACCTGTAGGTTATAGGAATATGGTAGTAGGTGTAGGTTGTACGTGTAGGTGTAGGTTAGGTTAGTTAGTTTAGTATACGTACTTTATAGGTGAAGTTGTTAGGTGTTGTTGTTGGTGTAGGTGTATGTAGGTAGTTATTCATTTATTCCAGTTCATAGTTAAGTCAGAACAACGTCTGTCGGTACCTACAACTAGTGTTGATATAAATGTCGTCTTATGTACTTCTCTGAATTGTATATCTAAGTTCTCAGTGTACATTTTCTAAGAAAGTACTGAGTGGTTACAAAATCGGCGCTAAATTAATACCGTGTACGAGAATAGAATTACATTTTCAGATTAATGAGACCTTCTGGCCGAGGAGACACTTGTAACGCATGACCCTATTATTTAATTTAATATTTTTCTAATAATAATTAACATTCATATAAATTGAACTGACTAGTCTAATAATTATTAATAAAAAATCCTACTTTTGGTAGCAGTTAAACTTAAAAATGTAAGGAACATGTTTGATTTGTTTCAATTAAATTGAATTGAGGCAACAGTCTACAAGGGTATGTATCTAATTATCCTAGGGCCTACCCTAGGATGATTAGGTACTTATCTATAGTACTTTTAAAATATTGTTTTTTTTTTAGTTTACAATAAAATCACGTCATAATGATCACTCATTTATTATCGAAACTTTCTTCATAAATAAAGTAAACAAGTACAGCAAAATTGCAATTATATTTTCGCAGAGAAATTCAATTGCTCCGTGCCTAAATTGCACAAGCAGAAATACAAATATTTTTATTTTGCCTAGTAATTAATACCGGTACTCGACATTAATAATGTACAAATATTGAAACATAAACAGTTTTTGAAATAAGTCACAATTATGCGAGCATCGAGAGGGTCGCGGGCTCTTGGCCTAGTTCCCCCGATCGGAGTTACGCACTTTACTTGAGCCCTTGTGACTTGCCCCTCTCGGCCGCGGAGGACTGGGACGATTGTCATCGAGACCCTCCGAGATAAGCGATATTGTATTTGGATTTTTAAATTATGAGTGATACACTCATGCATGTTTCTGAGGTTAAACAAACCAAAGCGCTATTGAATAGATAAACTACCGATAAGAAATCTCAGATACCGGGAATCAACAGTTTTTTTTTCAACATTTATTTCTGTCATGTACTTGAGAGTAAAGGTATAAAGGAGTAAAGGTAATAAGGTGTAGTGTCGAGGTATAACCGTATAAGATAGAACACGGAACACGTGAACTTCTGTGGTTGTGTGATTTTTAAATCTACTGGACTCAAGAAGACAAATAAGTAGAGCTCTTTTAACGACAGTATTTGATGAGGACCTCGCAGCTGGATTTACCTTAACACGTCGTAGGAGGTTTTTTGCTGATTCGAATGTCAATTTAATATCACGGAACTTTTTCAAAACTTGTCTTCTATGTCACTTATTAAAATGTAAAAATGTTTCCCCACTTTAATTCCACAATACATTACGTTAACCATTATCGAAACGTATTTATTACATTGTCACAATATTTTCGTTACAACACTATAGGGTGCCAAATATTTTAAATTATTAGCCTCGATATAAATGATGCTTTATCTGTGCACCGCGGGCGTTTTCCGCATTCAATAATAGAGGTCTTGTATGCAAATAGCGCGACGAGCAGTTTTTAATACTTTCACTATGTATGTAGATGTGATTATACCTACATGGGAACGACCAAAGGCGTTGAAAAATTCAAAGTTAATGCAATATTGATGTTTAAAGGCAAAGAGACATAATTTATCTGTAATAAAGTTTATTATAATTAAATACATTATAATATCCGTTTTTATATACTTTTGTATGTGCGCCGCTGCGCTAACAACTACAAATAATCTAACCAAGAGCTTGTCAGGACATGTCTAAGGGGGTTACGTAACTATCGACGTGCAATAGGTTTTCTTTGAGTTACTTTAAAAGTTATTCGCTTTCGATTTCGCTCAAAATAATTTTCCTAAAGAGTTTTAGCATGATCTATCAGCAAGGAAGAACTGCAGGTAAAAGCTAGTACCTATATTATATCTATATAATATAGGTACTAGCTTTTGCACGCAGCTTCGCCCGCGTGGCAGTGTTCGTGGTAAAAAACCTCTTTAGCAAAATATACCTACTGCAAAATAGTAATAGCAGAGAGTAAAAATAAATAAAAATAGTAGAAAAAAATAGACTTATAATAAATTTCCACACGTACTTTTGATTTAATTTGGATATATCTCCTAGATAAGTATTAGGTAATATTGTATCCGTCTAAATAGCTTCTGAAAATACTACATTATTTGTGATCATTTTTTAAAACTTAGAATGGGTATAGTAAACCTATCCTTAAAAAGTCCGCGATGGCATAGGTATGTCTATCTTAGATATACCTATGCCATCGCGGACTTCTTAGTAGACACCATGGTACCGACTTCAAAAAAATGAAGATATCACCATAATAATTATTGGCCGCGCGGGCCACTTTGCCTGGCGATTAGAGAATAATTTCTCTTCGATATTTTTGTGGACTGTATTTCATGAGGTATCTGGCGTCGCCAGGTTAATATGCAGTATTAATTAGATGTAATGGAAAGGTATATAGGTAGGCGCTTACCGAACCAGCTTCGGCGAATGGCGTCTGCAGCTGGAGTCTTCTCTCTTTCTTCTGCTCACAACACTTTAGTCTTTCCAGTATTCTTATCGCGTTCTATAGGAATATATCTTACTTTCGTGGGCGGTAATTAATAACGAAAAGGTCTAAATAATACACACGCTGTCCGCGATTGCATACTGCACTGGACGCGCACTTGTTGCAGTAGTCTTGCAATAATGTCCGTCTATTCGCATTTCTTCCGTATAGCGCGGGAGCGGTGAAGCGGGAAGCGGGGAAGCGGGGAAGCGGGGGGTGGAATACTGCTTTATCGATATTATGAGATGCTATTCATATTGGCGTTCGATGCTCCCAGATGGCGCTACCATTCCCCCCCGGCCTTAAAGGGTTGCCTTTAAAAAATATGAAAATAATAATAATATTTTAGCCATGTTAGGTGTATCCATTATCGCATAACCTATCCATAGACTAAGACATCGGTATTATTAATTAACTAAAGCGAAGTAATAACAACTAATCTTATTACCTAGATGCCTAAACTAAACGAGATCCAGCCTTAGCTAAATCTCACTGCATTGGTAGTGGGCAGAGACGTACGACAGGGCGCACGTAACTTCCCTTCGCGGTTTTCACGGTAACAACGCGGGATGTACCGTCTTAGAAGTATGTAATTTCTCAACGATGCCTAATGGCCACGAAAGTGTTGGCGAATTGTCGTTGATAATAATCAACAACATACCCTCCTGTATAGGAGGCCCAGGAGCATTCCACTTGGATCTAGTCTGAAGCTGGTAAAGATATTCTGAACGCCAACGTTGCCAGAACGATTGTACAAGCTTATCTAACAATGTATGTCTCTGGAGTAAACTAGAGGAGTCTACTTCAGGCGCGGGAAGTGATGACAATGGCACCGTGTTTAAGAAATGTGCAGGAGTAATACCGCAAGACAGGCAATCGACAGGATTATCAGTACCTGCGACGTGATTAAAACAAGCGGGGGCGATGAATTCAATTATCTTAATAACGCGGTTTGCGACAAAGGTATGCCAGCGGTGCGGAGAGGAACGAATCCAAGGGCCACCTTGGAGTCCGTAAACGCGTATATTCCCTTAATGGGATAGTAAGACGAAATTGTGTCTTGAACTCTGCGAAGTAGTTGAGACAACAGAAGGGCCGCGCTTAATTCCAGCCTCGCAAGCGTAATAGTTTCAACCGGCGAGACTCTAGACTTAGCACAAACAAGCTGAACTGCGTAGTTAGAACCAATACCGACCTGCACATACACGGCTCCTCCGTAAGCGCGTTCACTAGCATCAGCGAAACCTATTAAGTTGACAGTGCAACCATCGACCAATCCTAGATGACGCGGTATATTAATTTGGTTAAGTAAAGGAAGCTCAACGCAAAACTGCTTCCAAGCTGCAGCTATGTGATCGGGTGGTGCGTCATCCCACTCGCACTTGTCCCATAGTCGAGCCACTATGAACAACATAGTGCGTTTAGTGCACTTACCATCTGGTGTCGCGACGTCGAACCGAAAACTATCACAGGCTCTGTCTCAGCGTAAGCCAAGAACCTTATGCGGTAAAGACTTCTCAAACTCAATGTCGGTAGAAGCCTTGTGCGACTCAGGTATTCGTGCTAGAACGTATTGCGAGTTACTTGTCCATTTGACAAGGTCAAACTGGCCTAATAGCAAATGCGGGAATACTGATACCCCAATCAGAATATCCACATCACCCGGGCGCGAAAAGTTGGTATCTGCTAGCGGGAGGGCCTTCAGGTGCGTTAACGAAGACACGTCTACGCTAGCGTTCGGTAACTTATCGGTAATACGTTCCACGACAAGTGGAGAAATATTAAAACTAATATTTTTATTTAAGCGCGAGTATACGACAATATCTACGGAACCTTTACATGATTTTTCCGAACCTCTAATTCCTTTAACTATCAAATTAGTATTTTTAAATTTATTTAAAAGCCCTAGACGATTATAACATTCCGACGTAATGAAACTACTTTGTGAAGCGCTGTCTAGTAAACATGGCACGACTATGGGTTTGTTATTTACATCGTGAACAATAACCTGGGCGGTAGGTAACAAAATAGTTTGTTTACGTGCGAGCGACGTCGAGCACAGCGACACCTCGCTGTTACGCTCGACTCGAACACCTGTACGTGTAGGTACTCGATCGGCTTGTGGCATCGGTATCGGGCGGCGAGAACTGTTATTATCAAGTTCAAGGTCACGCGTGTCAGCTGACTGCCGGGTCTTATCCTAATGTATTAGGGTATGGTGTCGTCGGTCACAAATGCGGCATTTAGACTTACTAAGACAAGAGTTCGATTAATGTTTTATGCTTAAGCAATTAACGCAAGCTTTATTTCCTTTAATATAATTAAAGCGAGCCAACGGGGCCAAATCATTGAACGCGGGACATTTGTAAAGATGATCATGCATAATGTTATTGCACATACATCTGAGCGGGCTACAATTACTATTACTAAAATCAGAACATGCTACGTAAGACTGCGGATTAGGCGCGGTGTTATTATCTCGGGGTTTAATCAACCTTTGGTTATTACTGTACAAGCTAGACGAACTAGGCTGCGTATTTCTAAATATTCTACACTGATCTTTTATGAATAAGATAAAACTATCCAGTGTAGGAATTTTATTATTACGTACCGTCATTTCAAAGGCGCGAATAGTTTCTGTATCGAATTTTTTCAATGCGAGTTGTAATAAAATAAAATCGGAAAGATTTTCTAAATTTAAGTTTTTAAGCGAATTAACTGCCGTTACGAAATTATTTATAAATGACTGAAAATTCGAAACAGATGCGGAACCATTCAATTTTAAATTTAAGGCTTGGTCAAAATATGTTGACGCGAGGATACTCGTATCTTGATACCTATCCACCAGCGACTGAAATATTAATTGAGACGGAGCGGTGAGACGGGGAAGCGGGGAAGCGGGGGGGTGGAATACTGCTTTATCGATATTATGAGATGCCATTCATATTGGCGTTCGATGCTCCCAGATGGCGCTACCAATTATGTTGGTGTATCGTAAGAAGATGGTGGTGATGATGGTGATGATGACTACTGTAAGTGGCTTATGCTTTCAGTTATTTAAACAATGCCGAATTTTCTAAACGTGTATCTTTAATAACTGAGGAGTTCTGTTCAGTTCTTTTGGATGTAGGGTACACCTTGGCATAAAATTTTACTTACTATAAAAGTTGAAATCACTATAAATTTTCTTATAATTTTGTGGAGTTCTCTCGATTCCTCATGTATACCATCATCAGGTCTCCATCATGGTGACTAAGAGACCAATTTCGAATTATATTCTTTACAACAACAAAAGAATTTTGAAAATGCTTCGACAAACGGCAGAGTAATGTTCAAAGATATACGTGGCCGTGTTAAATACTATGTCGGTGTAAGTGATGAAGGCGGTGATGATGATGATTACTTTAATTGACATACATAGTGGCATATGCTTTCAGTTCTTTAAGCAACGCCGAAATTCCCAAATATGTATCTATAACGATTCGGATGTTCTGTTCAGTACTTTTGGATCCAGGGTATACCAGAGCGCAAAATCTTTATATTTGTTAGCGTATGCCTGGACTACTTCACAAAAAGTAAAAATCGCTATATGTATCCATATAAATTTCGAGGAGTTCCCTCGATTCCTCATGGATTCCATCATCAGGTCATCACTTTGGTGTCAATAAAACAATTGGGGATTATACCCTTTACAGGAAAAAAATAATTTTGGCAGTAGGTTCCACAGGCGGCGGAGTATTCGTTGAACATATGAAAAAAAATTTAATAAAAACAGCCGAATGTATAACCGCCTCCTTTTTTGGAAGTCGGTTGATTACCTTTTTAAAATTGAAACTTACAAGAAATTGCCACTGGTCATTTACGTTTCAAAAGTGTTTAGAGTGTACATCCAATTGTCATGTGTATAATCACAGCAATAGATACCGAGGCGCGCTCCCCCTTGGCCGAGTCGGACTCGCAATTAAAACTTCATAAGTAACTGAACCAGGACGGAGCTGTAAACGACTCCTGTAAACGTTGCCTTCTAATTAGACTTGGTGTATTTTAATTGAATTCTCTTAAAGAATTTAGCGCATGTGTGTCGCTCGCAATTAAGTTTTATTTATAGTCTTACAAATTATGTAAAATGCAATTTATATGAAAGAAAATTAAGAGCACAGGCAGTGTTAGTAAGTTACTCAGTTAACTCTGTACCTAATATTATGTGCCAATTTCACCAACTAAATAGGTATCATACCTTCGTATTCATTAATATAAAAAACCAAGGAGATAACATGATATTTAATCAACGAATAACTATAATAGGCGTTAGTGAAATTGGCACTAAGTCGATTTTGTACAAAACTTTTAATCAATCAAGATAAAAGCAATATAATAGGGTAGATAAAGACCTGTAAAACGAATGCTGTTGCCCTTCACGACCGATGACCGACGATTACCCGCGCACGACTGCCTTAAGGTTGAAAGTTTGTATGGAAAACTTTAAATCTGCACCGATTGCGATTCATGCTCTAAAATATATACATACGTTTTTACACGTTATAATTTCATTACATACGTGTTTCAGGGTTTATAAGAATTCACCCTCTGAGGGTATAAAATAAGGGTTGAAAGTTTGTATAAAAATATTGTAAAACTGTCCTGATTTTTTTTTTTTATTATTTATTCTGGGAACCAACAGCTTATATTTAAAAAAGTAGAAAGCAGACTGTTAAGAGTTAAGCCAACAGGTTTCCACTAATAGCTATATAATATAAATTATACAAACCTAACTACAATCACAAGTTACTAACAATAATAAAAAATGAACCTAGATCAAAGTACATGGTAATTTAAGTTGACTAATATACTTAATAATAATACAAGTACCATACTTACACCAATCATCAATCTCAATTTTTTTTATTAAATTCAGATCTTGCTTTAGCAACTTTAGTAGTAAAGAGATCTAAGTCTAGTTCCTTACATAGCCCATTAAAGGTATTACTTGCTCGCACCTAAAAGGAATTTCTTCTATAGTTGGTGTTGTAAACTGAGACTAACAAAGGAGAGTTATATCTACGGGATCTGGAAGGAATATTAAAATTGAACGTATAGAGAAGATTAGGACAGTCAATTTCGTTATTTATGATTTGTAGGATAAATGTGCATCAGCAATACGTCGACGGTTAGTTAAGGGCTGAATGTGAAATTTCCTACATAGTGCAGTATAGTTATCAGAGCTGTAATTAATAATTTCCATGAAATTTAATATCCAAGGTAATAAATACAAATCAATGAGTGTGTGCTTTATGGTTTTTTTGCAATTCGTCCCCTAAAGGCGTGAAATGGGGGTCCAAAGTTTAATATCAACAACTGGCACGCAGATAGTTATTATGGCGCAGAAATCCATTAAGAAAGGATTTTTTAAATTGATTTCACATGGGTACCCCCATGTCCCGGGGCCCCAATGTCAATGGGTCCATGCGTACGAAATTAAAGTACGAGTAGTGTGTAGATACAAATGTTTCAACAGCTTTATGAAAAACTCCACCGAGATTTTCACTCGTAGTAGGTACCTAAACAATAGTTCGTTCTAATAAAAAAATATTAAACATATTATTCAAGGAATACATTTTACAAATACGTTTTCTAATGCAGTACATGCCTGTATTGTGTGTAAGTGTGTGTTGTGACACTGTTTAATCGGCTTATGTGTTTAAATGTTCTGAATGCGAAGTATACGTGTCGCCGGGAATATTTTAGTTTCAAACACTTCGCGTATTTCAAACGTTCTATTGGAATTATAATGTAAATAATAATTAATAATAATATATATGGACGCTTCACTCCACTGTTTAAATTATGTACGTAATTTAAGCTGTAGACTGTATTCATAATGAGGGCTATCGCATATGAATTTGCCGCTAAGGGCGCTTGTATAGCGAGAGGTCTCCGAAATGTAAAATGTCACAGTTTGCAGGTTGGTTACGCGGGTTATATATATATATATATATTGCGAATGTTTAGCAATCCGTTATTAATTATGGCAAATATAAGTTACGGATCAATGGAAGTGTGTGCTTTAAAAGCGGAGCTACAAAAAAAAATCTGCCTTCTTTTTCGAGCAAAACGGGCAACTGCGCAACTCTGTGACACGGCCAATACCTTTTGTCTACGGTTCTATTGTATTTAATACGATAAAAAAGGAAATTTTTGTTTTGGGGTCAGTAATAACAAGCCGTAAATACTTTAGGACCTCACTCTACAGTGGCGCGCCACCTGGTGCGACAAAAACGATAGTCCTCAATAAACTGATTCTTAATAATATGATTGTGAGTCGAGCCATAGTTTTAATAATTTCCAAACAGTTTTATTATTATTTATTTATAAAAAAATAACAAATCAAAGCAATGGGGACAGATACCCTGTAACATTACAAGGGCAGTTTAAAGCTTAGTTCCAACGCTACCTAAATTTCCCACTAGTTGTTAATACTTTTCCAACGGAAGCTGTCGTCTGTTCGATTTCTTTTTTACTGTCACAGCCTTATGGGAGAGCTATGTTTCTAAACCGTTTGTCGTTTATGTGTAGTGATAACCCCTGACCGCGTCGCGCCCAATATATACGCTTAGGGCCCATGCAGTGGCAGATTGACAAATCTGCCGTCTGGAGGCTATTCAGTTTTCAGTTACCCAGGTTAGATAAATCCGCGGCTGTTAGAGCCTTACTACCAAAAAAGCGTTATTAGATTTCTTTTTTAAATATTCCTGCATCGTTCATTATTTAAATGTTTCCGATAGAGCTGTAAGGGTAGTTCTAACATCTTTGTGGGCTTTCTGAGAGTATATCCTAGAGTTCGAGAGTAGAGTAAAGGGTTGGCAATACGCTCTACCTATGCAAACGCCGAGTAAATAGAAGTCGTAGGGTAAAGTATACAGTTATTGGAATTTACTAATCAATCAATGGACAATAAACACTTTAATCGTTAAGAATAAGATTAGTATTTTAATTATGAAAAAATAAATTATAGTTTAAAAAACTAAAAAAACACGCTTTTATAGAAAATCTAACTAAAAAATAAAAAATAAAATTTAATAAATTTGGATTAAGAATAGTGTAAATGAAAAATAAATGTTTATTATTGTAAAAAAGCGTGGGGTGCAGTGTCTTCACCTGTACGTTTGTTTGTATGTAACCGACTCCAGTGGATTTGATTTTGATCCACTTCAAACGGTCAGATTTCGTTTAAAGTGATTTTTAAGATATTATCAAAGTGAAGACCCTTCTCATATATCTGCCAATAAAGTGTTTATAACTATTGACACTATGCACCCTACGCTTTTTTACAATAATAAACATTTATTTTTCATTTACACTATTCTTAATCCAAATTTATTAAATTTTATTTTTTATTTTATTGTTACATTTTCTATAAAAGCGTGTTTTTTTTTAGTTTTTTTAAACTATAATTTAATTTTTGCTTTTTAGTACGATTTGCCAAAGAGTAAGCCTGGTACTGCACGCATGATTATTTATTATAATAATTTATAATTTTAATTTTTTAATTATTTTTTTTTAATTATTAAAATTAAATTAAATCGAATTATTGCATTGTCATCGGTCTTTGACAGGTGTGAAAAGTTTGAATTAAATCTGATCGTTCAAAGTAGGACAAAATCGAGCCCAAAGGAGTGGGTTACAAACAAGCATGCAAGCAAGCAAACATAGAGGTGAAACTAATAAAAGCGTTATAAAAATAGTTTCTACTATGAAAAAACTACCTCACTGCCAAATTTCATCTTCGTGCATCTAGCGGTTTTCGAGATTTTGTAATTCTTTTGTAAACATATGTGGAGTAAAGAGTGAATAGTTATATTCAATTATAGTTTCACTACTATCGCGTGTAAACTGAAGACAGGCTGTTTATTTTTTTCACTTTGTTAATAGCCTTTATGTCATAATTATGTTTGTTTTGTTAAGATTAACTATAAATACGTTATGATTTACGATCATAATGTATTGATGGTTAAAATTAGCTTTGTCTAATAACTGAAATTCTAGTGCCCCATCACTAAAATTACTTTGACTGTGTATTTTGCTCTATTTAGGTTTGGACCCAAAAATGATTGAAAATTAAAAAAAAAACGCATTTTCATGTTTATATATTTAAAGACTTCATTGTGGAAGCAAAGAGAAAAATATTCGTTATGGACGCAAATAAATATTTCTTTCTATTTAATATTATTTTAATCTTTACATCCATTTTCAACCTACATCCAAAACACAGAAGGAGGTTATCAATTCGTGTGTATTTTTTTTGTTTCACAAACGGCGGGTTTGTGGACCTATATTCGAAATTCTTTTTTTTTTTAAAGTTGACTCCCAAGTTGGTCCCATTGATGCATGTCACCAAATAGTAGACCTGATGATGAGGTCTTAATTTTAGTATTTTTTTTTAAATTTATTTATTTAAGGTCGCTTAGAACAGCTGAAGTTATCAGCGATCACAATTAATTTGTTTAAAGAATTGCAAGCATGTGTCACATTCAATAATCATCATCACCACCACCATCATCACACCATACATCATGGTATTATATTGATATAGGTATTTCACATAGTCTTTTACACCGATATTTTTGGTATTTTCATCGCAACTTTTCCAATATTGCAATTCAATATATATACCTAAGATTACGACACAACCAGCTTCAACTATTAAAATTGCTGTACAGATAAGAATAAGTTTAGGCGTCATTTAATTTAAGGCGGCCAATATAAGTCGAGTTTAGTGCTGAGTCGATATTCACGGTGTTACGACGCGCGGCGGAACCTTTACACGGCACTAGAGGAGGCGATCGTAAAAACTTTTAATTATTTCGGTGGAAATAGTCTGTACACCGCTCACATAAACCTGTATGCATTCTTTGCCGTTCCCGCAAGCCGTAAGTGCCTTGTTTTAAAGTGTTGTAAAACAAGCGTAACTTGTGTTCCCCACAAACCGAGCATGTCTTTAAATATAAGCATCTTAGCTTTTATTCAGTTTTAACGGATCAAATTTCATCCATCGCATGTCACATGGAAATTATTTTCAGTTTCGAATCGTATAGAAATTATTGGTCTGGGCGCTCGGCTAGATACCGCTGGCGTACTTGAAAATAATACGCCGAAGTCGGCGTCACAGATTAAACAGGAACAGATAAACAGCTACATAGATAGCTATTGATTTGATTGCACTACAACAAGCATACGGTGTGTCCACGATCGTGTGAAAAAATCGTGGACCGTTGAAGGGGACGTCAAAATTTTCAAATTTAAATCGATTGGATCGTTGTAAGAAAGCTGTTTCTCTACACGTAAGTAGGTACTACAATAATACAATATATTATATTTTCTACTTTTTTCTACATACCGAATTCACACACAGTATAAATTGTCATACAAACAATAATATTATTATAAAACCCACACTACAATAATAATGAGTTATCGCATTCACGGAGCTGTTGTTTTTAGATATCTAGTCGAGCGCCGAGACTAATAATTTATCTAAGTTCCAAATATGGGTAACTTGTCTTTACTGAACATAGTCTTTAGATACAATCAAGAAGTAATAAACGGAAAGAAACTACAAACTAAAGAAAGCGACGCTAGGACATAGTAAAAATATATACTTGTCCTCTTTCTTTAATCTGTGACGCTAAACACGACGCGTAATAAATTCTTAAAATCTTAAAGTGTTGAAATAAAAAATGAAAAACAATACTGACACACGTTCCAGGCGTATCCCGGAATGATAAAGTTGGGGAATTGCTGGCATACGAAATACTAGGAAACTTTGCGATATATTTTCAAATAAGTAACTAGTCCGTGTTAATATTTTGCTCCTGTGATTTCACTACGGAGCTGCATGTCGGCGTATATTGAACACTTTCTTGAGTTAATTTCTGTCTCGTACAATCCGCAAACTTTTGAGTGCTTGTGAATAAAAAAAACAATAATTTCGACTTCCCTCTTTATACGATTCTAATATTTTTTTCCGGAACTTATGGAAACGGTTCTTCAATATTTTAAGTAGACTCAGACATCTTAATAAAATTGGTTATATGAAAAAAATAATAGACATTTAATAAAAAAAGCTACAGTTCGAATTTTAATTGAATGAAATAGTTGCGTCTTAATTAAAAAAGTTCATTCACAAACATAAGTCGTAAATTGATTCCTATGACAAGGAGCGCTCTTTGTTCTCTTGTTTTACATATTATTTAACTAACTGGATCGCGAGCTAGTCTAGATTATCTCAAGTCTGTAACCTGTCCCGCCATTTGTATTCTTATTAACTAAACTGCTCAATACCGGTCGAGGAGATAAGAGAACAATTTCCTGTATCTCCGCTGTTGTACACAAGCAGTACGCGACTCCTAGGAAAACCTGTCAAATTATGTACAAGAATAATGGTTTTTGTTTTAATTTTTATTATTTTCAACTGGGAGAATGTTTTAAGGTATTCTTATTCGTAATATAATCATAAAGGTAGCGTTCCGATCTATGCGACCGCGACGCGAGGCGGCGACTCGCGACCGCTACCAGCAAACTAGCGAATCAAGTTCTCAAGTTCAAGATTATTTTGTGCTCCATATAAATTCATACCAAGCAGTGGCCTCGCGACTCTATTTCGGCCTCGGGTCGCGGTCTCGCGTCGCGTGCATCGGAAGACTACATTTAGGATTCGACTCTGATTTTTTAAAAGCTTGACAGTCAATCAATTTGAGAGGTAATAAAGCTTTTTTTCTGCACTACACAATAAAGTTGTGCACAATTTTGATATAATTTTGCATAAACATATAAGCACGATCAAAGGATTGCTTTCAAAGTGGTTTACCTGGCGAACATATTTAAGTTTTCATGAAGTGAGGAAATGGAAAATAAATTGGATTTGTATGAGTATCTTAGGCTACATAAGGCAATATTTACTTTGTTTCCCGCTAGGATTAGTGGTACCGTTATTATTCAAATGGTCCAAAAACAAGCGCACAGCGTTGATCTTGCGTCTGCATAAGAACTTAATTACTTTATAATTATTACCTACAATTTTTTATAAAATTGTTAATATCAGTTCTACTGATTTAAGAGAAATAAAAAATTTGCCTTAAAGTTTATTGATCAAAAATTAATTACGATAACAAAGCATTGGAAGGAATTGATGTATGCAGGTTTGTTGCTTCCTTTGCGTTTTTCAATTTATCATTGATAAATGTTGCCTGCAACATGATAAGTCTATGGGTAATGTGTATGTGTAAGTATTTTCCCGTGATCTAATCTATTTTTTTAGGAGCCTATACTGTCCCACTGCTGGGCAAAGGCCTCTCCCAAGGTCTTCCATTCTACTCTATATATGTGCAAAATTACATCCAAGTAGATCCAGTAGTTTCACAGCCTATTCAATGCAAACAAACAAACATACAAACAATCAAATCTTTCCTCTTTTATAATATTAGTAGAATAGAGAAGTAGAGACAACAATGATAAATGTATCTAAAATCAACAGGAGATCTAAGACGTTGAGGCATTTCCAAGTAGAAAACGAAATTACACCCAACAAAGCGAAAAAAATCAACCTGTTATATAATTGTAAAATACACATATTTTTTTTACTTTTTTTTAATAAATTGAATCAGGAATTGAGCAGACGGAGCACCTCACGGTAAGCGATTACCGCCTCTTGAATCTCACATCACCAGAGCAGTTACACTTGTAACTCTTGTGTTGTGTCCTTAAAATCCCCGAACCCCCTTGAGCCTCCGGTAGCCTCACTCGGCGAAATACAATGCAAGCGTTATTTCACGCCGGTTTTCTTTAAGACCGTGGCACTTATCCGGTCGAGCCGGCCGATTCGTACCAAAGCATGGCTCTACCATGTTTACGTCTCAACAATTTTTTTTAAAGCAAGTCGTACTAAAAGATACGTAGGTCGTAGGTATATTCATTCTTTAATAAAATCATAACAAACAAAAACTAATAAAATGTTGAAATCGTTTGTAGCTTAGATAGTTTATAAAGCGAGCAGACATTTTCAGATACAAAGAGGCAAATACATTAACATAGCAACTTTAAGCGAACGAAGTTTGAAATTCACCGAAACTTTTCTATAAGGCTATTGAAAGAGATTAACACCTTCACACACGCTCCAGGATAACTCGTATCTTATTATTACCGTCCAGAGATGAACATGAAGTTTGTTAGTACCAATACTTAACTGAAGTTGAAAAGTATGCGCTTACAAACAACGCAAAAAGAGGAGCATTATAAGTCTATCAGTATGTCTGTTTGTCTATCCACCCTTCTAACTTCTGTAATTGTGAATATAAATTGATGAAATTTAAAGCACGATATAGATTGCCAATAGATTTAACTTTGGCAACTGAAACTGGAACTTTGAAACTGGCATCACAAAATAATAATAATTTTAAATTTTAGGGG
The DNA here is from genome assembly GCA_037179445.1 of Phengaris alcon alcon. Lineage (NCBI taxonomy): Eukaryota > Metazoa > Arthropoda > Insecta > Lepidoptera > Lycaenidae > Phengaris > Phengaris alcon. Next base: position 823,004 of record JAYRCH010000354.1, read on the forward strand.
TAGATCCCCATACATATGAAGTGGGGTGTCACCGAAAAGGCATTTTAAATGAAATTGAGGTTTCATACATGACTTTTTTGTAAAGTGCACTATTGCACTAGTGCACTATATATTTTGAGTAATCGGCATCCAAAGTGGTTTAGAAGTTCGTCACAGCATATCTATCTACAGGTGATGCTCTTTATTGTTCAAAATTAATTTGAAAGAAATCAAACAATAACTTTTAAAGTAATTTAAATAACTTATCGCGCGTCTATAGTTACGGAACCCACCTTAGAGGAGATGGTTCTTAGCTATAACTTTAAAAAAACCGGCCAAGTACGTGTCGGACTTTCGCACGTAGTAGTCGCATTTCACAAGTTACCAAGACTACAACCATAATTTCTTTCAGATTTTTCGAGATAGCCGTTTAGCTTTTAGAAAGGGGGACCTATTTTAACAAAAAATGCGCTTTAAGTTGAATATCTCGTAAACGGACACCTAAATCAAAATGCTTTTTGATTTAGGTATCCGTTTACGACTTCTAAATTTTTTTATAAGACCTATCTCATAATACCCCACAGTATAGGGTCATCAATCATCCCCACTTTACGTGTAGGGGATAGGTAGGGTACCCCAAAAAAATAATATTATTCGTGATTTTATTTTAGCAGTTTGTCGACGTGATAAATACACATATCCATTCAAAGTTTAATATTTCTAGCACTAACCGTTTGGACAGTAGGCCGAAGACGGATGGACATGACGAAACCATAAGGGTCGAGAGACGTGAAATAAGGTACTCTAAAAAAATATATTGTTTATGTGATGATTTGAATTTTATCTTTTTTTTGTCTAAAAAGTTTATTTTTTTTTCTATTTCTAAAATCTAGATCACTTTTATTTTTAGCACATTATAACAGCTATGCAGGGGGATATATTATTATGCACATAGAGTCGTACAATAGCTCTATTTTTAAGTAAAACTCCTTTTTGATTAGTGCTTCATCACTTTTGTCTTACGCTAAATAAAGAGTAGGAACACAATTATCACGTTTTATTAAACGCTAGCTTGTGTCTATCCATAACTCAAGAACATCTGTGACGAGATAAGCGACTGATCTAAGATAAACTTCACTGTTTTTGTACAATTTTGCTGCCCGTAAATTATCTTTTATTCGAGCATAATGACGGCGACCACGGAAGTCGTGAGTTTGAGGTCATAGCAGGTACGATCGGGGATATTAAAAGCTTACCAGTTTAAAAGACTACTTTTTCCCGACGGTAAGTGACTGACACGTCATTGTAAAAATAACCGTACCTTAAAAAATGTGGACGATATTGCTTAGCATTCATTTCAATCGACAATAACGAGTAACGAGCTTTTTCCCGCGGCTTCGCTCGGGTAAATAAAGTATCCCACGGAAAAAATGTACTTTTGGGATAAAAAGTAGCCTGTGTTAATCAAGAGCTTAAACAACTACCATCCCAAATTTCATCAAAACCAGTTCAGCATTTCATAAAAATGCAGCGCCGCATCTCGATATTATAACGATATCCGATATCGCGCGCGATGATGTGAGAGGAAGCTTTTCCGGTCCGATATCGGTCATCGTACCGCGTACGATACATATGCACCGTAAGACAAAAGCATTTTTCTTTCTTTTGTAAAATGGACCAGGAAAAGAGCAAACGAGTTCGCCTGATAGCCTGTAAGCGATTACCGCCGCCCTAATCGCAACACCAAAGTAGCTACACTTGTAACTACTCGGTGTTGCAAACTTGCGTTCCTGGTCCTTAAAATCCCCAAACCCCCTTGTTACAAAACCACCTTCGGGCTTCAATTATTATATCTGTATCAATTGAAACTAATCAATTGTCAGGGTGGCATGAATTTGAACCATATCTGCAACTAACGACTAACTCGGACTTAATCGTATTTACTCAGACTAGTTAGTGTAGCTTCCCGGGTTCGTTGTGTTTTGAGCTCTAAACACTAACTAGCTCCATAAAACACATATAGAGTTATCTAATTAACATTTTCTAACTGAATCTCAATAGTTTGCCGCAGTTTTGAATGTGAGTGTGAACGGTAAATTTTACACATAATTTGAGCTAACAACATAACAACCAAAAATATTCATTGATTTCTATATAAATCTGATATCAGCCTGTAACACATTTATTACAACTAGAGGTTCCCATGGGGTCGAAATTCGACCATAATTCATGTTTTAATTTTAAAGTTTCAACTTTTTAGGTTTCTCTTGCCTCTTATATACGCAATAAAAATATGTAAACGTTGGCTATGGATTGTGTAAGAAAGATTGACACTCATTGATAATTGTGTCAAACCTACTGTAATATATACAAAAATGCTAGTATGAGTGAAGTAGTGTGTGTTAATGTTATTTTTATAAATTTAATTTATATTTTTAAGCACTATTTTGATAATGCTTTGAAAATTGCTAATGATTCTTTCTCCCTACTGTCTAAACACAGCGGAATATTTTCGATCAAACCGTTACAGGCGTTCATCACCTACCACAAATAATAACCAAAAAATCTACGACAAAATATCAAGGCTGATGACACTTACAGCGTTTTCCCATTATCCGATCCTTTATTCGATATCGGACCGATAACGTGAAAGACAGGTACGTGTGACAAATATGTTTCATACATTTTACTTGACCTTGACTATCGGATATCGGCTAAAGGCGTCCGATACCGATATCGGGTCGGATAATGGGAAAACGCTCTTATGATTTTGGTTAAAGTAAAACTGTCCAATTTGTAGTCAAAAGGTCTCTTGCTGGTGTAAAATTCGATTATAAGCATTCTAAGGAAGATTTTTGGCTCACGTCTCTGTATTTTTCTCGCTGAACACCATCGGTTTTGAATTTCTATATCACGTTTCTTTCGAAAAATATTACACCAAAAACCTTACCACTATGAAAGCACCTTGGTAATTTACGCACGGCCATTTTACAAGCGATCGGAGACTGAAAAAAGCAATCTTGGTTATAGTTGCCTTGACGACGGCAGCGGAGCAGCAAGCAAACAGCTGGCTTCGTCCTGCATTTCAATCGGGTCTATTTGTATTTTATTGGAGACCGGAGTCGGGCCAATGCTTTATGTTTTATTGAGTTCTTTTTATGAGTCTTAGTCAATGATAGAGTTGGATATTAGCAGAAACGAAGCTGTTTAATTAGTGGCTCTCTCATTTCCTTGCCGCATTTTTTATCGATGTCATATTTATATACCGGTAATAGGAAAGTTATTTTCTTACTCTACGTGTCGCGTGTGAGGTGCAGAATTATGTTTCGCTATACAATTAAAGATTTCCATTTTCTACTTAAATAAATCAACCTGCCTATAATAAATTATAAGTACCAATTACCAACGTAACTATAATAGGACCTCCATACCTATATATTATAGACGAGGCATATCGAGGCAAAAAGTGTAATCACAAACTTACACCGGGTTAGGCTGAGACTATATGATCCGGAACCGGCAAATCCGGGAAAATCCAGAGAGAGAGAGTAGAGTTTTATTTTCTGTGCTCTGAATTTTTCCAGGCTCACCGGATTAGTACTTTTGGGGTTGTTTAGGGCAGTCGAGGTTTGACATTTTGACATTTGTACATACATTTGTAATCTTGACATTTTGACATTTGCTTTCCGCAGTCTAATCAGTCCGCATATATTAGACAAAATCTTCAAATATCAAGACAGTGTAACTGTTTATTGTATGAAGATTTTTTCTGTCAAACGTATGTCATATTGTCTTTAGTTTTGAAATCTTTGCCTCCATAGATGTATTATATTAATAAAAATAGGTAGATATAGTATGAGCGCGCAAAAAGTGAAGACTCGAGACTGTCCTAGTGGGACAGTTTTTGGTTAGTATGCGACGAGCTGGTTGACGTACGAAGCATCCCGTCCACCTTGGCCAAATTGTCATCGTGTGTTTATAAAGATTATAAAAACCATGACGAAAAAGTGAATAAAAGTCAAGGAATTTCATTCCACACGTAACTTCACAACATTAATCACTATCAGTAAAGTATTTTATTAAAGATATATTTTTTTTTAAATAAATAATTGCAAGAGAATATTTGACAGATTATGACGTAAGAAAAAAGAAAAGCAATGTCAATATACACCATTTTGTGAATCTAATAAGGATGCATGCATTTCTGCCATACAGTAGGTTATAGTACAGAAGCGAATGTTATTAGTTGTACAGAATTACAGATCGTTCACTTATTTTATTTTATATCTAGCTTTAAAGATATTTTGATAAGATTGACGACAAAAATTAATTTTATCGTTCAATCAGTATGATACAGGGTCTGTCGTTAATAATGGATAACCCGTAAACTGGAGTTGGTCCGGATGTAAAACTGTAAGAAAATCGTATTTTCTTGCCAGGGTTTCTAACCATATGAAAATGACGTAGGATTTTATACTTTTTTATAAATTTCGCTACTTTTTTCGTTCATTCCGTTGCCATTTCATCAAATTTTGGTATTTCTGTGTGATTTTTTAGTATTATATTTAATCGTCCCTTAATATTTTTTTTATTTCTTCGACATTTATTTTTATGTTTTCGACAATTTATTTTATTTTTATATGATGTGACATTAAAAATACATACAACCCTAAATGTTTACCCTTCTACGAAAAGATATCACAAATAAATAATATATATATATACATATATATATAGCAAAACAACGTTTGCTGCGTCAGCTAGTAAAAAAAGTTGTCTCATTTTTATAAAATACATTTAGGTAACGCCACGAGTTTCTTAAGCTATTGGCTCGTAATCTAAATAAAATTACATACACTAGATGTTGCCCGTGACGCAAAAAGTTAATCTCGCGGAAACCATACATTTTTACGCGATAAAAAGTCCTTCCCGGTGGTCTACTCTCTCTATCTCTGCCAATTTTCATAAAAATCAGTCCAGTAGTTTCGGAGCCTATTCAATGCAAACATAAATACAAACAAACGAAACTTTACTTCTTTAGAATATTAGTTTAGATATACTTAGATATAGATCACAAAATTACTTTATGAGGCCCTATTAAAAACCTGTAAATGAATACGTCCAGTATGGTACCTGGGGACAGTATTACGAACAATCACAGCGACGTGGCTATTTGTCCACACGCAACTGCTGGAATAATTGAGGTGTACATTTTCACTTTGTTCCGTTTCCATTCGATTAAAATCGTTGTACCTCACTTGTACACAACCTATTCGGGTTTTACTAAACGATTTGAACAGTTCGACGATTTATGCAGCCGAGCGCACGTTTTTCGTATTGGCTTTGATGAAATTATTTTTTCTGCGTTACCATTTTGGTTAGTGTCCGTTTGTTATAGATATGCGTGTGGCAAACACTTGGTGATATATCGCACCAACACGTAGGTTCCGTAAAATGTTTTGTACATCTAGATTATAAATATATTTTGAAACTACTTGAAATTTAAAAGAAATTTCAAGGTCACAAGATTTTGGATAAAACGGCATCGATATAACGCCAACTGTTGGAAACTACTTATAGTTCTAACATAACAACTTAACTTCCAAAAGTACTCAATACACAGATGACGCTAGGTTTACTTTAGACACGATGAGAGTATTTTTGGATTTTAAACGATGAAAGGAGTTTCGCTTCTGCCACGTGTGTTCTGTGCACGCCATGTTTTTTATAATTTATTCAAAATTTTTTACTTAAGATTATTTTCGTTTTGAAGTTGCATTATATCTGAAACACTACGAAATGTGTTGCAATAGTTATAAAATAAGTTTTAATAATAAGTAAATCTTTTCTAAGGCAGTTTTCTATTGAGCCTAGTAACAACCAACTAGCCCTGAAAGAACTATTGTTATTTAGAACAACGAGAAGCCTACCTTTATTGTAAAACACAAATCGAAAAGATAGTTTCATTGTTACCATATATTTCACCGCTAGTTAGAAATTCTCGAAATATATTTTGAGCTACCAGTTCGTATGAGTACATTTTATGAGCATCTAATAAAATTTTTATCGTGTAACAGTAAAGAAGCAATCAGTCTGTAGAATATTGGCCCCAGGTCCGTAAACACATGTTTATGTACAGCATTAACCGGCTGCCATACATCTACACTGTTGATTACCGAACAATTAACAATCAAATCGTTCATTCGCTACCGAAAGAACCTCGGAAGAAGATTCCAGAACTTTTCTGCTTTATAGAACTATTAACTGATAGTATGTTAAAGTTTTTACCAATAAGGCTCACGAATGAGAGCCCTTTATTGCCGTAAAATATCGGACATTTACATACTGACCTACTTACACGCCTATAGACATAAATAGAGCTCGGAGCTTCAAATTAATATTTTTATTAAGATCAACCCAGATACCTTGATACAGCCACTGATCGATGTTACTAACCTAATTGGATTTTTTTTTGTTACAAATACAAAATGGATAAAAATAGGACCCTATTGCAAATACTCTATCCGTCCGTCCGCCTGTCTATCACCAGGCTATATCTTATGAACCGTGATAGCTAGACAGTTGAAATTTTCTTAGATGATGTATTTTTGTTGCTCCTTTTATAACAATGAATACTAAAAACACAATAAATATTTATGTGGGACTCGCATACAGCAAACGTGATTTTCTTGCCATTTTATACACAACCCGAGTCGACTCGAGTCCGACTCGCACTTGACCGGTTTTTAAGTATTCTGCTGTGTCTTCATCTCTGATCGGTTTCGGCAGATGCAGTGAGAATTTCGTGCTGTGTTTTCGGCAGGGACCAGAAAATGCATAGAGGCAGCTGTAAAGACACGTCATGGCTTCCAGGTAACCCTTAGCGTAGAAATCAATAGGGTTAGGTTAAGAAATAGAACAAAACCTGGACAAAAACAAACATCGCTGTTTTGTCATACGTTACCGTTGTTTTATCGAGCGTCGTTGTTGTTTTGTCGTTCATCGTTGTTCTGTCGTCCATCTGAATGAGGTCCAAGGTCCGTTTGGGGCGGCTGGCAACTGTGGGAGGTTGTGCAATCTGCGTGGACTATATCCCGGCAACTCCGCCACGAGCACGCACCGCCCCGCTCCGTTTGACTAGGGTTTACCGACGTATACTAATATGTTTGTGCGTCTCCGTCCGCGCCTCTGTCAACACTTGACAGTGGGCTATATATTATTTAAGACAAAGATTTCAAAACTAAAGATAGGCTACATTTGACAGAACAAATCTTTATTCAATAAAAAGTTACGCCATCTTGCTTTCACCATAGGTGCCTAACTCAAAACAACTCCAAAAGTGGGGTCATCAACATACGTAAATTTAAATTTTACGTACAGAGAAACAGCTTTCATAGAACAATCCATATTGATGCTTGTAGAACCTAGTGCAATCAAATCGAAAGCTAACTATGTAAGTATGTTGCTGTTTATCTGTAACTCTTTTATCTGTGTTGATATGTCGTTGAGCGAAATAATAAATATAATAATCAAAAAAACGAAACGCACTCTCCAAACAAAAAATGTATTATGGCTAAAATTTATTGAAGAATTTTAAATGTCTAAAGTCGCTTTTAAAGCGTATACTGCGTGCATAACAGCATATTAAAATTACTATTTGCTAAGTCCAGCCAATTTCGTACGTACAAAGAGTAAAATTAACAAAACTCTATGAAATATGAATATCGAGCTCAAAAAGTGTATTACTAACAACAGAGCTAATCCAACTTTATACGAGTTCTAAAAACAGTAGGTAAAACAATGGCCTAACTTATAATAGTGTGTTCGATGCAATTGGCAGCTAATTTCTTGCACGACCAACCTATTGTGACATTTTTAGATTTTCTTTTTATTTAAAACATTCTCGTGTTCACATAAAAAGTTATAGGTATTATTAATCGGCCATATTGTATTTAAATTAAATTACACAGGAGAATATAAATAATTTATAGTTTAATTGTACACAGGGCAGAAGAAAATTATAGTTTTAGTCTTTTGCATTACTTAGGTTCATACCACGTGTAAGAAATACAATATAATAAGTATATATGTAATTGTAAGTACTATCAGGCAATTTAATGCGTGAGCCGGTTGATCGTTGTCATAATTTATTTGAATTCATATTATGATTATAGATTGCCTTGTGGTCGAAATTAGTTCATAATAATATTCGGTACCTGTGTAACCGAGCTTTGCGCAGAGTTCTGATAAATGAAAAAAAAAAGAATCACAACAATATTTTTAACTGACCGGGATTCGATCCGACCGCATTCCGAATTTTCGAACAAAGCAAAAATTATATATACGCATAGCGAACTGACAGATAAAAGGCGTATATATATTAAAAATACGTTTCTCTGACCTAGCTGGATAAATTTTTCTTCCCCAAAACTCCTTGCATACTAAATTTCATGGTAATACTTGCAGCCGTTTTCCAGTAACCGATTATATATAATATATACAAGATTGTCTCGTTTAAAATCTAAGAGTATAATGTATAACCATAAAAATATAAGAGTATAACCTACCTGGGTAAACGAGCTTTGGTCGGAGCTCTAGTAGATAAAAAAAAAAATCACAAAAATTTTACCGGGGCTTGAACCCACTACATTTAGAATTTCCGAGCAATTAACCAAACTGCCAATCGGACTGACATTATTATAGTCGAAATTTATATTGTTGCACGACGAAAGAAAAAATATATATTATGTATAACTTCAAAATGTACAGTTTCACAGGGATAAAACCGCTAGATCGATTTTTCTTTCATTAATAAAAACATTGTCCCGTATTCGTTACTTTTTAGGGTTCCGTACCAAAATACCCTAAGGCCCTATTACTAAGATTCCGCTGTCCGTCCGTCTGTCACCAGAATGTATCACAGAACCGTGTTAGTTATACAGTTGACATTTTTACAGATGATGTATTTCTGTTGTCGCTATAGCAATAAATACCTCCTATAAAACAGAATAAAATAAATATTTAAGGCGGCTCCCATACAACAAACGTAATTTTTTTGCCGTTTTTATAGATTGTACGGAACCCTTGGTGCGCGAGTCCGACTAGCACTTGACCGGTTTTATTGTGTTTATTCCAATTGCTCATATACACACACCGGCATATTTAGCGGAACATAAAATAAAGGTTTGATATCAGTATCATATAAGGTTGCTGGCTGGTTTATACGTCATTTAATTTAAAAAGAAATATTTTCAAATTAAGAAAACAACTGAACATCACATTTTAAGTAATTGTTTTAATTTTATTCAAATACACCTTATCTGGAGCGAACTTCGAGTATTTCTTCCTTCTGAGTTTGATTTAAAATTTTATTGAAATACTGTTTTTTGTTAGTTTTTTTTTTAATCGCGTATCTTTTTGGAGTTGAGGACTGAATTATGCCTTACTTAGCCCCAACGGAGATTGCTAGGGAACTCGAAATGCGAAGAAATGGTCAAACCTACAGAGTGATATCCAGAGATCTTCGTCGACCAGTTTCAACGATCCATCGCAGTATCCAACAGTTCAAGGAGACCGGTACTTATGTGAGAAGAGCAGGACAAGGCAGAAAAAAACGCACTTCGAGTAGGGATGATCGTTTCATTCGGCTTCGTGTACGTAGGAACCCCCGTTTGACGGCCGTCCAAGCCCGACATTGGTTAGAAGCAGTGCGGGGTGTAACCGTAAGTGAGCGTACAGTACGAAGAAGGTTCGAAGAAGCTGGTTTGGGTTCATTTGTGTTGTTCCTGAGCAAAAGTTAACCTGTTTCTGCGATGATTTACCTCGAGCCTTGGAGCCTTGGCGGGCACAAATGAACCCAAACCAGCTTCTTCGCACCTTCTTCGTACTGTACGCTCACTTACGGTTACACCCCGCACTGCTTCTAACCAATGTCGGGCTTGGACGGCCGTCAAACGGCCTTGGAAACATCGACTTTGGAACGCGGACCAATGGAGTAAGGTAGAGTGAAAGAAGAGTGAATGTAATGTATGCGGGTATGGAAGTGAGCAGGGAGACCAACAAGTGTTGCGTGCAGGGATCCATAGGTGGACCAATCCTGTGGGACCTCTTGTTGGACCCTCTGCTATGGATGTTAGAGGAGATGGATGTTTTTAATCAGGCTTTCGCCGACGACATCGTGATTGTTGTAAATGGGGATACGGCCTTAGAGGTCGAACAGAAGGTGAACAGGGTGTTGGACAAAATAACGGACTGGGGGAAAAGAAATAAGTTGAACTTTGCCCCCCAAAAAACCTATGCCCTCTTGTCAACGAGAAAATTAAAATATGACGTACCTCGACTCTCGATGGGGGGTAGCGAAGTAAAATACGCAGACACAGTGAAAATATTAGGACTCACTATAGACGGAGGCCTTACTTTTAACAAACATGTAGGAGACGTGTGTAAGAAAGCATTAGCTCGCTATAAACTGTTAGCTACAGCAGCTAGAGTAGGCTGGGGACTAAACCCCCAGATAGTTAAATTAATATATACAGCGGTTATAGAACCGACTATTTTGTATGCATCAGCAGCGTGGGCACCCACCGTGGAAAAGATGGGGGTCCAGAAAAGGCTCAACTCCGTCCAACGGGGTTTTGCCCAGAAGATGTGCAGAGCATATCGGACCGTCTCCCTGAACTCTGCGATGCTGTTGGCTGGGATACTCCCTCTTGATCTCAGGATACTCGAAGCTTCGAGGCTCTATGAGATCAAGAAGGGAGTACCACACCCGGCGTTGAAAGACAGGGAGGTGGAGCGAATGGCTCCAGCGATCGAGGACCCACATTCGGCAGAGCAGGTAGAACTGAGGTTCGGGTTGGTAGATGAGGACTCGTATGCAGACGTGGTTAACAGCCACGTCCATAGGATCTATACGGACGGCAGCAAGATCGAGGGTCGAGTCGGAGCCGCACTCTCCGTATGGAAGGGTGAGGTCGAGACGAAGGCCGTCAAGCTTGCGTTGCCGCCGTATTGTACCGTCTACCAAGCCGAGCTTCTAGCGCTCCAGAGAGCAGTAAGTATAGCCTGCAAGAGTGGAATGGCGAAGGTCGGTATCCTCAGCGATTCCAGATCGGCTCTCCAGGCAGTCACCCTTAGTTCCCCCCATCCCCTGGCAGTGCAAACAAGGGAGGCCCTCCGAAAAGCTGCATCGCAGAGGCGGGAGGTCTCCCTGTTTTGGATTAAGGCGCACGCAGGGTTGAGAGGGAATGAGAGGGTTGACGAATTAGCCAAGGAGGCCGCGCTGCGATTGAAAAGGAAGCCTGACTACGATCTGTGTCCTGTTTCATTCGTCAATCGTATCTTAAGAGAGGATAAGGTTGAGGAATGGGACAGGAGATACGAAGTAGGAGGGACGGCCGGAATCACGAAGCTCTTTTTCCCAAGCGCTGCTGCTGCATACAAGATAATCAATAAGATAGACATCACACATCACACGACACAGATTCTGACCGGACACGGCGGATTCGCCTTATACTTGAACAGATTCAAGTTGAAGGAGGATCCGTCGTGTTCGTGTCAGCCGGGAGTTGAGGTGACGGTTCCTCACCTGTTACTGGAGTGCCCAATTTTTGCTAGCAATAGATATGATATTGAGCAGAAATTGGGAACATCCATGACGGCTGAGAATCTGCCTTCCATCCTGGGGGGCAAAAAGAGGGACATCTTCCTCGCCTTCTGTAAAAAGATAGTGGAGGTTGTCAACAAGAAAAACTGTGATATATTGTGTGATAGTAGTTAGGTTCTAATGTATATTAAGTTAGCTGTGATATTAGGATAGTCTCTTGTTCTGTGCCGTCGTTTACTGTGGATATTTTAATTGTATTTTGAGTCATTTTATGGGAATTATTATTTGAATTATTATTTTATTGTAATTATTATTATTGTGGAATTGTTATTATTATTGAATTATTATTATGGACATGTATCAATGTAATGGTACCAAAATAAGAAAAAAGTTAATTATTAAAAATGATTGTTAAAAACTAAAATGTAATGATAATGTAAGAGATGTAAAAAAGGAAAAAAGAACAAAAATTATAAAGAAAAGAAAAATTAAAAGATAATAAACAGCCCTGATCATGTTAGGGGGACGAAAAAAAAAATTTAGTAAGGTATTGTTTAGTGATGAGTGCAGAATTCTCTTAAATCAAATTGATGGCAGGCAAAGAATATACAGACGCAAAGGAGAACGATACATTCAAACAAATTTTGAAACTACAGTTGCATACGGTGCTGGATCAATAATGGTTTGGGCGGGCATTTGTTTGGGAGCTCGCACAGACTTGGTAGTGATTGACAGAGGGAGTCTGACTGCAGACCGCTATATCAGAAAAGTTTTAGAAGAAAATGTCGTACCGTTTGCCCCATATATCGGTGACGATTTTGTTTTTATGCTGGATAATGCTCGGCCGCATACCGCTCGGGTAACTCAAGCTTATCTTAATGATATGAATATCACTGTTATGGAGTGGCCGGCGAGATCACCGGATATGAACCCAATAGAGCACGTTTGGGACTTGCTGAAAAGAAAGGTTAAGTCAAGAATTCCAGCTCCTGCCAACGTGGGTGAACTGCGGATCGCCGTAGTTGAGTAATGGCGGAGACTATCCCAGGAGACCATCGATAACATCATTCGCAGTATGCCTAGACGGGTAGAAACTTTAATAAGAGCACGTGGAGGAAATACGCGATATTAATCACCATTTTTCTAATTTAATTACTTGTTATTTTAATATTAATTTTCACTTTTCCCGGTTACATGAAAAGTTCAAAAATATACCATTTTTCACAAATAGCCTTTACTCGCAAAATCTGTTCTTAATGTGATCTCATTTTAAGTAAAACAAATGAAACTTTAAATAACAAAAGAAGTGTAGTAAGTAGATTTTAAAATGAAACCATATTTTTTAAATTATGGACCTTTTTTGTGTTCCACTAAATAAGCCGGTGTGTTTATATTGTGAATAATGCAAATAAATATTTCCGTAAACAAAATGACAAAGCATATGTTTACTGCCAAAAGACATAATACGGAAGTGTAAATTTGAAGTTTTAATAATCTCGTAAGTCGTATAAGTGCGGTAAAAGATTTGCCAGCCATTCGCAGGTTCTAATCCTCGCTGTCCCCACGGCAATAAACTCGTCTAGTTGTGTCATAATATTCATATGAGGACTACTCAAAAGTTAGCGAATCACTTCGACGTAAGCACACTTTAATAAAACTTTATTAAAACTCATACTCGTGCTGAGTGTAGGTTTTTATTCAAAAATGCTTTGATGTTGAATAGCAATTGCATTAACTTTGATTGCTATTCTTAGAATAGACAATTTACTTGATGAAAAAGGTGAGTACAGTAAAACCATGTTGCTAATGGCCCTAGGTATTCATCGTTTTCCTATGGATATGACAGACGATGTATGGGAAACGACGATTGCCGAAAGACAAGTTCGTGGTCGTACTGTAAGACATTAGAGAAGGTGAGGAGTACTTAATTTTTTCTCTAATTAGTCTAAGAGCCTGTTTCACAATCTAAAATATTCTAAAACAGGCCCTTAGACGAATTAGACTAATTCTAAGAATCAGATAGCTTATTCAGAAGTTTTCTCGCTGTTTACTTTAAATCGAACGACAAAGACAAAACATGCCAATAAGCTATTTAAGAGTTTTCAGTAGTATGTGCAACTGGCCCTAAAAGACTCGACGTAACCTCTAATAGGAATATTTTCCTAATTTGGTAATGATGTCGATTGACTCAGTATGAAATGTTTTAAAAAACTAAATCGCTTGCATTTTCAGACATTTGTTTGAACGAGGTTTGAACGTTTTTTCGTGGCTAACTATTTATACAGACGAAATGGATATGCCCTGTAAAAGTAAATAAATATATAGTAAAACTAACCATTTCTATCTAGCAAACATTCAAAATTGGACCATTAAATTTTTTGTTGGAAATAAATTGAAACTAGAGAGCGGTTACGCAATTTCGTCTAAAACGCGCGTATGAATTATAAACGAGTCGATCCGATCCGCTAATTCAATAAAGATTGCGGACTCATGCGCGGACTTTTTGCCATTAATATCATAAATAATTAATAATGTATATCAAAGAGCCGGACAGATGAAAATGCAATCGGCAAATTGACTAAAAACCGCACTGGGGAAGACTAAATACCTGCTAATGATTGAACGCGCCGCCCGCGCTCCGTCCAAGCCCCGCCCGGCCCCTGTCCCGCCATTCAGCGCTGATTGTATTCATAAAAAAAATATTTAAATATTTTACTAAACGTTTAAAAAGTATCTATATTGAGTCCAAACATCGTTTTTCTGTTTTTTGTTTCACAAATCAATACATACCAATGATGTATGAGCCGTGTTTACATTAACCAATTAAAGTAGGTAAGCCATTTGACATAATATTATTTAGGTACGCATTATATTTGACATGTTACTGCCTTCATAACGCAAGTAGACTATAGTAGAGACTTTGCACTTAAAGTAAATACAATATTGCAATCGTGGAACATGTCGTACCTGAATATTTAGCCAAGTTGCCATCGCTAATTTTACATAAGTATCGCTGAGTGACAAGAGCGTCGCTATGTCACTTAACGATGCTTTCGTCAAATAAAATACATTTTTGTTTTCGAACTTCATTGTTGTAATTAGCGATGGCAACTTGGCTAAGGGCTCTGTTCATGGAGGAAATTTCATATTATTATACTTAATGTCCTTAATCATTTGGTGTTCAAAGCATAAAGCATAGACTACCATTGATAGAAAAGCTACTAATATCGCAATCGCAAACGAGCTACCTGCTCGTGTCTTAACAGATTAGTTTCATAATCAATGTCACAATATAATTTACAACGGTGTGACGGTGTCGCATAATTTGCGACTCTAATCGAACCCTCATCGCGTATATTGCGTCCGCATTAACTACTAATATATGAAATTTGACATTTCACAAACATCGGGTTCATATTAATTTCTAATAAGCGATGTATCAACATGCCCTCTAGACACAAAGCCAATATTATTGTGACACCGAAGCCTTAAATCGATAGTATAATATGAATCATCACTTGAATTAACAGCTAATTTAAATTTACATTGTTATCAGAAGGTACTCGTAATGCAGTCACGGTACATAAAAGCAAAACATGAATATTGAATATAAAATAACTACTATTAGTATATACAATTTAATGTATAAACAATATTATCATTGAATCTGAAGGTCGATTCTGCTAATTAAATCCTCCAATAATACAGTTACGATCCCGGCCCGTATGTTAAAACTGCAAAATTGTATTCTCATAAACGTCAAACCAACGTCAAACCCGTTTCGATAAGCCCTAACTCCAAAAATCAGTTTATGATATCAAGACTATTCATTTATAATTCAATAAAAGTAAAATGAAAGTGTATAATTTCGGGAATTGGGTTTCTGCCCACAATTCGAATAACTATAACATAGATTTTAGGAAGAATCCTTATACATGTTAGAACAGGTATTATAGTCATAGATAGGCGTACAATTAGAGAAAGGCATACATACAGTGAGAGCTCTTTGTTTTTTTTCCTGTTTTGGCTTTGATGATAAACGACACACTCGAAAAGTTAAGTGAGCGTTGAAAATGACAACGACACAAACAACGTCCGGAGAGAGAGAGAGAATATCGGATAATGCGACAGACTGGTGATAAAAAATATGAAAATGAAGTCGTAAAACGACAAACTTTGTTAACAGCCAACTAATAACTCTCTATGGAATTTAAAACTCTTTTTGAGTATCATTTTTAAGCGTTCGAATCCCGAAAACCTACAAACGAATGAGGTGATAGAAAACTGTTCGCTCGCACAAAGAAAAACTCCGAAGCGAACTTTACTTTTCCGAAACAACCGAGCGGGTGACAAAAACTATTAAATGTAGAGGCTTTCCCGGCCCGCTGAGCCGGCGGTGCGTTTCGTTTGATAATTCCCGTGCAACGGGCTTTAATCCAATGAACCTGCCCCTCGCGCCGCACCCTGCGGCACGGGGAAATTCGCCTCCATTATGACACACTAACCATCCATATAATAGCGATCGCCATAAGGTTAAATCAAAAGACGAAACAATTAAAACGGAACACGTCGGCTTCAAAATTAAGCCCTGGGGCGGATCTGCATATGTCGTAATAAAACACATGCGAAGTTTTTCTTTGCCGAGCGAGGAGTGGCCTCAGCGGTGGAACTGAAGCAACAGGCTTGATTAAAACACATGTTTACAGAACGCACGGGCTCGCTTAAACGCAATAATACGACCGACTCCAATTTAGTTCCATCGTTGCCCTACTCCCTAGTGCCTACGATGCGATTTATAAAAATAATAATAGCTAGGATAAAATTGTACTCTTTATTTAGTGTTAGACTGACGGAAATTAGTTTTATTTTTAAAAGTGAAGTGAATATTGATACTCGATATCTACCTACATAGGTAACTGATAGGATCCATATAAGTGCTCATAAAACACAAAGTCTATTTTTTTTAATACCTGATATATACCTAATCATTATAACTTTATAATGAGGGTGTTTAATATTTAGTCTGATATAGTTAGGGGGCAGATCCAACGCACACAATGCGTCATCTGGTGGCGTAAGTGGTATCAAAAACGGTCAATAAGAATTTATAGCCCGACGGTCCTTGTCGTGTCAAAAAGCTGTCAGATGTCACGAATTTAAAATCCTCATTAAAAAGAAACTCAAGTCGATCAAATAAATATACTCCAGATTATTTAATATCCAAACACGAATATAGATAACTAGCTTTTTCCCGCGGCTCCGCTCGCGTGTATACAGTATCCCACGGGAACACTGCACTTTTTCTGGATGAAAAGTAGCCTATGTATTAATCCAGAGCTCAAACTACTACCATACCATAATCCGTTTAGTAGTTTTTGCGTGAAAGAGTAACAAACATCCATCCATCCATCCAAACATTGCATAACAGTAAGATAAGAATAGAGCAACTCAATTATATATTACTCTATACTATAGAAATCAAGTATCCTTCTGAATGACTCATCATTTCCTTCATTCACCTGCCTACACATTGCAAATATAAGGTAGGTAAGGTAACAAGTAAATCTAGCGATTATTACGGATAAACAGACATCTTTCGTAACACCAGCCTTCGGCGCTGCCTACCCAGCGATTTCCACCTGCACGGCGTTCGCAATCAGCACAATTCCGTAGACTTTACATTAGGTTAATCCCCTAAATCTATCAGCTCCGTTTTAGTGTATGTCAGCACGGTTTACGTCTGTAAATTATAGTTTTACGATCGAAAATCATTTTTATGTTTTCGGTGGAATTTAATATGAAGCCCGCCATGCTCGGCACAAACCCACTTTTATTGCGCTGTAATTTTATTGTTTTCTCAATTTTTATTAACTATCAACTACTACCAACTACGCTCATGTTATACTGGAAATCGATGGATCTGTATCCGTAAATTTTGATATTATAAGTTAAAATTATTGGGTATTTTGAAACAAACTTTTAGTTCCTACGGCTAGACGTAAAAAGTAAGAAGTAATTTATTTTGAAGTTATAATTGTGCAAATAAGGAAACACAATGTTTTTGTTTGAAATAGTTATATACTGAAATACTGATCAAGTTAATATAAAGTACTAGAAGTTGGCCGCGACTTCGTGTTCGCAAAAAGAGATCCAACGGGAACCGTAAATTTTTCCACGATAAAGAAGCCTATGTAGCCTTCTCCGTGGTCTACTTTATACCTGTGCCAAGTTTTATGATGACCGGTTAAGTAGTTTTTACGTGAAAGAGAAACAACCAAACGAACAAACTCACTTCCACATTTATAATATTAGTAAGGATAATCTACCTACTTTAAAGAACTGGGTAGGTAATTAGGTATACCACAAATTACTGATGTAGACGTCATCGAAAACCGCTGGATATAAAAGAAAACACAAAATATAATGGAGAATGTTCACTAATTTTAAATATTTTCTATATTCACCGTGAAAATTAAAATGTACTCGTGAAAGAATTATTTCGGTAAGTCAATTAGTTTCCAAGATATTTAACTTTAAAGTGCCCTAGACGGTAACTCGCTACTAAAGGTCAATTCGCACCACGAAATATGCAACATGGCGCTGCATTTTTAAGATAGCTTTTCAAAATTGAACTTTATATATTACACAAGAAGATACACGTTTCATTGTAAGAGTTCGAATGTAAAGTGGCAGCTCGCTGCACAGCGCATATGCAGTGTATGACTGATGTCGTATGAAACGTGGATCTTTTTGTGTAGTGAATAAAGTTCAATATTGAATAGCTGTCTTAAAAATGAAGCGCCGCGTAGAGTCGCGTATCGTCGCGGTGTGAAATGACCCTAAGCAGTGCGTAGGTAGTAGGTACGGCGCGAACTCCGGGCTGTATGGTGGAGTTGTAGCGTGACGTCACGCTACTGTAAGCTGAATTGGAAAATTTTCGGAACTTTGAACACGTATATTCAGAAATTCAGAACTACTTAGTATTTTTGAATAAAACAATTATTTTTAAACAAAAAATGAAAACCAGCTTCCAAAGTAACAATGCAAAAAAAATATACAGCCGAACATATAATCGCCTCCTTTTTTGGAAGTCGGTTAAAAACTAGTGTTTCTGTATAATACATTATAGCTGTAGTCTAACAAAGTTTCAAGTGATTTTACATACCTAGAACATTCTCCATTGGCGGTGAAATACAATGTGTTCCTTAACATGTTTTGAGTAAAGCATTTTTAAAATCTTGCCTGCTTATGCTGTTCAAAGGAGTTTTACAGTTTTTAAAGCTTAGCAGTTAATTCTTTTTTTATAGAGCACCTTGTATCTCCGCTGTCTGTTATAATTACCCGGTATGCCCCAAGGCATTTCTGTTTTTCCTTTATGATCACAGTGTAGATAATAATCGCTTAAATAATCTGTAAGTAACCTTTTATTGAAACTTTGCTACATGCGTGTCTGCTACGTAAGTGCTACGAGTGTCGCTGTAGGCAATAACTACATAATAAGTTCCTAGTTTTTGTATTACAGACCTAAATTAGAGCTAATGAATTGATGTTCCAGTGAATTATTGAAAATCCATTTTCTTGTTTTATTACAAGCTTTTATTTAGTTTCACTTGGTCATTTGCGTGCAACAAAATTTTTCAAATTAAATTACACTCACTTCCCGGTTTCTGATTGAGCTGAAATTTTGCGCGCATATGTGTATCGCGTGACAACACAATATTATAATAGCATGGATCTGATCTGATTCTGCATCTGGAAGGTCGCCATGGGACTTCCACAATAAAACGATGCAACCCCATCGAGTTTGGGCTCGTATGATTGGACTTGACGAGTACTTTGTCTCCATAATATAGTATTCAGGGTCTGAAGACTACCAACGAGACTTTTTCGGATCTCAAGTAGGTACATTATACGGACGCTCTAACGGTAAAGGAAAGCATCGTGAGTAAAACCGCACATGGTTGGCTATAGACGTATTGGCCAGTCATTCCTCTGGACTAGGCTGAATGTGTTGTGAGAATGCTGTATGTGCTTGGGCAACCATACGACATTTAAAACCGACTGTCCCAGGTTCTACAGTATTTTAAGAGTGGTTACTTCGCTCGGTGAATACTGTATAAATCAATCAATAACGGATGAAAAAGGCCTAAGTTATCCCCATGCTACGAGGGGTAAGCCCTGCGGGCTGCAATGCTAACTCTGGCACTGCACGTTATCCAGGGCCACACTCACAATTGATCGATCGTGGCCATCAACTAGAATAAACTGAACTTGTACTGAAATGAAATCGTTGACCACGAATGATAATAATTTATGGACTGAGTAGTGATTTATTGTACACAATAATTATTATTTTTTGAAATTGTCCATCTTACCCTCAAAATAAAACAGCGGCACAAACTTCTGTTTGTTCCGACCGATTTCTTCGTTTAAACCCACACTTGTCCTTATTGTTTGTCGTACCACGTATTGTAACACACGTCTAGGAAATTGTAAAACTCATAAGTGCCCGATAACCGCGCACCACTAGGTCCTTCTGTGTGAACTGTTCCCGACCGAACTGACCATCACAATGGTTGTTGATGTCATTCAGTAGCCTAGCCTCCCATTTGCCGAGCATATCCCAGCCGAAATGGCCCTTCCAACTGGCCTTATCGAGGGCCAGCGTCTTCTTCTCCTCGGCTGCTGGCCTCCTCTCTGCGGTTTGGGCACCTGGTTTCCTGGTCAGATAGTTTAGGATGCCTATCTGACCACCTGGTCCCATCTGATTATCAGGTATATAAGTGATAAGTGTAGTTAGGTAGGCCTTGGATTCAGACCATAAATTATCGTCACGACCAAGTCGTACGGCGTGAAAGTGCTAATGCATGATCGGATTCAGTACTCGACACTCGAGTGTTCGATTTTCTCTATTGTATTAGCGCAGAGTTCTTTTTACATTGCTGTTTTTTTCGTTTCCCGGAAGCCATTGAGATCGTGTAGTGTTAGCAACTCTCGAAAATATTTTTCACTCAAACTTAAGTCTAAAGGCTCCCACAGACGAGAGGTCGATCGTTTCAGTTAGAACTGACGTTAGTTCGGCCTGAACGGATTCGAGCACATACACGGAATAAATAGCATCCGACCGAACTGACGTCAGTTCGGCCCTTAGATTAATAACGCCTAGATAGTCTTCAAACAATCGCATTGTACAAAGTGAAGCAAGCAACAAACACAACACAAAACACAAAAACGCACACAAACATAACTTTAAAGTTGTGGAGTGTGTACAGTTTCAAGGGACAATTGTTGCTCTTAAAATTGGAATTATTGTATTTGTTTTTCTTAATATTGTGATATGTGAAAATATAACTTATATTTCATTTTAAACCATCTAAACACGATTTGTGAACATGATTTATATTAAACTGGTATTAAGGAGTATATTAAGGATTATATTAATACTGGCAATAATTTAAATTGATAGTAAAAAAAATCTAAAAATATTAAAAAACTTGCAACAATTAGTTAGCCATGAAAATTTTGAAAAATATTTCACTTTCACAATTCACAATAGGGCAGTAAGATGGCGACATAATATGATTTCATTTTAAAATGTTTTAAATACTTGCCTTAAAACAAGTCATATTGTTCGGATATAACATTTCATATGTAAGTATGAAATGTTATGTCCGAAGCTTTTTTAATTCTTTTCCGATGCATTGTGATACCCAATAACGACACAAACCGTCATAATGTTTATAATAATCGAAGATGTATGCACTAGCGCTTGACCTTGACAACTGACGGGTCGTTCGAACAAACTGAGCCGATATGGCTCAGTATGATTTGCTTCACTTTCCATGCTCACCCGGTTTCTATGTGTTTTCATTTAAGGTTCGGCCTGAAAGGATTCGAGCCCATACACGGAAAATTGACGCGAGCTTCGGTCGTGTTTTAGGGTTCCGTAATACTTAAGGAACCCTTATAATTTCGCTCTGCCCGTTCGTCTGTCTGTCTGTCTGTTCTCGCTCTCCTAGCTTCTGTAATAACTTTATGACAATTACTTTTTAAGTAGGTAATTCAAAGAAAACCTATTGCGCGTTGATAGTTAGGGAACCCTCCGTAGACATGTCGTGGCATGCTCTTGGTTAGTTTAGGCTGTTAATTAATTAATTTATTGTATTTACTGCAACTGTAACCCCGCTATCGACGAAACCGAATTAATGTGTCATACATTTTTCCAGTAATATGTTATAGGAATCATATCTCTTTTTTTCCTCTTAACAGCTTCCGTGGTCTAGAGCTTCGCTCTCGACTCGGAGGTCGTGGGTTCGATTCCCGCATTGGAATAACAAAAAATCTTGTTTCCAAGTTTGGTTAGGACAATGCAGGCTGATCACCTGATTGTCTGACAAGAAAGATGATCCATGCGTCGGATGGGCATGTAAAAAGTCGGACCTGCGCCTGATATCTCACCAGTCGTGTCGGTTATTCGTCCCACTGGGTTACGAGAGTAAAGGAAGAGAGAGTGCTCTTGTGTACTGCGCACACACTTGGGCACTATAAAATAACTCCTGCGTAGCTGGCCTGGTTTCAATTAAACCGGCCACCGTCACTGAAATCAGTGTGGGGAGCTATTATCTCATTTTTTATAATAAGTCTTTAGATTTTATCAACCATAGTGGCTCTAAAGTTTTAAATACTTCAATTAACTCTAATAAATATTCTTTAGACCACGTGCCATTTTTAGGGTTCCGTTCCCAAAAGGTAAAAATGGGACCCTATTACTGAGACCTTGCTGTTCGTCCGTCCGCCGTTACCTTCCTATACCGTGATCGTTGTCGGTACTCTTTTAGTAGAAAACGACGCGAGTTTAGTAGTTTCGCAAAAACAGAGTTGGCAACACTGGAGCGAATCGCTTCAGTCCATACGGCCGACTGATGCGATCTCGAAATTGCACACAGACGATACGATTTTGCATCCGTTCAGGCCGAACTGAAGGAAAACCGGACCGTGTATGGGACCCCTTAGACCCGCTATAATCGCAACAACTACCAACTTGAAAATTGAAAATCAACCTTTTTTGTATGATTATGAAAAATATAAATACTACAAAAAACAATTATTAATGTTAAAATATAAATAATCGAAATGTATGTTTTGTACTTACCTATTATTCTGTCTTTTATTACATATATTAAAGCTACTTCCAAAAGTTTATTTTTACTTTTAGAATCGCTTGTCGATATAACAATTCAATAGCTTAATTTAAGTAAAAACGAGAAAATAAAAACCTCTAAAATAACCCTAAAAATCATCCCCCCTAGAGGGATGATTGATGATGTAGAGCTTTTTTTCCCTAATTTTAGGAGGAAAGCCCCTAAGTTGGCCGCGGTCCACTCCGGACCAAATTCGATCGTATGTTAACACTAGGTATAAGCGATTTGATTGATTTGATTTCAGCACAAATTCAGGTAAATTCGTGCTGAAATCAAATTCATTCCAGTTCGATCGTTAAAGATTGATCGCATGTGAGTGGAGGGCTTTACATATTTCCTAGCAACCGTTTCCTAGCAGAAAAACATTTAGTGAAGTCAAGTTATACAGCAGTATTAGAATTACTATTTTTAACAAGTATTTTGTAGAATTTTATGGGAGTTTCAAAATTACATGAATATGGACAGTATAGATACGATAGGAATCGAAATATGCACTCAAAGAGACACAGGTACAACGAGTTGTCAGTGTGAGTTGGGTCGAGAGAAGTTACTGACAGCTCCGCCCTACAAACGAGTTTCGATTCCAGATTGCGACGATGTAAAGTCCCGCTTACAGACTGCGCCCTGTGTCAGAGACTTCGAACAAAACAGATGCCCCATTAGTCATATAATCATAACCTTTAAATCACTTGTGAAGCCAAACGAGACGTACACCAAAGTGTTTCCGGCGACAACCCCTATAAAACAAGTTAAACGTAAGCTATCAAAGTTACTCGCCGTGTCAAACAACAATATTTTACTATCCAAAAATAGGCATGTTTTAAAGGAGGCGACTCTACTATCAGATTTAATATCGGATGCGTATGGTAATGTGGTCATTGACGTGTTCACGAAGAACTCACAGGAGTTTTCCCTGTCGGGCATACCAAAGGAGTCCTACGTTCACGATGTATTTTACGCTATGGTCCCAAGGAAAAGCATTTTACCATTTATCGCTATTAAATTTAGAGTTAAAAGCCAAAATGGTGTGTTTACACGCTCGTACCATTCAAATATGAAAGTACATGAGATAAAGCAGAATTTGGGCGGTATTTTCCAAACGGGTCCTGAAAACTTGGTGCTACTACGAGGTGGAAACACATTGAATGATGCTGGCGCATTGTCCGATCTGGACTATGACAGATACGGAATCGTCGAAGTCGAGCTATTTACTAGAGACAATACGAATTTAAATTTAGATAACTTGTACAAAGAAGTGCCACTAAACGATATAATACAAGTTGTAGTTCCATTAGAAAATGCGATAAAAAATGTTAATGTTGAAGTTTATTCCGAAACTATAAAGAAACCGTTTCTTGGTGGTTATAGGAACGTTCACACAGGTATGTTTCTACTTATACACTTCTTTCCTATCTGCAGCTTGAAATAGGTACCTTTAATGCTTACTATCAACACATTTATGTTAAGACTATGCTTTGTGCAATATGATTCAAAGTGGAAGTTATAGGTGCTCAAAACATTTGAAATGCCCCGAAATTCGAACAAAGTTTTTGTATATTAAGCTTTAAGTAGCATAAGCTTTGTAAAGCTTAGATTTTGTTGTTCTAAAATCCAACCTATAGGTAGGAATAAGTATGAGCTCTAGGATTAATAACCCAACCAAGAGCATGTCACGACATAACTGAGGAGGGTCCGTAGCTATAACACGAAGTAGGATAAAAAACACTATACACAAAAACACACAATAGGCTTTTTTTCAAACCCTTTGTAAACCCCTTTGGAGGTCGATTACTCGAAAATGGTTTTAAATTGTAAAAAAAAATTAAAAATCATACGTATAAACTGATTTTATTTAAAAATACCTATTCGACATTACCCCACATGATAGGGTAAAATAAAAAAATCATCCCCACTTCACTATGTAGGTATGTATGGAAAGCTACCCTAAAATACAAAATTATAATTACCTAAGTATTTTTTGATTCCAATAATAAAGTCTTTATTAAGCAATCTATACCTAACTGTAGTCTGTACCAAATTTCATTATTTACATTTATTTGTATACCGCAGTTTAGCAAGTGAGGACAGACGAGACGACGAGACTATAAGGGTTCCTTGTGGTTACTACGGGACCCTAAAAATTCTATCAATAAATATATCCTTTCTCATGTTGAGTCATTATTTTACTTCGCCTACCCTTTTTTAAAAGGTTTTAAAAAAGGAAGATTTTATGACTTCTTACGTGTTGTTGATTTTATAGAGGCGTAGGTTCTTACCTATCCAAATATGTATATAAATTAGTCATATTGTTTCGTAAAAAAATTTACATTTTCTCTTTATAGGAGTTATTTATCATCACGCCTACTCGCAGACCCCGCAGAGGCCTGCAAAAGTACAACCCGAAAACAAAAATTGCCGAGATACGCAAACAGCTGAAACGAAAGATAAATTTTTCGTAAGTAGTAATGTTGTATAAAATTATATATGTTCATATTCAATAGGTAAGTATAAATTTATGGCATATTGTATAACTAGGGTAAGGTTGCTTCAGTCGTACCCCCTAAGGAAATAATACTGTAATATTCAATGCGATTACCTAAAATAAACCAAAATATTTTTACATTATCTGAATCTTTATTTAATTGTCTTATAATTAACAACCACAGATAATCTAAAATTTTTATCTATTAAGGTATCTAGGTATTTTAACGCTTTTTAAAAATTATATTAAGAAGGTACTTTCGGTAAAATTAAGGCACCTTGTCGCCTTATTCGTACCACATAATATCTAAGATTAAAGAATGATACCTATCCCCGTTAAACAGCAAGCTGTTGTTTATCTTTTACTTGCGTTTCACAATCAAAGATAGGATCTATTTATTCTTGGTCA
Organism: Phengaris alcon alcon; assembly: GCA_037179445.1. Taxonomy (NCBI): domain Eukaryota; kingdom Metazoa; phylum Arthropoda; class Insecta; order Lepidoptera; family Lycaenidae; genus Phengaris; species Phengaris alcon. Next base: position 848,679 of record JAYRCH010000354.1, read on the forward strand.
ACGAAGGATAGAATCCTTCCCTCTCGCCTATCAAGCCTCTTGAAAAATTTAATTCGTTGCTAACTACATAACAATTCATGTTTTCAAACAATGATATATTTATTTACAATTAATGTATTTATAAGTTAAAAGCGTAAAAATTATACTTAAAATTGAGAATACAAACTCGGGATGATTTTTTACTATAGTTATCGTGTTTTTATATCAAATTCAATAGTAAAACATAACAGTTTGACGCTAGGAGTTGCGTGAAAAGGAATGTGAAATTTAAAATGAAATAAAATTTCGAAGCAAAGAGAACTAGTTATACTGTGTAATAAGAGGTGGCACTCCAAATAAAAAAAGGGGTTCAAAATTCAAAATTATACCTTAGCTTTTTTATGTATTATCGTCAAAAGTGCAATAGATTCAAGCCCGATGAAAAAAAAATACAACAAAACTATACGTAGGTTATTATTATCTACTATTCATTTAAAGACCAATTATTGTGTTAGGTTGTGTTAGAATAGAGGTAAGGAGGACTCTAAGGCAGAAAAGTAAAGAAAATTTTTCTCGATTTCAGGAGGTAAAAAGGGGGAAAAAAAGGGTAGATATAGTGCAGATTCAGTTTGAAATTAAAAAATGACGGATATTTATTGTTCGTAAAATGTATATGGGTGTCGTTTACCAGATTTTTGGGGGTGCTGGATACGAAAATGACATTCATGTTAAAATTCCAAGATGGCGGACATACTTCATTTTATAAAAATGAATATGGGTGTCCTTTTGTAGGTTTCTGGGTGTGCTGATTATAAAAAAAGTCATCCATTTTGAATTCCCAAGATAGTTGACATTAAAAAAATTGATATAGGTGACCTTTTATAGGTTTTTGGAGTACTGATTACAAAAATTCATTCATTTTGAAATTCCAAAATGGCGAATATTTATGTTTCTATAAAATTGATACGGGTGTCGTCTTCGAGGTTTATAGGGGTACTGAATACAAAAATGATAAATGATATCCACTTTTAATTTCAAAGATAGCGGACATTTATTTTTAATAAAATAAATCTAGGTGTCCCTTTCTAGGTGGGATGTTAATTACGAAAAAAATCATTTATTTTGAAATTTCAAAATGGCGGATATATTTTAATTTCTGTAAAATTTTTCTGTCTCAAAAATTCTGCGTCCTACTGGAAAAGTACTGAAAATTTCCTCTCCCTTAGTAACCCCGCAACCACATATTTTCTTCATAATGGGAGAATAACAAATTTGAAAATCCTAAATTTTCCAACATTTCTATAGCTTTAGACATCGCTCGTATCTCAAAATAGGCATTGCTATATTTCTTTCTATAAACGCTTCTATCTCGGAAACGGTGCATTCTACTAAAAAAATAATGAAAATTTCCACTCCCCCAAGGAACCCCGTAACCACGTATTTACTTTTTTATAAGCTTTTTTTTAAATTCCGAATTTCCAAAAAATTGTATAGGTTACATAGCTGGTACTACATAACATACTGTGTTAATAATCATCAATCCTAATGAGTACTACTTTAAACTTAGTACTCATGTCATTTTAACGAAGAATAAATATTCTCCATTTTGGAAATTTAAATTGGAAGACAATTTTATAATCAGCACCCCCAAAAACTTTCAAAACGACACCTATACCAAAGTATCCAAAAATGCGATTTTCCATTGCCTGCAAATTTATCTGCTGGCAGCCATTAATTTATCAATCCAATCTGGTTTTATAGCTGCTTACATCGTATAATAGTCACCAACTCGGAAATTAAGTCGCCAACTTATAAATTTCGGTGCCATTTTGAATTAAATTTCGCCACTTTTTATGTGCCAATTTTTGTTTTTTGTGTCACCTGAGTGCGTGCTTTCGCCAGTTTAGTAATTTAGTCGCCAACATATTAATTCGCTGCCAAATTGACAGGCAGTAATATAGTATGCTGTATGTGCAGTCGGCAACTTATTTTTTGTTCGCAAGATTAATTATATCCCTTTTATTAATTATAAATAGATGATTATAAAGAAAAAGATAAGCATCACATTATTGTTATAAAAAGCTTACAAATTAGTAAAAAACCGGATCAAAAAGTTAGTATATATACGTACGTATAAACCTACACCAAAAATTAAATTTTAAAAATTTTGTATGTTTCTTGTGGCTAATCTCTGCAACGGCCGGACCGATTTTGACCGCACTTTTACTGGCATATAGCTAATGTTATAAGGAGTACCTTAGGCTACTTTTATCTTAGGGTTCTGCTTATAAAAAATAGAGTTCCGTTTCCATTACTAGTTCCATGAAAACGAAATTGCGAGCACCTGCTAGTTCATAAATATTAGACGAGATATTGCCGGTGTACCACTTAGGCCCTGGAACGTCTTAAGCCTACGCCGTGAATATGACGATCGTCGACTTTGCGTTTATTGCTACGGTCTGAACATGTGTGCGTGAGTCACTCAGCAAGCGCCTGAAGGAACAGCCGGCAGGCAGGCAAAAGGGCTTACCCTAAAAGTTTTGCAATTGTTTTGTTATATTTACGGCTACTACCATACCGGCCAAGGTTTAGTAGTAAATTACAATACAATTATTTAGAAAGATCTTTATTTAATAAACAACGCATAGTTTCTACAGAGTTTAATTTGATATTATACAACATGTAACAAAGAGGGTATATGCATCGGAAACCCAGTGATAATACTCATAAAACTGAACAACTTTCCCCAAGGAACGTAGGTCGAAACATTTAAAAAAAATGGACCCCCATACAAACTGCACGATCAGCAAATCCAATTAGTACGGGAGGTCCAATTTTTTTTTTCATATTTCGACCTATGTTCCTTGGGGAAAGTTGTTCAGTTTCGTGAGTATTATCACTGGGTTTCGGATGCATATACCCTTTTTGTTACACGTTTTATATATATTTTCATTGAAATCGAATTCTTTTTTATTTTGAGGCTTTTTGCAGTTACGTTGTTTTAATTTTGCTATACACATTTTGCAAAGAAACATAAATTTGGATACAAATCCCTTTTTCTTTTCGGCTACAAGTCGTAGATAGTTAAAATTACACCCAAAGGGGGAGTCATGCTGTGATATATTTTGCAATTGTTTGAATAAATACATAAATTAAATTAAATTAAATACCTTTTATTTCAGGCTGCATAGGCCCATATTATAAATACCTTATAGACTAACATACATAATATATAATAAACTAACACTAACATTAAACACGTATTGTCTGCGACGTGGGGCGCGAAGTGTTCAGGAGTCGTCCTCTAAATCTTCTGTAGACGACTCCAATCGGCCAGAACTCCTCCTTCTCGAAGGTCGGTAAGTGGTGGGTTAGAACTCTCACCACAAAAGAACTAAAGTTCACTTTATGACGGGATTCCAAACGCTCGACCCTCAAGGCGAAGTTGGTTCTTCTCCTGATGTAGTCCACGACCTGCTCGACCATCGTAGACCAATGCAACCTGGACACGTACAGCGGTGTCGCGGGAGTCTCACACCGCAACAGCTGCTCGGATCCTCCGGGTGCGGTGCCGAGATGGTTGCGGACGACGGGTTTCTTCTTTTTCCTCTCGACTTTGATGAACCCGTCATCATCGCACGTTCGGTCCTTTGTAGAAAGAGGACGCTCTTTTCAAGGGGCCTCCTTCTTCCCTTTGTTTTTCGGACGCGGGGAGGTGGCAGGGGGACGCAAGCTACGACACTTGCGTAACTTGGCACCGGCTCCTTCGCGGGCGGGGAGCGGTCAGCAGGGGCGGCAGCGACGATGTTCGTTGACCCGTCGGATAATGCTAACGTGTAACGTTTGCTGCATCAGGTGACCTGCATATTGAATTAACACTTTTTAACTGTGATAATTCACTACTTACGTAGTCACTTCTGGTAGACTCTGATGTCTGCAATCTACCTCGAACTTCGGTCAGTTCTTCCTTTAGGAACTTGATGTCCTTCAGTAGGCTGACGACGTCGACGTGGTCCAGTGTCACCGGTGGCAGCTTATGCAGTTTTTTCGCTACAAAAGCAGGCACTTCATCCGGATCCGTCTGCTTTAGCAGGGAGATGATGTCCTGCACGCTTCTTTGGGTTCCATCTCTCCGTCGCGATGGCATGATGGCATGCTGAATAAACGCCAGCATCTCATTGGCCACGAGCGCCATGATCACGTGCAGCGGCAATCAGCCGCGCGATTAACAAAATATTAATTAAATAATTAATATTTGCTGCATATGTATACCGCGAAGCGCGACCGTTCGCTAGCTCGACACATTACACAATAAAATCAACAGCCCGATTTCCACTGATTCTGATTTCTTCTTCGTTTTCTTCTTTTTCTATTGTAAAATCATTATGTTTATTAGAGTCCGAGTCTAACGCGGTATCATTTGAGACCTAAAAACCAAACACAAGTAAAAAAAGTTATATGATTTCATTAGTATTTTTTATGAAAATTAACTTACGGGTACTATTGGTATTTTGGGTTGCAGACTTAGAAGCTAGGTTGTAATAATGTGTCTTGTTATATGTATAATTAAAACAGTTTGATATTCTATAACTAAGTTCAAAAGTGCGATTAGCTTTGTGGTGTAAATTGACCCTAAGGATAAGCATAGCAAGTACTGTCAATATTTACGTTATCAGATTTTCATCAGACTGGTGTTTTTCTACTGCATTGGAGGAAGTAATTGACTTAAGTCCACTAATTACATTTTCTTTATTATTATCCCCAAACTTTTCTGTCGTGGTCTGTACCGTATCTAAGATTTTATGAATGGGTGAATCCTGAAACGGAACAAAAATTAAATTACTCGTAAAATAGTACAGTCGTGTAAGTATTTGTGCCCACGATATTTTTTATATGAACGATAATGAAAAGTCAAAATTACTAAATAGGGCGCGCCAATATGTATAAAGTAAACTATAAGTAATAAAATAATATGTACATTGTTACCATTTCAATTTACCTTTTCATGGTCTTGGCACCCAGATAATGTATCTTGTTGGCAGTTTTGTATTTCGATCAATGGTAACCTAAAATGTAATAATAAAAATTATATCAAGAGGGTATGTACCTAGATAATGGTAAATATCATTAATCATACGTACATGTCCTTGAAATCGTTTCTCTTTGGTTTGGTTGGAGGTTTACGTTTTTCACGCAATACTTTTCCTTGCGTCGTTTCATTTCTAATTAAAAAAAACATAAGCAATTAAAAACTTTTTAAATTTAAAATGTTTAAAAAATCAATTATTTTATAGTTTACCTACATCTCCGCGTTTAGTTAAATATCAAGATAAGTCCATATATTTAAATGACCTAAGTACCTATTGAGCATGAAATAAGTAAAATCATGATTTATCAACTTACCACCTTTTGACTAGTGCCACGTGCGTACGCAAAATACTTCGCGAAGAAATTGTCAGCAAGAGCTGGCGAAAAGCGACGTAATCCTGACACAACGGCTTGCGTAACACTAATTCTCTAAACTATTTTACGCCCGTGCGCAGTGCAGACCGTGCGTCCATAGAAAAATGTATGGGAATTTCATCACGAATTTTTGGCAATTTATATTACTTTCCAAGGATGTTTTTCTTAAAATATAACTTCGTTACATTGTAGTGCTGTTCATTAACTTTCATTTTATATTTTATCTTGCCAAAAACATCAAGTTTGAGTTGTGACAGTGTAAACGCTGAGCCACTTATTTTCTATTAGGTTTTACCTATGAAATTGCCGTTTTGTATGAAAAAATTTAAACGAATTTTTTTCATGTATTTTTTATTTGTATTAATCGAAGTAATCACCCATGCAATCAATGCATCTTTGCCAACGTAGTGGCAGTTTATTGATGCCAATCAGCTGATGAAATGAAATGAAATCAGCTGGACGGGAGGCAACAAATTCTTCAAAGGCATTTTGTACTGCCTCTCGGGTATTGAATTTTTTTCCCGCCAAGTTATCCAAATTCTGGAAAAAGTAGTAGTCTGTAGGCGCAAGGTCTGGTGAGTAGGGCGGATAACGGAGAGCTTCCAACCCCAGTTCTTGCAACTTGGAGACCGTCTGCTGTGCAGTAGGTATGAGGTCGCGCGTTGTCGTGCAGGAGCAGCGGAGACGAGCGATTGACCAATGCTGGTTGGAGATTTGCCAGCTTCTCCATCATTGTGTTCAGTTCTTCACAGTACACATCTGCAGTAATACCCGTTTGGTAAGAAGCTGTGATGAATCATACCGGCGCTAGACCACCAGACAGTGACCATCACTTTCCTAGGGGCAAGTTTTCGTTTAGGGCATTGTTTAGGTGCTGAACCAGGATCCAAACAACTTGCTGAGCGCTTGCGGTTATCAAACAGAATCCATTTTTCATCGCAGGTAACAATGCGGATCAAAATTCCTTCATTTGTGTGTCTGTTGAGCAGTGCAAGGTACGTCTCGACGCGTACTTCGCGCTGGCGATCATTGAGTTCGTGGGGCACCCATTTGTCAAGCTTTTTTACCTTGCCAATTTGACGCAAATGGACCAATATTGTTTTGACGCTAACGTCGAAAGCTGCTGCTAATTCAGCCGTAGATTGTGTATGATCAGCTTCCACAATCGCCTTTAATTCGTCATTGTTGACCAGTCTTCAGACGACCGCGAGGTTCATTTTTCAGGTCGAAATTTCCAGAACGGAAGCGAGCAAACCAATAACAGGTAGTGCGTTGGTTTGTAGTGTTAGCTCCGTAAACGTCGTTGATGTTGCGTGCCGCTTGTGCCGCGTTGCTGCCACGACGGTACTCATATTCCATAATTACTCGAATTTTTAACGTATCCATGATGACGAAATAGATTGAAATGCGATGAAAATGTAACACTAATCAATACACTTTTTCAACATTAAAAATGGAAAAAAAATCCATTTTTTAAAATAAAATTAATTTGAAATTAGAATTCTTAGCCAAACAAAAATTATTTTGATTTGAAATGGCCAGTACTGCAGAACGGCAATTTTATAGGTAAAGACCTATTATTATTATTTGGCGATTTTATAACTATCAGTAAAATATTTTTATAAAAACTCATCGTCATTTTTTAACTGCATGTATTGTAATTCAAATAAAATATATTTCATTGTACGAAAACAATTAAATAGCTCACAATCCGATAAATAGCAGACCTCGTTTTTCGTAAAATTGCGTTACAAATTACGACCGCCTCTTAAGCAACTAACCCTATTTGGCACGTTACGTGTGTCTTATAGTAGTCAACTTGAACTCAAAAAATTTAAATGCTAGGAAACTGAAAATTAGGTAGCAGGTATTACCGTGCTTACACACGCGCCGTTGGATTTTGTATGGATTTCCTGCGGCGTTTCACCGCCGGCGTTGCGGCACAAAATCCATAGAAATCATATTGCAGTGGCGTCGCCGGATCTGCGGCACGTGTGTAAGGCGCTTCCTGTATCATTTGCTGTAATTACGCTCCTTTATTAAAATGTCCCAACTTTATTTTTCAGGATACAAGTTACAGTCGAGCGATACAAATGGACTGCGTTCAGGCGTACATCCCCAACGTAACGGACAGAGTCATCGTCTCCCGACCTTACGAGCCTTACGACGAAAAAATGGCGCGCCTAAATCTTAAATACTACGCTACCGTTATCCAGAGGGCTTTCAAGCGCCACCGATTCCGACTAAAAGTAAAAACTTGGCTAGAGGAATGTCTGTAAGAGATAATTTATTTATCGTTAGATATTTAGATTCAAGGAACCTTTGACTTTTATTATACATATAAATATTTTAACAGGGAAAGAATAAGAAGAATCAGGGAAGAGGAAAGATTAGAGCAGGAATCCAATGAAAGACGATTGAGAAAAGATTTAATAACTAAAACTTTTCCAAGGAATCGTGAAGATTTTGATCAATTGTATGCCATGGTTGACCGATGGAAACATGCCGAAATTACGCGAATTTCTCAGCTACATTCCAAGGGTCCCAAAATTGCTGAATTTAGTCTTTTACTCGATAAAGAGGTAGAATTGCTAAGATGCATAGAAAGTTACAGAATCAAAGTTAAAGAAGATAGTCGTAAAATAAAAGAAAAACAATTCTTGGAAGAAATATCCAAGCCTATAGCTTGGTATGGACGCGACGGTAAGGTGATCACAATGGAGACTATTGAAATACAAAAGGCAAGGGAGTTAAAAGAATTTTATAACTCGTACCTACGCTACGATATGAGAGTTAATGAAAGAATCGAACTGCTCGTAGAAATGAAATTTTCTTTGCAAGAGATCAACCACGATTTAACTGAAGATATAATAGAACTTTTGGAGAGAGAATGCGATCTTCTCATTAGAGGGTGCAGTAATCATCAATTGGAATTTTTGAGACGACGCACGGCGGCTTGCATATTTCAATTTATCAAAACATCTGAACTCAACTCTGGAGTAACCAAGTGCAAAGAAATAAGAGACTATAGAAAAATGGAGAATAGCAAACTCTACTTCTGTGAAATGTGCCATCAGGTTAAGTCTTACACAGATTTTCCACTGAACACCAGAATGAGTGGTTATTTAGTCTGCACTTCGTGTTCCTGGAAGGATGTCGCCGAAAAGAGTTGGATCGATATGACACCTTACAAATTTATTTTGAGGGCGACCCAACGGGACGAGAGGAAACGCAAATGCTGGGGTTCGTTTGCGTTCGTTCTACATGAGAAGGACATATTTTATATTGTAGAGAAATTGTGGCACTCACATTCGGCGATTAGCGAATGCGACGACATGACTCAACTCCGTCTGTGCAGATGGCACGTGAAGGAAGATTGGTCGCCGTGGAACTGTTTCTTAATAACGACCCAGGAGATGAAAGCGCATGTCAAGTTGGAATGTCCCGAACAAGTGTACGACGATGAGTTGGTGAGAAAAGTGGTGAATACACATAAACTAGCCAAGGGAACATTCGAGCAACTGATAACGGTAAATAAGCGATTCACAGAGTCAGGTGATTGGCATAATACACGCGCCGCCGCCACCGACAGGGTAGATGCCGTAGAATTGTGTTAAATCATTTATAATTTATTTTAGAAAGTAAAAATTAAATTATGTTAGTCAATCATATTGAAATAAATTTTATTTTTTCGTACCTTTGGCCACTTTGGCCAATATTATATTACTCCAATATTATCAATATTACTTTGGCCCTGTACCTCAGCATTGGCCTACCGCACAAACTAGTGGGTATGCATACGCTTATTGTACTCACTAATACTACAACATGATAATATTATGTTTTATCAGTAAGAGTGTAACCCTTACACTAGTCTGGCGAGGCTGGGATCGCAGTCCATTACTGATAAAAATATTCACACAGTGGATAATCTATACATGTATATCTGACGGATTAGGCAGCGTTTTAGATAGCTAACAGACGGCTTGATTTTTTCCGACACCTTCAATAATTATTATTCTCATATTTCAACCAGTTCCCACAAAACTTAACAAATTGTACAATAATAAGTCTAAACCTTCCTGAGGAACCACTCTGTCGTAAATGAGAACTGCATGAAAACCCGTCCAGTCGTTTATGAGATTATCACGAACATACAGACAGACATACTCGGCGGGCAATTTTAATTTACAATATTTAGAGATTGTTACAATCTCAATACAAAATACAGTCGCTGAAGCTTTGAAATTTATTTTTAGCTAAATTACTAGATATTATAGGGAAACTAAAATATAGAACTTTATCTTGAAAATACATCACAAAAACAGAAAAAAAAAGCAATCTTTGGTTGTTAGTAGCGAGTTACACAGGGGTGTTACAACAAAAACGCATCTCTTATTTAAATCGTCCTTCTTTTAATAATTACATGTAATACTTTATAACATAATTACACAATACATTTACAATAATAATTTTAAGATATCAAACTCTCGATTACCTAAAAACAACATAATATAATAATATTACTTAAAACGTAGTGTGATAAAAAAGTGATTTCTTTCAACGAAATGCATTAGAAGCTATGCTTATCGATACACCTTTAAGTCAATAAGTTACGTAAATATAATTTAGGCGTTTATGAAATAATAAAACTGTACAATAATTTCCCAGTCTATAAATAAAATTCTTAAGTTATCGAATATGCCTCGCAAACACCAACGAAGTATAATCTGCCAGTTACAAAAATAAACCTTAAAAATAACTAAAGCTGTCATAGCAATTTTTCCACGTTCTACATGTTTTATAGTAAACTTAAACATGGTGAAAGCCTTGAATAAAGGCCTCTTAAAAGAGTCAGAGAATAAAACATACCCAACCGGTTCATAGTCTCATAAATGTACCAAAATAAATGGCACTAAAATATTTAACTTCAAAGTTTATTGTAATATTACTTAAATTTTTCTATTGGCAAACAAATATGATCTAAAGTTGAATAATAAATATATAAGGATAGCGTTTGCATAGTAATTCAAAAGCCGACGGAGATTTTTATTTCACAATATTAGTGAGATTTTTATACCTGCAATACAAATGGCTTAATTTTTGCGCGAGCTTGGTTTGAGCCGCGACCAAAGTACCCTATTTGCAGGAAAATCGCGCAGTACAGTATAAAAGTTAGGTCCCAAAATATCCATGTCGGCTATTTTAAGTTCCATTGGTATGGTCTCCAAGTAGAGGGAATCTTGGCCATCGACCTATGTCTACATCCTGTTAGTCATTTGTTGTTCCCTTTATTCAGTAATCATACCAAAATGTGCTGAACAAAACTACAGCATAACGTTCATGCAATATTTATCACAAAACAAAAGTAAAATTGTCTCAAAAAGAACAATGTTGCCTTTGAAAGAACTTTACTATTATTGAGTCGTGCAGAAATTTTAACCGATAAATATAATAAGACAATATTATAATAGCCACTTGTAGTAGGATAACTATAAGTTATTGATAAAACTACAACAAAACCAGTTCAACAATCTCAAGAATATTGTACTATAAAAAGCAATGTCGGACTTTCATACATTATGCAAGAACAAATTAGATTTTTAGTGCCTATAGAGACACGGAATCTCATATAGGAAGTAACCTCGAGTTTACCTAACCAACTCAACAGTGTAATCTAGTTACTAATTATTTATTTACAATAAAGATTGTGCCTCATCAAAAAACGCGATAAACTGTAATTCTCTCACCTATAATACAAGTGCCAACACAATATTCACATAGAACAATACAAATCTATCATACACTTACGCTATTTTTGCACTTTTATATTGCCATGTTAATGGCTTAAACTCGGAAATATCTCAATTTAATTAAGATTTTATAACTCACCCGCTACCAACACCTAACATCTTATCGGAGTATATTTACATGTTCCAAGGGAGGAGAGACATTATTACAAAAGGGTCGAGCACATGTCACTCGCTTTTGGAATTTATACAATTACTTTTAACTCTATGAGGCTTGACATTTGCCATCGCATACCACATTAAATGAATACTCTCAGGTACACAAAACATTGGTTACGATGTTTTATAATATGGGAGATTTTGTTGTTACCAAAAATATTTAATATAGGATTTCAAGTTTGTTCAACTTCTGTCTCAACAAACTTCACAATATTAGCTATCTAAACATTTAAGTAGATTACAGGTGTAACATCAAAGAAATGGACACAAAGACGCCACATATTTACTTATTATAAGGACACACACGACGCATAATAATCAGTCGCCTATTTTTTATTTTAGATTCGCACTAGATAAGGCAAATTTTAAAACCTATTGAAATTACTGAATCAAATTCTTACTAATGTGCCAATATTATCTCTTAGTGCCGAATTTTGCTATCGGTGATGAAGTTAGTTAAGACTTGATATATTTAAATTTCAAATTGTTAGAAGATTTTTAACAGAAATTATAAGTATCTACAAAAAATTGTAGAGTTTGTGATTGTTTTAAATTGAAAATAAAGTTTTAGATGTAAAGCAAGACTTAACACCTCTATTGTGCTAGTTAGTAGTATATTTTATATTTGTTTTATATTATATCTCTCAGGAAGTGTCACAATGGCTTTAAAACATAAATGATAAAAAGTAGGCTATTATTTGAATGTCACCACATCTTCCTTACAAATAACTTTAGCTAAATACATATTGCTCACCTACAACTTAAAAGCCGGCTCTAAATTCCTAATATCCTTGACACTAACCTACACGCGGACGACGTCTTTCGCTAAGTGTATATATACTCTTTCGAGAGCTTTCTTTCTGTATCGTTCTTTGCACTTTCCACAATTTTTTTCAAAACGAGGCAGCCCTAGTGGTAGGGGTGCAAATGAGCGTGCGCGGGGTGCATGGGGCTCGCGAGGTGCGCCAGCGACATGTCTTGTGGCACGTCGAGCGCGGCGTGCGGGGCCTCGTAGCGCGCGCCATGCGGGGCATGCGGGGCCTCGTAACGCGCGTGTGGAGCCTCGTACCGTGCGACGTGCGGGGCCTCATAACGGGCAACGTGTGGGGCGTCGTAGCGTGCGGCGTACGAGTCCGCGCTGTAGGGCGCCGCGGGCACGTGCGCGGCGTTGTCCTTGTCGCTCGCCTCCATGAACTGTATGATGCGCTGCGTCGACTTCACGTGCGCCACGATACCGGCCTCCGCCTGGAAACGTACGATCGAGTAATTAGTAAATACTGTAAGAGAAACTGTGTTGATATTGGGCGATGTTTTTTGCTAGAAATAAACATGCAGGGTATGTTGAGAGAGCTGAGAGCGCTTCACTTTCCATTGCGGCTACACTACGAAAAATCCTCTAGTGATTGGTTAAAATCTCGAAGATTTGACATTCATGATATTTAATTTCACTTTCGTAAAATGTCTGAAATATTTTAGGGTTCTATGTTTCTGATCAGATCATACAGAAATATACTCACGCTGGCGGTGAGTGACAGGAAGTTGAAGTACTTCCTGAGCGTGGGCAGCAGGGGAGCGAAAGCGGGCAGCCGCGGGCGCAGCGCGGCCACGCCCGCCGCCACCGCCGCGTGTCCTAGCACCAGCGCTACGTACGCGCCGACCATAGTGTGCTCCATGTGCGCACCCGCGCGCGCCAACACTGTCATAATAACAGGATTAATAAAAACTGCCACAGGATGCCTTGCAAATGTAAAAATAGCAACGGCGTCACAGTATCTCAGCGTTAGCCAATCAAGTTTTTATTTTTTATATTGACATCAAAAAGTCTTCATACATAATAAAGGTACGTCTAGTGGGCCAAATATTACTTAATCCTAATCCAGCATGTAAGCTATCTGTGTATCTACTTTCGAGATTATACTATTAGTAACAACGAATAAATCGATACCTTGGGGTAGAAAGGTCTTAAAAACCAAAACCCTACTTTACAGAAGCAAAAAACAAAATTGAAAAAATAAATCGACTAAAAAACTAATTTCTCTTGTATGTATATTAACTCTTTTAAGTAATATATATATATATATATATATATATATATATATATATATATATTTTAGTTCTCAGTTCTTTGCTAATGGAATACCTTATCTCTCTTAGTTTAGAAGTTAGCGTGGATTTCCGACCATTTTTTTTTATGCTTTATACACCTTATATTTCTTTCAGGTATTTCATTGTAACTAGTCAGTCGAAACTCGAAGTAGATCGTTGTCATTGAGTTTATAGACCACAATAAAAAATTAAGAAAGTCGTAAAATCACTTAGACTGTACCTTTTGAATGTGTGAGTCGTAACTACAATAAGTTATACTAATGATACATCGCTAGAAACTTGGGTAACAAAAACTATCATATTTAAATACGCGTGGTTTTACCTACTTGTATTTATGGGTGAAAAATTCAATTTTAATCAGTTATTAAATCATATCAAGTAAAATTTTTGAAGTGATTAATTAAAAATAAAACATGTTTTATTCAATCAAGTTGTTTTTACACTACTGCGGGACAAAAAGGAGTGGTAATGTGTTTATCAGCCTAAGTATGTGTGTTAACACCTGGCACTAATAAGACCGATTTTGATGAATAATGACACAAAAACTTAAGAGTAAAATAAAAAATTACAATAGAAACCCTACTGCGTAAATGAAAGTTATGTGATACATTCAAAAAGAAAACATTCTAATGTTCTTTACATTACGATTTTAACAGTCCGGACCCATAAAAATCCGGCTTCCTTATAAATAATGCGTCCTGAATCCCGATTATTAAAACCATAATGTTCCCTAATATGTTTTCTTTTTGAATGTATCGATCACCAAACTATTTCAATGGTAGGTATAGTAATTATTCAATAATACTCGATAACAAAAGTCTCGATTAACTGGACTTTCTTGTTTTTCTTTTTTTTAGTTTAGTTTTTACGAAGTCGGTTTTTTAATAATTTATTTTATTATTTACTTTAAAGACAGCAACGTTAAAAGCTTTTTGTTAATACGGCAACGAAATTACTTCTAGTTATCATAATAATATTATGCTTAGAACAATCATTGAGATCAAAGTTATCACCATCTATTAATTTCAGTGATTCAATAATATAATATGGTAATTGGTTCGTAGCAACTTGAGTCGTGTTTATATAATATAAGCAAGGGGTCATCTGAGTGAATAAGCGGTAGTACCGAATTTGCAACAATAAATTGCAATATGATTTAAAATAAAGGACCGAAAAAGAAAAATGAGTGAAGTATCCACCTTATCAACTACTTTAAATAATCACTTTGCATCATTCCTAATAACATAACGTAGAAACTTTGGCGACGTTAAATAATAATACACAACTATAAATATCAATAACATTATTCTTTATTTGGTTTCATGCAGCAATATACCTACTGTCTCATTTTATTTCGTAATTGCAAAATGAAATTAGCTAGTAGATATGTTGCTGCATTTAACCAAATTAACTATTAGGTCATTACGTATGAAATTGGCGTTTTGTAAAGGAGGAACATAAAGTCGATTTTTTTCAAACATAATATATTTAGTTAATTACAGTATATACCATTACTATCTATGCACTTTTGCCATATCATAGGTAGTTCATTGATTCCTTTACTAAAAAAACCATTCGGACAGGGATCAATAAAATATTTGAAGGCGCTTTGGACTGCCCCACAAGTTATCCAAATTTCTAAAAAAATGGTAATCTGTTGGTGGAGCAAGGTCCGGGGAGTACGGTGGATATCTTAGATATTCCAATTGAAGCTCCTCTAATTTGGTAGCCGTCTCTTGTGCAGTGTGTGTTCTAGCGTTGTCCTGAAGCAGCAGTGGCCTAGAGCGAATGACCAACCTCGGTGGTTTAGCAGATAGCTTTGCAATCATGATTTGCAGTTGCTGGCAATATACATCAGCCGTAATCGTCTGGCCAAATTTAAGAAAGCTGTAGTGAACGACACCGGCACTAGTCCACCAAACGCTCACAAGTATCTTTTTTTGAGTCAATTTTGGCCTAGGGCAGGCTTTGGTTGGTTCACCAGGGTTCAGCCATTGCGATGAGCATTTCCTATTATCGTACAGGATCCACTTTTCATCACAGGTAAATTATTCGATTTAAAATCCCTTCATTATTGTGCCGGTTGAGTAATGTAACGCAGCAGTCGACGCGCGTTTGCAGGTTTGCTGCACTCAATTCATGAGGTTTTCCACCTTTCAAGCTTTATCACCTTACCAATTTGGTTCAAGTGGATTAAAAGAGTTTTATCACTAACACCGCAGCCTGCTGCTAACTCGGACGTGGTTTGCGATGGATCCGCTTCCACAATAGCCTTCAATTCTTCATTATCAACTTGGGTCTCCGGCCGTCCACGGGGCTTGTTCTGCAGGTCTAAATTTCCAGAACGAAAACGTTGGAACCAAAAACGCACTTTGTTTTCTTTTGCGAAACCACCGCCATACACATCATTAATCCTTTAAGCTTGATGCTTAAATTTCTGCAGCACTGGTGCCACGGTGGAACTCGTACTCGACAATAATACAATATTTCAAGTTTTCCATTTTGTAAACAAAGTGACGCAAATAAAAAACCAAAAGAGGAAAAAAAAAAGGAAATACGGTTTTAGAAACACAAATGCATGAGTAAATAGTGGTATAAATTTGAATTTGGAATTCCTAACCAAAGAAGATATATTTGATATCAAAGTGGCCAGTACGACAAAAATCCAATTTCATATGTAAGGACCTAATACTTAAGTAGTTCACAAATTTTTGGACGTCAGTAATCAATCTTCTCTTCTTCTTCATAATCTTCACACATTGAGTAGGTATACTTAATATCTATTTTATTTTAAATATTCTTTTAAATTTGTTGGAATTTAATATTTAAACCAACTTGTACTAAAAATCGTAGAGAACTTTGGTTTATACAACCAAGCGCATTTGTTATGTTGATAATAAAAATCGTACTGAATTTTGGTTTTTACAACCAAGTGCATTTGTTACGTTGGTAATACCCCATACTTGACTCAATCTACTTTCTTTTACCTAATTTTATAACAAAGTCATAGTTAGTCAAGTTTTTACATCATAAATTCAAACAAAATCTCTATTTAGACGTTGAAGTTATCTGGGCCGTAAAACAATTTTTTTGTGAAATTAAAAGTGTAACATAGACCAATCGATAGAGCAGAAATTTTTAAATAAGATTTCATTCATAACTCATTTTGGGTAAAATGGTTTATACGCCCTTTCTACCCCAAGGTATCTAAATTATCTGTAACAGCATTAGAAAATTTCGAGTGTCTATAATTATTATGCTCATACATTAGTATTTCCTTACTACTGTATAAAAATTGCTTCATGGGAACATGAATCCAAAAATCATTATTATTTTAATACTAGCTTTGTCCGCGGCTCTACCCGCTTAAATACAGAATCCCACTGGAACACTGCACTTTTTCGGCATCAAATTAGCCTGTGTTAATCCAGAGCCTACTACATTACCAAATTTTATCAAATTCAGTTCAGTAGTTTTAGCGTGAAAGAGTAACAAATATCCATCAACCCATCCATCCATTCATCCTTAAAATCTTTCACATTTATAATATTAGTAGGATTCTTACATTTGGTAACAGTTTCGTCTATATCATCTTGAGATTGCTTTTTGTTTTCTTTTTCATCCTTTTCACTATCTTCATCTTTCTTGCCATCGAGCAGTGCATCTGTGTTTTCTTCGACTCTCCTGAAAAAAAAAAAAAATTTAGTTTAATTTCTATAGTTTACGCCATTGTAACTACAGGTGATATCAATTTTAAATCACTGTTAATATTTCATATCATACGTGATGAAGTTAAAAATGTTCAAGAAACCAAAAAAAATTATATATATGGGGTCTTACAGACGAGCGATATTGAGTTTGCAACAACTTGCGAGTGATCGCCGATAGTACGAGACTCGTACTAAAGACGGTCGGCGATTATATGCGTCAGTCGTCCATCGTCTTTAGCTACGAATCGCGAACTATCTGTATGAGGCCTTATATGTAACTTTTAGGGCAATCGAGTTCTACATTCTCCCCGACTGTACCTGGCAAGCTCCTCCCGCTTGTAGAACAGGTCGACGATGAGGTCGAGTGCGGTGACGCTGCGGCTGATGACGTCACGCGCGCTGTCCACGCGGATGCGCGCGCCGAGCAGCCGTTGCGTGTTGACTTCGTTGTTTTGCACCAGGTTCATGAGTAGCATCAGCACCTGATGTTAGCAAAATATACTGTCGTGAATGTCTTTAGTTTCGTAGTTAACAAGTAGAAAACGAATGATAACAAAACCAGTAGATACAGTTGTTAACAAACCCTTCGCTTATTTAGCGTTTGGTACTCGCATTAATTCGGTGGAACGGTAGGTGCAGTATTTTGCCTGTTTTTACTGTAGTTAAGTAGGTATATTTGTGTTACAGCACAAAAACTACATCTTTTTAAAAACTTTACGTACTATCGTCAGATAATATAATATAAAGTATATACATACACAAACATTGAAGTCGAAATTCAAGTTGTCGGGAATAAAATTTTCTTGGTTGTTCAGAACAATTAGACAGATCTCCATGATTGATTGCTGTTCGCCGATAACTTGCGCTCCGAGTGCTGATGCTGAATGAAAACGTCATAATTTATATTACGTAATTCTGTTTTGGTGAGGAATACAAATTATTTTAATAACCTGCAAAAGTGGCTCGCTAATCCGGATAGGGAAAAAACAGGACCCCTTCCGAATTATCGAAATTCCGATTATAGTATGAAAAATGTATTTTACTAGGAATAAAACACTTTTTGGGAGTTTTTACAATGTAGAATGTTTACTCCGCGTTTTGTCAGCAAAAAAGTAACTAACACTGCAGGGTGATAAATAAAATACAGTCAAGTGATTGAATATTGATGTTATGATCTGCAGCTAACGATTCCTCCGCGAACATCCCTCTACGGATTAAGTAAGGGGTGTCCGGACTAGCGAGACTCCACTGTATTTTGGTTATCCCATTTTCATATCACAATAAAGTACAAACTAACTACATAATACTATTATTACACAGTAAAGAAAAGGTTTTTTTAATTTTCATACAAATGACCTTCTTATTGACAATATATGAGCATAAAATGTACTTACAATTAGGCGAGAAACAGTGCGAGAGGTTCACTAGCACTTTAAGCGCCGGCAGCGCTGCGTGCAGCAAAGCGTCGTGCAGTGTCACATCTGCTATCGACACGCGCGCCTCCGTTACACAGCGCCGCAGTAAAGCGCATAGTGTACTCGCCGCGCCCAACGAACCGCTCACCAAGTGTTGCTGGTTCGCTTCGTTTTGTTGAGTAACCTAGAAAATGTAAATAATGCAGTCGTGTGCAAAAACTAAGGTGCACAATATGTACTTATTATTCTGACAAGTCATGCCTGATGGTAAGTACCTAACGACGCTAATACTTTCAAAACCAGAGGTGCGACCGATTTTTACCCAACTACGGGGAAGCCGAAATGGAAGGGTAATGATTTTGGCAGTCTATGTGTGTATGTATGTTTTTTCACTGTAGCAACTAAGCTAATGATCCTATTTTAATAAGTTAGGTGTCAATAGGTTCATAATCGTAGCCCAGGTAACATAATCTTCATCTTTTACGTAGTCGGGCTATAGTTAAAAAACAAATTTAGTTATCTATGTTGTCCTGGTATCACTCTGAGATTGAGTTAACCAATTCATGCCAAAGCTCGAGTGAGTTTCTCATAGTAAACTTACGTTTTCCAGTACGCGCATGCAGCGGTCAGCTTTGCGTAGTATGTCCAACTCCGCGCCGCCCCACTCGGCCGCGGGCGCCTCGAGCCGTGCGGCGCAGTCCTGTATTGTGCGTACTATGTGGTCCACGCCGCCGAGATTGCGCAACTCCTCTTTGAACCACTCGCCCGCGCGCTTAGATGTTAACGATAAAAGCGTCTCCATCGCCAAGTGACCCACCTGTTACATTGTAACGTCATTACTGAATTTCTTTCACATAAGGCTGGGACGATATGTGTGATATAAATATATATAGTAGGTATTCATAAAGTGTATGACGATGTATGAAAAACGATGATTTTCGAATGATATTAGGAATGTGGTTGTACTGTACAACATATACATTTTTTATGTAACACCTATCACATTATATGCGACAGAATGCGTTTTTAATTTGTAAATTTACAGCATAATATTTCTAGTATATCTATTTTCGTGACTTTGGGTGTAAACCAGATTAAAATTTTACAACTAATACTATTAAACAGCTAGACACATTAATTTCGAATTTTGACTAATATAAGTAAGTTTGTACTCACAGTGATGTTATCCAAGTCTAAGTGATTGGTGTTGCCTTGGCTCTTTATTTCTGCGCACAGTTCCCGAACCCTTTCTTGCGTTTTTGTGAGTTGCGCAGAAGTTAAGCCACAGTCATCAAGTGCATTCCTAATGAAAAAAAAAACAGTTTTAACTCTTTCTTACACAAGTCTAATAACTATAATATAAAAACAAATAAAGAGTAACATTTAAACTGAAATATTGAGAATATAACTTACTTATGTGATACATCAGATTCAAGTAGATTCAACATTAACTCAAGTGATTCCCGATCCAAGTCCATATTGAGTCGATCTTGAGATAACACAAACATCACTGTAGCAGTACACAAGCCCAGGCTCTGAAAATTACATTTTTAAAAGAGTCAAAAATATTGTAATATGTATTTGTTAAAATATTATTCTAATTGTGTTAATAAGCACATAACATAAATGCAGATAAAGAAAATTGAAGTTTGTTTTTTCAACTAAGCACTATATAGCATAAGCATATAATTTTAAAGTTCAATAATATCTAGCAACTAGACACAATAAAATATAGCTAAATACTTGCCTGGTCATTAGTAGCATCGTGTAATGCGCTGAAGAACTTCTGAACAGTGCCGTGGGCACGCAGGTGCATCCTGAATGCTGGTGCTGTACATTTACTGGCCAGTGTTATAGCAGACAGACATCTTGTTGATATTGGATTATTGTCCTAAAATATAAATAAAGACATTAAAAATATGCTATAGATGTTGCCCACAACTTCATGCGCGCAAAAGGATACCGCGCGTAACCGTACATATTGCCGCGATAAAAAGTAGCATATGTCCTTCCCTGTGGTCTAGTACTTAATCTGTGCCAAATTCAATTCAAATCGGTCCAGTAGTTTTGGAGCCTATTCAATGCAAACAAACAAGCAGACAATCAAATCTTTCCTCTTTATAATATTAGTATAAAGAATAATTAGTTTAGTATCAATTTACATACATCTTTTATATTATTGTTATGATAATTGTGTTTTCTCAATGGAATAATGTTGTACATGTCTGTAATAGACGTAAACACTATAAAATTATTATTAATATTTACTAAAAATGTATGTATTTATGTATTTGACGTGCCTAATAAATATCAAATAAAATTATTATAGATTTACAAATTGATATTGTTTTTTTAGATTGAATTAAAAGTAAAATTTGAATATTTTATTTTTATTAAGTAAAATAAATCATGTTGTCACTAATAGCTCGAGCCTTGCCTTAATGTGATGAGATACGTGGGTAACACTGAAAATGTTTAGAACTGGCCAGTTAGAAACATTGCTAATGAAAAATTTTTCTGAATTTCAATTTTAGAATTCATGGTAACCTAATATAGTATATTGCATTAATTTGTCATTTGTTTTTGTGAATTGGCGGCAAATCTAAAACTCTTGTTACACGTGAAAATGAACCTTACACGAAAAAATTTGGGTCAATGATTTATTGACTTTCGTTGTGGGCTTACTCAACAACAAAGCTATGATAGGCTGCGATTACCATTTCTTAATGAAGCCCCATCTCGTGCCACTATTTACAATTGGTTTAACGAGTTTATGCGTGGACGTAGCAATATCAATGATGATCCGTGTGAGGGACGTCCTTTAACAGCGACTACTGAAGATAACATCAGTGCTGTGCGACGCATGATAGAGGAAGATAAGAGAGTGACCTATCAGCAGATACGGGCAAGCCTAGGCATTGGTATGAGTCAAGTTCAAAAAATATTACACGAACATTTAGGCGTCAGGAAGCTTTGTACTAGATGGATTCCCCATACTTTAACCGACGACCAGAAACACCTTCGTATGGACTGGTGTCGCCAAATGTTAGATAAGTTCAACGGCGGTGACTCAAATGCTGTATTTGACATCCCAAAACCAAAAGACAATCAGCTCAGTGGGTATTTCCTTTCGAGGATCGGCCAACTAAGGTAAAGAAAGGAAGAAATCAAGGAAATAAGATGATTGCCTCATTCTTTGGTCGGAAAGGTCATTTCGCGACAGTTGTGTTAGAAGATGGAAGGACAGTTACTGCAGACTGGTATGTTCGGCTGTATCGCTGTTTGCCTGTTGTCTTGGAAAAAATTCGACGGCAGCGCCCTCGAAGCAGGATCCTCCTTCACCACGACAATGCTTCAGCGCACTCCGCAAAACGGACTGTTGAATATTTGACTATGGCAGGTGTCGAGATAATGAGTCATCCGCCATACAGTCCTGACCTGGTACCCTGCGACATTCATTTATTCCCAAGAACTAAAGATAAAATTCGAGGTATTTGCTTTACGAGCCCTGAAGATGAGGTGAAAGCGTACGAAAATGCCATAGAAGAGACCCCTAAGGAAGAATGGGCCCAGTGCTTTTCTCAGTGGTTCCATCGAATGCGACGATGTGTAGAGAGGAACGGATTACTTCGAAAAACAATAAAAGTATTGGCAATTTTCTACATTAAGCCGTTTTTCATTTTCTAAATATTTTCAGTGTTACCTAGGTATAACTGTTATATAGAATTTAAAAAAATATTTACCTGCAATGCATCCAATAGATATTCTACATCATCATTAAATTCTTGGAATTCTCCAATTTCTTGTATCTGATGAGCTTTCTTCACATTACGTACGACAGTGTAAAACTAAAAAAGAAAAAATAAAAGCTATAGTATTATTATTCTATTATTCTATATATTCCTATCATTATTATCTAGTTTGAAAGTTATTTACTAATAGGTTAATTTTAATGTGCAATAAAAGTAAACAAATAACCTATATTATAACACATAAATGTATTTTTATCAGCAATCACATTGTTAAAGGCGTAAACTTATTGTGTTACAACAAATTGTATGAACATGTCTTTCTGATTTGTGTAAAAATTTTATAATTTATAATTACCTCTTTAACTTCTTTATTACACCGCACACTTGTGTAGGGTTTGACAGGTTCGCTTATTGGATCAGCAATGATTGCGTCTGGTCTATACCTTGTGACCCTTGTGAGCTCCTCGGAATTTTGAGTTACAGCATTTCTTACTTCTGGTGGCTCTGCTTGCTCCGGTCTTGGTGTCTCATTTCCTTTCTGGAATGGTATATATTGCACACATATTATATAATTAATAAGAATGCCAAAGCATACTGTCTATTACGTTTAAACAATTTGGCAAGATACTACAATTACCATTTAAATTCAGGAATATAAATATAAGTCATTGCATTTAACATATGAAAAAGAAAAAAAAAAGGAAATTAATACCCAACCATTCTTCAGCTAAAGTAAGTGGCCCTTAGGCCACTGACACGTATCATGTTTTGTAATAATAAAACCAAAGTGAAAGTTACACACTATAACTTTTACTTCAATGTAAAACAACAGTTTAAGAAAAAGGACTGGATATTTTCTCAAAATTGGATACTATATTTTAACTTATATTTTATTTAGAACTGATAAAATAATAATATAAGTGACACTTAATCTTATCTGAAAACTATATTTCAGAATGTTTAACACATTTTTTTAGACAAATTTTATGAAATATAATTATTAATTAAAATTTGAGAAAAAGTAACTTACATCATTAGCCCACTCATGTCTGTAAAGATGCCGCCGTTTTCGAGCTGGCAATGGTGATGATTGATTGTCATTGACTAAGGACTTGCTTTTGAATATAGAACCCTTTTTCTTTGTAATAACTAATTTAACACTAGGTTTCTCCTCACAGTTTTCTTCAGCATCTAAGCCTCCGGGAGATTTGAAAACTTCTTCTTGCTGACACTTTTGTGATTCTTCCTCTGACAGCTCATTTGGACAACTGTTGTAAGCGGAGTCAGATGATTGTGTCTGTAATTGTGCTTCATTGACATCTAGTGTTTGAACTGTATCTAAAGGTTCTGAATTTTGATGTTCTAAGTTTGCAGCCTGCTCAATATTTTCAACATTTTTAGGCACTTCAACAGATGGTGGATCCTTATTATGTTTGACCTTTTGTTTTTTGTATATTTTCAATTTCTGTATAGGTTCTGGTTTGTTTTTTTCTGTGTCACCAGATAATATGTCAATCAAGTCATTATGCTCAAGAGATTCTGGCTTATTTTCTACTTCTGGCTCCACTCTGGGAGGGGAACCGGTTGCAAGGGGTTGAGTGTCTACAGGCACATCATGCTTTTTCCTTGTTTTTCGACCCTCCCTCTTGATGTCTCCTACTGTCTTTGTAGATTTATTGCTAGTTAATCCTTTTACTACTGAATCCAGGTCATCATCATTCTCACGATAATTGATATTTGGTCTATTTCTCCTTGATCTTCCACCTTCGGGGGGTTTTGGTTCAGGCTGAGGTTCTATAGATTGATTTTCCGATTCTGGTGCCTGAGATATGCTTGTTGTAGAATCAAGAGTAGCCAGTTCAGATTCAATATTGTCAACTAATTTGTGTTTGTGATCATTTTCTGTCTCTTGCACTGGTGAAGCTAGAGTTTTATACAGGTCATAAGTTTCTGAGCCAGGTTGAGGTGATGCAAGCTTTTTATGGTTTTCTTCATCATTATTTTTATGGTGACGCTTATGAGATTTGTGACCATCTTTTTTATCTTTTTTCTTTTCCTTTTTCGTATCTTGCAGTAGACCGGCACATTTTATAGTGATCTTAAGGCCTTCATGTTTAGGTGAACAGATAGTTTCAACTGATGGGCTCTTTTTATGTTCTAATGTTCCATAGTCAGAATGAGTATCCATAGATGAATGCCTATCTGAGCCAGGAGACGTGAATCCTTCATTAGAATCAGTACTCACAATTCGAGATGTTCCCTTAGATATTCTGAGTACTATTGGTGGTGGTTTCCGCTCCTCACTATTATCTTTACATTCCTCCTTTTTTTCTTTCTCTTTACTTGTAGAGGGACTTCCAATGTCAGTTTTTATAGGTGTTGGGCTCGCAACTAATGGACTTGCTTTAGGTGAAGTTGATTTAGGCAAGGATTCATATCTGGTAAATTCTGGTATTGGACTATTACTACCATCTTCAGCATAATTTATCACTTTGTCTCTGTTCCGTACCAAATAACGCTTGTTTGGTGGTTGAGAATTATCAAGTCCTTCCTCCTTTTTCGATGCCTTTGTAGCTACACCCTTTTTTGTTTTGCTCTTATCAAAACTACGTCTTGGTAACTCTGGTGAAGAGGAATCTCTATTGTACCTTGACCTTTTATTTGTTTTCTTATCCTTGGTGGATGGATGTTCGGGTGAGAGAGGTGCAGCAGGTACTGGTGGGGCATAAGTGATCTGTGGCACTGGTGGATATGGTTCAGCATTTCGAGATTTAAAAAACTTCTTAGGTTTAGGAGGTGGTTGTTCGGTTTCTACAGCTGGTACAGTTAAGGGGCTATTTTGATCCTGTACAGGTTTCTTATGTACACTGGCTTGATATGCTGCAACAAATATAAATAACATTGAATAAGAATAAACTACAATTAAACATTATCACAACATGTTGAAATTCTAAAGGTAAAATTCATTTCAAAACATGCACTATTAAAAAGAACATAATAAACAATTTATACATTATGTTCATAACGCGTATTACGCGTATTACGCGGGAATTAATTTTCCATAAAAACTAAATAAAACGTATATTTCCACATACCGTAAGGAGCACTTCTGATGGATGTAAAGCTAGTGATACCCCATTTCCCCACTGTTCCTGCAGAACGGGCCGCCGATGGGCAATTACTGTTTTCTCTGAATAGAGCGCTGTCCAGCGGCACAGCAACGCTGCCGCTTCTGCCTCTTCCCCAGCGAGACATTCTGATAATTTCATCAATTTAGGTGACACCTGCGCCGTTTGACCAAATCAATTGCCGCTATAAAATATGTCAAAGAAGCAAGCACCACATGTCGTCCTTGTACATTAAATTTATAATTTATACGTTTAATTTATCTTGACACTTACTAAACGGTCGAACTTTCTCTTAATTCGACAAAAACACAACCCCTAAAGATAACACACCCGCCATTTTTACAAGAGCTATGTACTTTTCTCACGGACGCATTCGAATGTATTCGCTCTTTTACGAACGTCTGATGTCACACACTTTAATTTATAACAATTTACATCACATTTACTTAACTTCTTTGAAATTTTGAGGTAGATGGTAAATGTTGAGTCAAACATTAATGATGACAAATTGAATACAAACTGCGATGTTGTCATCTCACAACACCAGCAGCGCCATATTGGTAAAGCAAAACAAGGAGAATAATCAAACAAGTGACCAATAGGAAAAGGGCACCATAGAGAACACCATAGATTATATTACAACCTTATAAATTGGAATTCACTAGTGGCAAGGAGTTAAATATTAAAACTCCAAGGTGTAATATCCAATATTTACCTCGTATCTTAGTTTACAATATTCAGGTATATTCATAGATATATTTGATACGTAATTAAAAGACAAAACCAAGGAATATTTGGTTCATGGAAAATAGAATTAAGGAGTACCATCTCCATACATGAAAAGTGTCCGTAAAATAGCGTTAAATAGGGGGCGCTACAGACGCAGACGGGAGTAAAGCGGCAAAATTTAAACGTATAATTAAATCTTAGCATCTTCTTCGGTTTTATATATAAAAATATTTTCAACTATACGAGTAATCAGAATTTTCATGATTTACTTAATTAACTACTTTTAATCTACTAAAGTCGTCAAAAATTTTAAATAACTAACTCAACTCACTTTACTTCATCTCTTATTGCTAACTTCATATCACACACCCTTGCCGCTCTAGCGCCATTATGGCCAGTTTTGGAACTATTATTTAGTTACTTTTGTCGGACACTTTTTAGCTTTTCTGCCTTAGAGAGATGGTACTCCTTACCTCTATTCTTCATGATTTGGTTTTATTCCAAATAAAATGCTACATAATATATTTGTAAAGCTATGTCTTATGTCAAGTTATGACAATAACATGAGTCATTGATAATAGACAATCTAAAGACATTAAAATAGATCTAAATATATACTATATTCACCCGGCCTATAGAAGTACATAAGTTCTTGAGATAGTCTGGAGGTTTTATTTGTCTGCCGGACCTTCTAGTCGGTTCTTCCAACTCATCGCAGGTCACAGTTTCCCCTGTGTTAAAGTCCAGGTGTCAAGAAGATGCTTATTCAACTTGGTGTGGAGAATTAGTATTTTCCTTGTTCATGTTCAGGTGTGATGAATCAGCTTCCATCCGTACTTCTTCAACTTCGGTATTTTCATTTAGACTCAATGGTTCTGTTTCTACCTGTTGTTCCGGATCATTGATTGAAGTTTGAGGAAGTGGTGCTAAATGTTTATTAGATGCGGTGGTCTCCCGCCCGTCTGCTAGTGTGGATACTGTGGATTAGCTTCAATCAATTCTACTTCTTCTACGTCTGAGTCATATTTAGACCGTTTTGTATGGTTTTTCTTTAAAAGAGGTCCGGGATTTAGTAGACATGTTGGAAGAGATTCACTGTTAGCACTCCGCCGGGGGTGGTTCGAACAACATCGATCGAATGGAGTGCAGGGCGTTAGGCAGGACTTGTTCCCAATGGCCAATATCAATTTCTTTTGATCTTAGATACAGCCTTATCGTCTTCCATAATGTTCCATTCAGCCGCTCCACTTGTCCATTTCCTTGAGGATTGTATGGAGTCGAACGACTACATGCTACGCCAGTCGTGATTAAAAATCTCTCAATTCCTTTGACATAAACGTGGCACCGCTACCTATCTGAAAAAATATATTGCGGTGTACCATAGGTTAAAAATTAAAAATAGGTTTTTAAAACATTGTATTGTACAGTTGTGGCAGATATGTCTTTGGTCGCCTAAGCAAAAGGGAATCTTGAGTATTCATCAATACGAGGGCTGCACTAAAAGTATCGGGAAAGGAATATTTCCACTGTTCCTGTCATATTAAAATCTTTTTAATTTAAGACTCCTTGGTTTTAAAAATCGAATACCGTTTATTTATTTAAAAAAAGATTCTCGGTCTTGTCACAAGGTCTTGTCAAACTTGTTTAGTCGTTGAGAAAATAGAATTGACTCGAGAAAATTCTAGAGCGATGATTTATTATGACTTTCGAAGTGGTTTAACACAAAAACAGTGTGTTGACCGGATGATTTCTGCATTTGGTGATGAAGCCCCATCCAAAACTACAATTTATCGCTGGATTGCTGAATTTCAACGTGGACGTGTCAAGCTCAGTGATGATCCCCGTCAAAGTCGTCCAAAAACTGTCACCCAAGAAAACGTTGATGCTGTGCGTAAGCTGATTGAGGAAGATCGACATGTGACATACCGCGAAATTCAGGCAACTTTAGACATTGGCATGAGTCAAATACAAATAATCTTGCATGAACAATTAGGTGTCAAAAAGTTGTTTTCCCGATGGATACCGCATTTGCTCTGTGAAGAGAAAAAAGCGGCTCGCGTTACTTGGTGTGTTAGAACTCTCGTAAGATTCCACGCAGGACCCTCAAATGCTGTATACAACATCGTATCAGGTGACGAATCCTGGATATACGCGTACGAACCCGAAACAAAAAACCAGTCACGAGTTTGGGTGTTCGAAAATGAGTTAAAGCCAACAAAAATTGTTCGTTCACGGAGTGTTGCAAAAAAAATGGTGGCCACGTCTGTCTCCAAAACCGGCCATGTTGCGACTATTCCTCTTGAGGGACAAAGAACGGTTAATGCAGAATGGTATGCTAACATTTGTTTGCCACAGGTCGTTTCTGAACTCCGTAAAGAGAACTGCAACCGCCGCATCATCCTCCATCACGACAATGCGAGTTCTCACACCGCGCACAGAACAAAAGAGTTTTTAGAGCAGAAATCATAGAATTATTAGACCATCCGCCGTACAGCCCCGACCTAAGCCCTAATGATTTCTATACTTTCCCTAAAATAAAGAATAAATTGCGTGGTCAGAGATTTTCATCACCTGAAGAAGCTGTGGACGCCTACAAAACGGCCATTTTGGAGACCCCAACTTCCGAATGGAATGGTTGCTTCAATGATTGGTTCCATCGTATGGAAAAATGTGTCAAATTTCGCGGAGAATACTTCGAAAAGCAATAAATACATTTTTAAATAGTAATGTTGTGTCACTTCCTTGATTCCCGAAATTTTCAGTGCCGCCCTCGTAATAGTTAAAATTAAACGTTTGTTACTGTGAGTAGGTAAAATTTCTTTAAAATCAACGTTGAGTCTTTCAAAGGGTGCAGTATGCCTTGATGAGATTTCCATTTAATCTCGCAAAACGAGGTTTAATTTCAGCACAAATACGACATTCCGCAGTCATAATCTTAACATCATCAGATGTATAAGGCAAGTTCTCTGATCTAATCCAGTGCGTACAGTACTAGGATGTGTATTGAGCATACTCGAGATAAGAGTGTCAGCTATAGTATTATCTCTACCTGGACGATAAATTATGCCGTATTTGTAATTTGATAGCTCTAGACGCCACCTATCTATTTTCTCGTTTTTTATCTTACTTTTATGTGTCTGATCGAACATAAATGATACAGATCGCTGATCAGTGACGAGACGAAAATGTCACCCAGTTAAATAATGTCGCCACTTTCGTAAGGATTCAACAATGGCACAAGCTTTTTTCTCAACTGAAGATTGACGTCGCTCAGATTCATTTAAAGACCTAGAAAAGAAAGCTACTGGTCGACCGTCCTGTGAAAGGAAGCAGCGAGAGAGTGTTCAGACGCGTCTGCTTCCACAGTAAACCTTCCATTTGGATCAACCACATTAAGAATTGATTTTCGTATGTCAGCTTTAATCCTTTGGAATGATTCAATTTCTTCTTGGTTAAGTGGAAAAGTTATTGCTCTAGAGAGATAGTGGATCTTTTCCGAAAAATTTCTTATCCACTTAGCATAGTGAGCAAACATTCCAAGTGCCCTTTTTAGAGATCGTGAATCATTTGGAACGGGTAAATTCATCAAAGGACCAACGTGATCCTCATCCGGTTGAATTGAATTATTTTTAATTCTGTATCCTAGCAGTTTAATAGACGTCTGTCTATAGACACACTTGTCTTCGTTCAATGTCAAGTTGTATTTACGAACTGCTTCTTTAAACCGCTTAAGTTTGTACCGTGTTCATCAATTGTTTTGCCAGAAATAGTGTTTCTTTAGAAATAACAAAATTGAGTGTCCTCTGAAAAGCAGCAACTCCATTAGTGACGCCAAAGGGTATACGAGTAAATTGGTACAAGTTCCCACACGCCTGAAATGCAGTAGGTATATAATTTTTCTGTTTTAATATGGGAACTTGGTAATAAGCACTTTTTAGGTCGATCTGGCTGAAGACGTTGTGTTGAGCAACTTTCGACACGATCGATTCTATGTTAGGCAAAGGATATGCATCTAATTCAGTGAAACGATTGATCGTTAGTGAATAGTCAATCACAAGGCGTTTTCGATTTGTGGTACTTGTGGTGACCAGCACTTGCGCTCGCCGAGGAGAATTGGTTGGCTCGATTACTCGATCCTTTAAAAGTTTCTTAATTTCATTTTCTATGAATAACGTATCAGCTTCTGAGTGTTTTCTAGATTTTATTGCTATGGGGTTAATATTCTGTGATAGGTGATTGAAAAGTGAGACTTCGGAAAGAGAAGCTGCCATAACGTTGCATATTTTGAGAGGTTTCCTTGCACCTCCAAAGCTTAGTTCAAGAAATGAGTCCAAATAAAACATCGGAGCAAAGTGAGATAAGAACATATAGTGTTTATGCCAATAAAAATGTTCATTCATTTTGAGATCTACGAAGCACATCCCTTTTACACACGAAGTGTTGTTTTTAGAAGCCAAAGTTACATGTTCCTCCCAGGGAATGAGTTTTAAATTCAGCTCCCGAACAATATTTTCATTTATGAAACTAGTAGAGCTCCCACTATCTATGAGCGTATCGGTTCTGTGGTTATTTATTGTTACGACTATAGTAGCCTTATTCAAGCTCATAGAGGCAGCGGAGATAGCTCCTACTTGTTGTTCATATTACGATACGGCATTAGACGAAGCTTCTGCTCTTCCATTCCTACATACCTTGGCGAAATGCCCCTTTTTCTTGCAATTTGTAGATATAGCATTCAATGCGGGGCATTTAATTAGTTGATGGACTTTGCCACCGCAAAAATTTGTATGTGATACACATTGTAAGATAAATTGTTTAGTAATAAACTTAGTTTAATTTGCTCCGAAATCGTTTCTTTTCCTATTCCTTCACTCAGATAATTTGAGAAGGTTGTTTTCCAGTATTCGTACTTTAATTCGACTGCCGGCGTCCCAGGTTCGACGTCGATTTTTTCTGGCTTCAGTAATTGCGCAATAGTAGACATTGTAGGTTGTAGATGATTTTTTATTTATTTGGAATAAATTGATATGTAATTAAAAGACAAAACCAAGGAATGGTTTTATTCCAAAGAAATTCTACATATATTTATAAAGCATGTCAAGTTATGACAATAACATGAGACATTGTTAATAAACAATTTAAAGACATTAAAAGAGGTCTAAATGTACACTTCAATATTATATTAAAAAGAGGTAGATATGGTATGAGCGCGCAAAAAGAGAAGACTCGAAATTGAGCTAAGTCGGACAATAATATGTGGTTAATGTGTGACGAGCCGGTCGCCGAGTAGCACGTACTACGCGTCCCGTGCATCTTACATAAAATGCCATCATGTGTCTAACAAAGGTGTAAAAACCATGACAAAAAAGTTAATAAAAGTCATGGAATTTCATTACACACATAGATAAAAAACGTATGTACTTTAAATATTATTTCCTTAGATTGTCTTTTTATCGGCGGACTCATCTTGCTATTGCAATCTCTTGTGCGTTTTGTCTAAACTAGCCAGAACTGTCAACGCGTGTTGCCGCCGCGAAGTCCGATGCCGAACTGAGTAATAACATCAAGCGCCCCCGCCTCTTCGTCCCACCGCTCACATACCTAAGACGCGGCCAGCTGAGGTACCGGCAAATGCGTCATATTACGGTGGTAACGGTAAGAGTCATGTTTTTTCGTGCGTGCAGCCGGCTGCATCAAATTATAAGACGTTATCACGTCAAAAGGAAAGAAATGTCAATACCTATTATATTCTTTTTTGTGAATGTGCTAAAGGCCCATACTGTCCTCAGAGCAATAGCATAGTATAGAGACCCGGCAAGAGGAACATCATATATCGTTATTTATCCCCCTATACGACACATGCCAATGAGGAAAAAAGAGATATCTAATTGTTCGTTACATACAATTTTTGTAGGTGGCTCGAGTTTGTACACTAATCTGTCTGAAGTTGGTTACAAGTTGTATGATAGCAGTAATTGACAGCAACTTCTTATGTAAATATTGCCGTACGCCAGTAATGTCCCTAGTCGGCATTTACCTAACACTTATCAGTAACGATAAAGTAACTGCTACTTTTATTGGAACGAAGTTCCTTATCGCGCGTTGCGAAAGGGGGCTAGACGGAAAAAATTAAGACCAAAAGTTGTAACGACACTTTTTGCTATATACTTAGTTGTAAGCCGTGCGGCGTGGAATGAATTATAAATTCCCTTCAATTTTTTACCACAAGCCAATTATTACTAAAATTGAGCCTACTGATTAAGTTTATATTACATTATATTTGTTAATACAAAAAAAAATTATTATAACTTAAAAAAAAATTATTACAATTCCTTCACTAATTAATCGAAAGGAACTTCGTTCCATCCGGGTGTCCCTTGACACCTCTCAAGTTTTTGATTTAAATTTATCAATCTTAATTTTCCTTGAAGGTTTCCAAGTAATGAAGTACGATACAAGACTGGATCGCAATAGTTCGAGAACAAAGAGGTGAAGGATGTCCTCAAAAAAACACACATATACACAAACTTTCACCTTTATGATAATATTATTAGTGTGAACAAAGTGGGAGAGGACTAATAGCCTAAGCCTAGCTAAAGTCAGGTGACAGACGTTCTTAATTTGACATTCTTTAATAAAATCAACGTCAAATTTAGGTTAAGGCAAAGTTTCCATACTAAACACGCATGCATCACACGTGTTTAATCTTTCAGATTTTGTGTCAGTTCGAACTTAAAGAATGATGCTGACGTGCGTTCTTAATCAGGAATAATCTGAATATTAAGATCAAACTGACAGAATGAAGAAAAGAACGCACAGTTTTCCATATATTTCTATAGAATAGAGACACACGTACTTAAATTAAGTTTATGCCCAGATTGCAAAATAATTTGACACATAATTTCTATAGGTTACCGCGTTTTTATAACGCTTTTTATTAGTTTCACCTGTATGTTTGCTTGCTTGTTTGTTTGTTTGTAACCGACTCCTTTGGGCTCGATTTTGTCCTACTTTGAACGATCAGATTTAATTCAAACTTTGCACACCTGTCAAAGACCGATGATAATGCAATAATTCGATTAAAATATCCGATTATCCTAAAAAAATACGCCAGGATTCATCAATTTCTTTCCGCATCCTTTGCATGAGAGTAAGAGAGATAGAACTATTGCGCGAACTACGCATGCGTGCAGTTCCAGGCTTACTCTTTGGTAAATCGCACTAAAAAGCAAAAAATAAATTATAGTTTAAAAAAACTAAAAAAACACGCTTTTATATAAAATCTAACTGAAAAATAAAAAATAAAATTTAATAAATTTGGATTAAGAATAGTGTAAATGAAAAATAAATGTTTATTATTGTAAAAAAGCGTGGGGTGCATAGTGTCAATAGTTATAAACATTTTATTGGCAGATATGAGAAGGATCTTCACTTTGATAATATCTTAAAAATCACTTTAAACGAAATCTGACCGTTTGAAGTGGATCAAAATCAAATCCACTGGAGTCGGTTACATACAAACAAACATACAGGTGAAGACACTGCACCCCACGCTTTTTTACAATAATAAACATTTTTTTTTCATTTACACTGTTCTTAATCCAAATTTATTACATTTTATTTTTTATTTTTTAGTTAGATTTTCTATAAAAGCGTGTTTTTTTAGTTTTTTTAAACTATAATTTTTATTTAATCAAAGGATAAATCTGTTTCTGTTGTTGTTTTAATACTGACTCAAAATGTGTCTGAAACAGAAAATTGAATTTTATGTGTTGAAAATTAATAAATAGACATAAACAAAAAAAAAATATTTTGCCATTTTTAGCGTTCCGTAGTTCACGTAGTTATACTTTCGTCGTGTCCGTCCGTTCGTCTTCGGTTCCCCTTCCTTTGATTCGTGCTAGAAAGATGAAACTTTGCCACACCATAACCACCAAAAACCACATAACCCAGTTTTTCAGAAATTCTTCCAGTCTGACATTACTTTTGACTACAATGATGTCAGATAAAAACACAGGGCACAGGGTAACCGAATGATAAGGTCGAAATCTAAAAATAATTCACTATACGGATTTTGGACACGTTTTACCCTTCTAAATATCCCATTTGAATAAGCTTTGTTCTATTTTGCATGCACTTAAAGCATGCAGCAAATAACCTAACCTAACCAAGAGCATGTCAGGACAAGCCTAAAGGCCCCATACACGGTCCGGTTTTCCGTTCGTTCGTTCGTTCGTTTCGTCTGTGTGCAATTTCGAGATCGCATCAGTCGGCCCTATGGACTGAAGCGATTCGTTCCAGTGTTGCCAACTCTGTTTTTGTGAAACTACAAAACTCGCCTCGATTTTTTCTAAAATAATACTGAAAACTATAAAAAAAGCAACTAAACTTAGGAATCCGTAAAGCCCCCAAAAAACCACGGCATTTTAGGTTTTGTTATATTACAAAAAATATTATATTTAATTTTATTATAAATTTTACCGTTAAACTAAAATATACTAGAAAGTATTAGTTATATAGTAATTAAACGGGTTGTTCTAAGCAAATTACGGACGAATGTATTATTATGATAAGGTGTAATTTGTTTTTGTGCCTAACCTAGACCATTTTGCATAATATGATTACTGTCTGGCTCTTTCCTACTAAAACACTACTAACAACTAAATTCCTACTAAGGAGGTAACAAAATACTCAATTTAGTAGTAAAATAACTAAGTTGGCAACATTAATTCTGGACTGAACGGATGGACTGAACTGACCATGTGTGGACAAATAGCTTTAGTTCTCGCCAGAGCCACTGCCGTGCGGGCGTGTATCGTGTACAAGCGTAATGAGTTTTCGTGGTGTTTAATTATTACACAATTATTAAACACGACCGTAGCTCGCGACAAACCAGAACGAACTGATGCGATTTTGACGTGTGTGCTCGAATCCGTTGAGGCCGAACTGACGTCAGTTCTAACTGAAACGATCGGCCCCTCGTCTGTGGGAACCTTAAGGAGGGTTCCGTAACTATCAACGCGCAATAGGTTTTTTTTTAATTACTTCAAAAGTTATTGTCCTATTTCGCTCAAAATAATTTTCCTAAAGAGTTTTTAGCATGATTTATCAGCATGGAAACTTACAAGTTTCTATCTCATATAGTTTAGAAATGCCAGAGGGGACCAACTTACAAACCACTTTGGAGGCCGATTACTCGAAATGATTGACTTTCTAAAAAGTCATGTATCAAACCTTGCCTATAATTTAAAAGACCTATTGAACGATTGAGGAGAATGAAAAAATATTTTTCATCCCCACTTCACATCTGTGGAAGCCCCCCCCCCCTAAAATATAAAATTATTATTAGTTTATGATGTCAAAACCGATATCTATACGCATTAAATAACTATACCAAATTTCATCCATTTATGTTCATAATTAGGTACAGAAGCTAGGAGAGCGGACAGACGGACAGAGCGAAACTATAAGGGTTCCGTGACTATATTACGGAACCGTAAAAATAATACATATGTAAGTGCTAAAAAATATTACTTTAATCACCATTGAAGTTATAATAACAAATCATAAGTGCCTTTAAGCAATCTATTTGACTAGATATCAAAGATATCAAGGTAGGTACATTATAAAAGCCGAGGATTATTTTACATAGGAACTAGAATCAATTATTTATTTGTCACGATGAATTTCAAAAAGGTATTTCTTTTTTCCTTAGCGTTTGTTCTTGTATTAACTTACACTGCTGCTGCACCTTCGCCACGGTGGAAGTTTTGGAAGAAAGCTGTAAGTATAGTATAGATTAATTTTTTTTGGTGATTTTGATGTCAAAACATACTCCATCTGATGCATTTTTGCACCACCGGGGAACTGAATGCCACTCATTTTGTCAGGAATATGAATTATTTTTAAGCAAAAGGAAACTTGAATGTGAGCTCTATAAAATATTGTTTACGTACATACCTATAGTGTGTGATATATATATAGTGTGTTAGGATATAGTGTGTTAAAATGCTAATTACTTACTTAAGCAATCCAACGTTTTCTGAAAATATATGGTGCTGGTAATAGGTCTTTACCTATGAAATTGCCGTTCTGCAGTACTGACAGTAATTTTATTTTAAAAACATGGAATTCTTTTTCAAAAGTAGTCATTTGTTTATTGATTAGTGTTACATTTTCAACGCATTTCAATCTTTTTCGTCATCATGGATACGTTAAAAATTCGAGTATTTATGGAATATGAGTACCGTCGTGGCAGCAACGCGGCACAAGCGGCACGCAACATCAACGACGTTTACGGAGCTAACACTACAAACCAACGCACCACCTGTTATTGGTTTGCTCGCTTCCGTTCTGGAAATTTCGACCTGAAAAATGAACCTCGCGGTCGTCCGAAGACTTTGGTCGACAATGACGAATTAAAGGTGATTGTGGAAGCTGATGATACACTATCTACGGCTGAATTAGCAGCAGCTTTCGACGTTAGCGTCAAAACAATATTGGTCCATTTGCGTCAAATTGGCAAGGTAAAATGCTTGACAAATGGGTACCCCACGAACTCAATGATCGCCAGCGCAAACGCAGCAACGGGAAAAAAAATTCAATACCCGAGAGGCAGCACAAAATGCCTTTGAAGAATTTGTTGCCTCCCGTCCAGCTGATTTCTTTAAGAAGGGCATCAATAAACTGCCACTGCGTTGGCAAAGATGCATTGATTGCATGGGTGATTACTTCGATTAATACGAATAAAAAATACATGAAAAAAATTCGTTTAAATTTTTTCATACAAAACGGCAATTTCATAGGTAAAGACCTAATATTAACTTTAAAAATAAAACTAATGAGTAGATAAATTAATAGTTATTCCTGAAATAAGAATTATTTAATAATTTTTAGTGCATTTTAAGAATGTTACCTATTGCTTCTGTTTTGAAAGTCAGTTTATACTTATATTTTGTTTAAAATAAATACTCGCAATTATGGTAGTATTCGTTTGGGGGACTTAAAAAAATTAAAAATCGCTATTAGATGTTCCCATAAATTTCAAGGAATTCCCTCGATTCCTTAAGGATCCCTTCATCAAGTCTGCCATTTGTTGACAACGAGACCAAATACCTAAACTTTTTATAATATTAAACAAAAATTTAAACCGACTTCCAAAGAAACAGGCGGTTATACAATCAGTTCTAGTTTTTTTGTATGTTCAACGATTACTCCGCCGTCTGTGGACCGATTTTCAAAATTAAATATTGATGTATACATACCCTATAGGGTATAATACCAAATTGGCCCCTTTGACATCAAAGTGGTGACTTCATCATGGGATCCATGAGGAATCGAGGGAACTCCTCGAAATTTATATGGACACTGTGATGTACATTGTTCATAGCAATAAACCTTTTTACGTGTTATATTTTTTATATTGGTATTCCTTTTTATGTCACAAAATATACTTTTAAGTTCTTGATTTTTCTTTCTTTTACCTCAGGACCATCTGCAGTAAGCAGCACCGTAGGTACAGGCTATCAATATCAGTTCTGTCTAAAAGTCTAAATTCTGTATAAATGTGCTAACCAATTTTATAAATCTTTATAGATCCTAAACGGTAATCCTGATTGAATAAAGATATATCTAAAAATGATTTTTAAGTACCTATTCAACGATACCTCACTTGACATGTTTGTTCGTCGATTTACTTTTATTTCTATTTCACAAAATGTCCAAAAACGGCCAAATTTGTATGCTTTCTATGACAAATCAAACGACGTGGCATTAAGGTATCAAAATCGACCCACGCGTTTATCTAAATAATGCCACAAAGGTACAAACTTATACAGGGTGGCCAAAAAGTCGTGGATCAAACGAAACAGGGAGATAAAGGAGGTAATTTCCAACAAAAAATCTTTCTCCAGCATAGCTATAACTTCATTGCACGAAAAGATATGAACTATTTTTGTTTTTTCGATGAAAGTACCGAGTTTTTTTACAATTTAATCAGTAAAAAGTTAAAATGATTAAAAATAATTAAAAAGAAGCTGTTGTATTATGACTCGATTTTGTATCAATACTACAAAAAATGTATTGCAGCTCTTGGTATCAAACATAACGAGCAATTAATGTTTTTCCGTAAATTTTGATGCGTTTCAAAAAATTACTTCTTACTTTAAGAGCACCATTTGAAAAAAAAAACGTATTACGGAAAGGTGACCCTGTATTATAAAAACTTGCCGGTTTAATGCTGATTAAAATGAGGTACAACACTTTACTTTTTGATCTTTAGTTTTGGTTTTATAATCTTTTTTCATATCAAGGTGCAAATTTCATAAAATGATAAATTCAAAGGAAAAATTAGATTTTTTCTCATACATATTACATAGTAATTTCAGAAGCCATTATGAAATAAAAACAACGATTGTGCCTTAGTACTTTTATTAAATACAAATTTTTACATTAAATGTTCAAAGTTCCTACCTCTGACCATAACGCACAATCTGCACCGCCTAATAAAATTTGCTCATAATCGGCGGAATGCACCTCTGTTATTTTCAATTTGTAACTTAGCAAACTCGAGCTTTTGTCGTAGTTCTTGTTCGGTGTTATTCTCTCCATGATACACTATTTCTTTAAAATAGCCCCAAACAAAAAAGTCCATGGGATTAAGGTCGGGCGACCGGGGTGGCCATGCAATAGGTCCACCTCGACCAATCCACCGGTTAGGGAAACGCTCGTTCAAATGTTCTCGAACTGCTCTAGTGTAATGAGGCGGGGCGCCGTCTTGTTGCAGCCACATTTCTGCCACTCTATCTTCAGGAATCTCAGCTTCGTTCAGTATTTGGTTCAAATTATTTTGTAAAAAATTCAAATACATAGCACCATTCAGTCTTGGTGGCATTTCATGTAGCACAAGCTGCTGGTCAATTATTCCACCCCACATGTTTATCCCAAACAGATGCTGGAATCGATCATTTCTGATGATATGTGGGTTCACTCTGGAGTAATAATGTAAATTGTGGATGTTAAAAACTCCCATTCTTCTAAAATTTGACTCATCAGTCCATAACACTTTGTTGAAGAACTGCGGATCCTCTCTGTGTCTTCTAAGCATCTCTCTACAAAACCTCACTCTAGGTTCATAGTCAGCTGGCAGTAAAGCTTGCACCCTTTGCACGTGGTAAGCGTGAAATTTATTTCTTTTAATGATAAGCTGCACCGTCGATCGTGGGATCCCGAGATTTCGTGATATTTGGCGTTGGCTAATACAAGGGTCCAATCTTAACTGTCTCAGTATTTGCTCTTCATTATCAAATCGTACTACTGGTCTTCCTGTTCTCGCAGCATGCTCCCCGGGTAAGGTTCCCTCCATGTACGCATTATGCACGCGCATAAAGACTCTGT
The DNA here is from genome assembly GCA_037179445.1 of Phengaris alcon alcon. NCBI lineage: Eukaryota > Metazoa > Arthropoda > Insecta > Lepidoptera > Lycaenidae > Phengaris > Phengaris alcon. The sequence goes on from JAYRCH010000354.1 coordinate 888,325, forward strand.
AGTCCGGGAAACGGTCTCGGTTAGGGTAGCGTTGTCGATATTCTCTGGCAGCAGCGCGAGCATTACCGTCGCAAAAACCATAGAGGTAATGCATTTCTGCATACTCCCGTTGGGTGTATGCTCTCCTCGCAGCAGCCATTTTAGCTTATCTAGCCAATCCGAAGTGATCACAAAATCCGATTCACACAGCGCTGGTCACAGGTAGGCAATATCACAAGTCCATAAACAAAGCGTAGGTCACAGGTAGGCAATCAATCACAAGTCCAGAAACGAAGCGCGGGTCACAACTAATCACAAAAAATACCGTGCAAAATAATAAGTGTGCGTAGTCACATCCAGAAAGTGAGTGAGACACTAAACAAAGAAAGATACTCACGCGCTTCCACCCCTCCCGCTCTGCTTCGCCCGGCATTCTACTACGGCATTGAACTAAGACGGGTATTCTGACCTTTTTCGACAAAGGATTAAATGGTTAGTCTGAAAGAGAGGCACAATTCCTTTGTATCGAGTGTTTTTACAGAGTTGTTTGTATTGTATGACCCTTTCGTTTCCTAGAAAAGATAAATCGTTAAATTTAAAAATAAGGCTCATTTAATGAAATTTGCACCTTGGTATGAAAAAACGATCATAAAACCAAAACTAAAGATCAAAAAGTAAAGTGTTGTACCTCATTTTAATCAGCATTAAACCGGCAAGTTTTTATAATACAGGGTCACCTTTCCGTAATACGTTTTTTTTTCAAATGGTGCTCTTAAAGTGAGAAGTAATTTTTTGAAACGCATCAAAATTTACGGAAAAACATTAATTGCTCGTTAAGTTTGATACCAAGAGCTGCAATACATTTTTTGTAGTATTGATACAAAATCGAGTCATAATACAACAGCTTCTTTTTAATTATTTTTAATCATTTTAACTTTTTACTGATTAAATTGTAAAAAAACTCGGTACTTTCATTGAAAAAACTAAAATAGTTCATATCTTTTCGTGCAATGAAGTTATAGCCATGCTGGAGAAAGATTTTTTGTTGGAAATTACCTCCTTTATCTCCCTGTTTCGTTTGATCCACGACTTTTTGGCCACCCTGTATAGATACCTACATACATACATATACATACGTACACGATATAAACACAATATTACCATCCTTTGCGTCGCGCAGTCGGGTAAAAAATATTAGTATTCTGCGCACCTTTTACCGGCCAAATTTCATGCTCCTTAAAAAACTGTAAGTAGGTAGTTTTTGCTTCACTTATTAAGTTATAATTTGTACGTTGTTTCAGGAGAAGGTTGGACAGCACATTCGTGATGGAATCATCCACGCCGGTCCAGCGGTGGCCGTGGTGGGACAAGTGGCCAGCCTGGGCTAGTGACGACACGAGGACTTCACACATAGCCTATTAAGTCAAAGTCAAAGTAAAAAAAATAATATTAAAAGTTGGTATTAATTATATACACTTTCTGAACCGGTTCGGGAACTAGCCCGACGTGAAGAACCGGCGTAAGAAACTCGCGCGGGCCTGTATCAACCTGAAATCATAGAATTCTATGCCAAAAAATAACGTAAAGTTTTAAATATACCAAAATATAAAATAAGTGTAGTAAACTTAACAATGTTTTGATTTATTTGATTGTCATTCCACAAAATGTAAGTCTGAACATACATCCTAAAGCTAAAAACTCTGAATGAATTGTCCTGCACCTGCTATATCGTTCCATAATTCCATTAAGTTACGTAATACAGTTAGGTAATTATTAAGCACTAGCTGTCCCGACCCACTTTTTTTCTTAAATATGAACCGCAATTTTTAAATATTTCTCACCATTTGAACCTTCCCTGAACTTCCACAATTATTTCAAGACCAAAATTAGCCAAATCGGTCCAGCCGTTCGCGAGTTTTAGCGCGACATTGGATTTGCAATCCATTTTTATATAATATAGGTATAAGATTTTCTCCACTATCGTTTCCGTTTCCGATAACATTCTCAAAAAAACAAGTCTTTTTGGTTATAGTTTTTGCATATTGCCTACGATGCTGAGTTGAAAACTCCTATATTTATCAGATGGCAGCCATTTTTATTTTCGTCCATGAAATTGGCGGGGCTGTAAAACTCACCCTATTCGCCGGGACATAATAAACGTGTCCCAACGACCCTCTTCCATCCCCACGCGAACAATTTAATTGTTTTTCATTACTCAAGTAGACGGCCATAAAAAGAATACGAACGGAAAGAAAATTGCACGTCTTGCATAATACTTTTGCCTAGTGTTTATGGGGGCCATAAATTTTACGTCACATCAAATTAGGATTTGGGATTATTGCTTAGAATTCCTTTTATTGTGGTGTCATAAAACTATTCGTATAAAATGCGTAGGTATAGGAATTCCAAATGGTCAATACATGTACAGGAAGATAAGAGTACGTCACCCTTAAACACCAGATTTTAAAATCTAAATGAAGTTACGTTGTTGGTTTTCAATGCAATAAGTGCTAAAATTATCAATCATCAATCAATACAATATGATGAACAATGTCATTCGCCAGAGAACTAAAGTCACCTACATTGCTCATAGAATTAGCACGGTGAAGTGGAAATGGGCCGGCCATGTCTGCAGACGGACAGACGGTCGTTGGAGGAGACGAGTGTTAGAGTGGAGACCAGGCTTAGGCAAACGTAGTGTAGGACGTCCTGCGGCACGACGGACCGACGATTTGAAGAAGGTGGGCGGCAGCGGATGGATGAGAGCTGCCCAAGATCGGGATGGTTGGCGCTCATTGGGGAAGGCCTACGTTCAGCAGTGGACGGCGATAGGGTGATGATGTTGATAGTGAATCAATACATGTAATAATATCGTAACTGGTCGCTGCCTGTACATGGAAGGCATTTAAGTAAAATTTATTTAATAGGAGGGCTTTCAACGAAATAGAACCCAAAACGATGATTATTACTTTTTTTTCTTTTTGTCCATTTGTCTGTTTGTGTGTACATTACAGAACGGACTTTGATGATATTTGGTATGATAGTAGTTAAGGTATTGGATTAACAAACAGGCTACTTTTTATCGTGGAAACATGTACGGTTTGTCGAAACAGACGCGGGAAACATCTAGTAGGTACTTAACATGTCTATTGTCTAGTCCCAACTCTAAGAGTCAATTCACACCGAAATGAAACGATAGGCGACATGGTGCTGTATTTTTAAGTTAGATATTCAAAATTGAACTTTATTCAATACAGAAGATACACGATTCATTGCACAAGATTTAGAATGTCTGGTTGCACCGCGCTGCACAGTGCTCATGCTTCATTGTATCTTTTTATGTAGTGAATAAAGTTCAATTTTGAATAGCCATCTTAAAAATGTAGCGCCGTGTAGCGTCGCGTATTGTATTGTGAACTGACCCTAAGCATAAGGTGCTATCTATCTTCTGTAATATTGTAGAGACATGTATATGTCTACACTACAACCTACATTTTGCATCTACGGTTTCGTAGCAGTATATAAGTAGTAATGAGGACAATGAGAATTTCCTACAATAACTGAGTATTCCAGATACCTATTGCAATAAATGGAGGTTTGTCACTAATATACTAATATGTCACTCTAGGGTAGGTCTTCACCTACCCTAACGTGAATCCAGCATGAGCATATTATGTGAAGTCTGACCAGCTGTATTACGAGTAGTATAAAGATCACGTTTGTTATATTGGAGCCCCCTATAAATATTTATTCTGTTTATAAAATTTGTTTTTATAGTGGCAACAGAAATACATAATAATTAATATGTGCAAATTTCAACAGTCTAGCTAGTAGATATCACGGTTCACGAGATACAGCCTGATAATAGACAGACGGACGGAAGGACGTAAGGTAGCGAAGTCTCAGTAATAGGGTGAACGGTCCCTTTGTGTACGGAATCCTAAAAACCTACGCTTCATTTTCTATTACAGCAACACTTCGAAAAGCTGTGATGTGATTGGTTAAATCTCGAAGGTTGTGAAACCATAATAATCATAACAATCGAAATCATTAACTATAATATATTTAGCATCTTACTAATACTTTAAACGAGACAATCTTGTATATATATAATCGTAATCTCGGCAACGGCTGCAAGTATTTACATGAAATTTAGTATGCATAGTTGACCCCAGACGTATTGACCAGTCATTACTATGGACTAGGCTCACTATGTCGTGAGAATGCCGTATGTGCTTGGGCAACCATACGACATTTAATACCAACTGTCCGGGGGATGGCAGAAGTCCCGTATTTAAGCATTATTTAAAACGTCCCGCCGGGACAAGCACTGACCCGTAAATCGGGCGATCTAGGATTAAAAATCAAAAAGTGTCCCATATAAATAAATATGAACTCAGGCTAAAAAAAAAACTAATTAAAAATGCAAAAACTATTAAAAATATAATAAAAATATTGTCACTAATTAATTAAGTTTGTTATTTTTTTGTCCCGGGTGAAAACTGAAATCCCGTATTAGCTTACGTAAGCATTTGTCCCATACAGGCTGAAAAAAAATCTGGCAATGCTACCAGGCACTACAGTATTTCAAGAGTGGTTACTTCGCTTGGAGAATACTGTATAAATCATCCATTAACGGATGAAAAAGCCTAAGTAGTGTGCAGGGAGTTTTGGGGCAGAAAAAACGGTCTACCTAGGATAACCTAGCTAGACCGATTATTCTCTCCCAATTATCCATGCGCATTTTTAAGTTATATGTGTTTTTCTTTCGTCGTGCAACAATATATCAATAATTTCAAATCTATAATGTCAGTCCGATTGACAGTTAGGTTAATTTTTGCGTTGTGCGGAAATTCGGAATGTGAAAAAAAATTCGAAATTCGAAATTCCGGTTCGAACCTCGGTAAAATATTTTTGTGATTCTTTTTATTTTTTAATATCTACTAAAGCCTCGAGCAAAGCTCGGTTACCCAGGTACTAGGCAGTTAAACGTGGAGCTTTACCTGTTCCGTTTATGTAGCCTGTTTTACAATCTTCTAATAAGTGTCGGATAGCTTATTCGAAATTTTTGTCGCTGCTATCTTTATATCGAGCGACAGAAACAAAACATGCAAATAAGCTATCACACTTACCTTACTTCCCATGTTCTTATTTCTCACACGTCATACCTACTCCATCACCAAACTTCAGTTAGACACTGCGTTTTGGGTAATTTTTTTATTATTCAACTTTGGTTTAGTAATACTATCATAGTTCATGTGCCTGGGTATCTGCCTGGTTTCTGTAGGTTAATGTAGTTTGGAATGAGCAACAGCTGGCAATCGATCGCTTCTCTAATGCAATGATTCAGTGAGCTTCGATTTTTTTTATATTGCAGTATTTGTGAAAGGAATAAAATTATTTTATTGGCGAAAGAAAAAATTTTGAGTTCCAAAGTTTTCTAGAAACACCGTAGTGACATTACACTGCCTGTTTTTTAACTTCAGAAAGAAACGATGGTATTAGGTATCTCTAATTATACCTTTATTAACTGTCTCTTGTTTTTTGCGAATTTTTCAAGTGGGCTGAAAGGATTTGCGGCCCGCATTTTGATTAAAAGTGCATTATCAGGTACCTATTTTAATTGTTTTTATTAAACCATTATTCCTATTTCCTAGCCAGTACTCGGTATAGCAAAAAAAGGAATATAATCTGGAAAGTACTCCTGTAGAATTATAGAAATCGTGTACACGTCTATCTGTCGCTAATTATAGTTTAAGGCGTAGACGTGTATATATTGGACGAGGCATATTAAGGCAAAAAAGTGTCTCCGGTTAAATGGCCCCACTTTTGACATTTTTGGGACCATTTTGACATTTGAAGTATGGCGAAAACCAAGATGGCGTAACTTTTTACTGTACGAAGATTTATTCTGTCAAATGTGCGTCATAGCCTATCTTGAGTTTTGATATCTTTGGTTTACGCACTTTATCCCTGCTAAATTTGAGTTTCGCGAGGCACAGCTTTCTATTCTACGCGAAGTCTCCACTTGGTTAGTAGGTGACGTAAATTATCATCTAATAGGTTTTTATATACCTAGTTTTTATTTATAATTTGATAGATAACTTTTGAGATCTGCCACAACAGAGCCAAACAATCCTGATCAATGGTCTCGTAAATCTCAAATTAGAAGTTGACTTTACGGTCAATATAAACGGAACTAATCGAAGAACCGATATTTCCCATCGCGTCCCCTGTGTAATTGGGAAATATATTATGTACCCCGCGACGTAAGGGGACGGGATTGCAGCTATGACAATGGTTATAACTTATAAGTCATAAATTATGTACTAGCTTAGCATTTTTGTAGAGTTGGGATCCTCCTAAAATAATTTTTTTCTGTCCCTCTACTAGACAGAGTGACTCAAAAAGAGAGTTTTTATCTGATAATAAAAGATGGTAAGCATTTAAAGGCGAGAAGGTTCACAGTTGCCTCGGCCCTCGTCTTCGTCCTCGTAGAAAAAATTATCTCCATAAGGATATTAAAAAACAGCCGAGAGGTAGCCTTAGATATATGCTATTACCAGGTAGGTAAAATACCCGTGTGCATCAATTCGTACTAATAGGTAGAGTTACGAATTAATATAATAAATAAAATAAAATACTACATCTTATATTTTAAACGACACAATATTGTATATAGGTATATAATCGGTTTCTCAAAACGGCTGCAAGTATTACCATGAAATTTAGTATACATGGAGTTTTGGGGGAGAAAAATCGATCTAGCTAGGTCTTATCTCTGAGAAACTGCGCATTTTTAAGCTATATATGTATAGCTATATATATATTTAAGCTATATATACATTTTTTTTCGTCGTGCAACAATACATCAATCATTTTGTGTATGAAAATTTAGAACGTGGTGGGGTTAGAATCCCGGTGATTTAAATATTTTTGTAAATCTTTTTATTTTTTTCAAAATTTATCAGAACTCCGACCAAAGCTCGGTTATCCAGGTACTGTTATATTATATAATGTGTTCTAATTCCTGAATAACGATGTGCAAGTTAGTATAGTCGTACAAACGTGTATCATCTGGTAAATAGTAGGAAATGTAATAGGAGTATTTTCTGTCTGCTAATTATGGATGTGGAAAAAATAATATAGTATATAAACAAATGTGCCTGCAAATACCTACGAAGGCTTACATACTACCTACCCTACTGTTTGTGATACAAGTTACTTTGTTATTTCATTTACTTGGAAAATGCACGGGAAAGCTCCTAAAACATTTACGGTCGACTTTTTATCGCGCGCGGTATGACATTTTTATTTTTACTACGAACGTGTCCTTCCGCTACTTCAATTATTTATATTATGTCCCATAAAATGTCAGGACGATACAGGAATTTTATAATTAAAAATACTTTCTTTAGTTTTTTAATTAAATTCTTTCTATAGGATTTCTGTTCAGTGCTTTTGGATCCAGGGTATACCTTGGTGCAAAATCTTATTTTTCTTAGCAAGGTAATAAAAATATTTACACAATGGATAACTTAAGCAACGTTCATGTCTTTGTCTGTTAAGTGTATTTTCCAACGCATCAGACAAAGACAGCAACGTTGTTTAAGTTATCCGTTGTGTAAATCTTTTTATTAGTAAGGAGGAATAACTTTAAGCCAGCTAACTTTACAAACTCTACTTAGACCGGTACTATATACGACGACCTCTATGGCTCAGTGGTTCAGCGCGTTAGTGCTCAAGCCGGGGGTCGCGGGTTCGAATCCCGCCGAAGGAACAAAAAGTTTTTCTGTGTTCCTGGGTCATGGATGTGTATTAAATATGTGTATAATATAATAAAAATCTTAAATATATGTATAGTATAAAAGTATTAAATATACTTCCCGTTTTCTGGTACCTGTAACACAAGTTCTTCGGATACTTAGCACGGGGCCAGATTGACGTGGTGTGAAGCGTCCATAGTATTATTATTATTATTGTTATTATTATTATATAATATGTACTATCTTATTCAAAAAGTATTTCTAGCAATGAAATTGCCTTGCTTGGGCTGACTTTTATCAGAAAATGTTGTAACTTTACACTAAGGTTCCTTCAGTACTACGGAACCCTAATCCGTAGTACTGAAGAGTGAAGGAACCCTTATAGTTTCGCTCAGTCCATCCATCTGTCCGTTGGGTATAGTTGTAGATCTCGGTTTTAGAATCATTATATAGGTAATTATATTTTAGGGGTGGCATGTATGGAACATGTGAAGTGGGAATGAAAAATATTTGTCATTAGTATAGGGTATTGTTAAATAGGTATTTTTAAATAAAATCGAGGTTTCATATACGATTATTTTACCAAGTCTGCCGTTTTCTTGTTAGTAATTGTAGGCTTCCTCCTGGCAACCTTACACAGGTACGCACCGAAGCATCCATGCCATGCTCAGAGCACCTGTGCAAGGCGGAAGGTGAGGGGTTTCCGCTTGCGGCGCATTCACGCCGCAAGGATCGGACGCAGTGCCGCCACCGTATGCTGGCCGTACCGCGACTGCTCCAGGACCTCAACCCACTCTCGTAGCAACCACTGTTGCCCCAGCCTCCGAACTCGCAAGAGCTCCTCCCAGTTTGGAGACTCGCCGTTATGTGCCCTGCTCTCTGACGCGAAGAGGTGCACCTCGGCGAGTACCGATGCCTGAAGCTCCCACGGCGAGGCGGCGAGCCAGGGCAGTGGCTGCCACCCAGGAGACTGTACGGTAGCCCCTGATAACCCTCACCGCTATGACCCGCTGCGCCTTCCGCAGCTGGGCCTTGTTGTGAGCGGTGAATCTGAAAATGGGGGCTCCGTACAAGGCTATACTCCGACACACTCCGTAGTATAGCCGCCTGCAGGCATCGCTGGGCCCCCCTATATTGGGCAGGACTCTGCCCAGCGCTGACGCCGCCCTCACGACTTGTTGGACTCATCCTGATCTCCGTCTCCCCGATAAGGAGTCGTGCTCCGGGTGGGGGCCCTTTCCTCCTGGGTCCGCGGAAGAGCAGGGTTTTGGTCTTGTTTAAACGTACCCGAAGCCCCAACCGCTCAACCGCTCTATGCGACTGACTACGAGGGATACTCCCACCTCGGCCAGTCGCGCAGACTCCTGATATGTTCGTCCCCGGGACACGACATAGGTGTCATCCGCATAGCAGATGACACTCATCCCGGGGAGAAGGCCGCTCCGCAGGACCCAGTCGTAGCCGACGACCCAAAGGTTCGGGCCCAGAACCGAACCCTGGGGGGCGCCACACTCGACTCTCCGCCTCTCTACGGACCCCGACCGATCCTCGTACACGAGAATGCGGTAGACCTAACTTAGTCCAATTCAACCTCTAAGACACAAGTTTGCGCGTCCACCGCTAAAAGTTACCGATGTTTGTATGTCCTCGATTTCAAAGCACCCACATAACTGTCTCCTCCAACTTTGAAATACTTGGTGTTAACATATTGAGTTCCGATATCATCTGGAGGGTAAGGTGAAGTTAGCCTCCAAGAAGCATGGTGTTCTAAACAGGTCGAAGCAGTATTTCAGTCCGATCCAACGCCTACAACTCTATAAGGCGCAGGTTCGGTCGCACATGGAATACTGTTCTCATCTCTGGACAGGGCCGCCAAAGTACCAGCTTCTTCCTCTGGATCGTATGCAATGAAAGAACGCTCGAATTGTCAACTGCCATAGTGTTTCAAACAGGCTTGAGTCCTTAGTGCTACGTAGAGGTGTAGCATCGCTCTGCATCCTCTATCGGTTATATTACGAGGTGTGCTCCGAGGAATCGTTCGGACTTATACCTGCTGCAATATTACGACCTGCAAACCTTCAAGAAGGGAGCGTATTCCCTTCTAAAAGCCCGGAAACGCACTTGAAACTCTAATTCTCAAATTTTCTTATTATTGTCTCATTATATTCTATAATACATAATACTCATAATAATATTGAATCATAATATTCTAAATATAAATATTTAAATCTTGTGTGGAAATCTGGGCCCTCCAAGGAGTCCAGCCACAGCCATCCGCTACAGTATATTTTATACTGAGCCTAATTAATCGGAATTGCTAAAAACCAGGCGAATTAATTCAATGTGATCCAAAACAACAAACAGTCTATTATTTCGAATGCATAATATTATATCCGTCGCCCTCGCCGTTTGTATTATGGGCACTGCAAAGAGAGTTTGTAAAAATTCCATGCTACCAAGTGTAATATTTCTAATTTAACGAAAAATTAACAGTAGCTCATGAACTTCATACACAAATAACCTAATCAAGAGCATGTTAGGACATTTCTAAGGAGGGTTCCGTAACTATCACCGCGTAATAGGTTTTTTTTAAATTACTTCAACGGTTTTTTTTCCTAAAAAGTTTTTAGCATGATTTTTATGATTTTTAGCATTACATTTATTTTATAATACCTATTCAACGATACCCCACACGATGGGGTACAATGAAAAAACTATTTTTCATCCATTCTTCACATGTATGGAGAGCCACCCCTAAAATATAAAATTATCATTATTTTACAACAAGAGATCTTTACATAATCTACAATTGTACCAAATTTCATCCATTTATATTCATAATTACAGAGGCTGGAAGCGCGGACAGACAGACAGACAGACGGAGGGGCAGAGCGAAACTATAAGGGTTCCTTGTGTATTACAGAACCCTAAAAAGGTCTGCTAGGAAGAGGATTTTAAATCGTATTAACAAGGTCGGTCATAGGACATACAGGTTAGGAACCCTGGGAAAGTAACCTATGTCTTTTGGGCTGTAGTAGTAGATACTAGATATTATTATGTTTTAAATTTTCAATCGGAACATTTTGGAGCTATAAGTTGATAAATCATCATCAAGATTATATCATATTTTTGTTGTAGTTTACGTTACGTAATTTTCTTACGTTTGCGTAAGAAAACGGAGGAGTACGAAATTTGATACAGTTAAAGTTTATATCGAGGAGGAGTAAATAGCACTAATACTTTTTTTATGGCAATGCTTAAAAAATACATTAAAATAATTAAAATAACTTTACACAAATTATAACTCACGTTACCGTGACGTGTTTGATACAATTTTGTCACACGCTAAGGTTTTTTTTTCTCATTTCTGTTTTGGCAACTTGACACAAGCGATGCGTATGTTGTGCCACAGACAAACACGCTGACGTTTGTATATTGGTATTTCACAATCAATAGACAGTTCAATCAATTGTTTAAAATCAATGATTTCATGATTTAAATGAATTTTATTCATTTCATGAATCAAATTATAAATCAATTTAAAATCAATCAATAAATTGGTATTTCACAATTAATAGACAATTCAATCAATTGTTTAAAATCAATGATTTCATGATTTCATGAATTTTATTCATTTCATGAATCAAATTATAAATCAAGTTAAAATCAATCAATAAATTGGTATTTCACAATCAATAGACAATTCAATCAATTGTCTATTGATTGTGAAATACCAATTTACAAACGTCAGCGTGTTTGTCTGTGGCACAAAATACGCATCCCTTGTGTCAAGTTGCCAAAACAGAAATGAGAAAAAAAAACCTTAGCGTGTGACAAAATTGTATCAAACACGTCACGGTAACGTGAGTTATAATTTGTGTAAAGTTATTTTAATTATTTTAATGTATTTTTTAAGTATTGCCATAAAAAAATATTTGTGCTGTTTACTCCTCCTCGATATAAACTTTAACTGTATCAAATTTCGTACTCCTCCGTTTTTTTACGCAAACGTAAGAAAATTAACGTAACGTAAACTACAACAAAAATATTATATAATCTTGATGATGATTTATCAACTTATGTTAGTAGTTAAGTATGTCCTGTGGCAAAAGAACCCAGGTTATAAAGTTTAAACTAAAAAATTATATAAATTATAGGCGAATTTAGACCACTGGGCTTGTTTAAAGTAGTAGATTGTAGAGATCAAGTTGTAATATTATATACCGAGTGTAGATTTTATTTGTCAGTCCGCCTTTATTTAAACTTTGTAACATCACACTGTAATGTCTAAGTAAACTCACAGTTTGGGTTTGTACTTAAGCTACGCTAGAAGAACGCACCTTTTAAATTAAAAGAATTTTAAATGCTCCATTTAACTTTAAATAAGTTAAATGGAGCATTTAACTTATTTAACCATTTAACTTTAAGGAAGTCTTTTTTTTAAATTATGAAACCAATTTTAAAATATTTTGTTACATATTATCTACTTTTAAAATAATAATTTCACATCTAAGGTGTAGTAAAGTAAAGTGAAAATCACCCACAAGTAATTTATTTCAGTATCACCTTTTTAGTTACATGCTACCTACTATTCCTTACTCTTACTATAATTCCTACTTTATCTAAATAGCAAACATGCATAAAATTGGGATTAGAAGAAAGTCAATGTATCAACCAATGAAATGTACTCCCATACGTCAACAAGTCAAGTTAATCCCAAAGCTCCCTAAAGTTCACGCCCTCACAGCAATGGCAGGACAAGGGAACGTATCTGATTCGCTCGCCGATTGCTTTCTTTTGGCAAGGGATCGATGGACGCATGCGCACTCTCCCCACAATGCAAATTCAATATGGCTGCCGAATTCCAAATACAAAGTTAGGACGTGGTGAAAAATGTATTTGTTTAAAAGTGATGTGATTAATATTTATAATAGTTTAATTTGAGTTTCAAGGAATAATAACCAGCTACCTTCATTCGTAAAAGACAGATGAGTATTTAAAATTACCTATTTATGAATTCTCACGTCTAGTGTCTACAGTGAAAAATGGACTACCTACGATATTATTATTTTAGGCTCGAAAACAATAATTAGGGACTGAATGATAATAAGGAATTGAGATCATTGCTTGAAACACTCTGAATGCCGCTAAAGCAGTTTAACTTCAAAGAGAAAAATAATTAAAAATGTAAATGTTGTCTATTATTAATTATATTTAGGCGCTTTACTCACTACCCATCCAGCAAATCCAGCACCGGTAGCAATAGCCGTCATTAATGTCAATAGTGTCAACATTTATAATTTTTGCCTACAAATCCACGGCCTTGGCTGATTAAGAAAGACATATTAATATGTGACAGAATTGCACCAACGCATGTTAACGTGAGTAATAATTCTGAGAAAGTGCGTGTAACATTATCTATATATATTAGGTCCTTACATATTATGATATTGGCGTTTTATCGTACTGGCCACTTTGATCTCAAATATATCATCTTTGGTTTGGAATTTCAAATTTATACCGCTATTTACTCATGCATTTGTATTTCGAAAACCGTGATTTATTTGTTTTTTCCTGTTTTGGTTTTTTCTTAGCATCACTCTGTTTACAAAATGGAAAACTTGAAATATCGTATTATTTTCGAGTACGAGTTCCACCGTGGCACCAGTGCTGCAGAAACGGCTCGAAGAATTAATGACGTGTATGGCGGCGGTGTTACTAAAGAAAACACAGTGCATTTTTGGTTCCAACGTTTTCGTTCTGGAAATTTCGACTTGCAGAACAAGCCCCGTGGACGGCCGGATACCAAACTTGATAATGAAGAATTGAAGGCTATTGTGGAAGCGGATCCATCGCAAACCACGTCCGAGTTAGCTGCAGGCTGCGATGTTAGTGATAAAACTGTTTTAATCCACTTGAAGCAAATTGGGAAGGTGAAAAAGCTTGAAAGGTGGAACCTCATGAATTGAGTGCAGCAAACCAACAAACGCGCGTCGACTGCTGCGTTACATTACTCAACCGGCACAATAATGAAGGGATTTTAAATCGAATCATTACCTGTGATGAAAAATGGATCCTGTACGATAATCGGAAACGCTCATCGCAATGGCTGAACCCTGGCGAACCAGCCAAAGCCTGCCCCAAGCGAAAATTAACTCAAAAAAGTTCCTTGTGACCGTTTGGTGGATTAGTGCCGGTGTCGTTTACTACAGCTTTCTTAAATCTGGCCAGACGATTACGGCAGATGTCTGTTACCAGCAACTGCAAATCATGATGGAAAAGCTAGCTGCTAAACAATCGAGTTTTGGTCATTCGCTCTAGGCCTCTGCTGCTTTAGGACAACGCTAGACCACACACTGCACAACAGACGGCTATAAAATTAGAGGAGCTTCAATTGGAATGTCTAAGACATCTACCGTACTCCCCGGACCTTGCTTCAATAGATTACCATTTTTTTCGAAATTTGGATAACTTCTTGCAAGGGAAAAAATTAACTCCGATGGGGCAGTCCAATGCGCCTTCAAAATTTTTATTGATTCCTGTCCGAATGGTTTTTTTAGTAAAGGAATCAATGAACTACCTATGAGATGGCAAAAGTTCATAGATAGCAATGGTATATACTTTGATTAAATAAATATATTCTGTTTAAAAAATCGACTTTATGTTTCTCCTTTACAAAACTCCAATTTCATATTATGTAATGGCCTAATATATAAAAGAAAGTCGGCTGAAGCGATTTGGCTGAAAATTGGTGGAAAGGTAGCTTAGAACCAGGAGACGGACATAAGATACTTTTTATCCCATTCCCGTGGGATGTGACATAAATTTATAAAATGTGTGATTTTATATGGAAAATTACAAAGTAATGGAAAATATTATGTTTTATATAATAAAAATGGATTGCAATTCCAATGTCTCGCTAAAACTTGAGACCGGCTGGACCGATTTGGCTAATTTTGGTCTTGAAATAAAACGGTGAGATATATTGGAAAAATTAACTATTATTATTATTATTGAAAATATTAACACTATATTTATAGGTGCGACAGAACAACGTGTGTCGGGACAGCTAGTTTTTAATAAATTAATGTATTTTTAAGCTTTATTACAAAAATATTAGTGCAGTTTACTCCTTCTCTAGAATATTAACTTTAACTGTGTCAAATATCATACTACTTCGTTTGCACATTTTTTGCTTCACGTATTAATTTAATATAATTATATTATGATAACAATGTAACATATTTAATTTTAAGAAATAAATAACTAATTCTAAATAAACGCTTCCTAGATTAGGTAGTATAATATGGCATACCTAAGTCGAGGCGACCGAAGAAACGGATCGCCCGAAAGAAACCGATTACCATCGCCTAGACACCTGCAACAACGGAGGAGTTACAACTCAGTTACAAGCACAGAGGAAAGCTACATCGTTAGCTTTCAATTTGATTGTACTACTACAAGCACACGGTGTGTCCATGATTTTGTGTGTGAAGCGTACGTCAAAATGTTCAAATTTGGATGATAAGAAATCTGAATGAACTTAGTAAAATTACTTACCATTTTCATAACATTTCTCGTCTTCATTTTATCTGTGACCTACTTGCACTCCCAATAATCTAAGATTCATTCGGTTTTCGCTTTTGAAAAATGTCACACACTGGAACACTTGGACACTGGAACCGAACTGATCCAAATGTGTTTATTTTGCCCGCAGTTTCTTAACCCTTTTGTGTCCAACTTCGCAATAAGCCTCATAGTAACATTTAGTAACCCAACACTAAATCCTTCGATTCAAGTTCAATGTGTGCTGAATTATCGAGGGACGTACTCAAACATTTCAAAGAAAAGAAACAGCTTGAGATATTTGAGAATGCTATTTATTTTGCAGCAATTTTATATATAAATTGAATTACATAGTATAATTACCTACTTCTAAATGGCTTCCAGGTATTTTTAAATTATGCAGGTACGTACGTCGTGCAACGTACCTACCTAACCAGCATTCATCTAGGTATACAAATATAAAATAATAAAATTGAAGTGTCTGTTTGTAACTTTAAATTAATAGCTTTTCACTAAATTCATTTCAAAGTAAATACGGTACTTACAATAAAAAAAACTATATTTTAAAAAATTTGTCTGTTAGTCCATCTGCCGGTCTGTCTGTTTGTTCTATCTAATCTATGAAACGGATGGATCGATTTTCACGGGCCTTTCACTGGCATATAGCTGATATTACTTATAAGGAGTAACTTAGGCTACTTTTATCTTAGGGTTCGGTTTAAAAAAATAGGGCTCCGTTTCCGTTACATCTTCGCAAACGAAGTTGCGGGCACCATTTTAAGATAAAAAAGCTATTTTTATAGGATAGGATAAAACTTCATAGATAAGATGTCATAATATCTTTAGCGATCAAGAAATTGAATTATTTAACAAGTCAGCAAGATTAACGCAGCTTGGTGGAGCCGAGAAGGTAGATAATGGAATAGGAGTTATTGTACAGTCTATTTTAATTTAACATTAACTAATTGTTAATTTACTTGTAAAATCGTTCGACAACTAAAAGCTATAATTATCTATATACAATAGCATAATCAATATTTTTAATATAAAATTTTTCGTCGCTCATTTTCAAACCAAGAATTCTTTTCGATATTTATAGTACTTACTTACTCCTAACTCCGTCTCTGGATATTTTTTGTCTCATTCTGAGCTTTGTCATTCATTGGAAATAGATGCATGAAATGCGACGGTCATGTAACAAAGCTGTGATAATCACTCCCATTGACTCTGGTAATACCATGGTTTTACAGCTACAATAAACTGTATTGTGATATGTGAATGACGTGCAAGCTCGGTCAACCTAGATATTTTTATCTCGATTTTTTGTACCTTTTTTTCAGGTTTTTGTTTGGTCGGTTTTTTATGGAATAGACCGGAAAAGAGCAGATGCATCGTCTGATGGTAAACGTCTACCTATGAACCCGCAACACCAATTAAGTTACAAGTGCGTTACCCAACTTTAAAACGTGCCTCCTATGCCCTAAATCAATCGACGAAACACACACGTTATAAATTCACGCCGACTTTCTATAATAGGAGCCATACATCATACGATCATTCGTCCCATGATCTCATCGATTTGGTCATATCGATTGGATCAGTTCCATATTGATATTTAAAACAGTAGATATAGACCGTCAAGCCAATCTACGCCAATCCACGTCCATACACGGTTATGTCTAACTCCTACTTGCTCCAATCGAACTGATCAAGCCGATTGGACGATAGATTGGATGGGTCCGTGCTTAGAGCATTAAAACAACCGTGGATTTCTTCGGTCGAGCCGGCGCGGCGCGGCCCATTCTTGCCGGAGTACGGCCGCTGGCCAGTGTTGCCAACTCTGTTTTTGCGAAAACTACTATATTTAGTTGTAAAACTACGTTGGCAATACTGAGCACAGCCTCGCTTTTAATCCTCCCCATCTCATCAGGATAAGTATTTTAGTAAATAAGAGAATTCCTCCTCGACCCTCTTCAGTTTTCACCCCAACCCTACTATAACTCTCTTGGGTAGGGATCGAGAACTCCACGCGGCCGTGGTTCGCCAAGACCCAACGAAAACCCAACAAAAATAATATTTTAACTACCTACAAAGTGCTTTCCATTCCATGGGCATACTTATAAATGTTTTTACTACTTATGTAATATCAATTCGTAGTTAGTAGGAAGTAGGAATTTATTACGTACCTATCTATCTACTGAATTGCGACTAAAAGAGGTAGGTAATAAAAAATACTTGTTTATTAGGTATTAAATTAAAATAGTAAATTTTAATTTAAAAAACCGTACCTAAAACAGAATTTAATAAAAAACTGCCTTAGAACGAGTCGGACTCGCGCACGAAGAGTTCCGCACCATAATCTGTACAACTAAATAAAAAATACTGAAATCGAGCACTAGTATTAATATCGAGCAAAAAACAACGAAAAGATTAAACCATTAAATTAAATTAAAATACCTACAATAAAAAAAGATTTAATATTTATTAATTTTTAACTATATATTTTTTTTGAAACAAACATAAGTACCTACAACTCAATATTTCAAGCCGATTTTTTAATATCGAGCATAAAACTGCAAAAAATTACGTTTGTTGTATGGGAGCCCTTACAATAAATATAATTATTTTCTGTTCCTAGTATATTTTGTTGTTATAACGGCGACGGACAGACGGACAGTGGGCAGAAGGACAGAAATACAGTGACGTCTTAGCAATAGAGTCCCGTTTTTACCTTTTGGGTACGAATCTTCAAAATAATATGTGTTTATTATTAATGCCATCTAATGAAAACTGTTGAAGCTATATTCTGCAGTCAACTTAAAAAATTATAAGCAGATTCTTAAAAGTTTAGACAACCGGTTTACCAAGAAGTTCTAATCTTTTCTAACAGATGGCGTTTTAACCATTATTTAAGTAAGTGTCAAGTACTTAGTTATAACAAGTGCCAATAGGTGGAGCTGAATCTTAATTTATTTTGTTAAAATTTTGCAGTTTTGTGTTTCGACAGTATCGAATCCATAAAAAAAAGTGAGGAAAAGCTATACTTAAACGTATCACGTACTCATGTCTCACGTCGACTCCTACGTCAATGTGTTTAGCTTTGGATTAAGGTTTTTCCATAGTGTACAAAACTGTTAATGAAACGGGAGAAAATAATTGATATTAAAGCCAATAACAATTCAAATTATTTATATAATTATAAATTAAGTGTATGAAAGTATGTTGCTCGCCGCTCCGCTGACATTTCGGTCTGAATCAGTCCTTAGGGCGAAATTTAACTAGGCAACCTATTTGCAATGTGTCAATGTGAATATTATCTATCATTTATTTCATAACACTAATAAATAACAGATTAGGGTATATTTTTTTATACAGAAACTTAGACCAAATTTGAAGTTTAGTTAAATCTAAAATTTAATTAGGTACGATACTTTCATAATATCTTGGTCATGAGTAAGTTTCATAAGTAACAGTACAGTAAAATATAACTATGGTCTAATACTTATACTTATGAATCATATTTTAAAAAGATTTTGTCATTTTAATAATTGTAGGTAAGGAAGTAAATTATTTACGTTAATATGAAGCCCGATTATCGTAACTATTTGTGATCGGTCCGCGCGGTGCATTCATACACAGGTTAATCGCGCGTGAGCGAGTAAGACAGCACGCGGACAAAAACAAGATTATGATCACAAATAGTTAGGTACGAGAATTAAGCATAAAGGACACAAACAATTCTACTTTTAAATTAAGCGGCTTTCAGACTACGCTATAATATAATAGCATATAGTATATAGCTCATAGCACAACAATATCGCGCACCATAATTACATTGTAATGGACATGTTCACACTGTACTGTACTATATATTATTGGCTTACTATACGCCATAAAAATGCTTCATGCTGTGTGTTCATGCTGTGCTATATCGCGCGCCGCCCTCTTCCTCGTCCCTTACCCCCGGCCGTCCCGCAAGCGAAACGAGCGACACAACCATACTGAGCTTGCTATACCTATAATATAAATGCTTGCGATAATATCGCGTAATGTAAATGCCACACCATATAGTATAGCATTAGGTTCATTTTTGCTATACTATACAGCACAATAGTATAGCGTAGTCTGAAATGAGCTTTAAGTACGTACTAGGTGTACCTACTTTAATTTATTATGTACAAACATAGTGTTGACGACACTCCGGTCCGGTCACGTTCCATTCGCAGCCCTTAGAGTAAATGAAGGGACAGGATTAATTTCATTAATTGTGTAAGTACATTGCTGAGTAAGCATAGCATTCCCCTAGCACATAAAAGGGGAGGAGAGATCGCTTTCATTTAAATAATTCATTAAATTGAATAACAAACCCAGAGTCCACAAGTCACTACTCACTACACCTCATGACTAAAAATTGTATGAAAATACGTTCTGTTGAGCACGAAATTGTTTAAATTTGGCAAATATACTTACTTACTAGTTACTACATACTTTGACAATAAATATACAGCATGTTGTTAAATAATATATTGCTAATAATAATAATATATGCTTGTGAATATAATATAACATCATACAGAACAATCAGAATAAAATAATATTATCGTTAATCATTATTGATCTATCGTAGATCATCCTATTGCCTCACAGTCATAAGAAATATCTATACGTCGGATTGTCTAGGTTACCTACTTATCTATCTATGTCTCTGTAACTACTAACTAGGTAGCTAGCTAATATTAAAGTAAGTATACTAAAATAATGATTTCTTGTGTTTACACGAATAGGTTTTATTAATTGTGAATAACACTTACGGCTTAAAGATACTGTAAGCACTTTCTCAAATCCGAGTCACAACAGTAAATACAGTAGACACTCGATTATCTCAGGATAATCGAGTGTCTACTGTATCCTCAGTTGTCTGGACTACCAACCGCGATTAATATATAGCTTTACCTTTATGTCAAATTTAAAACCTCAATATGCATGGGATATGTCAGTCCTATGACTACATTCTAGCTTAATAATTCTAGCTTAAAAATAATAATTCTTAGATAATGAGCAAACCCTGGATCCTGACAGCAAACGGTTTTTTTACATACATCGGGACGATCTGGATTTTCGCTTACCCGAATGTCATTCGACAACAATTAGTCCGGATAATCGAGTCTATAATGTAATAAACCACCATTTTGCACAATTTTTTGATATTCTGTTAGTAATGTTTTATTTCTGTAATGTGCAAATAAAGAAGTTATAAATAAACAAATAATAATAGTACCTAAAGTAATCTGTCATCTGTTGACTCTAGAACCTACCTAATACGGAATACCTATACTTGCCTTCTACAAGACCAAGTCTCTATGTTATAGCATCTACTATAGGATATTACTATATCTACTAATTACTACTATAGGCTACGATATTCTAGGACCCTAGGAGGCTAGGTCATCTGGGTACTAGGTAGCACAAGCTTCGGAGATAACTACGTAAGTTCAATTCTACCAGTGGTCTATTAAGAGAGCCATTACTTCAGGAGCTTAATTGCTGATAAAAGTAATCGTTAATTCTGCTAATCAACAGTTTGATGGCCTGTTCCACGTAGCTACGGGCTCGGCTAATAGATGGCGCTTTTACACAACACCATTTATGCTGGGACTATAGTATTATGCTCTGGAATCCGGAACACCGGTGACGCTTCAGATCACTGAAAATAGAACTCTACGCTAATACAATAGAATTGAAAATGGAAGTTTCGAGCATCGAGCTGCTGACAATGACATTTGACTCGAAACCCATGTGTTCGATTTTCAATTCTATTGTATTATAGCAGAGTTCTACTTTCAATGCTCTGATTTTTCACCGGTTCTGGATTCCGGAGCATATAGTCCCAGCCTTATTTTAATAGCTAAAAGTTACCTGTTTATCTATATCTAAGATTTTTTAAATGCTTAATCTATATAAGATAAATCAAAATCGTTTGATACTTTGTTAGAATAAGTTGAATAATTGATTAGTAAAGAGTTAAAAAAAAACAATACCGCACGGTGTCCGTAGCAGACATTGTTGTGAGTTCAATGCTTTATTTCCTATCTCAAAAAATGCTCAACGCGCTTAAAGGAGTTTTCACTTTTATTAGTATTAAGACTTTTCTTTTAAATATTAATAAAAAAATATATATTTTATAGGTCTATACATCTTTCATCACATCTTATTGTATACACTAAAAAATCAATCTATATATATATAAAGGGCAAAGCTGATTGACTGATGTATCAACGCACAGGCCAAACCCTTAAGGCTAGAAATTTGAAAATTTGCACACGTATTGCTCATATGACGTTGGTAGGCATCCACTACGGAAGGATTTATAAATTCAACCCCCGAGGGGGTAAAATAGGGGATGAAAGTTTAAAATCGAATTTCACGCGGGCGAAGCCGCGGGCAATTAACGCTAGTCTATTATAAATTAATAATTTTGGCTATCCTTTTTGCTAAAAGGTGGCACTAGTGCGAGTTTCTTTCGCTGGATTGTTTTTGTCTGGTTAGGGTTCCGATTTTCGAACCGGCGGTAATTGCATATTGAAAATTCTTTTTATATATTTTATTCCAACTTAAAAATACATTTTGTTTAAGTATCAAAAAAAAACTGTTTTTTTTTTATTTATTATTATAATATTTTGGAAACAAGTACACAATGTACTTATTGCGTGTACGCACTACGCCAAACAACTTCTACGTTCCTTCCGTTCTTGGCCAAGAGCCAAGAGTCAATCTAGTTTGTAGAAAAAATTATGTATAATGTCTTTTTAACATAAAATCGTAAATATACAAAAGAAAAGAAATCAGTAGGAATGAAATAGCGGGTATTTCATTCCTACTGATTTCTTTTCTTTTGTCTATTCTGCAGAAAATTGTGTATCAAAGAATTTTACCGACTCTTACGTACGCGTTGGAATATGATATTTATTCCTTTGTCAAGAGAGTTCTATTTTGTTTGACCTCTTTGGCATCTTTGTAAAAAATATCTGTTCAAGTCGGTGCTCGAAGGGACCCTTCGTAAGGATCCCCTCATTGCGTACACGTGTTAGTCAGCCATTTTGGGATAGAGTGAGAACAGGACAGATCTATTTGAGTGAGCGAGATGAAAAATTAGGGGTGTGCAATAAATCAGGCTGAGCTCCGACGCGGACATAAAAATGGCGAAATGGAGCTTAAAAACTTTTTACAACGTTGCAGAAATTTACTTGCTTTTCCCTTTAGCTGGCAACAAGAATCTCAGTGGATATCCGGATCAATACTTACTCCAAACTTCCTCTATTCCAGATTTATGACTCTGTGAAAAGATATAATTTTATATAAACTTACTACTTTACTGCTAACATATATAGAAAATAGCATACATAGACTCTCAGATCAACACCTTATTTGGGATTTCATACACTGGACCCCTGACATTTGTCTCCTGAAATTATAATTGTGTCTAGATTTGAAGTTTAAACATATTGTTTCCAATATTTCCTCCGTCCGCGGTTGGAGGACCATACACTAACGCCCGAAATTAATAATCAATCTTAATCTAATTTTATTTATCCGAGATCAAGATTTCAATACATTTCAACGATCCTAGGATTAACTTCACGTCAATTATTTACGTCAATTTTTGTTTGAGAATCTAAGATTGAAGTTAATCTAAGATTTTAGATACCTTATAAATTTCGGGCGATAGTCCATACCTATAGTTCACATTTTTTTCACGTCTACAAAATAAGCACTCACTAAAGTATATTTTGGGTAAAATGATTCGAACTAATCCGAATTCAATATGCCTTATCGAATGCACCCCAGTCCTCAGCACTCAAGCAGGAACTTTATGACCCTCGTTATCAAGAACGTTACTTTTCGTTATTTGATCGCATTAGGAGCATGACGCACTAATATGTACTGGAATTTATTGCTGGGAGGTTATTTAGTGATTGTTGGGGTCAAAACAAGTAAGGAGTTTGGAATGATTGGATTTTAGCTTTAGGTAGGTACAAACTTTTATAAGATGCCTGTTTCACTATCAGGCGATTTTATTTATTTTTAAACAGGCTTATAAGCTTAATCTTTATACAGGGATGTTTTTTTCAGTCAGTGACCAAACTTTCAGGAGTGAATATACTCTTGAATATAAGCGTCTTTTACAATCGTATCAACTTTCCAACTTGAAAAAAAATCAGCTGTTTCCTACAAAAGGGCTATCGCACAGATAGCATTTTTGTCGGAAACAGCTGTTTTTTTTTTTAAGTAGGAAAGTTGATACCATAGTAAAAGTTGCTTATATTCAAGAGTATATAAATCTTCTGTACGTGTACTTGTAATTGAACTCATCTTAAACGGCTGGACCGATTTTGATGAAATTTTTTGTGTGTGTTTTCAAGTGGATTCGAGAATGGTTTAGATTTGCAATTGGATCCCGTCAACAAATTTAAATCTAAGGCGGCACGAAGTTTTTCGCGACAGCTAGGTTTATTTATTTTTATATATACCTCAGATTCTCTAGGTAGCGAATAGGCAGGTAGGTACTACATAACTTCAAAAACATTACTTGATAATAAATTATAAACAATACACGTTTTATTCACTTTTTAACCACTGTTTGTTGTTTAATTATGAAAATAATAAATTTTTTTCGTTTACAGACAGGGTTACGTTGAACTTGCAGTCCGTAAGGCGCTTCAGCCCTCAGCCACCTGAAAAGTTTAATCAAGACTTTAATGCAAAATAATTTTAATGTTTAATTGATCAAAGATTAAGTTGCGTGCAGCAAGTCTAAAATTGAAATTTAATAGATGATGTTTCTTACGATTCACTTGATGTGGCCATTTTAGAACTGCCGACTTGAAAACATTTCAGTTTCATATAATCGAAAGGAAATTAAGACTAAAATGCATTATTTCCAAATTTTAGAATGTGAGACCAAAAAAATGTTTGTGAAATCATTATGAATTTAAAATTATTTACGTTGAAGGATTTCTATAATGTAGCTTCCTACCAATTACTGGTATTATTAACTTAACTTGCCCCCTTTCTTTAATTTAATATAGCAATAAATTAATTTCCTTCAACTATTTATACAGCTGCCAAGTAGGTCTTTTGTCATTACCAAATAATTAATTATTGTTTGTACTAACGTCACGTGTGTCTTATTACTGAAACTTGGGGGGTAGGTGCTTATATGTAATGAATTTATAGCACATGCGGGCTTTGCTTCCATTATCTTCACATTAAAAAGTTCATCACAACTTGCGCACTTATGTCATGGAGTAATAGCACAACTTAAATAATAACTACTTAGTATAAATATGTGGCACTTCGCTTAGCTAGGTAGTAGATGGATAATAATAATTAATACTAAAAAATAGGCACGCTCAAGATAAGTAGGCACCTACCTGAAGAATTCTGTCACCTTAAATCTATTTAGGTTTAAACCAATTCATGTCAACCGTAGGAAGTAGCGTGTTTATCCTATGCTTAACATGACAGGTAAACTTTTCAGTTTTTGGCGCGGACTCTACCAATTCTTCTTCTTCTTTTGGCATAGCCTTCCCTGTAATAGGAAGTACCAATTCTAAGGTTAACAATTTACCATATTTGAGTATCCATTTGACAACGTTACTTTTTTTTATACATTGATAAATAATAAGGTATTAAAACTTAACCTAAAAGAAAATTAGATTTTATGTGTCGTTTTGAAATTACGAGCATTTCAATTTTACAAAAAAAAAAATTGGAATATTTTTGTATACTTATTTAGTGCAAAAAAACCTATGGGCGTGTATTTTGCATATTTCGTACCAACTTACGAGCAATGTAAGGTCACAAAACGCTTCAATCAATCCGCAGTTTCCTAAAAACTATAGATTTTCATTATAGATACTATTCCTTTTGTAAACTTTTTTATTTTTCAGCGCACTACTCCTTTATGTAATAAAAAAAATTACAGACAAGTACCCAATTATTAATTAGTCACAGCAAAGAAAACATTCCTCCGTAACTTCTCTGCTAAAATGCTGACAATAACAGAGGAGAAAAAACCTTACACTTTTTCTATTTACACGAGAACCTTGTTGCAAATGCATTACGGCCGTCGGCTACGTAGAGGTAATGTAATAGCCCTGTAGTACTTAAAGTACGCAATGGCGAGCTGAAATTGAGTGTTATTTCTATGATGACTTCTCCACTACTAAGTTGCTTTAAATGAGCATTAAATGTTTTATTAATTAGCGCGTATCTGTGACATGTGGTTCTTACCTACTCCTATAGTAAAGAATGACGTTTTGCCAGGTTAGTAATAATGTCTGATTTTTTAAAAGGTATGGCGATGTATTTTTTTTATAGGAAGTGTTTAAATAAATATTTTCTAATTATTATATTTTGTTCCTCTAAATTGCTACGGCCTACGTGAAATCACGTTTGAGATAGGCATATAGCTGCATTATAGCTTTGCCTAGTATTAAAATTATTCTTAATAATATTAATAGTTTCCTTGTCTCGCTAAAACTCGAGAACGGCGGGACCGATTTGGATAGTTTTGATCTTGAAATAATTTTTGAGGTTCAGTAAAGGTTCAAGTTCGAAATATTGGAAAAAAATGCGAGGAAAATACTAAAAACGCCCCCATACATTACGACAAAATTCAGATTGCTATCTTTATTTGGTTTGTATTAAAGATAGCAATCTGAATTTTGCCGTTAACGAGTCATTAGCATCATGAGCTTTTGTTTTAAATTTCATGAAAATCGTGTGTATAATTTCCGAGATATTCTTGTCTCGCGGTTACGACGGCATTTATTTTCCACAAACATACCTAAACACGAAATGTAGCATTCATTAAAATATTTCTAGCACAAAATCATGGATTTATGACCAGTTGTCTTGTTACCGGCGCGCGGCCGTAAATAACCAGGCAGAGGGACCGTGGTCATAATCCCGGCCATATATCCAGGATGCTTGTGACGCATGTGCGAACCCGACCATAAATTAATGCAACTTTGTTAATAATTAATTTTGTGAAATAAATTTTATTATTTTTTTTATAAATATAAAATATTCGAGAAACCGATTATATATATAATATACAAGATTGTCTCCTTTTGATTATAAGATAGGTTGAAATTTCCTATTATTAAACCGCTTAAATTGAAGCCAGTTATCTAGGACACCTAAAGTACACGACGTATACAAATATGAAACAACTATTTATAAGCTATCTCGCAAGTTTATACCTCTGCACAAGTGCTGCGTGAGTATACAAGCTTCGAATTCTAGGCGTTGCCGGAGCATCCACTGAACCCGAATTCTGGTAATTAACTTACACTTTCATTTTACTTTTATTATAAATGAATAGTCTTGATAAACAGATTTTTTGAGTTTGGAATAATTAAACGGGTTTGATGTTGGTTCGACGTTTATGAGAATATCATTTTGGAGTTTTAACATATCGCAACTGGATTGTAACTGTATTGTTGCAGGACTTAATAAGCAGAATCGACCTTCTGATCTCAGTACGCATTCATTTACTTAAAAAATTGAGTACAACTCTAAATATGTACTTAATTTTGTAACTATTGTATTTTAGCTACAAATATTATGTTTCCTTTACCAATCCTCGTAAAACACAGAGGTAAGTTATTTAGTAAATATTTTCGGGGGAACATTTAAATGCTTCCTTGTATATAATGCGATACATTTCCCTTAATACGAATATCCTTTCTTCTCCCGCCCATAAAACCTTATCTGGGAGAAAGCAAGTCGAACGCAATCTACATAGGACTGATAGTAGCGGACCAGTATACGTTGACCCTCAAACTTTCCTCGAACCCCACAAAATTGGCTACCGTAATGAAAACAAGAGGCTACGTTTAACTGGTCACGATATAAGTAATCTTGGTGAAGCACAGTGGGCGGTTTACGAGCGCGGGCGGAGAAGCCTTTTATATTTAATAGGTATGTTGGGCTTTCGGCAGTATTAATCCACCTTTATTGTGAAGTACAGGCGCCTGAACGCTGATGCAGAACGGAATAATAAACTAACGTTAATGGAAGCCCTTGAAACTTGGGCACTTTGCTATAAAAATAATGTAGGTAAGTAGTTTTCTTGGGAGCTCAATTTATGTTGAGACTATTTTGAATATATTGTGGTGTCAAGAGTGTGTAATAAATATATTATACCTATCAATGGCCAAAGCTGGTTCTCCTTCATAGGGATCCCTAGTCTGTATAATAGGTAGGGATTTGGACGAGGGTCTTCAAAAGGTAAATGGTAAATGAAGCATCGGCTTCACCAATTCCTATCGAGGAATGGAGTTAAAGGAAACCCACGCCACCGATACCTATTGTTTGTTTCTTTAACTTAATGCGTCCTTGAAGCGAAGAAAAGAGATTTGAAATGCAAATGATAGTAAAACACTTTCTATATTTTTTACAGATGTAGGTATTGAAAAATAAATTTTCAGTAGGTAGGTTTGATCAATGATTTTAAAACCAGGGATGGGAGGGACGTACATTTGACAGAAAAAATCTTTATACAAGAAAAAGTTACGCCATCTTGAAGATTTCGTAAATTGTATGCGGACTGATTGTACTGCGGAAAGAAAATGTCAAGATGACAAAATATATCAGACCTTGACTCCTTCAAATAACCCCAAAAGTGGGACCGTTTAAGTGTAGACACTTTTTGCTTGTACATGCCTTGCTTATTATATATAGGTCTATGGGTTTGATAGTACCTATCACAACTGTCTTTAGATAAGTGCATATCTTACGGTGCAGAAAACATTTAGTTTTCGAAATTGTCCACAATTTTTGTCGTTGACTTTACCTACTACATAACTAGTAAGTAGTAAGTTCTACTCAAGTGTCGATTCTAGTAAACGAGTGTAGGGTAAATTATAATATATACTATATATATTATCACCAAAAAAAAAACAGAAAAAATTGTTTGCCATTTCGAGCTTCCGATATGTGCTACGTGAGTTATCATATTTTACGGGCGACGTGAAAACGCGCGTTTTTATTACGGCAACTTTGATTACTCAGCTAGATTAGAATTTGGTTGAAGAGGTCAGGCGAACTTTAGATTCTCGAGCGCTCAGTAATATTATGATTAATAATATGAAAACGATGTCCAGTGGGCCATATGAAAAGAAAGTACTTGAATAATAAATAAAAGTAGGTAATGAATAAACTCTTCTTTCTCAATTAATTGAAATTGAAAACTAGGTTGCTGCTGCAAAGCTGTAGAATAAAAACTGAATTGACATTGTTAACACAGAATAAAAAAAGAGGAACAGATACACAGCTACATAGTTAGCTTTCGATTTGATTGCACTACTACAAGCATACGATGTGTCCACGCTCGTGTGCAAAAATTGTGAGTCGTTGAACGGGTCATAAAATTTTCAAATTTGGATCGATTTGGATCGTTCTATGAAATCTGTTTCTCTTATGTATCTAAGTATATATGTATATATTTTCTACTCTGTGACTGTTTAAGCGATATTTTCCTTTTTATAGTCCATATTATGCAGTTGCAGGAAAATAGTAATAGGCATGTTGCCTTAAAATTTTATTCGTCCATTCGATGTTAGATAACATGTTAATAAACAATCTAGAATATTTTCGTATATCTTAAAAAATAACGAAGATACAAACTATTTAAATTTACAATATGAAAGAGAGCAATATATCAGCCTGTGACGTCACGCGTTGCACCCAACATTATTTGTCATTACAAAACGTATGGCGGTAGCATCAACAATTTTAAAAATTATATTTATAAAAATATAATTTTTAAAATTGATAATATTTATAAAAATGTGAGATTCCACACTAGGCAACATCCCTATTGACCTTGTAATACATACCTAGAGTTACATACCTAAAGTAAATAATGTTATTATCTACTTACAAGAATTTTATTGAAATAAATAAGAATAACAACTTAATCACTTTTATTTCTTTGATGTATTAATGTTTTCAATAAATACAGTTTTCCTATTATATAAGTACACAATTTCCAGACAAAGAAACAGGGCTATGACGCGTGAAGAAATCGGGCCCGTATTTATGGCCGAAATTATTGTTTGAAACGTCTAAGTCGTAATTCCGCGGCATAAAGCTGGGGGGTTCCCCCTCCACCCACAGGGGATGCTGTTTTTCCCCGGCGAAATGGCCCATTTGAAATTGTTGTTTTATGGAAGTTTTAGTTGACTTTGCTCGGGAGAAAATATATAATCTTTGTGCCCGAATATGGTCGAGTCTATTTACTTATGTTTTTTCGTTATTTATATATATATATATAATAAGGTAAGAAGGTATATACAATAGGTACTTACCTACTTACAATTTATTAAAAAGGTATTAAACAAACTAGTAGAGATTAGAGAATATACATTTGGCACCAAATTTTGTGTTAAAGTACTTGAAAACCATAAAAGCCCAAAAATGCAGAGTCACATCTCTAAGTAGCAGTTATCTAATATAATATATTTTATGTATACTACTTAACTTAAAATGTTTTCCCGATATGAAAGCTTAGAAAGTTATGTGCCTATCAAGTGCCACTTGAAATCCATATTTCTTAACTCTAAAAACCTTTAAAACACCCACAACTTTATTAAAGATACGACAAAAAAGGTATCTTTTGAAACGCATGAGGCCCGGGAAAATATGAGGCAAAAGGAAGATAAAAACTAAAAAGTAATGACCTGTCACTTCATAATATACTACAATGAAATTATCTCCACCATTTTTAAAGTTGGAACGCGCGGCGCGATCTTCGCTCTGATTGGTCGTCGTTTGACAGCTGAATGAAATACGCGGGGTCCGCGCCGGTGCAGCGGGCGACAACATGGTGCCAGTAAACTCTAATGAAATTAAATTCCGTACCTTTTCGATTTCCTCGTAAATATTCCGTGTATCTAATCCGCTGATTAATGAGGGCCATAGCGTTTTTATTGAATTATAATTCATTTTTGGTGAGTATAATGGAGTTTTAAAAAGTATAGTATTCCACAGATGAGGTTGAAAGTAAGTACCTACGCGAATAGTTATAAATATTGTTAGTTCCAACATTTTTGAAATTAGATTTATAATTTGAAAAATTTCGGGTTGAAAAACTAAATGGGATGACCCTCAGACTCCCCTATTTTTTTAATGGTAAAGATTAAAACTTATAGAGATTTCTCTTTTCCAAGGATTTCGTACGAAACATGTAGTTGGACCCAATGTTGCTAAGGTAGGTTTCAGTCATATCATAGTAGAGCTAAAGCAACTAGGAACGAAACCACAATTAGTCATCCACACAATGTAAAAAAATCTGGCCGAGTAGAGGGAGACTGGTGCGAGTCGGACTCGCGCACGAAAGATTCCGTACCATAATTATATATGCAACTATAATATTAGTACTAATATATCGAGCAAAAGCAGCGAAAAAATCTAATTTTGTTTCTTTTGTTCTAATTTTATTAAATATATTTTTAAAGAGAATATACAACTCAATATCAGTAAATTATTTCAAGCGTCTACCTGTTGCCGTTGTTAATATCGGGCAAAAAATGGGCAAAAATGGGAAATAAAAATAATATTTATGCTATATTCTGATAAAGCGGCAACAGAAATCTGTGAAAATTTCTACAGTCTAACGGTTCACGAGGTACAGCTTGGTGACAGACAGATGAATAGCGAAGTTTTAGTAATAGTGTTCCGGTTTTACCCTTTGGATACGGAACCCTCGATGCATTTCCTAAATTTATACATACAAATAAATAATGTTTTGGGGTCTGGTTGTAATTTCAAATTAACAGCTTTGCATTATATATGCATATGACAGTATATAAAATACGGTACGTACAGTTTACACCAAATAAGCAATTTTTTAAAAACCTTGTCTGTCCGTATGTCTGTCTGTCTGTTTGTTCCGGCTTATCTCTGAAACGGCTGGACCGATTGTCACGGGCCTTTCGCTGGCAGATAGCTGATGTTATAAGGTGTAACATACCTACGAAGGCTACTTTATCTTAGGGTTCCGTTTCCGTTAGTTCTACGCAAACGAAGTTGCGGGCATCAGGTAGCCTATAATTATTATATAATAAAGAAGACGAAAGGTTTGTTTGTTTGTATGTTTGCTTGTTTGTTTGTATGTTTGTTTGTTTATTTGCATTGAATAGGCTCCGAAACTATTGGACTGATTTTGATGAAATTTGACATAGATATAGAATGGACCACGGGGATGGATATAGGCTACTTTTTATTACGGCAAAATGTACGGTTCTCTCTAGATTTCCTTTTGCGAACACGAAGTCGTAGATGGAGAGCTACAAGGAAATTTAAAGCAGGTGTTTGAGAGTATATTAACAGTAGGTGCTGGGTTTGAGGTAAGCTGAAACCTTGTCCTATACTTCTCCTATTGTGCCTCAACACGAGACTGCAGGTCTGGCTGGTCAGAAGCGGGGCTAAGTCAATATGTAAACCAATTTTTGAAAAGCGAATTTTTTCATACCCAAAAAACATGTTTGAGGCAATTTGAAATTTTGATATAGTGTTAGTTTAATGATAATTAAGGAGTTGGGGGAAAAAAACAGGTCATTTAGTCGGGGCCTTAACCTTGCCCGACCAGTATACAAGTAAATTGGAAAAAGGTTAAAAAAATACAAACACGATATAAACTTAAAAACTTAAGCATTAAACTCTGGGTATAAGACTCTGGGATAAAAACCTAACGAAATAATTTCCCTTAAGAATTTTTGGCATGATCTATCAGCATGGAAGCTTACAAGTTTCTATTTTTTATAAATTAGACATGCCGGGGGGGGGGGGGGGGGGGATCAATTTACAAACCACTTTGGAGGCCGATTACTCGAAAATAGTTGACTTTGTAAAAAGTCATGTATGAAACTTTGTCTTTATTTTAAAATACCTATTCACCGATACCACACGATGTGGTAGAATGGAAAAATATTTTTCATCCCCACTTTATCACCAAAAGAGAGCCACGTGGAGAGCCATCCCTAAAATGTCAAATTATTATATGTAATTGTATGATGCCAAAACCGAGATCTATATCAGATCGAGATCATTCTTTAACTGTTCCAAATTTCTGTCTGTCTGTCTGTCAGTCTGTCTGTCTGCCCGCGCTTCTAGCTTCTGTAATTATGAATACAAATGGATGACATTATTTATTTCGGATTCATGAAGAATTGGAGATATCCAGTGCGTTGGGAATTGGGAATTGGGTTAATCATATTTTTATGAATATTCGTTGAATTGTGAGACTTTACCCCACCTCCTGCATATATGTGATCTTTCTCGTTGTAATTACGCTTACATCTATCCTAATTTTGTCTTTGGTCGCCGCCGTAATTGTTGCGTAGAAAATTCCCAGTGTCCTTTGTATTTATAGATATTAAAAGTTTATATAGATAAGTTAAAAGGCCTGGGGCACCAATATAATACAGGTTTAGGCTTAGTTTGGGCTCCACGGCTCCCAAAAATTGTTTTTGTAATTTTTGGGAGAAATAACAATAAGAGTATAATATTATTATTACGACGACCTATGCGGCTCAGTGGTTGACCGTGTTGGTGTTCAAGCCAGAGGTTGCGGGTTCGAATCCCGCCGAAGAAACAAAAAAGTTTTTCCGTATTGGATGTATAGTAAAATGTGTGTATATCAAAATTTCAAATTTCCTCAAACATGTTTTTGGGGATTAAAAAGATCACTTTTCAAAATTTTTTATATTGACTTATCTCCGCTTCTTGAGTAGTGAGTCAGTTGAGTTGAGAGTTGAGGTACAATATGAGAAGTATAGGACAAGGTTTCAGCTTGCCTCAAACACCTGCTCTAAACTTCCTAGTAGCTCTTGGGATATCGGGGGCAACATGTATAGACAGTAAAAACGAAGTCTAGAAACACTTTTACAATATTGATGTCATACAACAATCGTCCGAACATGTTTATGATATGGCCATAATATGGCCCTCGGAAGTCCATATAAAACTCAAGCGTTTGAGACACTAGTGCGTAGACCTTAAGTAGCTTCACAGGTTTACGAGGGCAGGTAACAAGCACTAAACTCGTTCATCTGGGATGACTTACTAAGTGCATTCCACTGTGACGTAGAGAGTAAGGACTACGTTTATTTTTATACTATTGAGTACGTTTATATTTATTAAGGGTTTAGTTTTTTAGTAGCTTTTTAGAACAGTCGCAAAGTTATTAATCAGATTCAATTGGAAATACATTTAATTTTCCTGAGAATCAAGACAGAGATAGGAAATTCTCTTGTTTTTCAAGACAAGATTTCCTTTTTATGGTTCTGTATGAGCAAGGAACCCTTCTCTTCGTCCGTCTGTCCGTCCGCCCATCTGTTGGTCTGTCTGTCTGTATGTCCCGTCAATTTAAACATATTATATTAAACACTGTAATCAGTTTTAACCCTCAATGGTCGATATCTCTTATTATGTGTGTAATCTTTCGCACATCGCCTGTAGGTTGTAGGTGTAGGTGTAAGTAGTAGATTT
Organism: Phengaris alcon alcon; assembly: GCA_037179445.1. Classification (NCBI taxonomy): domain Eukaryota; kingdom Metazoa; phylum Arthropoda; class Insecta; order Lepidoptera; family Lycaenidae; genus Phengaris; species Phengaris alcon. Next base: position 922,197 of record JAYRCH010000354.1, read on the forward strand.
CAGGTAGTAGTTGTAGGTTGATTTAGGTAGAATATGTAGGTAATAGGTGTAGGAGTAGGTAGTAGGTGTAAAATGTAGTTGTAGGTGTGGAAAAAGTAGAATCTGTAGGTGTATGTTTACTAGTTACTTATTTATTCCGGTCCATAGATAAGACAATATAGCAACGTCTGTTGGGTCTCCAGTGTAAAAAGGAAGTCTACAGTCTTTACTATCTACTCTAGGCGAATATCCATTCGATTTACCCATGTATCTGTATAATACTAAAAAAAACGTATAATATACGTAGACACGTATAATAAACGTAGACACGTATTATACTTGCTATGCTTATTACGCTTAAAACGTTTGAAACTTTAAAGTAAAGCTGAACTCTTGCAGCTAAGTTCACGGCCGCGGCCACCCAGGCTGTAAAATAATAAAATGCAAATAATATCACTTAGCGGCCGACACATAAATTATGAACAAGAAAAAAGATATTTCTTTTCAGCTATCGTAAATTACATTTAAATAATTTTCAATTAAGCTTAAGACTGTACCAACTTAAGGATTTACGATTTAACAAAAGAGTCCTGTGCTCGAAGGTATTTATTGCTTGACCAAAGGAATACCTAGGTACTCGCATTAAGATATTTTGTGATAAAAGAAAATTTAATTTTTTAAAAGATTTCAGTAGCTAAGGATAAACTAATAATATTCTGATATTACAATTTGCAAATATTCTTAAACAATAATATATTATAAACAACAACAATTTTCATTCTTTTCAGTGAGTCAGACTTAAAATTTGGTGAGTTTTTTCATTTTTCACATAGCATAAATATTATATTCCTTATAACTTATCAACTAAATAAACCATGACATCAGGTGCAGGATTTTGAAATATAAATTAATATCACTTCGTAAAACCCTGTTTCAGGAATTTTGCACTCCGATTCTACGAACGTAAAATTTACGATCGAATATTTTCGTGGCGGAGTACGTCGCCAAATGTGACTCGACAAAACTTTTGCACGTAAAAAGGACGCGCCAGAATAAATATACAGGCACCCTTTTTGTCTATTAAACAACCCTTTTTTTTTGGTGCGTCCATAAAATGCCCCAATAAATATGCAAATCTACAGCCCGGCTTGGGTTTCACTTTCGAATCCGAGTTTAATTGCTACAATAGTGATTCGTGTGTCAACGGCCTTTATATTTAACATTTAAAAAATTGGATAATCTTTTACTAAATTATATTTTAATGTGTTGTTTTGCTAAATTACCTAATAATAATAATTAGTACCTGGGAAACCGAGTATTGCTCGGAACTCTAGTGGATTTAAAAAAAAAAAAATCACAAATAATTTACCGGCGTTCGAACCCACCATATTCCCAGTTTCCGAACAACGCAAAAATTAACCAAACTGCTAATCGGACTGACATTATAAAGTCGAAATTATTGATATTATATTGTTGCACGACGAAAGAAAAAAAAAATATAATAACTTAAAAATGCGCAGCTTCTCAGGATTAAAACCTAGCTAGACCGATTTTTGTCCCCTCAAACTCCCTGCATACTAAATTTAATGTAAATACTTGCAGCCGTTGCCGAATTTACGATTATATAATATATACAAGATTGTCTCGTTTAAAGTATAAGATAAGATATTGTAACTACCTTTTTGTAGAGCTGTGCGTTTAGAATACGTATAGCTTGCTGTTATTTAAGCAGTGTAGCACGAACAAAGTACGCTTGGACAAAGTTCGCTTGGACATCTGCTTGGACAAACTCGTATTGTGTCAACAGGTCATTCAAGTACGCTTGGGTGACGGCGTCAGATCTAAGTTGACTTGGACGGTGTCCTATTCATCCATCTAATCATCCAAGCTAGCTCGCACTAGGGCACTTGGACAAAGAGTGCTGTAATATTAATTACAGCGTGTCAACGCGGCTTAACCCAAAAATTACAATAGAATAAGTTGAAAGTCTTTTTGGAAAACAATTATGCAAGGTTTTATTTCAACCAATCTATCAATACTTATTTACCCTTGTACTCGTACCGACCTACGAGTATAAGATAAACATATTAATACCTATATTAATTTCACAAATGCACCCTTAACATCGTCCCTATTCTAAACAAACATTATATTATGTAGGTGTAAGTTATAACCGAGTGATAATTTTCTATATACATAAGGAGTTGTCCTCAGTGACTGACTGACTGACTGACATATGGACGCTCGCACAGTCGTAACCACTAATCGTGGAAACGTGAAATTTGGACATAAGTTTTAAAGTCCAAAGTAGACGCACATTTATTAACAGATATTTCGAAAAATTCTACCTTAAAAGTGGTGAAATAGAGGTTGAAGGTTTAAATCCTTTTGAAAAAAAAAAGGAAAATCTTTAAATTTGCACCGATTTGCATGAAATTAAATATTCGAGGTCATAAAAACAAATCATTGAGTGCGTATTTTATAGTTTTTTTAAATTCGTGAGTTGTAATGTGAAAATTTTTGTATAGTAAAATATCATCAACTGGACGGATTGCGTTGAATTTTGTATCGCAGATAGTTATTATTACGTAGACGTCCATTAAAAAAGAATTTATCGAAATTCAATCCCCCACGGGAGTGAAATGGGCGAAGTTGCGCGCAAAAGTTTTTTTATGTATGTTTAAATAAATCGACTAATATACATATTTATATGTTAATTTATAAGGTATATCTTAATGTTATTGACAAATTCTCCCATAACACAATCCCTTTTCTACACAAACCTTTTAATTTAAGTAGATATTTTAGCCAATTGAGCGGGACGCGCGAGCGAGGGCTGCATCGATCCGCCCGGGCTTCCAAGTTCCACCCACTTCAGTATAATTAGATTCTATACTTCTAATTTTATATATAGTTTACTTAGAGATTGAATTTAGGTAAATGTTTGTTGTTGTAGAGCAATTTGTAATTGAATGATAACTGTTTTATTTTGCAAGTTGAACTTTAAAAGTTACTTTCGGAAAATCACAAAAGAAAAGCTATCACAACCACAGGGCAATGTAAAACTTTTAAGAAGTTATTTCAGTCACGATTTTTCAATCAGCATAGTGCACTAGGTGTTTCAAGTTTTATTTATTTTTAGCAGTGGTGCTAGATTGTAGAGTACATTGAATTTTTGATAATTAGGCTAGTGTCCATTCCTGGGTACCATTGCAGCTTTGTCTGATCAAACTTCAAACAGATATTTAATTAAATGTAAACCTCAAGCTAACGGTCATCAGATCTATAAAGCGTCGTAATTTGTTCGCAAAAAGACCAAACCGGCAATCGGCACGAAAAATCCTTACATTTTTTCTTAATGAACGGCATTGATCGCTGGCGGCCATAAGCGGATAATTTACGACTACCCTCGGGTTCTGCTGCAATCCGAAGGTGTGTTATTTATATGCCCTTTTTTATTTTTGCCCCCTTTTTTCGCAGCTCGTAACAGCGGGCATAAAGGTACGTGCGCACTAAATGTTTGGCAGAAAGTGACGCGCTCCGGCCAATATGTGATGAGATGTAGCGAGCTTAGAAACTACATTAGCGATTAGCTTCGGGCTTAGACCCGACAGAAGACAGAAGATGTAAGTAACTTGTATCATTCTTCTGTGCTAACAATACAATGGAGAGAACATCATACATATTAATACGCAAAGCAATTTTCAGTAAAGTTTAACGTGAATTGTGCTAACGGACGAGCATGACACTTGGCACAGTTTAAACTTGTGTGGAGGAAAGTGAGCAGAAAGCTAATATTTTTGTAATAATGCTTACAAATACATCAAACTAATCAAAAAAGCAACAACACACATTACCTCAGAATCAAATTATTAACACACACTACCGTGCGTTTGAATTTTGATACATACAATAAATAAGTTACAAGATAACGTTTGTCAATTTATCACATTCTTTTACCTATAAAAGGCAAAAGAAACCTTATAATGTTCAATATAAAAAAAAAAAACATATAATTATTTTATAATTATATGTTTTGGGCGAATTTTGACCACAGGGCGATGTCTAGTGTAACACAAAACGTCATTTCTGTATCGCCTAGTTCGCACAGTGTACTAAAGAGGAGATTATTTTAATTACATGATTGGAAAACTTGATCGGTGGGTTATGTGTGTAATGAAGGTAATGAGTTTACGGCATGAGACGGTAACAGATAGACCGAGTTATTGTTACAGCCGTTTGATTTCTACTAAACTTTACTACTACGAGCGTGTTCAGTGTTAGCTGTAATGCACTACTTGAGTTCATTAAATTGCAAACACCTATTTAGTATTAAGTGCATATTAAAGTTACTAGTGAGTAACAGGTGTAATTGAATAACTAACCTTGTGCTTGTTATAGGTTCTAGATTTTTCAACAGACTTCCTTCAGTTCACCGTACCCTTGTTTCTTCATAAAACCTACTCATAAGGACTCTGCCTTTCTCCGTCAATACGGTCTAACATTGGCGAATCACTAAGGACCAATTTTTTGTAAATAAGAACAAGAACTGAATAAGAAATGCGAGTCAGCGCACGAAGTGTTCCATACAAAACGGCGGTAAAATCACGTTTGTTATATGGGAGCCCAACTTAAATAGTTTTTAGTATTTGTTGTAGCGGCAACAGAAATACATCGTCTGTGAAAATTTCAACTGTGTAGCCATCACGGTTAAGGAGATACAGTCTGGTGATAAACAGATGGATGGTCAGTCAGTCAGACAGACAAAAATGGACATAGTAGGTACGTGAAGCTTTTCCAAAAAATATTTTACTTTTGAATAGGTACTTGTTGCAGCGAGTATGTGTGAATATTAAATTTCGAATGTTATTTCTACTAACTAATATGGTTCAAATATAATGAAAAAAAAGTCTAAACTACTCTACATTTAAAGCTAGCTTATAGCTATTTCTAATATAAAAGTCCGCCCTACATTTGTAGCTCTTGTGTGTATTTGTATTTCTTCAAGTTCTCAAATCTAAGCACGGGACAAGAAAGTAAGCTAGAATATAATTTATAATTCACGTATCTCTTTGAAAAGCAAATAATTTTAAAGTTCCTTTTAACATTTATGTACATAGTATTCATGATTCAAATCGAGATAAATCTCTGTCCCGCCCTCCGTTACGAAGGTTTTTGTGCCTAAAATCCAAAGAAATATATGTATATATGTATGTATCATACTGTATACTATGCAAAAACTGGTTTCTTTACGTTACAATGTTTCATATTTTAATCCGACATACCATCGATGATTTATTGTCAAATGGATATTATGCTCGCACTTATATTTTTTAGACGTTTTACGATTCGCAACTTTGTAACACCCTACCGAGTCACTTAAAATATGGCGTATTAAATCGCATAAAGAAAACAGTGTTTTCAGAAAATAGTTGAGAATAAAGAGAGGATATAAGAACGTCGTAAATTCGATACTTAAATTTTGTGAACGCTTTGAAAAGAACGGTGAGAGAATTGTTAATAAAGATACAGACCGACGTAATATGGTGTCACTATGGTGTATTAGTGACGTTTTATGTGAAAGATTATGGTGTGAATAAATTGTGTCGCGATTTTTTCCATCTCTCTACAATTTATCAAACTGCACATAATAGAAGTGGACATTAAATTTGTGTGATGATGTGAACATTAGCGATCATAAATACCATTAACGCACGTCTAATGTATCCGTAAAATTTTGTAACCTCAAACAGAAGCAAATTTGCGTATTATTTATTTATTGATAATCGACTTTCTATTTGACTGAAATATTAAAATTCCGTTACTGTTTTTTTAGACAAATTGATATTTAAAATTTTTTTTGGATGTATTATTGTCTAACTGTAAATCTTATAAATATTTCATAATGTAATTGTTATTAACTTTTCAGGGTTGGAATTTTTTTGAGTAAAAAGTAGAGCCTTAGCTTTTCACGTATAAACAACTACCAGCTCCAAATACCTAAGAAAACACATAAGTTTTAAAGTAAAATGTCCATAAGCATATACTCCGAACATTTCCATGGTACCTATCTCAAACTGGCCATAAATGTCACGGCCAGGATAATATTTTACGACGGCTTACGTCGAGAGGCGGGTTCCCTTATCTCGCACATGTGGACGAATTTATCGTTGGAACCCACCGACCCACCCAGATTATAGATATAGAATCTTATTTCAAACTTTGAATTATTAGGTTGGTAGGTAAAAAATTGACGGTTCATGAGAAACAAAGATGGTTTCTGAAATAGATAATTTATTCCTAAAATTCTAAAATCAGTTTTTTACCTATGGTACCTTAACCTACCCAAGGTTTCATGAGAAACTGATATAATGGAGATAATGTTTTCTGAAATAGATCATAGATATCGTTAATTTTCATGAGTCCACAATTTGATATACAAAGTTGCGTGTTTTTACTATTTCTGGATTTGTATTTTGTTTCTAATCTGTCTCTACGTACATCCGACAGTTTTCCTTGTGTTCCCCAATTAAGAGCGATGAGATATTGTTCAGAAATCGCACTCGAAATTATCCAATTTCATATTTCTCTTATCAAAACGCCATTATCAATTATTGAATACAATAAGGGTGGATAATCCTTGGTGATGAAATAGGGGTTGAAATTTTGTGTGATAAATCTTTAAATCTGCACCTATTTTGATGAAAATTGAGATTAATGCTCTTAAATATAATTAATAAAATACGTGTTTAGGGGTTATTAGAATTATTCCTCTGGGGTTACCCAATTTTACAAATAAGAGCAGAAATTTTTATGAAAAATATTTAAAAACTGCCACGATTTACATGAAATTAAATATCTGAGGTAATAAATACAAATTATTAAGTATGTACATTTTTTAAATCAAATAATATTAACCGAATTGCTAAAATTTTATAGCGCTTAGTTATAAATTCCCATGTTAAAATATATTTAATATTCAAAAAAGGTTTCTTATCTTTATTGTATCTTTTTATGTCTATTGTTAATTATTTTGTTTGGGGTCTTTTAATTGTACGTTATAAGGTGCAAACCTACTATGAATATTAATAAAAAAATATTAAATTAACAAATCATACATAAAAATTGGGTCACGTCCGGGCTTAGCAAGAATTAGCGGTTTATTGTCGTTTTAAAAATCGTAAGTCCTTTTTAATTAAGTTGACTTTTACATTTTTTTGGTTGTCATAAAGCTGGTATTAAAAAAATAATAATAAATAGATATCTTATACTTTATACGAGACAATCTTGTATATTATAATATAAAATCGTAATCTCGATAACGGCTGCAAGTATTTACATGAAATTTAGTATGCATGGAGTTTTGGGGGCGAAAAATCGGTCTAGCTAGGTTTTATTTGTAGGAAACTGCACATTTTCAAGTTATATATGTTTTTTATTTCGTCGTGCAACAATATAACGTCAATAATTTCGACTCTATAATATCATGTCGTTCTTTTTTTTTAAATCTACTAGAGCTCCGAGCAAAGATCGGTTAAACAGGTACTAAGTATTATTATTGTAAAAAAGTTTTTTTGAGTATCGCAACATAATTTCAAGTATAAATGTACTAGCTGTTTCCCGCGGCTCCGCCCGCGTAAATATACTCGATAAGTATCCGCGGGAACACTGTATTTTTTCGGGAAAAAAGTACCTTATGTTTTAATCCAGAGCCTTAACTACTATGATACTAAATTTCATCAAAATGCGTTCAGTAGATTTTGCGTGAAAGAGTAACAAACATCCATCCATCCATCCTCACAAACTTTCACATTTATAATATTAAATAGGATAAATGTAGGATTCTTAGTGTAGTGAGTGCTACACTCAGAACACTACACTGATTAATGATAAATCGGTTTTTAGGTAAAAATAATATTAAAAAATAATATTAAATATTTATCTTTATAGGAGATCTCCTGCGAGAAGCGTGTCTGTAGCTTATCTGTAGCGAAAACCTCGCAAGACGCAATACTTCGATCGCATCTGTTCTACAGCAAATTACAATCTCAAATAATAATAAACAATAATAATAGTAAACATAATTTTTTTTATTATTATGTCCATAGACATGAGTATAAAATTAATTTAAATCGTTGCAGATCTAAGATATAATTAAGATATCTAATTTTGTTGACACATAAATTAACATTTTATCTACAAATGTAGTTAGAATGTTAATTTATGTGTCAACTTAATAACTTCATTATTTAATAAATTTTGTTAATGTTTAAATAAAAAAACAATAAAATATTGTGAGCATAATCATGATAAATTGTATAATATTTTTATTCGCTCTCGTAGTTTTTTATGACATATATTCGCCAAATGTTTCGCCAACGCCAATTCGCCAACATCAAATGAACTGGTCATTAAATTTATTTAATTAAGCTTAATTTATGGGATCCTTACTTTATTTTAATATCGCCTTATGATTACATATATCACTATACCCGGAACCAATACAAAATGATCACCGGAACTTTACCACATAAATCAACTTTTGCACAAGACACCCCAAGCCGGCTAGTCACCGGGGGGGGAGACCACCACCCTCCAAGAAGCTACTACTCACACATTCAACACACAATACACTATCAATTTGAATAAAAAGAAGCAGAAACGAAGTGCTGACTGTCTATACATATGTACGGTGAATACGCGAACCCTGAGAACACCAGAGAGTTTACACGAACTGGAGCTAGAGAATAAATAAATGGAAAAAAATAAATGGAATATTCTGGGTATAAGCGAGATGCGAAGAATTGGAAAAGGAATAGAGATGAAAAGCCACTAAATACTATATTATAAACCTCTATATTATACAAGTCTACGGCTGACCCGCCTGAGCAGATAGGGCCAAAATAGGCGCGGCTCGTCGTAAACTTTTACAAAGTCAACGTCTCGCGTTAATATTCTTATGTAAGGCCTACCGTACCGTCAGTACGGAAGTGCTTCCAATTCTTGCCGGTGTCTTGCCTGTTGACTTAGAAATACAGCATTATATTATAAAAATAAAAAGTTAACGACTCCAGATTTTCTAATCATAAAAGACTGAAATAAAATTAGTAGATTATACGAACCGTTAGATATTTTAATACAAAATCTTATTTCCGATTCGCCGACGCCCTTTGATTCACTTTGTCCTACACCCGTAGGACCAAAGGGCGTCACCTTTATAATTTCTTCCTTTCGGTTCGCGAACGACTTTCTTAGCACTGGATAGAAATTGATCAAGGCGTCGCTCAGTTTCTGACCAGTCACGGCAATTTTAAAGCTAAACTTTATGGATTTAAATTAATTACATCTCCGCTTTGCGAGTGTTCGACCGAAGGCAGTCCATATGAAAAAACTGCGCATCACATACTTTGGGAATGTGATCTCTGGTATGACGAAAGAATTGAAATGTTGAACAGCATACATTGTGTTTCTAGGGTCGTCTAATACGATGATCTCGTAGGTAGCGCGAGGAATTTCCGTGAGTTCAAACGTTTTTGCCATAAGTACACAATCCAATATAATTTTGCCATTATAAATAAATGTCACTTAATATTATTACTTAATACATAACATCTATTTAGTTAAGTAGGCCTAATAACTTATATTACTCCCGTGATGCTTCCCCTTCCAGCTATGACATTTCTAGTCATTACAATTTAGCTGTCTCCCAATTTGCTTGGGAAACTGGAATACTTCCTACTCTTCCTACCTTTCTTCTGATTAATTTCGTTGTGGGTCCCAAGACAGATTTAGCATGTCCCTCGGGCACCCCTGAGATCATATTAAAGGGTTTTTGTGGTTGGTTACCGCTGTCGATCCTGGCTACACAGGAGTTTTAGTGATGGGAATGTGTGGTGGGCCATACTATATTATAAAGGAGAAACCGCAGGACAAAGAGGAATAGGATTTTTGGTAAGGGCAAAATTAAAAACAAGATCGTTGGTTTTGAAGGTATATCGGATAGAATAGCTGCAATTTATTTTAACTTACCAGAATTTACAAAGAACTGGACATTTATCCAGGTTTATTCACCAACAGAAAAAGCTACTAAAATAGACGTCGACCACTTCTGAAAATAACCTAGTAGTAATAGGTGACTTTAATGCTCAAGTAGGTGCATGAAATAAAGGTGAAGAATAAAGTATACAAGGAGAATTTGTAAGCGGAAAAAGAAGCAAAAACGGTGAAAGTCTGATAGATTTCCTATTAGAACACAACTTAAAACTGCTTAACTCCATGTTCCGTAAGAAGCACAAAACCAAATGGACGTGGATATCCCCTGATGGAAAAGTCATTAACAAAATTGACTTTATCATAACAAACAGAGCTAAGCGGTTCACAGACACAGGGGTAATACAAAATCTCAACTTCAATACCACCATTCAATTCAAAACCATCGAATGGTAAGTGGCTGTCTGTCTAAAGGTGGACTAAAAAATCCTAGGCCAAAAGTAACGCACACAAATCACCTACATATGCTTTACACTAAGACAGATAGAAAAGAGGACGCTGAATACAAGATGGAAATTGCAAACTAAAAAAAGAAACCTAGAGAAAAATATGATAAATTAGAGAATAAACTCAAAGAATATTCAAGAAAACAACCAAAAAATAACAAGAAACCCTTTCTCCGGAAGATACTCTAAAACTAATCGAAGACAGAAGAAACCTGATTGCAAAAACGTGCAAGACATAAAATATTAAAGATATCTCAGAACTAAGTAAATAGATACGCGAACATATGAGAAAAGACAGGGAAACCCATAGAATAAATAAACTTGAGTATCATATAGACAAAACGGGAGGCACTCGAAAAGCTGGAACTTCACGAAAAAGGAAAGGAATAGATAGCAAATTTGAAAGGAAAGAAATCACTAAATACTACAAGATCTAAGATCCTAAATTTACAAACAGACTATTTCCGATCTCTATAATCAATTCAACAAAATACAGATTTGCAAACTAAAAAGCCTTATGAGGGAAGTACGAATGTAGAAAATAAATTTATACCAGAAATATTATAATCTGAGGTAGAAAAGGCTATAAAAAGTAAAAACAAAATTCCAAATGAACTTATGCGTGGATCAATCAAATATATATATAAATCCGATACTAAAAAGCTTTTTGACAAAATACTATATTATGGTACTATTCCAAGACAGTGGGCAGAATCGCATATAATATTACTCTATAAGAAAAGGACAAAAGAAGATATTGGGAACTATAGACCCATATCTCTAATCTCAAACTCTCTAAAATAAGGTATTCGGAAAAGTAATTATTGACAGAATCACATATAAATTAAACGAAAACCAACCAGTAGAACAGGCTGGGTTTAGGAAAAACTTTAGCACAATTGACCATATTAACACGAAGCAGTTAGGCAAAGCCTTATAAAACAAGGAGTAGAAAAGGCATATGTTAATATTATAAAGAACATTTACATTGTAAGTAAAACTAGCGTTAAGCTGGAATCCATTGGTTCTTGCGGAAGATTGGCTCTGAGTATGCCTTGGCAGCTCCTAATTAAATTGAATTGAAGATGTATGTAGTTTAAGTTCTTAGTTGCAAATAAAGTTTTATTTATTTACATTGGGTGTGCTTTTCCTACGTTTGAAAAAAGGAGTCAGACAAGGCGATTAGCTTTTGCCAAAGTTGTTCTCAGCAGTGTTGAAACAAATATTTAGAAAACTAGAATGGGAACAGCTAGGACTGAATATAAATGGATCTAGACTAAACCACTTACGTTTTGTTGACGACCTAGTCACAATAGAGGAAAACCCAAAACTACTGGAATATATAATACAGACCCTGGTGGAAAAATGCCGGAATGTGGGGCTAGAAATGAATTCTGGGAAAACAAAGATGATGACTAATTCAACAGAAAGAAAGAATGAGTTTGTATATCTAGGCCAGATCATTTCACCCATAGACCAAATGTCAAAAGAAATAGATAGAAGAATTACCACCGGGTGGAATTTTTTTTGGATTTAAAAGAAATTATGAAAAGTAATAAATTAGCAGTTAGAGTTAATAAAATACTTTTGGTATATGCATTCTCCCCTGTATAACATGCGGCTGTAAAACCTGGGCCCTTACTAAAGACACTCAGAAAAACTTTCTAAATGCCAATAAGCCATGGAGCGGAGCATGCTAGTAGTAAAACTAAAAAACAAAATATGCTTCGCTGCAAAAATGAAAAATGGAGCAAATATGTGACAGTCTGGATCCCGAGAGATGGCACCAGGAGCCGAGGCCGCAAACTGCGAAGATGGGAGGACGACCTGAAATTAACCCTAGGTCTGTTTTGGCTAAGAGTGGCATCCGATAGAATGCAGTGGAAGGCTCTGGAGGAGGCCTATGTTACGACATAGGCCTCCTCCAGATCCTTCCATGGGACACACCAACCACCGATACATATTGTAAATTTTAAACAGTAATAACACAAATGTAAACAAATTGTAAATGGTCTGGTAATAAAATATGGTTTATTTATTTATTTTTATGATTACATAAATAAAATGACAGTGAATAGTTATTACATAATACACCCAATAGATTTATTTATCCTTGTATGTAAATATATAATTTGATTAGCTATTGGTTTGTAATTACTGGGTCCCTTTAAGTGTCTGTTTACGTATTATTTATTACATAATATGTCTTACTGAAAGTATTATGTAATAAGTTTAACATGTTTACTTTATCAATTTATCCGTGTGGAATAAAGCATTTAGAAGAAAGCTAGAATATTTACAAGATAAGGATCAGTTTACATCGCGACGATGAGGACGCTACGTGGTACTGCATTTTTAAAACGACGAATAAACCGGAGGAGGTTCTCTTATGATAGCTATTGAAAATTTAAGTTTATTTACTACACAAAAAGATACACGTTACATATGACATCAGCTGTCATACACTGTATATGCGCTGTGCAGCGAGCTGCTACTTTTAAACTCTTAAAGTGCTAACAGACACTCGGGCTTGGTTTGCGGACCATATCCGCGTACCGGTGTCGCTACAAACGCACGGTTTTGGTCCGGCAGGCCGATTTGAAAACTAGACACTTGTGTGTTCAATTTTCAGCTCTATTGTATTAGCGCAGAGTTCTATCTACAGTGCTGTTTTCCGACGACGACGATGATTCCCGCAATCTATTGAAATCGTGCAGTGATACCAACTCTCAAAAATATTTCTCCCCAAACTGAACCCTTAATTCGACCCTGATTAGTTATACTATTTACGAGATTTATGCTAATTTTATTGGACTATAATTTTTATAGCCCAATTATAGTACAATTAATTATACATAAATTCTTAAGCGTAAATTGCATAAAACTAGCGAGTCACTTAATCTAATTTCACTCCCAATAAGTTTTCATACCCCGGGCTAAGTACACATATAAAAATTTATTCTTAAGGAGTAAACTCTAAAAGTAAGCTCCCGTAGCTTTTTCCCTAATTTTTGGGGGAAATCCCAACGCTGAGACAGTTCCAATCCAGAGATATTTCAAAATTCCAGAGAATGTTCCGGCCCAATCACCCGACTGCTCTACACACGTACGGATTTGGTACGGAGCGAACCATATCCGTGGTCCGCTCCGTACCGAATCCGTACGTGTGTTAGCACTATTACAATGAAACGTCTATCTTCTTGTGTAATGAATTATATATCAATTTCGAATAACTATGTTAGAAATGCAGCGCCATGTCTCGTATCGTTTCGTATCGGCGTGAATTGACCGTAATGCGAACTAAATGGATGCAAAATGATTGCCGTGGCAGCCTATCAAAGATCCATCGCATTTATATAAGACTTTATAGGCTTATACACTTATACAAGAGAAGCAGACTCCAGCCTTAGACAAAGTGCAATATAAAATACGATAAGAAAGTTCTTAAAGATCAAAATGTATGCCAATAAATATATATTATGTCAGTCACATACGTTTTACTGTTTAGGGGAGAGCCACGCTTCGGCATAAATGGGCCGGCTCGACCGGGTAAATACCACGGCGTCACAGAAAACCGGCGTGAAATAACGCTTGCGTTGTGTTACGCCAAATGAGGTTATCGGAGGCCCAAGAAGGGTTGGGGATTTTAAGGACTGGGAATGCAAGTCGCAACTCCAGACGAGTTACAAGTGTTGCGAGTGTCCATGGGCGGCGGTAATCACTTACCAGCAGGCGATACGTCTGCTCGTTTCCCGGTTCATTTCATAAAAATAAAATAACTTCGTTATCGTCTACCTGTAAATGTCACTTTGTCCAAGGACCCTGGACCTCTTAGCACTAATCCCTTTTACACTGTTCACGGTTTCAGCTCTTTGCTTACCAGTTTGGCTTTTGGTTTACCAATAGCAAGTGTGACATCCGTATTTTGGGCTCCTGCAATTGTAGTCTTTATGAATAAATTCATATTCCTGAATTCCTTTCCAGAGCCATTATATTTGTTTTACTTTTTTGTAGGTGTTGAAAAGCTTAGTAGGTGCTTACAATGTTATTTAACAAGTGAGAACAGAATTGCTACTTAAACTTATACATGAAACTCTACTTAAGAGCGCACCTCCCTTAGATACACTACTCAAGATCACTTTCATATTTCTTAAAGACGAAAATATTTTAATGGTGGGATTAGAAACGGCTGGAAAGAATACCAAATGTGATCCTAGTAAATCGATTGTACATTATATAGTATTAAAATTCACATTGATTAAAATCTACAACATTATTAGGGCAAGTACAACTGTCGAAATACAAACTTGTATGAACTATAATATTCACAGACGGCTAAGATTCATTAAAAAAATATCCAGGCATCTTAACTTAGAGAAATATTATAGTATCTTCGCCGTCCGTAACGCACTTTATATAGATAATTCAGAATATCATTTGCAATAATGCCTCAAAGGGGTTATTTTCCAATAGCTTGCCCCTATCACGGCTGGTTTCTGAACATTGCCATGACAGCTAGGGTCAGAGCCATTTTGTTTTTGATTTAACCGAGTTCAACGTTGACGAAATTTGACACGATATTGAGTAAATGTACATGTATTATCTGACAGCTATAATAGGTCAAAATTAAATATAGGTCACTGAAAGAGAATGTAGGTGCAACTAATGAAACTTTCACTAACTAAGCATAGAGATGTCATATACACATACCTGTAAAAATTCATGATTTCCGTATTTTCACGAGCACATATATAGCAAAACATAGAATTTCAATATTCATTAAATAAACGTTGAGTCCCGGTTGTGTTTCAAATTGGACTAAAAGGTCGGAGTGTGGTTTCGAACGAGTTATATGACACGTCAATAAACCGAACCGCATCTATTATACCCCAGCACGGACAGCCTTCCACAGCTGACGGATTTTAAATAAACTTTATGACCTACATTTTAGGATATTCACCCAATTTTATTAATTTGAATCACATGTACCATGTAGTGACTTAGCGAGTGATCGTGTGTATGTATTTACGATTTCTTCGTAGGGGCTAAGATTGTAAAAGACTGAAGTAATATTACGTGGAGTTTGCTTATTGGTGAACCTTAGGGCCGCTTAAGCCTGTGAACTTTTCTAAAATAGTATCCGGACACACACTACACACAGTCCATTAGACCATGTGATGATAAACATGACTAAGACTAGGTGATGAAGTCACTTAGTGATGAAGATGGATACTGGGATACTAGTTAAAGAAGTAATCACCCAAGAAACTACTCGAATACTTTAATTGACGGCCGAATACTGAAACGCTAATCAAAATTAAGAGGAGATATGAGGACATATTCACAGGCTGTCGCTGTATCTGCTAGCCGATGACAAGGATAGTATGTGACTTGAGCGTGAATTTAATTATGGATTGAATATTCGGCCGTAAGCGATACATTCTACATGTACTATTCAAATTCATTTTTAATTTACCTAAAGGGTAATAAATACTTATAGAATTGTGTTAAACTACAATATCTAAACATTAGTTTGCCCTTTAATTGTTTTGAAAGGAGATACGCTAGTACCTATACTTTCGTTTATATGATGCTGCGGCTGCGCCATCGCCAAGTCTATAGCGGTCGTATCTTTTCTCGAAGCATTTAATATTTGTCTAATACTATGAAGTTTTCCTGACACGTTGGCGTAACTGAAAAGAGTAACAGAGAGACCGCCGCATAACAAATAAATATTTAACGACAAATATCGGTCCTAAAGTCTCATGCATACTAAATATTGAAAATCATTTTTGTTAAGCCGGCACAAAACGCTCAAACAAAATATGCAAACAGTTTGTATGTGCACGGCCTATTAACAGATATTCACTGCTTTAGGTAGCTACTAGGATTGTTAACTTAAGCTTTAATACATCGCAATAAAGGTAATTTTGTATTGAACCTAACGTAGTGCATTCACTGAATCGGCCAGCGTTTATTGCACCCACTGGCAACTTATTCCAAGTTAACGTTTGACTAATTTGAGAAGTATAAGAATCATAAAGGCTCAATAAGCTGTTTTTAAATGAACGTAATTATTACAATAAAGCTTACAATGCAACACAACTTTTTTATGAAATTGTATCGTGGATCAAACCTGTCTGTCTGGCTCTCCTCTCTACTGATATGAAGGTCGATTCTGCTATTTAAATCCTGCAATAGTACAGTTACGATCCAGTTCCGATATTTTAACACTGCAAAACTACAACACGTCAAGCCAACGTCAAACCCGTTTGTATTGGTCCAAACTCTAAAAATCAGTTTATAATATCGAGACGATTCATTTATAATTCAATAAAAGTAAAAAGTGATAGTGTTAGTTAATTACGAGAATTGGGACTCTCGGTCCAAGGAAACCGCAGTCTATACATAAGTATATGACGTTAATAACAGAGACATAATAAGAGTTACTACAATAAAAAATACAACTTACGGCATATAGTAACTTACATAAAGTTGCTGATCCTCACTCTCGTTTTCACTTTTAGCGCTAAAATAAGCGTATCTCATAGTTATGCAAATCAACATGCAAACAGTAGCATTGATGGATTTCCTATAAAAAAAAACAAAAAAAAAGTTGAAAGTGAAAGCCTGGTGGCATATTGCCACGCTTCCTTTGACTATTGTTACAATAAATATTTACGTTACGATATGCAAAAGAGGTTATTGTTGGACTACCGAATTTGTCCTTTTTTTTCCTAAACAACCCTTCCGCTGTTTTGGTTTTGTTTATTTTTTTCTTTTTGTTGCGTGGGTGTGTCGTGTGTCGAATTGGGTGTTAAAATAAATATCTCATTTCGGCTGAAGCGAAAAAAGGCGATATTTATTTGCTAAGACAAAGGGATTTCGATTTCATTTGAACTTTGTCATTGAACATTTGATAGCTCAGTCTATGAATAGCTGCTCTACGTATTACTAGTAGTTGCTACGAAATCTAAATATGCAAATCTAAATATGCAAAAAAAATGCACAAAATTTGTGATATCTCCGAAGTTTGCGCGTTTATGTTCTTACTTACCATGGTACATATATATATATAATACTAATATTTGTATCACACTAAATAATGTTGTAAAAAAATATTCCAACTTCTTTGTGACTTTTAAAAGTACCTATACATTTTTACTCTGTGTTATATGCACCTAATTATAAAACTGCACATAAAACCTTTATTCTTTCTACCTTTATTAAGTTGCAATACCTAATTATTTCTTCAAACTTAAAAAAAAGTAAACTTTACATGTAGAAAAATGTCCAATTAAAGTAAAAGTAGTACTACAATGAAGATAAAGAAATTCATAGCTTATTATGAAAGAAATATTATGAAAGGAATGGTAGTTTTCTTATAATTAGGCATTGCAATTCAGACTGTGATTTTGTACTTTTGTTTTGCTAGAAATTGTTCTGAAAATAGCTGTGTCTTTTCTCAACTTTCTTGCCTCGATTTAATATAAAAAAGTTATAGTTATTAAAAGGCAGCTAGATCATTTGATGATCATAAAGCTATAACAGTTTGCATTATAGTTTAATTACATCTGTAAATTACGGTTATAATCATTAAAAAAGACTCAATGACTAACAATAATCGTAAACAGTTTATATCTGATTTCGAAAATCAGGTGACTAAAACTGGCGACGTTAGTTTCTATGTTTTCTCACTTGAGTCTCAATTCATGTAACTATTTTTGTTAAAGTCATATTTGGGTTCCAGTGTTAGCACATGCTGTCGCATCGACTCTCATCGTGTGCACAAGAGCGACCGCGACAGCAAGCCCTGTCGTTGGAGCGACACTGCAATGTGACAAGTTTTTATTACCACGTGGTCGCCTAGTGGTCGAAACTCGACCATAATTTATTCAATTTTGAGTATGATCATAATCTTGATAAGTGATCTTTTGCCTCTTAGATATAAAAATAAAAAGAAATAAAAATGTAAATGTTGTCTATAAAATATGAAAGACAGATTGACTATTATTGTGTCTCAAGTGTCAAACCGACACCTACCGGTAGTACATACAAACGCATGATAGTGTGAGTTATTAATCTGAGGTAGTGTGTGTTGTTGTTGAATTTTTTATGTTATATTTTTTTTTGTATTTCTGAGCATTACTTAAAAAAACATTCGATATCTGCACACTTCCCTCCACTTAAACTGTCCCCAATTTAATACTCCTCGTTTGCATAATTTTCGTATAAAAAGCTGATAAATATTCGCTTCACGTATTAATAATTAAGAAATGGTCCCCTTAATTAATTTCGAATCTATGCTTGCGGCTACAGCGGCTATTGAAGAAATCCTACATGACAATAAGGCTCGTTCTTTAGGGCGAATGTCTGTAGCCGTAATGTGCTTTCGCTAATCGCTACACAGAACTCACACTTAATAGTGCGGTGTCGCCGGTTGCCTATTCAAAGTGTATTATTATGTAGAGTTAGCATTTAGAACGCGACTGTTTCAATCGCCTGTTTGCGCCGACCATAAAGTTTTGAAACTGTAGGAAAATAAATATTAAGAAAATGAACAATGATGATGATGATGATGATACTAGACATATATATATATATATATATATATATATATATATATATATATATATATATATATATATATATATATATATATATATATATATATATATATATCTATCTATCGTTCAATCCGAGCAAACAACGTCTTGCAGTCCAGGATATATCCTATATAAGTTTACGACGGGGTTCGGTGTATCATAAATTTTAAATAAATCCTGGTGGACATCGCTGAGACAATTCCGTTGGAATGGATAATTATTTATTTATAAAATACGATATGGGACGTAGGAGGTACCTATTACCTACATCTAGTATTTATGTAGAATGTAATATATTATAATATAGGCGTCATAACATCTCTCGTATGGATGCGTACAACAATTGAACGCCTAGCCGCGAATTACTAAGTCGGTGTGTATGCTAAAATATAGTATATTATTTTTGTATACATATTTCTAAAATATGCCTATATATAATATATCCCTTCCCACGTGGTGCTGACTGTGTCACCGGAGATGTGGCTGTGCTTCACCAAGGCGGGTCATCTTTACATAGATATGCAGCGTGTTCGTGGTCGCCGACCAGTCCCCCCTAATACAGTGCTCGAGCTGTTTAGGGTCATACATACATACGGACATGGGAAGCGATTCTGCAGTACCGCCGAGGAGAGGTGCAGCCATTGCTCCGGGGCGCACCACCTATCTCAGTGCAAGGACCGTATGTCTGGCAGCAAACCACGCTGCATAAGCTGTGATAGGGCTGGAAATAAAGATGTAGAGCACAATGCTTTAAGTGCGGAGTGTCCGGTCCGGCAAAAGTGGGACGCTATGGCGCGTGCAACAGTTGCGTATAGTCCCGAAGAGCAATAGTGCCAGTACTGGCAAATATAATTATCGTATATTAAATTGCATTTAATAACACCAATAGACATACAAGAAGTAGACAGTCTGACATTGTTAGAAAAACCTTGACATATATATTTTTGGATTTTTTTTTGGATTATGGTAAACAGAAGATAGCATATATATGCTATCTTATATAGCTATATAGCTATAGTAAGAAAACATGGTAACAAACATAAACTGGTACTATTAGCATGCACGCGCGCCATGGAGTCTCACAAGGCATGCAAAGGATGTATAAATTTTGAGCATGCAAACTGTCGGGGCGGATACCTCGACCTGGATCGAAATAAGAAATACGAAAATGAAATTCAACAATTAAAGGGTGAAAAGTAAATATTATGTGAGGTGTAAAGTAAAGAATGTTAAATTAAAGTAAAAATAAGTAGACGAAAATAAGACAGTATACTTAAACTGTAATAGTAAGTATGTAAATAAAAACGTAAGATGTGGAATTAGAATAGATATAGTAAATAATAGCGAGGTAAAGAAACAAAATGTATAGTTGATTTAGTAAATAAGAGCAAGCATAAGCAAAAAAGTGGAAATACAATTAGACGAAAATGTTCCGTAAAGGGAGATTGAAATTGTAAAATAAAATTAAGATACGCTACAAAATGTAAATTCGATTAGTAGAAATAAAAAACTGTAATTAGTAAATAAACATACAAGTTGTAATCAAATAAATAAAGAAAACAATTGTCCCAGCTAACGGTTGGGGGGACAAAAAAAAGAATTTATTTTTTTATTAAAAGTTTGTATTTTATACACTTTCTGATCGTCGTATACATAATGCCTACCACCGATTCGGGTTCGTTATTTTAACGCAAGATTAATAAACCAATGCAATCTTGGATCATCAAGGTTTTATATTAAGATTGGACAATGATTGGATGATTTTTAGGCTAGGACTATATTATGATCCGGAATCCGGAAAATAGAACTCTGCGCTGATACAACAGAGCTGAAAATCAAACACACGAATGCTAAGTCAAATGTCAATGTCAAATCTGACAACTCGACACTCATGTGTTCGATTTCCAACTCTATTGTATTAGTCCAGAGTTCTATTTTCAATGCTCTGAATTTTCTCCGGCCTCCCGGATTCTGGACAATATAGTCCCAGCCTTAGCTTTCAACTGTCAACTCCCTAAATAGCTTGATATTCGCCTCTCGGGCGCCCCCTAGTGTTTATGTTTGCTAGTTAAGGTACCTTCCATAAATAAAATGGTTCTCTTCAAGGATTGACCTTACCTTAGCCTTAAAATGTAATTCTACTAATTACTTATTCATAGTACTGAATTATAAAATAACTACCTTCTAAAATAATATTAGTACAATTACTAACGAATAGGCAGACATAGCTCACATTGTGGTGAGGTGTAAGATCAGCAAAGACGCGACTCCGTCAACAATTAGCGCGGTTCGCAAACACCCGGCTATCCTATTAGGTGTAATGTACCACGTATGGTCAGCAAAGAACAAAGTTATTATGAATATATTGTATAATACGTTTCTCTTTTAGATGATTTGTCTATAATCAGATTATATTATTCATTTAGTGTCCGTAAATAAATGTTATCTTTGTCAATGTTTCTTACATTATTTAATAACACTAGCTTTTGCTTGCGGCTCCACCCGCATAAATACATTATCCCACGGGAATCATACATTTTTCTGCTATAAAAAGTAGCCTGTGGGTTTATCCAGAGCCTAAACTACTACCATACCAAATTTTATCAAATTGTATCATTTTAAGCTTACGCGCGTGATACAATAACGGGTACGTCGCATAAAATATATAACATTTTTAAAGCAGTAAATATTAATTTAAAAAAAAAATATAAATATGGCGTATTTTAAAGACTTTAAAGAATTGATTCCCAATGTAAAATAATCATAAAAATTGTTTTTCAATAAGTTAAACGATTTTTAATTTAAAGAATTAAGAAACCTATCTATAGACCTTTATATTATTTAAGCTAGGCATGTCGAGACAAAAGGTATCTATACTTAAACTGCCCCATTTTTTGTGTTGTTTAGTGCAGTTGAGGTTAGACAATTATTTTGTCATCTTGACATTTTGTCCTTTACTTTCCGCAGTATAATCAGTTCGTATTTAATTTACAAAATCTTCTGAAATATTCATGGCGTAACTTTTTCTTGTATGAAGATTTTTCTGTCAAATGTACGTCATAATTTATTAGTTATCTATATCCCATCCTTAGTTTTGAAATCATTGTACCTACCTATCAGCACGCAGTAGGTACGCATATACGGGTAAGGCAAGAACAAGCAACGCAATTCAAACCTTGTTCGATTTTTTATTTAAAAATGCAAAAAAACGCGCCTTAATGTAGTTTCGAGACTAAAATATTGTACTATCACGTAATTACCTACTTGTTCTATTATTAAAAAATATATATTTTTTGCTATCGGTACAAAAATTCACAAAACACTTTGTTACCATGGGATAAGAGTCAACACTCACGAGTGGCACGCTTACTAATATTCTGCAATACCATTGTTTGACGATGCATTTTAGTTTACCCAAGGCTTAATAGCTGGGATTGCTTTGTTCTCTTTTTGTTGGAGTTCGAAATTATTAAGCTTGCCGTTTGTTATTTTCTGTAGAGGATCGGGAGCTCTGTAGTGAAGGCGAATTTCGATTCTGCCTCGATCGCAAATGTCGCTAAATGTATTATTAGTAAAAATAGCACCACTGTAGCCTATATAACTCAAAATTAGAGTCTACATGGTCCGACTAAATCTAAGTATGTCTATCCAAATTAATAAAAGTACCTGGGTAGCCGAGCTTTGCTCGGAGTTCTAATAGATTTATAATAATGAAAAAAAAATGACAATAATATTTGTCTGACCGGGATTCGAACCCACCACATTCCCAATTTTCGAACAACGCAAAAATAATACATAGGCATGCCATTCTGCCACTCGGACTGACATTTATGAACTCAAAATTATTATATTTAAGAAAAGACATATATAAATGCCGTATCCCACGGGAACACTGTACTTTTTCGAGATTAAAAAGTAGACTATGTTTTAATCCAGATCTCAAGCTACTACCATACCAAATTTCATCGACATCCGTTCAGTAGTTTTCGCGTGAAAGAGTATCAAACATTCATCCTCACAAACTTTTTCATTTTTAATATTAGTAGGATCTTATACTTTATAAAGGCCATACATCATAAGATTAAGCCGGCCGGTAATAAGACCTAGATATATTGAGTTTTCTCCCCCAAAACACCCTGCAAAATAAATTTCATGGAAATGTTTACAGCCGTTTGAGAGATTCCGATTATAGGTGCATATACAAGATTGTCTCGTTTAAAGTATAAGATTGAAGTGTCTGTTTGTAATTTCAAATTAACAGCTTTGCACTAAATGCATTTGCATACGGTACTTAAGGCCTACACAAACGAGAGGCCGATCATTTCAGTTATAACTGACGTCAGTTCGGCCTGAATGGATTCGAGCACATACACGGAAATAATCGCATCCGACCGAACTGACGTCAGTTCGGCCCTTAGATTAATAACGCCTAGACAGTCTTCAAACAAACGCATCGTACAAAGTGAAGCAAGCAACAGATAGATTTAGGCGTAAGCATTACATACCGACACGCACACAAATAAAACTTTAAAGTTGTGGAGTGTGTACAGTTTTAAGGGACAACAGCTGCTTTTAAAAATGGAATTATTGTATTTGTTTTCCTTAATATCGTGAGATGTAAAAATATAACATGTATTTCATTTTAAACCATCTAAATACGATTTGTGAACATTATTTCTAATATATTTAATATATATTAAGCTGGTATTAAGGAATATATATGAAGGATTAACTTAATACTGGCAATAATTTAAATTGATAGTTAAAAAAATCAGAAAATATTAGTTAGCCATGAAAATTATGAAATAAATTTATTATTACTAGTAACACTTTCACAATTCACAATAGGGCAGCAAGATGGCGACATAATATGATTTTATTTTAAAATATTTATCTAAGTATGAAATGTTATGTCTGAAGCTTTTTTAATTATTTTCCGATGCATTGTGACACCCAATAACGACACAAACCGTTTGCTTATAACCGTATAAACATAATGTTTTTAATAGTCGGAGATGTATGCACTAGCGCTTGACCTTGACAACACTTGAGATATCGCTCTGTATGATTTGCTTCACTTGCTTTACTTCAATGTTTTAATCTAAGTTTCGGCCTAAATGGATTTGAGCACATACACGGGAAATTGCCGCGAGCTTCGGTCTTGCTTTTAGGGTTCCGTAATACTTAAGGAACCCTTATAATTTCGCTCTACCCGTCCCTCTGTCTGTCTGTCTGTCCGCTCTCCTAGCTACTGTAATAACTTTATGACAATAACTTTTAAAGTAATTCAAAGAAAACCTATTGCGTGTTGATAGTTACGGAACCCTCCTTAGACATGTCGTGACATGCTCTTGCTTAATTTAGACTATTATTTTATTTATTTATTGTATTTTGCTGCAACTGTAGTCACACTATCGACGAAACCGAATTAATGTGTCATATATTTTTCCAGTAGTATGTTATAGATATCATATCTCTTTTATTTAGATTTTATCAACCTAAAGTTTTAAATACTTCAAGGAACTCTAATAAATATTCTTTAGACCGCGTGCCATTCTTAGGGTTCCGTACCCAAAGGGTAAAAACGGGACCCTATTACTGAGACTTTGCTATTATTGAGTCTGTCGGCGTAACCTTCCTATACCGTGATAGCTCGACAGTTGAAATTTTCACAAATGTTGTAGGTATTTCTATTGCCGTTATAATAACAAATACTAAAAACAGGTGAAATAAAAATTTGAGGCTCACATACAACAAACTTGATTTTTTTCCTTTTTGTACAGGATCCCTCTTGCCGACTCGCACTTGACCGGTTTTATTTTACACTCGAATTTTATTACCGTTCAGTCCAATTTTATTACTGTTCAGTCCATCCGTTCAGGTCAGAATTAATGTTGCCAACTTAGATGTTTTACAAAGTTTTGCTACTAAATTTAGTATTTTATTCCCTCTTTAGTAGGAATTTAGTTGTTAGTACTGGTTTTGTAGAAAATAGCTAGACAGTAATCATAATATACAAAATGGCCTGCTACTATGTGAAATTATTTGGTTTTTAATTCTCTTATTTTTTTATTATTATTATTTTTGTTTAAAGTAGTGTGTAAGTGTTTGGACGGCTGTGAGGTCACGGAATGGGTCAAGCGGAAGACCGGTGCTGGACATGGCGAGCTTGATCCAATTTGCGTCCGTAAGTCGCTTAAAACTACCGATTTAATTTCTATATACGTAATATTTCCTACTATATTATTTAAATTTAACGGTAAAATTATCATATTTAATCTAACGGTAAAATTATTTTGTAAACACAAAATCCCTAAAAAAACTTTTAGGGACTCCTAAGTTAGTAGTTATCGGTACTCTTTTAGTAGTTTTTAGTAGAAAACGACGCAAGTTTAGTAGTTTCGCAAAAACAGAGTTGGCAACACTGGAACGAATCGCTTCAGTCCATACGGCCGACTGATGCGATCTCGAAATCGCACACAGACGATAAGATTTTGCATCCGTTCAGGCCGAACTGAAGGAAAACCGGACCGTGTATGGGACCTCTTACACCAAACAATTTTTGATTGTCTATTTGTTCCGGGTGATCTCTGTAACGGTTGGATAGATTTGAGCTGGACTTTCGCTGGCAGATGGCAAATTTTTAAGGATTAACTTAGGCTACTTTAATCTTGAGGTTCCCTATAAAAAATAGTTTCTGTTTCCAATAGTTCCACGCAAACGAAGCTGTACCAGCTCGTTCTTCATATATTTTTTTCTGTTTTTACCAAAGATTTCAAAACTCAAGAAAGACTATGATGTACATTTAACAGAACAAATCTTCATACAATAAAAAGGTACGCCATCTTGGTTTTCACCTTACTTCAAATGTCAGCCGTCGTGTTTTCACCATACTTCAAATGTCAAAACGGCCCCAAAAATCTTAAAAATGGGGCCATTTAACTGGAGATACTTTTTTGCCTCAACATGCCTAGTCTATAAAATATATACGTCTATGGTTTTTACACAATATGGGAACAAAACCTCAAACAAATCTTCGGGATTGTACTAGTTATAATATTAATTATAATTAATATTAATAAATTATAATAATAATTATAATAACTAATGACACCGGACATGGTTATCAGTTCTAAGATCTTCTACAATCAGGTCAATCCAACCCAAATGTAGCAACCAAAACGATAGTGTTAAAATATTAGTCAGATAATAATCTCGGGAGATCTATAGTTATTTAGTTCTAACTTCTAATGTTTATGGCATGGCATTAGCAATAATAAGTACAACTGATTGTTTGCCGTTATTGCCTTTACAATGCCTTCACAAGAATATCCGGTTTTGGACATGGATTTGTCATTAAGTATATACTTAATGATATAAATATTCATAAAGATTATTTTTAGGGTTCCGTTGTACTCAAGGAACCATTATAGTTTCGTTCTGTGAGTCCGTCTTTCTGTCTTTTCTAAGTTCTGTAATAATTATAAACATAAATGAATAAAATGTCTATATTCTATATAAACATAAATGAATAAAATCTACAAAAAAGTTGTAGATTGTGTATAGATATCGGTTTTGGAATCATAAAATAAAAATATTTTTAGAGTTAACTCCATAAGAAAGGATTTTCATATAAGCCCGGCGGTCTAAAAATCTATGGAAGAAGTCTGACGGTCACTAGGCGATGCCACATGATGTTAAATGAAGATGTCACACTTTTAAGTTCACCGTTCAATATCAGAAAATATAATTAAAATTAAAAACCTTCAAAAAGTAAACAAATCAATAATAATTTTCTTTAAAACATAAAGTATAGAGTACAAAATATTAAAAAATGTTATACAACTACGCTATGTACACACTACAGAGTATTTTTTATTTTCCAGTGCACTTGATTTCTTTGCAATGCACACCAAATAGGTATTTTCAAATAAAGATGAACTTTCATACATGACTTTTTAATAATGAAAACCATTTTCGATAAATCGACCTCCAAATTGGTTTATAAGTTATTCCCCACTGGCATTTCTAGACAATAATAAAAATGCATAAAAAAGCATGAAATAAAACTTATTTTCTAAATAATTCCCCTTTTAAATTTGGCGAAAATTTTAACTATTTCTCTAATCAATCTTCATAATTTTAAAGTAGCTAGCTTAAAGGCCCGAACAACACCCTAATAAAACAATATTTAAAATAGAACTCACGTTCAAGTTGGCTGGTACCGACATCAAAATTATGAATATTGAGTAGAGAAATAGTTAACATTTAGCCAAATTTAAAAGGGTAATTTTTTAGAAAATAAATTTTATTTCATGCTTTTTTGTGCACTTTTACTTTGTATGTCGGTTTAATTTTTTGGCTTAAAATAATAATTTTTCACTTTTTAGTGATATTTGTTAAATTATTATTAATACATTTTAAGAAAGTTTAAAATAAACCATCGAATGTATAATTGAATACGCGCCAAGCTTCCATTAGGTATTGTAAATAATATGATCATGATCATGATTACTGTAAGTTATATAGTGGCATATGCTTGCAGTTCTTTAAACTATGTGGAAATTTCCAAACGCGTATCTTTAAAGACTGAGGAGTTCTGTTCAGTGCTTTTAGTGATGAATTTAGATCCAGGGTATGCCTTGGTGCAAAATCTTAGTTTTGGTAGCCTATGCTTGTGTTACTTATAAAAAGTCAAAATCACTATATGTCTCCATATAAATTTTGAGGAGTTCCCTAGATTCCTCATGGATCTAATCATCAAGTCACCACTTTTGTGAAAATGGGACTAACTTCGAATTATACCCTTTACATCAAAAGAAGAATTTTGAAAATCGGTCAACAGACGGCGGAGTTATCGTTGAACATACAAAAAAATATATATTTAGGTATAACCGCCTCCTGTTTTGGAAGTCGGTTAAAGAGTAGAAACTTGTGACTTTTCATGCTGGTAGGTCATGTTAAATACTCTTAAGCAAAATTATTTTGAGCGAAACCAGACATTATATTTTGACGTAATCTGAAAAAAAACCTATTGCGTGTTAATAGTTACGGAACCCTCCTTAGACATGTTCTTGGTTAGGTTATTTTATACTTAAGTTGTTTTATGTATTTGTAGAAATATGGGGTTAGGAGTAAGTATTGTTTTTAATTTATTTTGAATAATTAAAATTACTAATTGAACTCGTACTTCATTTCTGATATTATTAAATACCGGTTTTGTAGATACCAACTTGTCCAATTTATAGAGCACATAGAAATCATAACCAGAAGAATTTTTTTACAAACTAAAGATAATTCTCCTTAATCACACTATTAGCTAAATAATTACACAAAAAGTTTTTATAGCTGCAGATTGGAGATTCCATTGTAGAGTTGGGTACTACAGCAGGTGGCAGGCAGTGGTTGATTGATAGCCCACTATCAGGTGCCCTGTGCTCTTTTATATTTTTGTTTCTTGGATAAGATTTGAGGCGGCCACTCATGACATTTTGTATGAAGGCTATGTGTTTTTTTCCTTATGTATGGGTCTTAATCGAAATATTAGAAGGTAAAAAAAGCAAGGGCGGGTAGACAGACGGACAAGCAGATGGACAGACAGACAGATTCATGGACAGACCGAATCGATAAGGGTTCCTTGTACTACGGAACCCTGAAAACGAAGTGGTTGGTGATACCAACAGTTGCCAAAGCGTCCCAAAGCTTATGTGGTTCATAAATAAAAATCTTGTTTATAGACTCGTCTGCGCTATGAGAAGTCAGAATTTGGTAGATATTTTGTTAGACTAGGATTATTTATGGCTTATGTCACAAAAGCCTAAGTAGAAATAGCTTGTTAAGGAGTACTATTTGATGGCTACGACATAATACAATATTAAAAAATATGTTCATAATAATTAAATTAGACGGGCAAATAAAAACCAAATTTTATATTTTTAATGTATCAAGTTTGAAAGTTCTGTATGCATGTCTGACGCCGACTAAAAGCGGGCACCGTTGCTTGATAAGCCGCTGATTTATAGCCTAATTAAATGCAACCTTACGGTATTGAATATTACCAGTTCCATCAGAATACATGTAGGTAATACATTTATTTATTTTATTAACTTTGTATGTGGAATTACCAACTTTTGTATTTGGAAGTCACGAAAAGGGTACTTCTTAAAGATAATTTAATACCATTCTGAAATTATGTTTAAGTACCTAGTAATCATTCGATGTTTTCTGTATGTTTTCTGATGAAGATTCTGAAATGTGACTATCCAAGATCGCCTTAATAAGTTTATTAGGTATTTATAAGTCTACTAGCTATACCCGGCAGTCTACATACACTTACTACCTACCCCGAAAACCTACATGTCATGCGTGAAAGAGTTATCGACAACTGAGTGTTCAAGATTGTTTCAGTGCTACTATCGCTAACAAAAAATGGGGGTTGTCTAAAAAATTGGTTTATATGGATTTTTAATACTTATTTATATAAAAAAATAGGTAACATAAATCTTGGGGTAGTCAAGGTAGGTATCACTTAGGAGTTAGGCGTGTAAAAATTTTCTACAACCCTACTAACTAAACTTACTAAATACACCTGGAGAACTTAATGAAAATCGGTCGAGCCGTTTTGGAGGAGAAAATAATATGTAACACGACGAGAATTTTATCTCTAATACAAGTAGAGCCTAGGTCCGAGGTCGTTATTATAATACAGTGTATAGTCCGAACACTTTCGATTCACTAGCTCAGTGTTTACTTGCTTACATATTTATGTGAGTTAAGCTATGAAAGACGAGTCATGACTCATGAGACTCACGAGTCACAACTCTCGCAGTCCACGTAAACACGTAGCGGGTTTACTTACTAGTTTGAACCATTTGTCCAGTAACCACAATTCTCAAGGTCACTATTTAATTGCTCATATTATTATTATGACAATACAAAACGAGTATAAAATTTTGCACAAAAACTCACTTTGCATATAAATAGAGAAAAGTAAAAGCGTTCGTTTATATACCCAATAAAGTTGGACGAAAAACGCGATAAAATAATTTATTTAAGAAAATTTCATGCATACCTAAATTCTTAGTGCACTGCGCACCCTAAAGAGGCTGGCTCGAGGGATGAGCTGAGATCGGTCGCCCCGCCCGCCTTAAGCGCATACCTCCTATAGCTGCCGCACCGACCGGCCGCGTCGCGCGCTTACTAACCATAACTTACTGTAGTAACCAGTAAAAGTGATGACTATAATCGACCGAGATCGACTATAATCTGTGCAGTGTACCTAGTGATAAGTCGCAGGTAAGTGATAATTGCTCAGTCGCATGCCGCGCTGTTTGCCCAGCCAACAGGACTTGTGCTTCGTGTTGGTGTGCGACAATTCAACACTTTACGTTGAATTTAACTCCAAGGTGAACTTATTTTGTGATGTGAATTGTCTACTAAAATATTTCTGTCATTGCTCATCCACGAATTAGGCATGAGACACTAGCAAATTTTCAGCAATTTTGAGAACTTTAGGCATCTTATTAGTAAAAAATTCCATAATACACCTAGGCCGATAAGTGAGAAGTGCTTACAAAAATACTTCTGTAATTAGTTATAGATAAACAGATACAATACAGTGGTAAATTTTCAGCAATTTTAAGCACTTTAGGCATTTTATTAGTTTTCAAAAGTTAAAGATTCCATCATACACCTAGTCCGATAAGTGAGAACTGCTTACCAAAATATTTCTTTAGACTAAAAGGTACAAGACAGTGGTAAGTTTTCAGCAATTTTACATACTCAATAACAACACTAAGATATTCTGTAACCTGCGTCTATCTGAAAATATGTTTTCTTCAGAACTTCTAATACTTAATATTAACTCCGGTACCAATAGCAGATTTATAAATAGAATGTTTCTAATCATTATATAATACTAATATAATAGTTATTGGATAATATTATTGTATAAATTACAATTACAAATAATGACCTTCCTATTCAACTGTACATTGTTAAATAAGAATAAATAACGGCTTACAATTTTATTCAGTATTTAATACCTACCTAATATAAAAAAATGTGTATTTAAAGGATTTTATAAAAAATAACGAGTGATATATTCTAGGATACTACTGCCGATCTATAAATAACTTAGGTTTTTCAAAAATTATTTTGTTAATTTTGAATGTCTGTTGACTTTATTTAAGTAATTTATTTTATTTTATAAAGAAACAAACAAATTATAACGACCTATTCATAAAGATTATTTATTACTTGAAAGATTATAAATGAAAGCAATTTTTTTTTCAGAAATACAAATGTGATTTTTTTAATCCTTTAACAAATTATCAGTAGGTCGATTATCCTATTTTAATCGAACAATAATGCATCTTCGATACTTGTTCGATACAGTCCGGATCCTATCAAACAGCAAAATGGTATTCTACTAATCTTCAAACAAACATCAAACGACGAATTTCACCGCGATGCAATTATTATTGTATCGAAGCTTGATTGTAGATTGAGCGAACCACTTATCCATAGTAAACGGTATTTTCTTATATTTATCTTATATAAACTTGACTCCAATTTGACTCGAACCGAACCGTCAACGGAGTTTTCGTTCACTTTGACATGTGGGGATGTCACATAGAAATATTTAATTTACGCACAAATCACTTTTTTTGCCTTCCCCTGTCTACCCGCGCGGGGAATGTTTTCCGTCCGTCTCGGAAGACAAAAACATTGTGTATGTGTTGTATATTTGTTTGCACACAAATGTGCAAAGCCACGCCTCGATTTCGATGATTTTGTGTAATGTTTCAAAAAGACACGAGCAGGAGACTCCTTAACTGACAATAATTGGCAACACTGGATCGTACAAACGTCAAGCAACAGCTGTCTTTGCACTAGCTATAATTATGAATTGTATTCAATGTCATTTCAAAATGACTGTGTTGGGATTTTAAATGTACTAAAACAGTGTAGTAGATAACCAACTTTCGGTCAATTTATGGTAACAGGGTGATTAATTTATAATGAATTGATAGTAAGTTGAAAAGACTTTAATTTAGACAAGTTAAATACGAGAATCGGGCCTCTGGTAAATTACAAATAAAAAATATTTTTTATTATCAGGAAGCGTAGACAGCCTTAAATATTGAAATCGTACATTATTTGTTTAGTAATAATGCGTTTGGACATCATCTCTTTTGATATGAAGAAAAAATATCTCTATAGTATAGTTAAGCTCTATGTAAGAGCGTTTTCACATTACCCGATAACGATATCCGATATCGCGGCTGATAATGTATGAGATCGATTTAAACTAGCTGAAAATCCATTCTGCTCCTATAACGAAGGAAAACCGCAAATCGTACTCCATATACTCACGGAATATTAACGATTTGGAAGAAGAAGACTAGACTATTAGCAACGTCTAGATTTAGATATAAAAGAAGAGAACATACAGTTTATTTTGGATGACGAGAAACTGAGAAGACGGTCGGACGGACGGATGGAACATACCGAAGAGGTGTATACAATCGTCGTAAGAGAGGACCGATCTTGGATTAAAAAAAAAAACATAAATATAAAAAAAACAAAAAAAACCATATGAAGGGTGTTGCACTTAGAGCAGCAGTTAAATAAATAATTTAAAAAAAAAGATAATGTATGAGGTACGTTTATATGTTTTATATTGAAATTAGCCTCTTATAATATTATCGGCCGCGATATCGGATATCGTTATCGCATAATGTAAAAACGCTCTAACGCTACGCGGGAGATCAACTGTCATTAGCATACGTGAGACGCACGTACAGTTCTGACTGCAGGAAATAGCACGCGCCATTCCAACCGAACCGAACGTGTCCGAACGAGGCCGACAGTCCGATCTGGCATTTCGATGACAGCGAATTTTCCACAGTTTGAACCGCTTGCTATGACGTACTATAACGTATTCTGTAAGAGACCGTGTCAAAAAGTGACACATTTTAAACGTAATTAGCACGACACTTCGATCCACAGTCCAAACGGCACAGATCGTTCTGTAGTTTAGATCGCAGTCCGATCAGCGGTCCGAACTTTACGTGTTGAGGGCGCTAATATCTTTTCCATATGAATGTTGGAATAATATTGTTTTATATTTATAATTTATTGGGTTCTGTGTTAAAATCCGAAAAATGTTAAACCCTTATAAGAAGGCTAAAAGCTATACAATAAATTGAAGAAATAGATGACACAACAGTAGACGTATTAAATAATTTAAATTACAATAGTTCGTAGTAAAACAGGAGTAACATGAATTTTGAACTCAGTTGAACAAACGTAGCGAAACATTCGCAAACACCGTCTGTTGCTAGTTCAACATTTGCACGCTGCCACAACGCCGCTAACCAAATTACTTGTTTTAGTCCTACTAGCTATCATCATTATCAGCATTAAGCAATAAATATCTATGTCACTAATACTATATAGGCTAAAAATAATCCAATAATATTAAAAAAATATTTGGAAAAGCATATAAAAGTTCTCCTCAAAATTTTCACGTGTTTTGCTATCCTACTAATAAAGGAAAAGTTAAATGTAAAAGTTTGTGTTTGGATAGATGGATGAATGTTTGTTATTCTTTCACGCAGAAATTACTGAACAGATTTCGATGAAATTTAGTATGGTAGTAGTTTAGGCTCTGGATTCAAACATAGGCTACTTTTAATCTCGAAAAAGTACAGTGTTTCTTTGGGATACTGTATTTACGTGGGCGGAGCTGCGGGCGAAAGCTCGTTAATTATGAATCTTAATACCCATTAAGATTAATAATTAATAGCAAAACTGTATGGATTCATTACACAAAATATTTCTTAAGAAATGTCAGGCCGCACTCGGCAGCTGTCAAACAAATTTTGAAAATGCGTCCATAAACATTATAATAAACTTTTATGAACTAGAAATATGAGGATTGATGTTTAGACTATGAGAAACAAAAGTAAACAGTACAATGTTAATATATTAAATATATTAAACAATAGAAAAGGGATACCTAGCGAATATAGTTTTTTTATAATGAAATGCATACCAAATTAATGAAATAATGTAGGCATACATTTTCATAAAAAACTACTCGCGGCCTCTAGTTAATTATATTTTTTTAATGGCAAAAGAATTAACTTAATAATTTTCGAGCAAGTAAATCACAACATGTTTACCGTTTACAAATGCAAAAACGCCGGCAATAATCATAAAGAAATAAAACGCTACGCTTGTTCTGTAACAGTCGTATAATAGTACTATCAAATTAAACTCGATACAATAATACGACCGTTAGATAATAACAACAAATCGTAAAATACTTAAAATTGACCGGGCGAGTGCTTGGAATGATTTTACAGCTCTTGTGCAAGCCCTGCTTAATCCACTACTTGGGTGTCTAAGTTTTATATGAAACAACATAAAGGGTAATAAACTGTCGTCCGACGGGCTTTTCCGTGGCCATCATAGGAGCGATATGCGACCTTATGCCCCTGTAATAAATGGCCGGATTGAAACAGAATCCTGTAAATCGTGTTGCACGTGGGTGAATAGCGTCTATTATGAGTTTACGATTCGTGTCATTCATTTAGCGAATATGATAGGCGGAGGATGATTTACGTAGCGCTTTGTTTGTTATTTATTAGATTTGTGCTCTTGTGAGTTATGTAATACTACGTGTAATATATCAAACAAATCGAAGACAACTTAGAACTTAAAGACGGGAATGCTACGAATAGATTACGAATAGCTTTTGACTGACAAACGCTGTCATTGTTTCAGCTTGGCACAATGACAGGTACAGCATGTGACTTACGTGCATCTTAATTTAAGTAGCGATTCAGTGTAAAATATATTATGTACTTACAACAATAACTCAGCATTGCCTCTATCGTGCGTTAGAACCGCTCTCTCCAATCGCGCTTTTGTTGTATTCGCACTTGTATATCATTATCGAGAGCCAAGTTCTAAACCACTTCACTGAATACCTCCGCGCTCCAGTGGCTTAGACTTGAGAAAGAGACTTGGCTTATCTCTCGACTCCGGAGATCAGGTGTTCATAACATAAATGTTATTTTTATGTCTGGTTAGGACAATGTAGGCTGAAAACTTTATGGTATGAAAGGAAAGGTGATCAATGCGTCGGATATGCATGTAAAAAGTCGGCCCTGCGCCTGATCTCTCGCCAGTCGTATCGGTCATCCGTACCACTGGGTTACGAGAGTAATGTAAGAGAGAGTCTTCTTGCGTATTACGCACTCACTTGGGCACTAGAAAATTACTATTCCTTTTAATAGTTTAATTTTATTTCATTCAAAATATATGTTTTATTTTATCGTAGGCCGCGTATAGGCCGATGCGCTTCGCGGTCTGTTGGATTTTTGATGAGTAACATCTTTCCTCTCGCTTTCTTGCAATTTGTGGGAGTGATATCGTGAAATCTGATGGAAGTGTGTAACAAGAAGTCACGGAAGCGCGCGCCATTTAAATTGACTGATGAGCGCGCGGTGGTAGAGTTGTCCGTCAGATTAGAATAAAACATTTCAGTATTTAGCTTTTCTCAATTTTGACGTTGATTTCTGTCACTGCTTGATGGAAAAGTTTCCGCATTATTTTTTATAATACTAGAAAATTGTAGTAAGCATTGTGTATTTTTAAATATTTTCATATAATGTTGCATATCATATGGGACTATATGCTGTAAGGCTCGTTCGCTTTTCGTTATTCCGGGATTTATTTAAATAAAAATATTTACTGAAAATCTGTATCATCTTTTAACTTTTTAAATTACACTAGTACTTTTGGCTAAGCCAAGTAATTAGTATAGATCATTCAATTTTAAAAGTTACATTATTTATCTCTGTATTTTTTAAAGTTATACGTTGGTAATGTCAAAATTTACTTTTGCTTATAAGTAATTATAGTTAGTGAGCCTATCTACTACTTCTATATTTTATTTAGATGTAAATAATCTATAGTACAGAAAGTTGTTGGTACTAGCAGGTATAGGTAATCTCTACATACTATAAAATATTATTTCACACACAAACTCTATTTATCTACTAAATGTTGATTTAGGCATTCACAAAACTGGTAGAGTAGACAGTAGGTAATAGGTAGTAGGTAAGCTTACATACACACACGTACCTAGTTGTGTTAGGTATAAACTTTCCCTTGACAAGTGAAACAATGTACACATTAATATAATTACAACCCATACAAACCATCGGGATTCTATTTAAAATGCGATTTAATGCAATGTTTTATGACGCAATAAAGCATACACAAGTAATTACAATCCTAGCGAGTGTAAGTGCGATATCTAACAACACCGGCGGACGGATTCTAATCAATATCCAATCAGCGGCCGCCGTAAACTTAACTAAGCGGGAAATTGAGTTCCGAGGATCCGTTTGTTCGCTCAAATGGACTTTGGACTGTAGTTTCATTTTTCTGTTGAGAGAAGATGGATACTAGGGCCTAATTCGATTTTATTTAAACCGTAGGATCATTTATCTGTAGATAGTACATTCGAGCAAATCGCTTTTATTTAGACTGTAGTTTTATTTTTCTGTACAATAAGTATAGTATAGGTCTTAGCTATAAATTTCAAGTTCCGAGGAAACGCGCAAATCGCTTTCGTTCGGACTGTGGGTTCATTTTTATATTGATAGTCGATAGATACTAGGGCTGAAATCGGTTTCATTGAGACTGTAGGTAAATTTCTCTGTTGATAGAAGATAATAAGGCCAAATCGCTTTCTTTTTGATTTTAGACTGTATGTTCATTTTTTAGGGTTCCGAAATACTCAAGGTATTATCTGTCTGTCTGTCCGCGCTTCCAATTTCTGTAATTATGAATATAAATGGATAAAATTTTGTATAGTTATATAATGTGTATATATCTCGGTTTTGGCGTCATAAAATAATAATAATTTTATATTGTAGTGGTGGCTCTCCATACATGTGAAGTGGGGATGAACAATATTTTTTCTTTCTATCCCATCGTGTGGGGTATCGTTGAATAGGTATTTTAAAATAGAGGCAAGGTTTTAATCAGGACTTTTTAACAGAGTCAACCATTTTCGAGTAATCGGCCTCCAAAGTGGTTTATAAGTTGGTCACCTCCTTGGCATTTATGATAGACTACCTGTTGCCCGCGGCCCCGCCCGCGTAAATACAGTATCCCACGGGAACACTGTAGTTTTTCGGGTAAAAAGTAGCCTATGTTTTAATCCAGAGCTCAAGCTATTACCATACCAAATTTCATCAAAATCCATTCAGTTTTTTTTTGCATGAAAGTGAAACGAACATCCATCATCCATCCATCGGTCCTCGAAAACTTTCACTTTTATAATATTAGTAGGACATCTGATAGGAACTTGTAAGTTTACATGCTGATAGATCATGCTAAAAACTCCTTTGGAAAATTATTTTGAACAAAATCGGACAATAACTTTTGATACAATAATTAAAACAAAACCTATTGCGCGTTGATAATTACGGAACCCTCCTTAGTCCATGTCCTGATATGGACCTGCTCTTAGTTAGGTTCTATATTGGCTTGGTTAGAAATTGAGTTCCGAGGATCCGTTTGTTCGCGCACAGTCAATGCCTGTGGGTTCAATTTTCTACAGATCGCTTTAGGTTGTGATCTTTATCGGACATCATTTAATTAAAAAATATCATAGTGCTGGCTGCTTATGGTTATTACGTGGTTTAATGATTAAAAATGAAAATATATCCAACGGCAGCTATCTACTAAACTGTTCTGCCTTACACAACTATTACGTCACATATTAACAAACAAACATTAATGTGTAATCAACACACTCGGCACAATTTGCCGTCTATAATTTAAAGTTATGAACTTTTAACTCAATAAACGCTGGCGAGGACGCCTATTTCTCGTAAACGCTTGTGAATGGACACTAAAATGACGTATCACATATTATTGGCTGTTGCTACTACAGTTAGTGTCAGTTAAACCTTATTTTATACCCTTGTTAAACACCTCTAGATAACGTAGATATATACTGCAGATGACTAGTAAGTAGCTACTATAAATCACAAAACGTGTAGCTATGGGTAGGTAGGTAGGTTATAGGTGAATACCTATAACCTACCTACCCTAGATACCTGTCTGCTTAGATAATAAGTGTCTATAAAATTAACTACCTACTTACTAGGTACGAGATTCAGCAAAACAATTTACCAGAACCAAAGAGGACATAGAAGTAACTTATTTTCTCCAGCTAGCAAGACAACACATACCTAGAGAGTAGGTAGAGAATTTTCTCGAAAACGTCAAAGCTTTAGGCAGATACATACAAGTCTTTATAAAACTCTTAAGTTATTTTCAAAGCCTAAAGTCTTGCTACTTTATCATTACATTTTAAAGGTATTATTACAAATGCCTTTATATTATTATCTAGATATAATAAAAATATTTAAAAAAAAACGGAAATAAAATAATAAGTAAGAAATTAAATTAAATTAAGCAAATAATTAAAAGGATATGTACCTAGGAGGTATATGTACCTACAGATTTTCATAATAACAATAAATACTACCTACCCACTTAGATATTTGATACTTGTCACATCTGCATCGTTTCAAACCTAATTTATTCCGGGTCGACATTGGGGTCGAGTAAAAAACGTGAACTCAGCGAGATAAACATTTCAAAGATGGCAGTGAGGAGGTTCTGGTTTCTGTAGGGGCGTGGCCTCCCAGAGTCCGACCCTTTGCAAATGGCGCCCAAATCAACCAATACCGCCAAAGATGCACCATCCAATCTTCGGTTTTCCACGTTCTAAACACTGTCATTGGTCCGCTGAAAAAACATTTTTCATATTATTTGATATAGATCTACAAATATATGTTGTTAATATTTAAATTTTCCTAAAATTGACACCTTCCTATCTAGGCTATTTTTATCTACAAAACATGAATTAGAATATTATTATATTAATATTATTATTTGCATAGGTATTTTATCATATCGGTTTTATAAATTTCATAGGAATGTTGAATTAGTCTAATTCAATATTTCTATGAAATTGTTAACGTTACCTTGTACAAAAACCTGTTTAATATTCATTTAAAACGTATTTAAACCTACATTGTATTTTTTTAACGGTGAAAAATCAAATATAGATAAAGCTTTGTTTGTAAATACCTAGTATGTGAAGCTTCTAACAGATGTCACTTTTCACCAAAGCTTTGTCATGTGAGCTTTCTTAATAATGGTGTTAAAGTTCAACAAATTTCTCATAGATGGCGCTTCTAAGTCACAATTTTGGCTTGTGTAATTTTCTAAGATATTTTTATATCCATTTATTTACAATAACCACATATACATACAATGTTACCAAATTAGTTTCAAAGAAGAAGTTTTTATTTTTTCGTAATCATATTTTGATTATTATGGAACTGAACCTACTAGATGAATATTAAATTAAGTTAGTAAAATAATAATTATGAATGTTCATGAATACTAGAAAATAACCTAATCCATGCGCATTGGCTACTCGAAACTTTACATTAAAAGCATCCTTTTGGTAGTGTTTGCTACTAATATAAGTTAGAAAGTTACAAAATATAGAGTACCCAGTCGGCTACATAGTTTAGAGAAAATCGAACAGATGTCGCTTTCACGTAATTGTAATTTTTTATAGAGACTGAATATTATTCAGTCTCTATAAAAAATTGTGTTCAGTGTCTATAAAAGATGTTACATAATATTATTAATTATTGTTATTTAATATTATTGTTGTTACTTTTACTACTATCGTAGTTTGTATAGCAGCTGTAGGCCTGGGTTCACTCATAGTCCATACATGCAATGTTTTGCCGCTACAAAAAAAAAACCCGTTCGCGCCTTTTCGCGGAGCTTTAAGGTTATTAAGTATTATTAATGGATATACCATACCGATAATAATATTACAAAGAGAAGATTTTAAATCTTCGAAATATTATTATTAATATTATTTAATTGGTTAAACGAAAACAAGATTTCAAGCTTTATAATAAAGGTTATACACCTAGTTATAGTAAATCTTGATTCGGGATGATATATTATAACCACTATCAATAATAAAACTATAAGTAAGAAATTAAGTGTTATTGAGAACATGTCACTACAGTTTTATACCTACCTTATTATCGTAATTAATGGGACTTTAAGGTCATAAAATATAGTCCTACCGTTGCGCGGCCAGACAAAAACAGAAAAATGCAGGAAGCTTTGGATCAAGATAATTTGGACGTGTGGACGTGTTTATATTTTACTAGCTTGGCCCGCACTCCGCAGCTTTGCCTGCGTAAATAGAATTTCGGGGGGTGGAAAGTAGAGATGGGTGTTAAAATAAAACAGTCAACATTTCTGTATACGTTGATTTTATATAGGTATTTTGGCATAGATAACAGTAAGTAGTAAATATTTACCTGTTTCAATAGTAGGTTCCTATCCGTGTCCTGTTTCAATAGTATTCATGACGGAATTCGCCAGCGTATGTCGCAAATGCAACTTGACAGATTTTAATTCCAAACTCATAGAGATTTAACACGGAAATATGTTTCCCGTTGCACTTCTAAATGACTTGACATTTCTTTTTAGGGTGTGATTACCCCTTACATCCATGCTTACCTATATCAACCTACAATCCACATCTCAGAGCACGTTCGAAGATTTTGTCGTTATTAAATACGTTCCTTGATCCTCCAGGTTGTCTTGCCGCATCCCGAAGCTTGA
The DNA here is from genome assembly GCA_037179445.1 of Phengaris alcon alcon. Classification (NCBI taxonomy): domain Eukaryota; kingdom Metazoa; phylum Arthropoda; class Insecta; order Lepidoptera; family Lycaenidae; genus Phengaris; species Phengaris alcon. The sequence goes on from JAYRCH010000354.1 coordinate 963,046, forward strand.
GCCAAATTTTTCCCAACGTCGTTCGCTATAGAGAGGGATCAATAGCCACGCAGCATTCTTTCCTTGTCTTATATTTATTTATGCCAAAATGTTATTTTACACGAATATAATCTACCCAAGAGATTTTTATAATTATAACAGGAATTGAATTATAATTACTATTCAACTTTCGAAGAAATGTCCCAAATAACTTGACCCTTCGAAACATTTGGTGCGACCATTAAAATTAAATCAGTGGATTGTTTCGTACATAAAGTTATGAAATTATTGGACTTTGTATTTTATTATACCTATTTTAATAATTTTCTAGAAGTTCAGGAATTGCTTTAGGTTGGTATGATACGAAAATTACTTAGTAACTAATATTATTGTATTATTATTAATTGAACTTGTTAGAAAAAAGCTTTTAACAAGCTTAGTGAGCATAAGTTAACCTTCCTTGCGTATTTTATTTTCTCAGACTTTTTTGTATTTATGATGTATCTAATTCCTAAGTTACACATGAAATTTACTATTTTTTACGTTTATCAAGTAGATAGTAATACCTCAATATTTCAGAGTTTATAAATTAAACTAAATATTTTTCGGTCGTCTTATATTGCCACAAGATCCATATTATAAAACAAGGCTTCATATTATAATGTAAAGGATCCAGTCTAGACACACTTATAATTTCCTTACATTGCTGTTAAATAATCACTTCGTCTTTTATCTTTTTTTTTAATCAACAAAAATAAATTACTTTTCTTAATTAATTAGAACTACTTAGATATTGTGCACCGACGGAAAGGATCCATCATCTATAGCACTCAGAAAGCTATGTACATAGCCTGATGGAACTAAAAAGGAGCAGATAAAATATAACTTTCAACTTTAAATGTCTGCTAAAGTATTTTGGCACTTATCCCGCATAAATTATGGATTGAATTCCTTTACTCAAAATTTTGCTAAATCAAGCTTTTTAAGGGGAGATGGGGTGGTAACCCGTATTGATCGGCGGCCATCTTGGATTCACACATGCGCTCTCCTGTTCCCTTGTGTTGAAGAGATGGCGCTGCTAATTATTGTTATTTTAAAGTTGCATCTTTTAGACTTAATTTTTAAACTGAGCTTATATTTTATAAAAAGAAAATAGGAGTGTTTTTGAAAATAATGATGTAATTATGTTGAGTGTCTACATATTACATACTCGTATCTATGATTTTCTGATTGTATTTGCTATTTATTATATTATTTATATTAAATAAGTATATTAATGTAGCTTTCTGAAGCATTGCAGTATGTACAAAAGTATTGCCTATTTTCTATGAGAACTTGAATATACAGCAGAGGTAAAGACTTCGCTATACATCGTTTAATGGTAGAGCTTTTGAAAAAACTTTTACTTTACTTTTGCTTTATATTTTTTTTATATTTAATATTATAATCTTTTGATTTTCCAAATTTTTAAGTATCCCCCGAATTGTCAAGCAGTGAGCGAGCTGCTGATGGTAAATTATAGTTAATAATACTCTCGATCATGCAAGCTTTCAGAAAAAAAAACGAGATCTAAATCAGTTTGGGAGCTACGATGTCACGGACAGAGACACAGACCCATAGATACACGGAACGACACGTCAAACTTATAACACCCCTCTGTTTTCGTCGGGGGGTTAAAACACCCTTTCATGTAGCCTATTATGTATTTAGATTAGTTATTTTGTGTGTTACGATTTATCCTTGTTGTTTGCATGTAAACAGTTTTTTTTATAATGAAATGAACCAGGAAACAAGCAGACGGATCGCCTCGCAACACCAGAGGAGTTACACTTGCAACTCCTCTGGTGTTGGGACTTGCGTTCCCAGTCCATAAAATCCCCAACCCTCCTTGGGCCTCCAGTATCCGTCGTAGTCCGGTAACCTCACTCACTAGGCGAAACACAACGCAAGCGTTATTTCACGCCTGTTTTCTGTGAGGCCGTGATATTTACCCGATCGAGCTGGCCCATTTATGCCGAAGCGTGGCTCTCCCACAGTTAAAAGTTATCAAGTAGTACATTATTTTGTTGCTTCTCTTAATTTTAGCTCAGTTTACCGATTTACTGACTCTTACTTGCCTAAATACCTTCCCCCTTGCTAATAAAAATGTAAACACAATGGATAAGCAATACAATGTTTTCTCCTTGTCTGTCAAGTGGCTTTTCCCACGTATCAGATAAGGACAAAACATTGTATTGCTTATCCACTGTTTAAATATTTTTATTAGTAAAGCGGCTTTTATATAAAGCATTAGATAATAAAGGTTACGTAATCTATTGCGTACTTCAGTACGGAATTTCTCATTTCTAAATTCCCTCGCTTGTATGATTTCCGTCGGCACTTTCCCGTCGGCCGTTGCGGCGCGACGCGATGTGGTATGCTGGAGCCAAATGTAAAGTCTTAAGCAGAAATTTATTGGTATATTTTAGCATATGGATTCTGGGTTTTAGCATTAATAACATAATTAAGTGCTATGTGATACTTATTATTATATCAAGAGATAGGAAACTTGCCCTCGGCAATCATAATTTTTCTGTGGAAATGACAGTCGATGTATGGAAAACGACGATTGCCGAAAGTCATTGAGATCGTAGTCGTACTGTACTCGGTGCACAATAGATATACCTACGAATAAACCCATTTCTAAATAGATAATGGAGTTAAAAAGTTGTAATAGTACATATTACGTAATACACACTTCACGACAGGTCACACACTTCCCTACATTTAAGGCCTGTTACACAATTTTCCAAGTGTCGGATAGCTTATTCGGAATTTTCTCGCTGCTTACTTTATATCGAGCGACAGAGATAAAACATGCAAATAAGCTATCTGGTACTTATCAGACGATTGTGAAACAGGCCCTTAGAGTAGAAAGTTTTCTCCTTAATTTGAACACCCACTCTAAGTTTTATATTTATTATATATTTTTTTTTCTTAAGCGTAGGCGTATGGTTTATTTCTAATTTACATATTTATTAACAAACACATTGCATATTAAGGGCATGTTTTACAATCTGCTGCTAACAGTAGCTATAAAATATGCAAAAAAGCTATCTGTCATTTAGATGTCAGATAGCTTTTTTGCATATTTTATCTATATCGCTCGATATAAAGTAAGCAGCGACAAAGCTTCGAAGCTTATTAGAAGAACAATTACTTATAACACTTACCTGTTCAAATTTCAATAGTAAATACGAGGGCGGCACTGAAAATTTCGGGAATCAAGGAAGTGACACAACATTACTATTTAAAAATGTATTTATTGCTTTTCGAAGTATTCTCCGCGAAATTTGACACATTTTTCCATACGATGGAACCAATCATTGAAGCAACCTTTCCATTCAGAAGTTGGGGTCTCCAAAATGGCCGTTTTGTAGGCGTCCACAGCTTCTTCAGGTGATGAAAATTTCTGACCACGCAATTTATACTTTATTTTAGGGAAAGTATAGAAATCATTAGGACTTAGGTCGGGGCTGTACGGCGGATGTTCTAATAATTCTATGATTTCTTGCTCTAAAAACTCTTTTGTTCTGTGCGCGGTGTGAGAACTCGCATTGTCGTGATGGAGGATGATGCGGCGGTTGCAGTTCTCTTTACGGAGTTCAGAAAAGACCTGTGGCAAACAAATGTTACCATACCATTCTGCATTAACCGTTCTTTGTCCCTCAAGAGGAATAGTCGCAACATGGCCGGTTTTGGAGACAAACGTGGCCACCATTTTTTTTGCAAAACTCCGTGAACGAACAATTTTTGTTGGCTTTAACTCATTTTCGAACACCCAAACTCGTGACTGGTTTTTTGTTTCGGGTTCGTACGCGTATATCCAGGATTCGTCACCTGATACGATGTTGTATACAAAATTTGAGGATCCTGCGTGGAATCTTTCGAGAGTTCTGACGCACCAAGTAACGCGAGCCGCTTTTTGCTCTTCACAGAGCAAATGCGGTATCCATCGGGAAAACAACTTTTTTACACCTAATTGTCCATGCAAGATTATTTGTATTTGACTCATGCCAATGTCTAAAGTTGCCTGAATTTCGCGGTATGTCACATGTCGATCTTCCTCAATCAGCTTACGCACAGCATCAACGTTTTCTTGGGTGACTGCAGTTTTTGGACGACCTTGACGGGGATCATCACTGAGCTTGACACGTCCACGTTGAAATTCAGCAAACCAGCGATAAATTGTGGTTTTGGATGGGGCTTCATCACCAAATGCAGAAATCATCCGGTCAACACACTGTTTTTGTGTTAAACCACTTCGAAAGTCATAATAAATCATCGCTCTAGAATTTTCTCGAGTCAATTCCATTTTCTCAACGACTAAACAAGTTTGACAAGACCTTGTGACAAGACCGAGAATCTTTTTTTAAATAAATAAACGGTATTCGATTTTTAAAACCAAGGAGTTTTAAATTAAAAAGATTTTAGTATGACAGGAACAGTGGAAATATTCCATTCCCGATACTTTTAGTGCAGCCCTTGTACTAATTAATAATCTCGCAGGGTTTTGCCATGACGAACATCATGTCTAAAATAGCCACATTAAATAAATCAAAATAGTGGGTATTTTTGAAGAAGTTGCTGTAAGCAGTAACTTTTGATAACAGTCTTAATTGACAATAAATTAAGCAATTCTAAATATGTCAAAATATGTTTGTATTTGTGCTCGATGTTTTGATTCACTTAATGTGACCAATTTGGACCTGCAGGTCTCTCTCGATTCCCCGAAAAATATTCTATAAAATAAATTTTACCTACTGCTTTAGAAAATCGAAAGTAAAAACGGTATTGGCACCTTGTACATTAATTCAGTAGCTTTTATGTTGAAAGCAGGCGATAAATTAATTTCGTGGTAATTATGTATATTATCTATTTATATTTACTGGTGATAATAGGCAATTAGGAGCTATTTCAGCTCTACTGTTATAAAACTATTTATTTATTTTATTACCTTACAGTTTTATGAATAGCACCTTGGCAGTTGAAAAGTTAGGGAGCTGGGCTACGGACTTTTAAAATTTTATTGCTAATAAATGAATTTTATTTATAAAAAAAATCATTAATTGACTACTTTATTATTATTAAGCAATTATCAAGCAATCACGTCTTGAAATAATCCCTCCGGGCATGACATGGGAAACTGAATTTAGTTACGTTTTGGCTTAATACTTTTTACGTTCCCGCTGAGACTGTACGTGACATCTTTGGGAAAATCACGTAGGTATTATATAAAACGTATATCATAATATTAGACATTGTTGTGTGTCTGCAAATGTGGTTTTGTGATAATAATATTAATACTTATTTCATTTTGGAATACTTAATTTATTGTGTAGGTCCAAGTACATAAAATTAGGGTTGGCTCACGCCAAATCCATAAGATACGCGAAGCGGCGCTGCATTTTTAAAATAGTGAATCAAATTTCAATTGACTTTTAATTGAAGATCGGCGCCGCGCTACGATAATCAGTATAGTTTGACATTCGAAGTCTTGCAATCAAACGTGTATCTTATTTTATAGTGAAAAATGTTCTTATTTTCTATCGCTATCTTAAAAATGCATTGCCGCATCGCGTATCGTCTCGTTTCGGTGTGTACTGACTCGTATTGTTAAAATTAACGCTACGCGGTGTTACCTTGGAGGTGACCTGCTCCTGCTCTTTCTCTCTCTCTCTGTGTCTCATACAGAAGGTTTTGTCATAATTATAAACCTCTAAATAAAGAGTGCAGTCATGACCGTGTAAAAATACTCTCCAACAATAGTTGTTAAGTAGGAACTTACGGGAAAAAATTCTGCATAAAACTGTTAGAATGTGGATTTGTGAAGGCAGATTTGTTTCTTGCTATATACATACTCGTAGAAGAATCTAGTTAAAATATACTATGTAATACGCGTATACTTATCAAACGAATATTCCAATTCCATTTAAATGAAGATTAGAACTGAAATTCAAATTAAACCCTTTTACGAGCAGATCGGTGGGTGGCTATAATTAAAACCGGTGACATTTATGCTGATGTGGATCCAGCGTTTAATGAACGAGGGCGGGCCCTTTGACCAGATCTATCTAATTAACATTTCCCATCGTGCACTAAATTTCGGTTCACAAAATTTACGTTATATACGTATCTAGAGGCATCTTAATAAAGACCTTGTGTTATGTATCAAAGACGTCTTAATAATCTTACTATCCCAATTTTTTTTTGAAATCATTAGGTATTTGATCTTAAGAATAAAGTCTGTGTTACAACTTCTGATGTGTCTGGGCTATGTTAGGGCCTTTTCACAAGGTTCTGTCGGAGCTTATTCCCGGTTTGTCACTTTCTTATTCGTAATTTTTTTCTCAGATGGGAATGAGGATATATTTTTTTGTCTGTGTTGTTATGTTTCAGTCTCACAGTATACGTAACTATAAGACCTCTGCTTCGAATTTCGCGGTGAGCACCGCGCATCCGCCGCGCCGCTCAACGCAAAATCCGAGACAGAGGCCTTACAGAGCATTTCAAATACAAAAAATTTATGCAGGTTAAAATGAATCACAGTGGTCGTTACATACAATTTTAATTTAATCAGTTTAATAAGGATACATTAAAATCTAAAATAAAAGTATACAGTACATAAATATAGTAGATGTGACTGTACAGGGTACCTTGATCACTTATTACGACATCTCGTCTTTGTGACTTCTTACGACGATCATAAAGTATATCACAACTGAAAAAATAGGTGAAAATGCATTAATGTAAATCTATTAGAATGTGATAATAAACTTTCTGGCTCAGTTGAAAGGGTGTAGGCGCTTTTTTTGTTCCTGTTTCTTTCTTTATCTTTCTGTTAACAGAAGATTAAATTGGTATTGAATTGATAATATTTTAATATTGAAAAGCACTGTCTCAACACTAACATAACAGGAATCCAGGAAAATCATAAACCTGGGAGTAAGTAGAGTATAACTTACTGCATGCATTGAGTAAAGTCAGAGTAAGGGAGAGGACAGTATGGCAAGTGAAGTATCCGTCGTATCCATCAAACACGGCTATGATTTTCCCGAAAATTGAGGCGACTAATTTTACGACCACAGATATAAGCAGTACCCACAGGTACATGACCGCCGTTACCTGTTTATTCTGAAAAAAAAAAGAAAAAATATTTTTTTTTGTGTAACATTATATAATATCTAAGATGTTCGATAATAATATTATTTTGAAAAATAAATTATTATTTAAATCACACATCCAAAAGTATGGTAAAACCAGTTTTGAAACCCTGCAAATTTCTTTTATATATCATCATTTGCTACTCTGTATTTACAATTTACATTCTATAATTTTTTAGGCCACTGCCTCCAGTTCTACCCTACCGGACTAATGACACCCCCGTGTCACGAGTACTAAAGTTCGTACTCGTGGCACCCCCAGACGTCAAATCCATACCAATGTGTATACCAGTCCATACCAGTGGTATCACATGTACTATTTACTAGTTCTAATAACACCACCAATAGAATAGTGATGGGCGATAGCTATGAACATAATTACAAATGGGTACAAATATCATTTATTTTAATTAATATTAATCAAGGAATACTGTAACCATGCTGCGTGTAACCGTGCTTATACTATGCTTATACGTTTAGTAAATAAACGTATAGATACTACTTATACATAGTATAAGCATAATATTCACAATTTTGTAGTGCCTAAAAACCGGTAACAACCGAACATCAACGATGCTTCATTTAATGGTACACATTGAAAATTAAATTACATTATTTAACGCAATTTCTCTGATGCATGACCTAATGTAATTTCATTGTTCAGAAATTGCAAAAGAATGTGCACTATTAAATCATCATTATTGATGTCTGCTCGTTTTCGGTTTTTGGGCACTGCATTCGAATTGTGAATATTTTGCAATATGTTTAGTAAACGCATCACGGCTACTGTATTCTGACTGATTAGTTAGTTTAATTTGGAGTGGTAACCTTCAAAAACGTTATTCGTCCTATGACGCTCTACAAAGACGCTAAAAATGCAGGAGAATGTACACTGAGCCAAAATCAATCATACATTCGGATTTAATATAATATTCAAAGGCCTTTTGAATAGTATCGTATGGTACAAGTGGTAAAACTGCTGTCAGGCCCACAATTTTTCTTTCAGCCTTTGTTTTAGTATGTCTTATGTGACAATGTCCCAAAGACATAATTCAAGAGCACTGCACTAGTGAACCTGGGCGTGCCACGAGTACGAATTCAAGTACTCGTGACACCCCCAGGTATATTTTTCGGGGGTGTCATTAGTCCGGAATGAATTTTACAGTAAGACAGCGCGATAGCGGCGGCAGAAAATATTATGCAGTTCAGAAGTGACTATAGCGCCCGCCTTCGCGCGTCGCCACTGCTGTTACTACTACCACCGCCGCCGCGCCGCTCACCGCAAAGTTCAAGGCAGTGTAGCGGCCTAAAACTTACCAATAAAATTCCAATTAAAAATATAATGCTCGATAAAGCCAACACTACATCACAAACGATTATAAGATAAATTAAAATCTCTTGTATTCTATAAAAGTAGCAGCCTTTTCCATATAAGTAGTAGGAGGTAAACGAAAGCTGAAACAAAATGCACAGTGTTTTATTAATGTTTTTAAACGCGAACATTTTCTTTGCTAGTTGCCATTTCTATTGCTTACCATTTCCACGATGCATATCATAATACAAGCGACTTTTAAATTAATACAAAAACAACATCTGTTTACTTTAGGCAGTGCGTCAAACACTGCAAACATTTCGAATTTCTCGAATTATGTTTGTACAAAGTTATATTTAAATAAAACAGTAGGTATATAATATTATGAAAAGCAAAAAGTCAATTGAAACCTGAAAGAACAAGGATGACCAACAGACGTGTTTTATCTGTCTAATTTATTTTTAATTTCTTGTTTATATTCAAGAGGTTTCATTAGGGATCAGGCCAAAAATAGTGAAGGACTATACTAACTAACTTGAAGAGGACTAGTTGGCAAAAAATATAAATTATTGACACCAATGACGGCTATTAGTAGGGGAGACCGAGGGGTGTTGAAACAATTTTGGCATTTTGTCTCATACGACATACACCAAACACTATTGACAGAAATAGTATGCTATTAGTATAGGTTTTACGTCATTCTTTACACTTGCAAATGACTAACATAAGAAATTATAAGCGTTAACGCTTATAATTTAATAATTTGGTGAAAAATCGACTTAACCGTAACAAGTCATCTTGTTTCAATTCCCGTCATACCAAGGTAAATTGAAACAGGGGTCGAGGAGAGTTGAAACATATGATTTTTGAGAAAAATTAAGGGCTGTAAAATAAAAATTGTGATATAATTTAAAGATATTTATTGAAATAAAACTTTTCAAACATGTATGTATTTTGTTGTTTACGTACCTATTAATATTATTTTGTACTGACATTTCACATAAGTAGGTAATTTCAGTTCCGATACAAAATATGAACAACTCATATAATAATTTAAAGTAACATAACGTCATAATTCATAATATTAAATAAAATAACCGTCAGAGAAACAATATGTTTTACATTCATACAAGATCTTTGAAATAACATAATTTTAAATAAAAATAATTAACTTTCTTTCGTTTCTTAAGTAGTACAATCAGTCTTTATCAATATTTCTTTAAATATTTATGTTACAATAATTTCACAAATTAATGTCAAAAATGTAAATAGAAAACAAACACGTCAATCTGACAAGAAGTTGCGGCAAAGTTGTCGCAAAGTTACTTCTTCTGCTGCGAGATCATATATTTTGCGACTCGCTATACCTCTGTCAGTCTTTATTTTATAATCAGTAGGCATGCTGAAACAAAAAAAAAACAAATTAAATCAACAAAATATAATCATTTACTTGTGTCCTTTATTTAACTGACTGATATCTGATACAAAATTGTAAACGAAGAGAGTTGAAACAGCCTGTTTCCTCCTCAGTTTAAGTACCTCAGTCCTTTAAGTCTCCTCAGTAAGAAAAAACATCCAAATATTTATTTCACCTACAATCAAGAAGCAAATACACAAAGTAAAATTTTTTTCAAAGTCAATTTTTTTTTATTCAAAACATTTTCTGAACGTCGGTCTACATGATGCCTACCACAGAAATCAATTGTACTAAATATATATTATATTAAATTATTAAATTGTATTAAATTATTTCGAAACATATTATAAACCAAAGTAAAATACAAAAAATACAGGCATGGTAAAAAAACGATCATAACTTACTTTTCACGATTTACGTCACATGGCACGCAGAACTCCACAACCTCGCGACTCACACCACCAACACGTATTGACAAGTCAGCGGGTGGAGGGAGGAGTCATTGAAATACTACATTGCGAACTCGCTAAGTTCCAAGGTTTTAAGTTCCAAGAAATCGGTACTGTTTCAAATCACTTGTGTTTCAAAACCTAGGTCTCCCCTACTGGCGCTAGATTTGCAGGCTGAACGTTTAGTAACGCGCTTTAGCTGTGATTTGGCATTTTAGGGCGAGGCCACAACACTGCGTTACGAGTTGCGAAGATGAATCGCTAAAAACGACGTTGCATTGCAATAGAATTTACAAGAATTGTACGACGTTTTGCGATGCGTCGCGCGTAACCCGTAAGGGTATTTTTTTAATTTTAAGTAATTATAATTACCAACTTAAATTGTGCTGTACATTTTATACCAAGCTTCAGCTTTTAATTATTTCCGTAGGTAAAAAATAAATTATTTTTATCATGGGACATGCATCATTTTATTCCCAACTAAATAATTAAGATATTAGGTATTTAACGAAGTTTACTGTAAATTGGAAGAGATATTTAACAATCAAGTTTCTAGAATATTTTTATCGTTTGCGTAACTAAAAAAATATAAGGTTACCTTGAAAGAGAAATTTAAAATAATTATTGTAGTCAATAGTTACTTGACTAATAGGTACTACAATACTAACTTGAATAAATCAAGTTTTGTTATCAAGAGTAGCAAAGCACATTAATACACACATGTATTTCTTCAGTATTCTACAATATTCTTAATTTTCTTTTCTCTGAGCCAAGAACGAGAAGGCTGTAATTAATTTTTGAGTTAATAATTACAATAATTTAAAATAAATTTTAATGAAACGTAATATTAAAATGTTAATATCACCTTCTTCACATCGTCTTCAGAAGTTTCGTTTAATTATGACTAATGGTGTAATAACTTTAATTAAAGAAAACATATTAACGCAATTAAATTGTTAAATGCTTATTAATTCAATTTAGGTATTTTATTTTTAATGAATAATTAATTTATAAATTTTAAAAATTAAGTAAATCAAACATTATGAATTGTAGCAATGAACACTTTCGATCATACCAGTTTTCATTGAAAATTATCAAGATATAAATCGCTTCATCCGTTTGGGAGCTACGATGCCATGGATATACATACATACACACACACAGATACACAAATAGACACGTCAAACTTATAATACCCCTCTGTTTGCGTCGGGGGTAATGTCAAGACATAAATCGATCTTTGAAAACAATTGTATATTGTTACTCGTTATTCATTAATTAAGTAGGTATCATAATATATGTACAAAGTTGAATTTTTTTTCGTTAACCTGGGGACTTATATACCTACCAAATTACAAGTCAATATGCACAGTTGAAAGTAAGCATAATTTTATATAAATATTTACATAATATTCAGCGTAAACAGACAGAGAATAATAATTTATCCTGAAATTTCGTCGTAATGCGTAGCTTAAGTTTAAGCTCCGAAACCGGGGATTTCAGCATTATTACTTGGCGGGCGCGCGCGGGGTGTGGCGCGGCGGGGCGGGGGGCTCTTAACAAGATTACATCTGGGATAAAACGGCTGAGATAATAGCGCCCGAGTAAGCCCTCGCTAGAGCTCGGCTCTAAAACAAAATTAATACGAACGAAAAACCAACGCCATCTTTAAATATATTATGTACATATTTTGGTTTTGTACATAGTGTATCTTCCGAAACATTTATTATTGATATAAGCAGTTTTTAAAGTATTTATAGTGGGTTAGGATGTGGGTTAGATGTTTTGTCTAAACCTTCAAAATATTACGTTACCAGCTAACATTATAAAGTCATAATGTTTTCATTAATTTTTGAAGCTTGTCAGGTTGCGTAGAATTGGGTATTTAATGACAATATGATAAAATATGATATATGATATAGTTCATTTTATTTCAAATATGATAAAATTCATTTTGGGCCCACACTTGTATAAAGCGTAAAATATCTCCGGTATTTCTTTACTTCAACTAACCGCAAACGCCATATCAAAATATGATGATTCCTAAAAAAAATCTAAATTATATACCTCCTTTTGTAGATTCAACCTAGGTATGAATCTTTACGAGCTTCCCTGCGAACTATAGTAAGGGTTCGATCGATCCGCTGTTTTCAAATTCAATCCACAGAGTGGGTGTAACAATAAAACCGGTATCACCTGGGCACCTCGTGAACAGAATAACAATGTTATACAGGATTTTGAAAATAATGCTTCTAATTTTGTATATATCATCGTAAAATTGTAAATACCGTAAGATTAAGATAAAACTAGCGGGATTGTAAAATGTCGAAAGATTGTTAACCAAAAATGCTGCTAATGATTTTAAAGCATTATTTTTCATTTCAATAAAATTCATTTTCATTATAATAAAATAAAATGAAATTATTGTAATAATCTAAGTATCAAAGACATTTCTATCTCTAGTTAACTTAGAAATTTTAACTTTCAGTACTTGAAGATGTTTATCAAAGAAACAAAAGATGACATTTCTTATTTCCTTTTTTGTGATTCGGCGTGGTATTTGTATACAATAATAAATTATAATACCGTATCACACTATCCCATCTGTATAAAATATAACCGACGTTATGTCCAAGAATCGGCACCCGAAGGAATGTAAGTCCGGTCGGCCTTTCGGAGATTAGTCTAATAGCTTTGTATGGTAAAAAATAACGTTACCTACGTTCAAGAATACATAGGGATTGACATGGATATACCTTTTTATCTCTTTAGAAACTATTTCTATTTTGCTTCTTTGGTTATGGTAAAAACTTGCGATCGTTAAACGTCTACAGTCAATATTTAAAAAGTGGATCTCATGCCATGTACCTACTTACTACTTAGATATAATATTATGTGTATGTACAAACCTTTAAGTTAGTAAATAAACAGATAAGGCAGTGAGTCGTAGTACAGATGATGAAGCTACGATAATATGCAACAGTCATGGAAATATAACATTGTACCTTTTCATTAATTGGATTGTTAAAATACGTTATCTTTTATGTATGATGACTTAATTACAATAGATCCTAGTAGATTAGTCGCCGTAATATATTATCGAGTATCAGGTTATGTGGGAAGCGAATTGACGTCTTTATTACTAGTTTCCACGAAGGAACACACGCGGTGCGTTTCTACGGGGAACTGTCAAAATATTTCATACAAAATATAAGCGAGAGGCGGATCGCTTCTATGATATATCTTCTTTTTTATCGGATAACGAACTTGCGCGATAGGTCTCTCGCGGCCTTCGTATAAATCTTCATGAACTTTATTTATTAAGTCGTGCTCGGTTTTACGAGGTCCCCGCAGTAGGCGTGCTCATTACGAGACTTACGCCGCAGGGTGAAAAAAACTTTCTTGATATCTTCTTACAAAATTAACTGCTAAAGTTTCTCCCTAAATTTCGTCGGGGCAGCTCGAATAATTTATTTTACGATGTACCCTAGAAACGGAACGTGATTCGCGTACAACTGATGAGTATATTTATATATTAAAGTGCGCTGGCTCTACGGGTTTTATGTTAGCAATTTGGGGCGAGTACAAAAGAATTGTTAAGGCCGAAACGGACGTGCCTCCCCGACTCTGTAACGATCTTTATTTTTGTTACCTTTCTTTTTTATTTGTATATATTTTCAGGAAAATATTGTTCTTTTCGGTACGACGACGTTTCATGATCATAAAAGTTGTTATGGATTGTCATATCAGAATTCATTAGATACGAGATGGAAAACGTCTTCACAATACCATTCTCATTACAGTCGAATACTCCACGAAATATATATAAAAATTGATGGCAAATTGCGATATAGGGCTGGTTAATTACATCTTACTGGTTATCTATCTATCTAAAAAAGTAGAGTTTAAAAATAAGACTTAAAAGTAAGACTTAAAACGTTTCATCCTTTGGACACCAGTTTTTAAATCACCAAAAAGAGCTAAGAACAACATCCATGTAGAAAAGTAGCTTAAAACTAGTTTCGCTTTGAAAATTTAAGATTTACAATCCAGATTTAAAAAACAATTTAATAGTAAACTCAATCATTACAATCGCATTAAAATTCCGTAATTTTGAATGGCTCTATAAATCACATTTGAGAACATAAACACATACACAACAACATAATTATACAAATTTATTATTACATTGTCATAAAATAAATGTAAAATGTACACCGTCGAAGCGATATTTAATATGACTGCTCGAAACGGTTTTTATTTTTAAGCTCCAAAAAGTTTTATTTTCATGTATATAAACCTTATAAACCATCATTATCATTTTGTACGGAATGCTTATAAGAGCATCATAGTGCTGACTCTCTTAATACTATATTGACATTAATAATATTATATTAATACGCGAAGCAAACGGAGGAGTATGAAATTTGGCCGGCAAATTAAAGTTTATGTGGAAGTATATGTGTCTAAATCTAATATTTAATAAAATAATACCAACACACCCTAACTCGACTAATATTAACACACACTACCGTGTATTTAATAGATACAATTTTGTTACACGTTGACGTTTATCAATCTATCATAACATTTACTTTTTTCTTATCTCTAAGAGGCAAAAGAATCGATTTAAAACTTGAAACTTAAAAATTATATAAATTATTATTGGCGAATTCCGACCACATAGCGCCCTATAGTCTACATGAGAGAAGGAGACTCTTCTCACTCGACGCCGGGCCCCTGAAAAGGGCCTTGGGCGGATACCAAACCCAGGGGCATAGCCCCTCTATTTGGGGTGGAGATGACGCGCCCAGTACGAATACTGGGCGCATGAGTCATTAAGTTTTGGGGGAAGACCCCCCGCGGCAGAACGCGGGGAAAACCCATGGTAGGGCAGCCGACAACAGCAAGGGAGTGACGACATGCCAATCCAGGCCCGACCGAGACCAACGGTCGGCTCCAAACGGCGCGTGGGGGTCCCGACCCGGGGGCCGAGAAACGTGTTTGGGTCCACTCCCTCACGCACCGTGTTTACCGGACCGCGGAACGAACAACCTGGGGAAAAGGGGGAAAGTTGTTTAAAAACTTCCAGGCCCCGACCTTTTATGTCGGGGGGGAAGGTACGCCCCGGGGACGACGGGGTGGCAATAGGGCTGCCACTCGTCAGGCCCCGGACGCGGTTTGGACATGATTCGCCGGCATCTGGTTTGCCGGCGAAGGGGGAAAAATGTGGGGGGGGATTTCAATCCCGCAGTGGTGGTGGCGCGGTTGCGCCAGAGCGCGCCAAGTGCGCTAGGTGCGGCGCATCAGTGCGCCTGGGCTCCTCCTCTTCGGGGGCGGTGGGGCGGGCTGCGTGGCTCCGCTGAGTCCTCCGGAGGGACGGCATCTCTCGGCAGGCGGTGGCGGTCGGGCGGGCGGGCATGCCACGGCGCCAGGTCGGTAAGTTCGACCAAGCGCGAGGCATCCGCCCGCGCGAACAGCTTGGCCGAGAGCTGGGCCACAAAGGCCTCCACGCTCTCCACCCTGAGGTCCTTGGCGATAGTAGCGTTGCGGACGTACCATGGTGCGCCCGCAATTCGGCGCAGCACCCGGTTTTGGGCTCTCTGCAGCAACCCTTTCTGGGGTGCGGAGAGCAGGTGGTGCCACGCGGGTGCCGCGTACGTCAGGCGGGACCGAACGTACGTCCGGAAGAGGGCTATGCGCATCCTAAGGGGGATCTGCGGGGACGCGTAGGCCGGGCGCAGCAGCGCAATCGCCGCGTTCGCCTTCGCCACCGCCGATGAGCACTGGGGGGCCATGGAGAGTCGGCGGTCCAGCGTGACCCCGAGATACTTTGCTGTTCTCCCCCACGGGATCACAGCATCACCAATCTTCAGAGGCGCCGGAAATGAGCACCTCGTGCTGACGGCGAGCGCCTGGGACTTACCTGCGTTAACAGAGAGTCGCCATTTGCTCAGCCAGTCAGGGAGGAGATCCAGCGTCCTCTGAATCTTGATGGCAGCATGCTCGGTGGTCAGCGAGGAGGAGAAGTACGCCGTGTCGTCGGCGTACAACGCCACGGAGGTGCCCCGGTCCGCGGGCACATCGCTGGCGTAGAAGTTGTAGAGTCCTGGTGAGAGGACGCTACCTTGGGGGACGCCTGCGGCGATGGGACGCTCGTTGGAGAGGACTCCGTCGACGCGAACCCTGAAGGTCCTGCCAGAGAGGAAGGATGCCACTAACCTTACCAGGGGGGGAGGTACGTTGGCCCGGATGAGCTTGCAGAGCAGACCCTCATGCCAGACACTGTCGAACGCCTTCTCCATGTCTAGAAAAACGGCTACCGACGATTCTTTTTTGTTAGCCGCAACGGATAGGTGGTGAATAACACGTACCAACTGGAGGGTGGTACTCAGGTTGGACCTGAACCCGAACTGTTCCTCACGAGGAGGGAGGTAAGGGGAAAGGTGTTTCAGAAGGAGGAGTTCAAAAACTTTTGAAAGGGTGGAAAGGAGGGTAATGGGCCGGTAGCCCTCAGCCTTCCTTAAGTTTTTGTGGGCTTTGGGGATGGTTACTACCAGACCCATTTTCCAGGGGGAGGGGAAGTGACCGGTCCTGACAATGCCGTTATAGAGGCGAGTCAGGGCGGCCACCGTCCTGCTATAGTCTACATAAATATATTCCACATTAACCCCCAATCTCCATCGTCATTAGCAGTTGGGGTGGTAATGAGACAATGAGTGAGACAATGGCCATGGGCCAGTGTCTCACTCATCACGCATTAACACACACTACCGTGTGTTCATTAGAAAAAATTTTGTTACACGTTGAAGTTTATCAATCTATCATAACGTCAAGCTCTAGTACTATTAAAAATGCTTTCAACACAATTTATTTAGCCGTATTTTGTAACATTAAAAGTTTTTAAGCTACATAGTTGGTATAACGAATTTCTTATAATATGCGTGCAATTTTAATCATCAGTAATTTTATTGACATAAATCGACACCGTAGCATTATCATCCAGTAAAAGGATCTGTGAAAACTGTTTTATTTTATAATAATTCAACATTTATTACAAAATGAGCTATGATATTTACTCGTAAAGTCGTAATTCCATTGAACGTCATGGATCATAAGGGCTGTTAAAGGATTCGGGTCAGCTCACACAGAAACGTTCCGAGACGCGGCGCTGCATTTTTAAGATAGCTTGAAATTCGAACTCTTTTCTTTCTTCTTTCGTTCTTCTTGTATAGTGTTTTAAGTAAAATTTGGATTCGCTATTTTAAAAATGTTGCGTCTCGGTGTGAACTGACGCTTAAAGGCCGTATGAAAAAGTTCATAATAATCACCAGACATGGCACTATATGGCAGTTTGTTATGAATTTTATAGTGGTCAAGGTAGCTATCATTAGTTATAACTTACAAGCTTATTAGGAGAACATAAATAATATAACAAAAAATCACAAAATGTTTTTGAAATATGTTTTTCAAAATTTCCCCGGCTTGTATACTTTGCCGTATTTTTGACCTGTTTTTTCGCGATTTTTTTAAGCGAAGATTCGCGTTGAACTACCTTATACCTATAATGGTAAAGGGAAAATTTAAGTTAAGCAAGAGAATAGAGAATCGTATTCACTATTAATAATTGACTTGTTCGCTATACTCTTTCTATTTCTAGCACCTGAATGGCTCTTTGAATCATATTGAGTCATAGTTAGGTATTATAGAATAATATTATGCATGAACGAACTCTCTAAAAATATTTATTACTTTATATCAATTGCATAAACAAAAATATGGTAGTGCGTGGAAGAGAAAAATTTGAATTACGAGATACAAAGCGCTTTCCAGTACTATTTTTATATAATTCTATAGGACCAATGTCCGTCGTACCGGGAGCAATGCGCCCATAAAGTCGTAGGTAAAATGCAGACGGCACGCCTTTTACTTGCTTTTTTTTATAATACAAAAAGAAGTATCTTTAGTATACGGATATATAGGTACGGCCATATAAAGAAAATGAACTCAGTAGGCTTCCTCATTATTGAATATCATTTGGCTTAGTAATCATTTTAATTAATTACCTTACCTAACCAATAGCATGTCAGGTCTAAGTCTAAGGACCGGAAAAAATCCTTTTACGTGGTTATAGTAACGGAACCCCCCGTTACTATAACCGCGTAAAACTTTTTTTTTCAAATTATTTCAAAAGTTACTGTCCGATTTCTTTCAAAATAATTTTCCTAAAGAGTTTTTGCATGCATGTATGTATGTAATGCATGCATGATCTATCAGCATGGAAAATTGCATGTTTCTAAGTCTTATAGTTTAGAAATGCTAATGACTAACTTATAAACCACTTTGGAGGCCGATTACTCGTAAATGGTTGACTTTGCAAAAAAATCATGTGTAAAACCTTGCCTTTTATTTTAAAAAGAGCTATTCAACAATACCCCACACTATGGGGGAGGATGAAAAAATATGTTTCATCCTCACTTCACATGTATGGGGACTGGGGAGCAACTCCTAAAATAAAAAATAATTATTATTTCATGATGCTAAAACCGAGAGCTATACACAATCTATAACTGTAACAAATTTCATCCATTTATATTTATAATTACAGAAGATAGAGGCGCGGACAGACAGACGACAGACGGCCGGACAGAGCGAAACATTAAGGGTTCCTTATGTATTACGGAACCCTAATTAAAAAGTACCTACCTAATTCTTAATTATTTTCGGCCTGAAAATGCTGAGATAAGTTAGAAGTATTACTGGGCCTGAGACGGGTCCCATTTCCTTGCGTAAGAGAAGTACGAATAAGGAATTTCAATCATGAAGGGACGAGAGCGCAAAGAAATATTATAATACAAACAAATATAAAATCTGACCAAAATAAACAAAGAAAGGACGAAAATGTATGTCTCATACAATCAAACTAATGCCTGTATATGATATAATGTTATACATGAGGCAGGAATAAATAACGCAAAATATCTGAAACTACGAAAGCATATCGGCGTCTATAAAACAGAATTGATTCACGAATACATAAACTCTTCTGCTATCTAAGCTAGAGAAGGGTTCGTTTTATTTCACAGAATTTGCATATAAAGTAACCATCGAAGAAAAGCGATCTCCGCTTCGAGTCATGCTTTTTTCGTATTCATTGTTACTGGCAACAGTTTTACGAGCCATGATGTTTTCTCAACAATAAATAATACTAGTAGGGTCCAGATACGTGCTCTTTTTTCTCAAACTCAAAAATACTTCTAGACTACATGAGAAAATATCAACGTATTCTCAACAATAAATGGTCATTCAGGTTTACCTACTATTCACTATATATATATACTATATATATACTATAACCGAGCTTAAAAATCAAGTTTTAACCTAATTTAAAATACTGAAAATTTGTTGTAGCTCAAAGGTAAGCCATTCTTATTCCATATTCAGAGATTTAAATTAAATCTTGATTAAATCTCTGAATATGAAATAAAATCAGTATTTGAAAATCTCTATCTAAGAAGACGTTTTTTATGTAAATGTAGACTTTTGAATTACAATAAAAAGCTCATATTTCATATTATAAGCGTTTACAATGTTTCGAATTACATAACGGGTTTGGTGAAAAAAAAGACAATAAAATAAAGTAGCATCGGGGCGTTACCGCCGATACCCAATAAAAATGATATTTAATTGAGAACGATAAGGTGTCTCCGCCGTCTAATAAACTCCCTTTATTATTGTGTTAAGCCGAGGCTCGAGATAATAAACGTTTTGTTTAAATGGACGCAAGAAAAGCCTTTCGAATATTTTTATTTATCTCCGCGCTTAATATAAAATGCGTGTTTATGTAAAATAACCGATACGTTGAACTTTATAGGTTTCAAATTTTATATACAAATGGGGATTTTTTCGTTTTATACGTTTTTAATAGCGTCTAGTATCACAGAATCTGTAAGTAACTCGGTATAGAAAACAAGTATATGCACTTAGTTCAATGATAAGAAATCTTAAGATAATATGTAGAGTCCCTAGGAGTATAAATTACGAAGAACTAGCTAATATATTTAAAAAAAAAGCTTTGACTACTTATAAGACCTAGTCAATGTTTATTTTTCTTCTTATGTCTGTCGATACCAGCAACGTAGATTATAAAGGTATGCTATTTTTAGGGTTAGAATAACCTCCCCCCTCTAATCCTAAACGGCTGGCTCGAAAAATCAAAGTTCATGATGGCAGTCCATGTGATGAACTTAGAAGGAAAACTATAACTATACGATAACTTTGTTAGTTCAGGAGTTATAGACTTGTAAAACGCGCTGACTTGGAAAACTACGTATAAAAATAACGAAGTAATAAGTAATAACCTAACCAAGAGCATATCAGTACATGTCTAAGGAGGGTTCTGTAAATATCACGAGTAATAGGTTTTTTAAATTACTTTAAAAGCAAAGATATTAGATTGGTCTATGTTCAAAAGTTACTGTCCGATTTTGTTTAAAATAAATTTCCAAACCACTTTGGAGGCCGATTACTTGAATATGGTCGACTTTGTAAAAAAGTCTTATATAGAACTTTGCCTTTATTTCAAAATACCTATTCAACGATACCCCATACGATAGGGTAGAATGAAAAAATATTTTTCATTCCTACTTTACATACATGTGAGACTAAAATATAACAAAATATTGTTATTTATGATGCCAAATCCGAGATCTGTATGATGCCAAATCCGAGATCTGTACACAATCTATAACTACACCAAATTTAATCCATTTATTATTATTATATAATTACACAAGCTAGAACCGCAGACAGACACACAGATAGACAGACAGACAGACGGACGGACAGGGCGAATAAGGGTTCCTTATGTATTAAGGAACCCTAAAAATGTAAAATATTAAAAATAAAATCATAAATCGTTGACTACGGAGCCGGTAAATGCCGGTTTTATTTTTTTTCAGACTAATGTGTGTGTTTTCTAGATGCAAATTGAATAATTTCAAGTATACAGCAAATATTGGAACAAATGTTCAATACCCGTATCATGTAAATTAAAAAAATGATTCGAACACTTTTATATTAAATCACATTTGCATTTATTTCTATTATGTGCAGCGTCTGCAGGGTACGGCGCAGATAAAATTTGCTAACACAATGCCGTTTAAGTGATAGTTATGGCAGTTTTATAGGCAGTTAGATTTATTTTTACTGCACTGTTTGTTTTAATGCGTTTTTCGCGAGAGGACGCGACGGTTCTTTATGGACGATCTTTCACGGTAAGATCACAAATCATCGTAAACGGGTACCTAATACTAATTTGTTAAGTAAATTGTTTCAATTGTTTAGTTTGTTAACAACTGTTTTGTTTAGGTTACTACTTTTGTCTCTTTTGATTCGGAGCTTCTTCAACACTGGACAGTGGTGAATACTGAAGGTAGGTACTACACAATAATACTAAAATTATAAGTATACTTTTAGGTAATTAATTATACATGCGTGACAGTCGGTCACATGGTTCATACAATGTATGTTGGCACAGACAGAGTAGTTATAAACGATCATGATCTTTTGTTGATAAAAAGCTCACTTTATTATTATACTCCTCCGTTCGCACAATTATCATAAATAGCTGTATTTAAAGTTTTTGCTTCGCGTATTCATATTTCATCCTACTAATATTATAAATGTGAAAGTTTGTGAGTATGGATGGATGTTTGTTACTCTTTCACGCAAAAACTATTGAACGGATTTTGATTAAATTGGTATGGTGGTAGCTCGAGCTCTGTATTAAAACATAGGCTACTTTTTATCCCGAAAAAGTGCAGTGTTCCCGTGGGATACTGTATTTACGTGGGCGGAGCCGCGGGCAACAACTAGTGCATGATAAAACTTAGTGATTACAAGCATCTGCATCTGTATTTTAATCCTATAATCACCCTGAAATAAGAACTGTAATAAAAATGTAAATTTATACCCAAGATATAAGTAAATAAGTGTATTAAATTAATGTTGATGAAACCAACAATAATATTCTACCTCGAAATTGGTTTGGAAGGTATTTGTAAGCAATCCTACCCAATCATTCCATTCCTACCTAATCCTACCCAATTCCGGTTAATTATGTAGCCGTGACAACGTCCGTGGACCTAATCAGAAAATATTGGGCAATAAAACGTGTGGTAGGGCGACTTAATCAAATTCTCGGCCGCTGACCAATACCTATCTACACTACCTGTATAATCTCATTATTATCTGTCTACTAGCTTTTGCCCGCGGCTCCGCCCGCGTAATTACAGTATCCCACGAGAACACTGCACTTTTTCGGGATAAGCAGTTGCCTATGTGCTAATCCAGAGTATAAACTAATAATACCTAAACTAACCTAACCTAACCTAACATACGAAATTTCATTAAAATAAAATATTTCGTTCAGTAGTTTTTGCGTGCAAGAGTAACAAACATCCATACATCCATCTATCCATCCATCCATCCCCACAAACATTCACATTTGAAATAGTAGTAGGATATGAATGTGTAGGTGGAGTTCCTTTTGTTTATGCTTTTTAGGTTGACAAAGTGTTGACATTAGGTTTTAAGGAAAAGCTTTAAAACTTTTAACTGGCTTAAATCTTTTCTTTAAAAACTTAAAAAAAAACTATCTTCGTATACCGTATCGATATATTCGTACCGTATAACAAAGTGTTTTTGGGTATAAGTTCTAGATTAACGAATGCAAGAATATTACATAATGTTAAAATTCTAAGGGCTTGTTTCACAATGTAATTATAAGTGACAGAGAGTTTATATGTATGTTTTGTCTCTGTCGCTCAGTATAAAGTAATCAGCGATAAAGCTTCCGAATAAGCTATCCGACACTTATTAGAAGATTAAGAAACAGGGCCTTACTAATTAAGTACCATTTACTAATTCTGTGTGTAAAGTGCTTAAACATAATATTGCTATGAGTTTTAACAGTTTCAGTAAGAAAATATCGCCTAAATTTTCCGTCTCATAATTTCATTCGCCTAAATGTTTTTTAACTACATGCCAGCAGCTACCTACGATCTGTCGTAGGTGGATAGCTGGAACACAAAATATGGATAGGCGTTTAAATCATAATATAGGTCACATACTATTTGACATTCATTAGTTCACGTTAATTATTTTTAGTTAGCAGAGCATTACGTAGGTAAATTTTTAGTTAGTTAATATTAATAAGTTATTGTAATTATAATATCTTTTGTTTAGTAAATTTGAATATGATTTTACATTTATTAGGTCCATTAAAATAAAATTTTGCTGAATCAATCGTTCTCAATATTTCATTGAGAATTGTTATTTTTGAACAAATATTTATAACACATAAAACCGAATGTGGTTTATATTAATCATATCATAAAATAATATAATAAGTAAGTTTAAACAAAGATCCGAACTCTACATATGAGCCTCGGGATGTATCCAATAAATCAGTTTAACAGCATTCCCGTGTCATTTCAGTCGTCGAACGGCATAAAATGATAATTTTATTGCGCTCCCCTTCCGTCTCTGTGACTTTACGACAATTGTGAAATGTATCGACAGTTCGTGTGTCACCTAGGAGGTGGACCATCAGCTTCTAAACACCATGAAATTCAAAATAAACCATAAGTTAAAAGCAGCAGAATCCATTTTGCGATACCCAAATTCCCCAACTGGAAGATGTCTGTTAATCATGCAACATATGGCTCCCTTTTCTTCGCGAGTTTTTCCCGTATATTTTTGGTACAGACCTCATCAATCTTTCAGGTGATTTTAAAGTCGAATTTTAATGCTCATATGAGGAGAAATGCTCGGATATTTTTAGTTCTACCTACCGACTTTTATTAGACAGTTATTAGTTGCTTAAAAGAAAACTGTTATAAATTGATATATCATTAATTTATTTTAAACTTATTTTACTAAAGGTGTAGGTATTAATATAAAAAACGTAATTTCCTAGCTCTACTCTAATTAAGCTCATCGAAGGTTGTATTTAAAACGCAATTTAAAAGTGCCGTTATCCATCCGTGTTGTTAGAACAAATATAAAATAGTATTTCTTGTTATTAACATGACACAAGGTCTTTTTAACCGACTTCTATTATATAAATTATAGGTTTCACGCGAAGGATATAATAATACCCTAACAGAATAAGAATAATTATGTTTTGTTTTCAAATGCAAAACGACCCATTCTTATCGTAAATTAGACCCGAGCTGAGCGTTAAATTTCTTAAAAATGCAACAAGAAATTATGGTAATTACCATTAGTGGAAAGTGAAATATTCTGTTTACACTGTGGCTTGCCATCCGTCAATACATTTTGGAAAAAAAATGCCCTCATCATTTTTTTTACTTTTAATTTGCATTAGTAGTAAAAAAAGTATTATAGTGTTACTAGCTGACCCACAGACGTCTTAACTAAGAAATGGAATAAATAAGTTTATATTTTGCATAATCCATAGGTGCACCTGCAGTTTACAGTTTTCTACACCAACAACCGACTGCCTACAACCTACAGACGTTGAGTGAAAGGAGGTTGTTGTCAGTAGGGTGATAATTGACAGTTATATGATTTTTTTAATGCTGAATCATACAAAAATAAAAAATAAATTATTAACCAAGAAATAGACGACAAAAAGTACTCTATTTGTGAAAATTGTTAGTTTTGTTGGTTGGTCGCAAAATGTGTAGATAAAGCGGCCAATTAGTCAATGTATACGCGCCCTTTAGCTACAATTAAAATAACTAATCTGTAAAGAATTATCTACTTATACAAATAAATTAAATTGAAGTGTCTGTTTGTAATTAAAACAGCTTGTCACTTAATCCATTTGATTGTATATACTACAAGCGGACCCGACAGACGTTGTCCTGCCGGGCTGATTTGTGAATCTAAACCATCCAGGACGCCACCCAAACGCATACAATAAAATTCATTTAAATCGGTCCAGCCGTTAAGGCGGAGTTCAGTGACACACACGTACAGTAGAATTATATATATAAAAAAGATATACGGTACATACAATAAGAAATCTATTTTTAAAATTTTTGTCTCTCCGTCCGTCTGTCTGTTTGTTCCGGCTAATCTCTGAAATGGTTGAACTGATTTTCACGGGATTTTCACTGGCAGTTAGCTGATGCTATAAGGTATAACATAGGCTACTTTAACTTAGGGTTTCGCTTAAAAAAAAGAATTCCGTTTCCATTAGTTCTATGCAAACGAAGATGCACCAGCTAGTAATAATTTACATAAAATAACTTGTGATATTTTATCAAGTAACCGTGTATTTTATTTATGTTTTTCTTACTTATTAATAATAATAATAGCTATTCAGCATATATAAAATGACACAAAGACAACTTTTTATGGTTTCTTAGTTCACGTCTCAGAAACCCTTATGGTTTCGTCGTGTCCATCCGTCCGTCTTCGTCTTACAGTCCAAATGGTTAGTGCTACAAAGATGGAATTTTGCATGGATATGTGTATTTACCACGTCGACAAGGTGCTAAACTAAAATCACGAAAAATAATTTTGTACCTCTCCAACACGTAAAGTGGGGATGATTTTTGTTCTCGCGTCTTCCCTATAGTGTGGGGCATCATAAGATAGGTTTTTAAAAAACTTTGAGAGGTTGCTAAGACGATCTTTGATTAAGGTATCCGTTTTCAAGATATTTAACTTTAAAGCGCATTTTTGACGTGTTACATCTTTCCTCTCGCTTTCTTGCAATTTGTGGGAGTGATTTTGTGAAATGGGACGGAAGTGTGTAACAGAAAGTCGCAGAAACGCGTGCTATTCGATTTGAAGAATGAGGGCGCGGTGGTAGAGTCCGATTCGAATAAAATATTTCAGCGACTGGCTGGAAAAATTAAAAAAAAAAATATGTTGACAGTCCATTAATTGTGATAAATAACTTTGAAGGAAAACTATAACAACTTATATACATTTGTTAGTTCAGGAGTAAAAGACGCTACTGCTTAAATGTGCTCACATGGGAAACTTCGTACAAAATAATTAGAGGTTAAGTAACATGTAAAATATTGGTATAATGGTACGGAACGCTACGTACGAGTCTGACTCGCACTTGGCCGGTTTTTATTCACAAATCAGCAAATTAGTCTCTCTATCAGCATAATTTCTTAGCTCCCAACGTTAGGTAATAAACGTAAAGTCTCTATCAGCAGTCCCCAAATTTATTCGCGCCTTGATGACGGTCAGGCTGATGAGCGTGATTAGTGAGACACTGGGCCATGGACCCTCATTACCACCCCAACTGCTAATGACGATGGAGATTGGCGGTTAATGTGGAATATATTTATGTAGACTACAGGGTGCTATATGGTCGGAATTCGCAAACAATAATTTATATAATTTTTAAGTTTCAACTTTACAAGGGTTTTTTTACCTCTAAGATAGAAAAAAAAGTTAATCTTGTCACAGATTGACAAACGTATACGTGTCACAAAATTGTATCAAACGTACGGTAGCGTGGTAACTATGCCAAATATTATACTCCTCCTTTCGCACAACTGTCGTAAAATTGTACTGGAAGGTTTTGCTTCAAGTATTAATATAATATTGATGATGATGATGATGATACTTGATAGTTTTAATGTATTCAGGTGACAGGCAAAAAATATGATATATCTGTAAAAGGTAAATTCCTGAATAATCCTAAGCATTAAATTCTTATTTATATATTATAATAAACTGGTTTCTCTTTGGTTTTGAGTTCAAAAAGTAGAACAAAATTACGAATTACGATAGAGATGAAAATATTTCATTATTATTAAGTTAGCTTTACTTTTTACGAAAATCGACAATTGTCAATAGCAAAAATGAAACCTAGCCTTACATACTACCTACATACAACATACAAAGTTAGGTTATAGGTACATACCTATCAAAAATAATACCAACCACAAAAATGTAATACAAACATATCTTCAAAGTTCTTGGCTGTAACACAAAGAGCTTACAGAATACAGATACTCAGAAGCTTTGTCATGAATACCAACTATGATACATCTGCCCGTTGACTCGAAATAAAATATAGACACACTAGCCTATTATTCTGATGCAAAGTAAACTCAGTCTAATGCCTCTGAAAATAAGACTCATTGTGATCTTGCAAGTTAGATAATGCTGAGTAGTGTGTTAGCAATATCAAAGTTTTTCCAAATAATTCGTTTGCCTGTTTCACACAATTTGATTACTTTATGGTAAAAATCTACTGAAGTTATTTAAAATAATATACAATTTAATACTTTTTGCAATTAATTTGCTAAGACTTAGAAATTTCATTAACGGTTCGAAGCTAAAAAAATCAGATAAGACCAAATATAAAAATTAAATCGTTCATAAAGATTTTCTAGAGAATAAGTGAAAATCACAAAAAAAAAACAAATGATATCGCTATTCTACATCGATGGCCGTACAAAAAAAACAATGCGCTGTCTCACGCACACCAGCGCGCCACGTCACAAGATGGCGGATGTAAAACAAGTGAAGAGTGAGTTACGAGTGTGGGTAGGAGGCGGGCCAATGGCGTCGCCGGGCGCTCCCGCCAACTCGGCTTTTTCTTTTATAGTCGACGTTTTCTGCGCTATTTTCCCCGATTTTTTGCTGGAAACTGTTTCGTTTGCATTGTATGGTGTCACAATGTTTTTGTGTTTGATGATAAAATTTGGTTTTTTACTCTATCTCTTAGTCTTTTAAATTGATTTACATTATAATTATATTATCACTGGAATTGTCTATTTTTACTCGTTTGACTTTGTTTTATCGACCTAACAAAATAAAGATAAGCACATCTTATCTTTATTTTGCATTTGTATGTTAATATTAGGTATATCTACCTAATTATTAAAAAGTAAGGATCGTAAATGGTAGATAGAATTTGCCTAAATATAAAAATTCCTACAATCTACAACAGAGAGAGAGTAATTGTATACCAAGTACAATACGGAACATAATAGATTTAGATTAAATAACACTTAAGACTTTAGGGTACCTAATAACAACAATATATTGTTCCTATAAGCCTATTTGAAAATGGTCTTAGATCATAATATGATGTGGGATAGGTAATAATCAAACTAGACAATAAATATTTCATAGCTAAATGTCTTAACAAGGAAATGTACGTTTACTTATAACTAAACAACATACGAAAATAAGCTTACATGGTAATAAAAGTAAAAAGTTATTTAGTAGCTGAACAAAACTCATCAGAAACTTTGTGGGTAATAATTTAGCTGAAGACGGGAAGACTCGTCTTGCAATATCCTCCACTGACATATTTATTGTCTTCGAGGGCGGGGGTTGCTTCCTTGGGGGAACGAGAATGTTTTATTAAACATGGGAAGACAAAATATTATACTTTAGTTTTATGAAAGAAATATTATAAAAAGTGAGTTGTTACACTTTTACAAATTACTGTCGGCTTATCATTTTAAAATCTTATAAAGACTTTTTAAGTTTAAACTTAAGTTAAGGTATAAATAGATATTTATCTTGGATCTTTGAGTAGCTGTAGCATCACATTAGATTTCTAAGCAGCTTTTTTGGGATTACTGTCACAGTCAGTTTAAGAAAGATTAAATGTATTTACCTACTTCAATACTGAATATTGTAGTTTTAGATTAATAATGAATTTAAAATAGAGTGACTACTTGTCCTGACTTTACCTACAAAAGTTACATTTAAAACAGTATATGCCCGCAGCTGTATGTTTTGATGAATCCCCAGAGATCTAAAGCTATCTCGCTTGATGAACTTAACATTTGCTCAGCTCTCATTTAAACTAAAAAACTTCTTTAATGAAATTAGGATTACCGAACTAATTCCAGCTTATAAACATAGTATTATATATTTATATTTCGAAATATTTTTTATCTGTAGTACTTATAAATTATCATGCAAAACCTTTCAGTACAGTTTTACGAGAATTGTGCGGTTCCATTGCATTGAGGTTTATGAAATTTGGACGGTAAATTAAAGTTTATGTGGAGGAAGGTGTGCAGAAAGCTTATATTTTTAGGGTGTCGTAGTATTACAAGAAACCCTTACAGTTTCGCTCTCTTCGTTTGACTGTCTGTCTCTCTGTCCGTCTAACTTCTATAATTATGAATAGAAATGCATGAAATTTGCTAAAGTTGTAGATTGTCTCCTTAGTAGGATAGAGCTAGGTGTCCCGATTTGAGCGGGATGTCCCGATTTTCAGGGGTCTGAGGACGCGACCCGATTTTCAGCTGATCGGGACACTAAATGTCCCGACAAATCAGAATAATCAAAACAGCAAAAGAGTATATTCCAAGGCCATCATAATTTGGTCCGAAGAACGAAACCTTTTGATATTTGACTCTTAAACATAACATTTTGTATTGTGTGTGTCTTGAGCAGGTGGAAATTCTTGATATAAAAAATAAAATTAAAAACTATAACATGACCCGGTGCAGCAGTAGCATATTTAGGAGTAGGCTACGTAGACTGGAGCTTATAGTTGTAGTATCTACAGTTATTATAAAGCACGGGGGCGCTTCCATAACATTTATTTTGTCTTATATACTTCAACATATTTTATTTAACCTGCAAAATAGTATAAAAATGTTGCTCGCTTGCTTTTACCTTTAAAAATACAGAACATAATTTAACCTTATGTTTTAAGGTTTTTTTTTGATGTGTTACATCTTTCCTCTCGCTTTCTTGCAATATGTGGGAGTAATTTCTTGAAATGGGACGGAAGTGTATAACATGAAGTCGCAGAAGCGCGCGCAATTTGATTTGACGTATGAGCTCGCGGTGGTAGAGTGGTCGTCTGATTCGAATAAAATATTTCAATACCCTCTTAGCTTTTTAAATTTTGAGGTTGATTTCTATCACTGCTTAGTGGAAAGTTTCCGTATTTTTTTATCGTATTACAAAATCGTACCAAGCATTGAGTTTTTTGTTTATTATGAAAAATCATTTCAAATAATACCTGACCTACTTTTTTCAGAATATAATTTTAAAATTGCTTATTACTAAGGTGAGATGTCAAATGTTAAACATCATATGCGACTACTGTAAGCTCGCTCGTTCTTTTTTCAGATGCCAAGTCATTAAATAGAAAAACATTTTTGGTTGCTCGCTCCGCTCGCTCGCTTTTTACATACAAAGTATATTGCAATATATTTAGTACCTATGTTCTGTTTTACGCCATTGTTTATTATTCCAAGAATACAGTCTTTCAGATAGGGATTTTCTTAAGAAAATTTAACCAGTAGGTAAAATTAGAAAAAATTTGCTCGCTCGTTCTGCTCGCTCTCAATTAACTAAAATATATTCTACACGTAAAGAACTACCTAACGATCAGAAAAATAATATTTTACATAAGTTCCGTTTTGAGCTAAAAAAATATAATATCTAAAGGGAGGGATAGCTCGTCGCTAAGGTGTAGTTTTTGGAGTCACGATTTGTAGACTAATCTACTACTAGTCAGACTAATCCAGTTTTTTTCACTTCTGTCCCGACTTTAATCAAATCGCACTTAGCAACACTACTCCTTAGACATGTGTTGACAAGCTCTTGGTGAAGTTATTTTAAATAATGCTTAATATGTATATATTTTTTAAATATATTTAGAATTAATAAAAATAAAAACAAACACACACTACCTCAGGTTATTAACACACACTATTATATGCGTTTTATAGATACAATCTTGTTACACGTTGACGTTTGTGAATATATCACAACATTAGCATTTTTATTTTTCTACTAGCTGTTGCTCGCGGCTCCGCCCGCGTAAGTATAGTATCCCTCGGGAACACTACTTTTTCGGTATAAAAAGTAGCCTATGTTTTAATCCAGAGTCTAAACTACTACCATACCGAATTTCATCGAAATCCGTTCAGTAGTTTTTGCGTGAAAGCGTAACAAACATCCACGCTTTCACATTTATAATATTAGTAAGGATGTATGTAGCGAGAGAACCCTTATCAATAAATCTTAAAAATTATATGAATGATTATGAGAGTATTTTAACCACAGGGAAACCTCTAGTATAAATAAATTGACAGGTAGGTATTTTTATTTCTTTCTTTCATTTTATTTATTTTATATTGCATAACTAGTTTCGTTAATTTAGCAACATGCTCATATTACAATCTAACCTAAACTAACTTTGACATTCTAAAATAACTCCCCTCCAAAATTCTCACCAATCGTTTTCATAGAATTCCTTGGGACATATAATAAATTTAACATTGCAGGTAGAGCAAAAAATGTCATCCAAAGGGCCCAGCCCTACGAAGGCGTGAGGTCAGTGACCGCCGCCCGCGCGCCAATATCTTGACTTAAGCATGGCCTGCCCTTACATAGTAATATTTCATAAATATTCTGTTTAATCTCTTTATCAATGGGGGTTCGACAGTTTAAAATTCAAATTTTTAGAAGTGAAATATAGAGAAAGAAAATAATCTTTTAAAGTTTTTAAATGCAAGCGCATTCTCTACTACTTTAAAATTCAATCTTTGTGGTCTGCCTGTACAACAATTTTAGTTTGAATATTGTGTTTTGAGTCTTTACATAACTGACGATATAAATATCATGTAGCTTGTAGAGTACGCTAATGACAAACCATCACTACATTATGAATCCAGTACCTACTTATTTGTAAATATTTAAAAAAAACATAAATTGAGCCTACGCAGATATAGGCACCTAAAAATTATCTACTTGCTGGAATAAAATACCTTTAGTATGAAATTAAATAAGTATGTATGTAGAGCTGTAGACATTTTTAATTAATGAATTGATTGGAAAAATTGCTCTATCATTATACGTGTGCGCATATAATATTATGATATAACATTTAATTATTTATATAAGGTTGGTAAAATCAATTACTGTTATTTTGGTCATATTATCTACTGCTTATGTCAAGACCTTTAGGCTGAAAAAAAAATTTGCAATTCCGAAAAAAAAATTACACTAAATACCCCACACAGCTGATTGTATTGATGTTATTGAACAATCTTATATATGATACAACAAAAAATGTTTAAAAAATATTTGCTGCCGCCATGCTGCCGCAGTGTAGTGAAAGATTTATCGATAAGCACAAATAACGCAGGATTGTTTGGTGTTCAGGATATAATCGAATTGAGACGTTTCGCAAGCCGCAGCCTGGCCCAGCGTATTTACATAGCTACTAGGCTATAAATAAATACTGGCTCACGCACACGTGCACAATATGACGTTGTTTTAAGTTTATTTTATTTTTATACGCGAGAACGGTTGAGCTCGCGCCTGTAATTTCGCGGTGGTCGAGGCGCGCAGGCGCACGCGCAACGCCGCGATGTTCTAACGAAAAGTGTCATTCTCCTTTTAAGCCCTATAAAAACCCGAAAAAAAAACATTTTGAGGTTACAACGAAATGTGTCCAAAATGGTGATACACTCAAAGTTCGTTCACATTGATAATTTTTGGAAGAGTTTTACTTTATAAGTAAGTTGTTTTTTTATTCTATTTACCTTTCATTAAATAATATCTCTTAGATACAAGGAAGAGCTTTTATACTCACCGAGTTTTTAATGGAAATGGGAGTTCATAATAAATTATACAAACGAGTATTGAACAGACACCTTTTCAATCTTGGCTTTCAATCAAAGCCAAGATTGGAATGGAATAATGGAATACAATATACTACATAATATTTGATTTTGAATATAAAATTCTCAAACTAGTTCTTCTATCTCTTTTCATCTTATGCGATGTGAACAGGAAACTAGTGTATATAAAAAAGTGGTAATTTTTTACATTTCTCGTAGCGGGTGGTAGGTTTTTATATAAAGTTAACCATGTGCTATTATTAAGTTATTTCTTTACAAAATGATGTTATCTAAAAAGGCCAAAATATTTTGTCTCATATGTACCAGGTTCTCAATAAATAGGTAAGGTAAAAATCATTAATTGGGTTCATTACAAGAAACTTGATTACCGATTTTTGTTAAAGTTTTCTTACCTACCTAACTCTACTAATACGATATCAATCGTCATCTTTTATAACTGAAAAGCCTTCAAAAGCCTTTTAATGTATTTATTGAATTGTGTACCTACTTCTTTAAATAACAATTTTCAATAGGTAAGTACAAGGTACTTTGTATAGAGATAATGAATTTAATAATAATAATTGAAGGTAATATATTTTGAATGCCTTAAATTCACAATAAATGTCTCTTTATTAATTATCTTCCAATTTACGGAATCGAGCGAGACATTCAATTTAGCGAGACATTCAATTTAGAGTTAGAAAAATAATTAATTTAGTCTGGTATTGTTTTTGGAAAACAAGAACGTCTATCAGGCCTTATCTTTGATTTATTATGCGCATAATATATTTTGGGGGCTTCAATGGTTTTTAAAGCAAGTAGATAATTTTAATTAAAAAACCGACATCGCATAACATGGCGCCTACCTATGTGATGATTTGTAATGTTAATTGCCTCTGATTTTTTAACTTTGGGTTCATTGAATATTGTCTTGTTCATTGTGTAATCTACACAACATATTATCATTGAATATAAAAATGAACATAGACAAACACCAAGTGCATGTTAAACTTTGCAATACTGCTCAAACTTTGATAATCCTGCAGTTAATAGAAAAAGGAAGAAAAACGTTTATACTTTTAACTATATTTAATCCTTCTTAGGATTCTTTTTTAATAGCAAGAAAAATTATTTAATATTTAATAAATCAAACCTTCAACATTTCAAGGGATAGGCTTTAGTGTAGAACGTGACTGTAACATGAAGCGATAACGTCGCTGGATTCCACGACGTGGACTCGTGATCGATACTGGTGTCGTGGCACACGAACATGATAAAGGAAAACTTTATACCTACATCACTTATGCGCTCCTAGTACCTAGTACCTACAAAAAATATCTGCTAGGCAATTTAATAACCATAGGTGTTCCAATTTGTAGCATGCTCGTAGCACTCTATTGCTAGTTTCTACTTTTTTATTTATTTTAAAAATATAGGAGTTATTTTCATATAAAATTATATGTTTGCTGAAAACCATACAATACCAATACTATACTATTTATTGTGATGCTGTTTGTTGTCCTTTTAATTAGAAAAAAAAAACCGACAGTTGAATAAAAAAGTCAGTCTCATGATGGTGATAATATAATACATGGGTGATTACAGTAGCCATGGGTCTTTAGCCCTATTAATTTATTAACATTGGACAAGTATTGTTTGAAAGTTAATAGACATTGCTGATTAGGTCGCAAACTTATATTTATTTTGAGTTAAGAGGCCCCTATGAATTATCTTATTAACTTTAAGTTTATGCATTAACATAATTTGTATTACAACTACCTAATTATACATTCTACTATCTTTTAATTAAGTTGATAAATAAATAACAATAATTCTCGAGTATAATTCTGCCATTAATAAAATTAGTTATATTCGTGGTACAAAGCAGCTAGTAGTATGACGAAATTAAAATATATTATAATATAAATTGTCTTAACAATTGCCGGTAGACTCGCACTTTCATAGTTATTATATTATAGAAAAATATTGTCTGACAACTCACAAACAAGTGGGATGTTAAGTGCCTCTATATGTCATAGGTGGATATTGTCT
Organism: Phengaris alcon alcon; assembly: GCA_037179445.1. Classification (NCBI taxonomy): domain Eukaryota; kingdom Metazoa; phylum Arthropoda; class Insecta; order Lepidoptera; family Lycaenidae; genus Phengaris; species Phengaris alcon. The sequence continues at coordinate 998,076 of JAYRCH010000354.1, forward strand.
CATATGTAAATATGTTCACTATTTGTCGTAGGTATGTGAATAATATATAAAATAAAAATAAACGGTAAGATAAGACGGCGTTTTGGATCTATAAAATTTTGCTATTCCAAAGAGCACGTAGGAAAGAACATGAGATATTTTCAGTCCTGTTATATGTCCTCATGTTCTTTCCTACGTGCTCTTTGGAATAGCAAAATTTTTATCGCAAGCCCGTTATCGTGGCCGATCATAAATCTGTTTTCAAATCGTGAGTCGCCATTGCAGGGTTACAATCGCATCGAACTTATATACTGCACCGTTGCAAACAATTCTAATCCATTACAACCAAAACATAGAGATTAAATTACAACACGCCGAGAACTCTACATCTACTTTTGCGTCGCTCTTGGCTCGACGTCGCATTGTACGAAGTATTTGCCAATGCACGTAAAATACTAGGCGAGGTTCTCAAAATGCCAGACTTATTTACGGTTTGAAAGCGTGGTTATCGCTATCGGGTCCGTATGGGGAAAGTATTCGTTCATTGTTTATTTATTTATATAAAACAGCAAAGGAAATCAAGGTAAATTCTTGATTTCCTTTGCTCTAGTCTCGTTTTTTTTGGCATAATACTCATTATCTGGCTAACCGAGCTTTGCTCGGAGTTCTAACAAATAAAAAGAATCACAAAAATATTAATCTGGCCGGGATTTAAACCCACACATTCCGAATTTTCAAACAAAGCAAAAATTATACATGCGCATTGATATCATATTGGTGCACGACAATATATATAGCTGAAAAATGCGCAGTTTCCTAACTAACTCTATCTAGACCGATTTTTCTCCCCGAAAACTCCCTGCATACTAAATTTCATGGTAATACTTGTAGTTGTTTTCGGGAAACCGATTATATATACAAGATTTATTTTTTAAAGTTTAAGATGTAACTACTTAAAATATTTGTAAGCGATTACTAAAAGAACGTAATGATAATCGCGAAATTCTGTTTTCATAAACATAGACGTATCTTTTTAGGTAGGTTATTGGATTAAGTATTTCACGTATCTAACGAGTACGTTCATAATCAGTACTCGTAGTAACTGATTCACTAGTTATCCTAATAATGTTGTATAGTTAGTGTAAACTTTTTTTAGAAAACTGAAAGCTTTTCATTGTTAAATACAATTAACAAATATTAATAGAATAAAATGAAAGTGCAATTCAGTAGGATAGAGAAAGTGAATTTTAGTTAACGGTTTCTAAATTAGTAAAGCATTATTAGATTAATTGTGAAATTTTATTACAACTATCAATAGATTTATGAGTTTCCCAGCGAGCGTCAATTATGACCACTGAGCGCTTGACGAGCTAAACAGAAAATGAACTACAAATAAATAACGAGAAAAAACATTTTTATCGATTGAAAATAATTTGTAAAAATGTATGTAACTATTTTACATTGGCAGTGTTGAAAATACAGTAATGATGTAGCTACATGGAGAAATGGAAACGGAGTAGCAAGAACATGCTTTTGAGTAGTAGTTTATTCAATTATTATATTAGGTAGTAGGTTTAGGCGTTGGTTTGCGGAAATCCCTAGCATACAATTTAATTAATATTATTATATCTAGCAATATCAATATCACACACTCCTTATGGGTAAACTCAAAAATAAAATCGTGCAAACACCACCTCCACACAAGCAATAATTTCGCGCGATCTTGCTGAAATTCTGAAATTGTGCTTAAGCGTGCACTCACACATTTGCTTGCAAGTTGTACCTAGGTATTTTTTCGGGTGATATTGCTAGATATTGTATTAACTGAATTGTAATAAACAATATATTAGGTAGAAAGTTAAAATAAGTAAGTAGTTTTGTAAAAAGTGCATCTGAAATTGATGTCATGAAAATAATTTTTCCAACGTTTTCCCCTAACATATTTCCCAATTTTAACTACAGTAAATTCAGTTAACTTTATAATGAACAATAAATCCAACGAAAACTTAGATACTAATTACCTTGTCATTATCGAAATCTAATTTATCCAATTGAAGTTTAATGTGATAATTTACGATGTCCTAATATTTCAAAATGGCCGCCCGCACGGAATTTGATTTACAGTCATCTAGCACAATTAGGGTCTGCGGGTAGTGAGTATTGTGCCTACTGCGGGGTAGACGCGGGACTGATTTACGATGATTCGGGGTAATCATACAGAGAGAGTTTTATGTGACTGATGTATGACGCAATGCGGTCGCCATTTTATATTGTCGCTCCGAATTGCGGTCGCGATAGTCCTAGAAGTTTCAGAATTATGTCAACTAGAGACTGGCTAGTGGTCGCAGTTCGAGCTTAATTCATATTTTAATTTTTAAATTGCAACATTTTGGGGTTCCTTTGCCTCTTAAATACGCAATAAATTATTACGTAAACGTTGTAAAGATGGAATGTGAAATAAAAATTGTCAATTATGGTGTTAAATCAACACCTACTGCTAAGATACAAGCGTACTACCATGTAGTGTGAGTGAGGTAGTGAGTGTAACGTTAAAGTGTGGACGAATCCACACTTTAACTGTGCCAAATTTTATACTCCTCCGTTCGCAAAACGTAAATGAAGTTTTTGCTTCACGTAAGTTTGGTTGTGACAAGGCTTCAAAGGCTTCTTTGATCCAAATTATTAATAATAGCTGGTTGAGAACTCAACTGCACTGGTACACTAAAAATAAAATGCTTTTTTATTTGAATAGAAAGTTTTAAAATATTTATTCTTACCCACCAGTATCATTTTTGAGACTAGAAAAAATGGTAATGAAATATTCTCACGGCAATAAAAATGGCTCACGAAAGTCAACACTTACATAAACTGCTTTTGTATACATGGGGTAACATTGTCACCTACTCAACACCACTAAACCCTACTATCAAAGGCATAAAACTTAACTATCAGCTAACACGATATAGGTAAATCACAACACATGTAACCTTATCGAAAAAATATACACTCACTTTTACGTACACGCAAGAAATCAATACTCTTCTGAAAGGCAAAACCGAGAATGACTCTCTCGACCGCTAACTTACACCTAATAATGGAATTTCACTTTCTTCAACATCAAAATATTTAACCCAAAGGGCGAGCCGAAAATTATGCAAATAATCCTTCCAATGAGCGCCGAATTATGCAACGGCCGTAAACTATTGTCTCGTCAATAGGAATAGAACCTTTTTGTACAAAAGCGGGTAATAAGTCTAATGGGTTTGATAATTTATGAAAAGGTGAAGCCGGTTCGTCCCATTGTTCGATGCACTTTCGGTTTCAGGGTACTTATTTGCATAACTGGGTAATGTTACAATGGGCGCCCTTTGAGTAATCCTTTTCGCTGCGTTCAAATATAATTCATTGTTGACAACTTGTATGAGCAATAAATAAATCAAGGGAAAATAAGCTCCGTAGCATGTGGCGTGCAACAATGTAGGATTATATTATATATATAATGTGTGAATTCACTGAAACCAGTCTGTATGTGCGAGATTGGACACCTACGTAGACAGGATACCCTAAGTTTGTTGAGTTGAAGCAAAAGTATTGTTAAGATTAGATGCCCACTGTTGTACCTATTCCTTACTATGGTATATTCGCGTTAAGAAGACAGTGAATGCGTACAAAAGTCGAAATTAACCAATGACGCATAAATTGTGTTAGCATTTAAAAAATTTAAGTCAGCCATTCTTCTTAACGCGAATAGACAATAGTCACTATAGTATTTTTCATTTTCATTTTAACTACTTTCACTACTACTATACAATTATTTTTTGATTAATTTAATTTTCTATTGATTATATTTTAACATGATTTTAAGTCTTAAAATATCTAATCTATCTTAAAAAAAATATATTAACAGATACAAATATCTACCATCACAGGACAACACAATACAATAGATATACGAAACTTAAAATAATTTAATAAAATATATTAACTTAAACTGAATCTTAACTGAATCTGAAGAACTTGTATCACAGGTACCAGGCAACGGAAATATGTGTTATAAAATAAATGTTATTTATTAGTAATGTTAGAGCTTTGTGGCCTAGTGGGCCCGTTTGATTCGAACTTGAGAGAGTGCAGGTTCGATTCCCAGGTTCTGGCGTGTACCAATGAAACTTTTTCAAATCTCAAGTAAGTACATTATACGAACGTTCTAACGGTGAAGGAAAACATCGTGAGGAAACCCGCACATGGTTGGCCCCAGACGTATTGACCAGTCATTGCTTGGGCAACGATACATTTAAAAACCAACTGTCCCAGGCACTACAGTATTTCAAGAGTGGTTACTTCGCTCGGAGAATACTGCGGAGAATAACGGATGAAAAAGCCCAAGTTTTATAAAAATATTTCCGTATATAAGTATAATTTTGTTGAGTGTAAGAAACTTTGTTTTGATGTAGATTTACTATGCTGGATGTTGGTTAAATGGTTAAAATAAAGGCCAGTAACACGTGATTATAGTTTTACAACTTAAGAGTACAAATAATCTGTAGACTGCCTTTTGTATACTTTATTATGATTATAAGTCAATGACTGCCTCAACGGAATTATTGATTTATATGTTGGTTATTACTTAAAACGTTATTCAAGTCACACGATGGTCATTTAAATTTTATTGGGCTATTTAAATTTGAAGTACGTAACAATATTATTTCATAATTAAAACCATTTTTATGCCAATAAATTATACAGCAAAGTTACATATTTTAATTAACAATATGCAAATTTTTACAAGTCAACTCGAAAAACTGTCTACAGTAAATGGCACAAGGTCTTCGTGAAATAAACATAAAATGCGTTAAGAAATAAATAATATAATGAAACGGTCAATTATATGTATGTACAAATTACTTTCGGTGGTAACTCTAGCCGTCATATGAATGGTTGAACGGTTTTCAACTCACATGTACACTCTCGGCTCGCGGACTATGTTCAGTCTTTGCCGTTTAACACGTGTTAATAACTAATAAAACAGTTTAGTACTTACATAAAAAGTTGGGATTTATAACGAATAACTTGACCCGAGTCGAGTTTTACAATGTGATTAAATCTAGGTGTTTATTCTTTAGATTAAATTTCATTCATTCGCGTACTCAATCATTATTCAGCGCTAATTTTTTTATGATTCTAAAATTGCAGGTTTATATGTTTTGTATATTTATTAATATGTTCGGTATTTACTATATGATAATTACGTTTTAATTGATTTTAAAACCGCTTTATGAATGATATGGAATTTTAATGTCGTTATGTAATGGTTGTAGGATTGTTGATGTTTTTATTGGGTTTTTCTTTGCCAATTTCATGTTGTTGTTCAAACGTATATTTTGAGGTCTTATATTTTATCATTTGTTATTTAACTATGCATTATTTTATTATAAACTAATGATTCTATAATAAAATAATGCACAGTTTCATGATTAGATGACAGTAATGTTAGGTTTAATAATAAAACTTTTGTACCTGCGTAAAAAATAAAAATCACATGAAGGCATGTCAACTACAACTTTTTAAACGAAAAATTTCAGAATCAGAATGCGGAAAAATCTCCGAGCTATATAAGTTGGATGTAGAGTCAAAACTCTTCGAACTATATTTGTTGGTGTAGTCTGAACGGCCATTTTGTGTACAATGAAGGGACACGGCGTGGGAGCGTATCTGGAACGAGCTGGTCTGGCGGACGGAGTCGTAAACATACGGAATTATCCTCTAGCCGGGACAAAAAACGGCTAAAATTAGATACCAGGCTAACATAAACTTGTTGGAGTTTCAAATTTTTTGGCTGAACGACACGAGTGGAAATTAGGGTCAGCGTATACCGAGATACAAAGCGGCATGGCATTTTTAAGATAGTGATTCTAACTGAGCGTTATTCACTACAGAAAAAGAAACACGTTTTATTGCAAGAAAGGCGTCGGAGCATGTATCTTCTTGTGTACTGAATAAAGTTCAATTATGAATCCCTATCTTAAAAATGCCGCACCGTATCGCAGTATGAGGTGTAAGCACACACTTAGGTTTATCTTGATTGGGAGGACATAACTAAAAACTAGGCGGGCGGTGTTCATTTTGTAAATAATTTGAAATAAAAAAAACCGTATATGAAGAATAAGCCGGCATTTTGGAACCACATTTAAGGTTTAAAAAGTATTCTCTATGAAATAAACTTTTAACCTTAATAACTGATTTTCAAACTCGTATCTACCTATATATTAAGACGCGTAACTAAAAACCAGGCGGGCGGTGTTCATTTTGTAAATAACTAGAGATAAAAAACCGTATATTGAATATAAGCCGGCATTTTGGAACCACATTGAAGCTTTAAAAAGTATTTTCCATAAAATAAACTTTTTACCTTATTAATGATTTTCAAACTCGTATCTACCTATACATTAAGACGCGTAACTAAAAACTAGGCGGGCGGAGTTCATTTTGTAAATAACTTGAGATAACAAAACCGTATATGGAGAATAAGCCGGCATTTTGGAACCACATTGAAGCTTTAAAAAGTACTTTCCAGGATATAAACTTTTAATCTTAATAATTGATTATCAAACTCGTATCTACCTATATATAATAATAAGATGCGTAACTAAAAACTAAGCGGGCACACGGTGTTCATTTTGTAAATAACTTGAGATAAGAAAACCGTATATGGAGAATAAACCGGCATTTAGGAACCACATTGAAGCTTTAAAAAGTATTTTCCAGGAAATAAACTTTTAATCATAATACCTAATTGATTTTCAAACTCGTATCTATCTATATAATAAGATGTATGCATATAAGTTAGCTGTTAGGACCTTTATTATAATAGATAACGCTTTATCTACTTGTAAGAGTTCCCACGACATAACTTTATGAACTGGACCCTGGCATTACAAACCCGTATCATTGATTCAAGTTTAACTTTAACTTGATTTTATTATATTCGTTACGCGCATTCAAAGGGGTGGGAGTGTGTGAAAAATATGATTCCCTACCAATCATGTCAATTCAATTAATATATTAATATCGAATTTATTTCATTTTTATATACTTTAATCATCATACCTATTATCTAGCTCTCATAATTCTATTAAGGAAATTACAGAGCAATTCATAATTAAGTTTAAACTATATAGCTAGGTTTAATATTTTGCTTTTACTAACGTTTTAAATGTCAACTAAACAATATTAAACAAGACTATGACAGCCTTTTAGTAAAGGTTGTCATATTCTCATTATCTGATTCATAGAAAAATACCGTAAGATTAATAACATTTTTTTATGAAAAACTATTACCCGACTATATAAATTATATAGCCTATGTCACCCGGGCTATTATTACGCATCTATTGACACCTCATTCATTAAAATCGGATCAACAATTTAGGCGGTACGGTGGAACAAACATACCCATATACATACATTAGACTGCAAGAATCATTACCCGTCCTTTCGTCGCAGTCGGATAAAAATGTAGAGCTCAGTTAGTGCAGCAGACAGAAAGGACTTTTAATATTTTATGTGCTTCTTATATTATGTCCCTTTTAAGTTACAGAGATATCCGGACATTATTTAAATGAGCATCACAGACCATTTCCCCGGAACTATGAGCCGGCCAAAATTATATCTTGAAATAAGGGGAGCTTTGAGGACAATAGATCTTCTATTATGTATGTAATATTTTGCAATTTTTAAAACCGAAGGGTGGATCCCTAAAAGGGTGGATCTAGCCTGAATGAATTTATTGCCCTTTGTAGATAAACATATCAATTTGTTACTGTTTTGTTAGAATAAATATGTGTAGCAATTTTGATCAGCGACGTGCAGTTTTGTAGCTGGCTTTACCATGGACACTCGGTTTGAGCGACCAAAAGTTATCGTAGTTGTGTGTTTAAGAAGTGAAAGTGCAAGAAACTATTATTTAACTTATTTTAGGTAATGTAAAACACAGATCATTTTTTAACACTAAAATGTTTACAAAGCTTACAACGTAACGAGTAACGACACAATATAAATAATGTGCGACGCTGGTGGATAAATATTCGATAAGCCTACGAATTTTTTTAATATCGATTTTTGTGTGTTTTCTACAGTGTGCTTTAAATTTTTTAAATTAGGACCGATTAAAAAACAATTTACTATTTAAAAAAATAAGTTCGAGAAACATACTATGAAACTTTTATGCTTGTCACAACAGCTTGAAAGTTAGGTACGTACGTAGTAGGCAGCTTGGTGCAGCGCCGTATCCGCTTACCACTTCCTTATCATAAAAACGCGCGCGCACTAGCGATTTTATTCGTAAATAGATTAGAAAAGAAGCGAATAAAATCGATTTTCCCTCAAATTGAATAGTCGTTAACGTAGGTAGCAGTTTTAACGTTCGGATTGTTTACATGGCGGCGTCACGAATATAAACGCTCGTCGATAATTGATGATTTGATTTACAACATCACTAAACAACCGGTGTTTGGGCGATCGCGATACGGTTCAGGCTTTGAATGAAAATGCAAACAAATCGCATACCATTCTATTCATAGACAGAGCACAGTTCCAGCTTAACGTCAGCAGATAGATAACGTTTACGTACACAATACAGTTACTCGTATGTATTAGTTGGAAGATGTGTATTTTAAAACTAATATTATAGTGAGACACTTGGGCCATACATTCTTAGTTTAGTAGCTTAGCGTGCCATATAAAATTGTAGTTATTAGTAGGTATCTAATAAGTTATTGTGCTTTAATGTATTTGCAAATTGCTAATCTACGATTTTCACGGGACCTTGACTTGGCAGATAGCTGATGTTATAAGGAGTAACATAGACTACTATTACCTTAGGGATCCGTTCATAAAAATAAGGTTCCGTTTCCATAGTTCCATGCAAACGAAGTTGTGGGCACCAGCTAGTACAAAATATATCTAGAACTAAATACTGAATGAAACATTATCAATATGCAAAACAAAATCCACGATATCAGCGTGAAATAATAAAAGCAGGTCAATCACAGCATTTTAATAGTCTCGTAACCTTAAAGCGGTATAAAATTTATTGAATAAACAATGGAACAATCGGTAAATTATAATGTCAATGTTTGCGGTAGGCTGTGTTTCGCTCCTTCCGTGTAGTAATGAGGCTCGACATAATTTAGTAGCATAATCTGTGACACGCTACACGATAAATGTTCCCAGTCGAATACATATTTATGCGTCTCTTGGGATAGAACGTTTATTATATTTTACGCAAATTATCTAATAGTCACGTGTACGTAAATCACTATTGCTCATGACTATTGATTGTTAAAATTAGTTTAATTGACTATAATAGAAGTGCCATGACTAATCTAAGTACTTTTCGAGGTTTCGAAGTAGGTAGGTGAATGATAATTCAAAGGGGGCCACTAAACACAACATCAAATTCAATACTACTTAGCTGGTGCCCGCAACTGCGTTTGCGTGGAACTATGAATGGAAACGGAACCTTTCTTTTTAAAGGAACAATGGAAATGGAAAAATGGTAACATTTAATTTCTGGTATAGATACCGTATATACTATCCTAATATGCATTGAGTGCTGTTAATTTGAAATTACAAACAGACACTTCACTATTATTCATTTGTATAGATTATCATTTAAACACCATTTAATTATTTTTATGTAAGTACCTAAAGGTACTCGTTTGTAAGGTTTGTAGCAAGATTCCATGGATTTATATAAAATCCATATATTTATACATATTTTCAAGCATGAGAGAGTTCAGAATATATAATGTTATCTATACGTACCTCTTTTTCTCTTTTTCCAAGGTTTTCTCTACAATTTTCCTCCAAGTGTAGAAAATCTTATCATATGTATAGCAACCGGTTTCGCAGTCTATGACAGCCAAGCAACCTTTTCTTTATAGAGGCCACAAACACTTTTTGGTTATAGTGTCGAGGACCGCAAGCAAAAACTATTAAGGTTTTAATTATAACGTAAATGCAGGTTAACAATGTAAATACTTTATATATGAGATAAAAAAAGAATTTTTAACAATGATGTTTAATTAATTATGTTTAAATGCCTTTTTTTAAATTGTGAATACTTTTTCAAAACCTTATCAAGATTTGAAAAGTGTTCTTATTTTTAATTGATGAACTTTAAAATGGTTTATTTTGATGCGCGCTGGAATAGACCAGCGCCCATCAAAGTAAACCATCCGATATTGTGAGACTTATTATGAAACATTATAGAATGTTTCATAAAAAGCCTCACAATTTCGGAAAATGGGATGCGACGCGAGACATACCAATGTCTAGACTCTAGTGTCTACAGCGCGTCATCGACTACCAAAACTACCGAAACCGATAAAGTTCGGAGCGGCAAAGCTTTGGAAACGTATGAGTAATTTTCCTCGCGTAAGATTTAAGGTTTTTCTCACATCATACAATAAAATTTTATCGCTTGTTCTTTCAAGTATTATTTGACAGTGTTGATGCGTTAAATTGCGATTAATAGATGATTAGCCATTCAGGGCGGCGTTTATGGCGGGCTCGTAATAAATTCACTTTATGGCATATCAATCATGGCACCCGGGCCCGCTTGACCTCCGCGTAGTAAATTACATTTTATAGACTGCCATAGATTGCCATAATGTCGCTAATCGAACGATAAAATTTTTAGCTTACAAATTTCGCGTTTCCCTATTTTTATGGAAGCTGAATCGGAAGATCAACTAATAAACCGTGGCTAATACACCCTGAAGAAAATTTTGAAAAAAAAAATCTAATAAGATACCTGATACAAGTAATGCTCAATTAAGACCTGTAGTACGAAATAGTCGGTTAAAATATATTTACATCAAAAATACTTTACATACACGACATCCCCACGATACGGCAAGCAGTGCGCGAGAGGCCCACTCACCCTCACGGCGATGGTAAGGTTTTTTGTGACGGACGGGCATTTTCATTGCGCGTTATTAATTTGTCGTAATTTCTATCGAATTTTAATACGTTATTTTTTGAAGTTTTGTTTCAAGTAATGTATACGGATCACAATATAACTCATAAAAAAGGTAACTATGACTTTAAATTGTAATTTTTATAATATGCGATTTAAATACTGCTTATAACATTTACGAAGTATAATGTACTAAATAAAACCTACTTTTAAAATAGGCCTTATTTCTGATCCTAAGCCTTGTGTGGAATCCTGTTAGAATTTTAAATTTATTATGTTTATTTATAGATTGAATATCTCATTATGTCTTCTCCAAGACGAAAACGGGCTACGTGGTCTGAAGAAAGCTTGAGAGCGACAGTTAATGATGTGTGTTGTTCCAAGGCCTAATTAAGTTTAAATAAGGCCTATCAAAATAATGTTTTTGAGAAGATATTATGTTAATTTTCTAATTTTTGTTCATTTGGATAAGTTTTTTTAAAATATAATTCTTTATTTCTTGTTGATATGCAACTTCAAGTCTGACTAGCAATTTAAGCATAATATTTAGTAAAATAACTTAGAAAGTTGTTCAAGGATCTCATGGAAACATATTTTGACAAAAGGCTCAGAAATATATATTTTTTAATTAATACTCTAATAACAATATTCTTAAAATAATTTAAGGATACTGGCTTTGTTCAATCACTATTTTTTGAAAATGCCTAAGGCTGAGGTTCCAGAATTACCTATTTTTAAGTAATATTTGACAAAATATTACAATGTTTTCTTTATTTACTTAAAATATATTAACCAAAGAATAATGCCTTGCTTTTATTTATCAGCTTTCTCGAATAATTTATCAAGATATGAGTGTTTCAAATTAGGTCGGCCTTATTTGTATCACTTACCTTACGTACCTACTACCTAGTGTCCACTACCCTACTTTACAAACGTTTCTTTTATCTAATGCAAAAAAATTCTCCATGTTTGTATATAGAAATCCCTCTTGTTAAAATCTGTTGAAATAGAATGAGATATTTTACTTACCTATAAATATATTATATGGCGTATTACACGTCAAAGTGCCATTTGTAATATATTTTTAACCTAAATAACTTTTATAAATAGGTTTGGAACATATGGTTTTTTCAAAAAGATGAAACTTAATGGCGAGTATATAGATGATTGCCAGCACCTTGCATAACAAAAACTCAAGCTACCTAATTAATTCTCAAAGAAAAAATGCATGTTCTTTAAAACGGATCTGATAATCGTTTTAAAAACTCAACGTTGGAAGATAAACCTCTGTTTTAAAGTCATAAATTCAGCGTCATTAACGTTTAAGTTAATGGTCAAGTGAAGTGGCCAGGTCTGAGCAGTTTAACGTGCACTGAGATAATCTGCGCCTGCGCTGTAAATAACTGGCATTTGTGTTTACGATGGTACGTACATGGCTATCAGATGCTGAGAAAAATGATGAGCATGCAGTAGATAGGAAAACAAAAACTCTAAATAGTACTAACATTTTTATCGGTTTGCTACCAACCAGAAAGTATGTAGGTTATTGGAGACACTTGATGTAGAGCACATTTTGAACACATTTTTTTACGAGAAGGAATTTTGATTCTATTGGAAAATTTACATATTATATTTTAGATTATTTTCGGATCCTGAAGGAAGTTTTCCACTGACTGAAAAGTTGTTATGCTAGAAAATAAACTTTCCCAGTTATATTATAACATAAATAGATTAAGTATTTAATTTTAATACATAATAAAAAACTTAATATTTTTTTGTTTCAGTCATTACCAAAATGGTGTGAACAGAGGATAAGAAGCTTCAACAAATTATCAAATATCCTGCAAAAAGAAGCCTTAAAGGTAAATAAAAAGCTCTAAGGGCGTCACAGACGGCAAAGACTATAATTTTTAATCTTAAGATGCCTGAATATATATATCATATTAAAGTACTTAATATGAAAATATATAGTATCTTAACCGTCTGTGATAGTTTATACAAACCGTAAGTATAGCAAGCGATATGTTATCATAACATAAAAATATGACGTCATAGTATACTAGCTAACCCGTGCCCACTTCGTTGGTCGGTAAACATTTTTACATATGATGAAATTATGATTGTGGTTCGGTTAATACTGAGTGCTATGGTTTATTTCCTGACTGCCAAAAAGAGGGTTATATTTTAACTGCTTGTTTATGTGTATATTTGCATACCAATTATTTGGTACCAAAATTTTTGGTACCAAATATTGGTTGGTTTGGTGGTGGTTTGGTATTATTTGGTACCAAAATATATTGTCTTTTAGAAGTTCCAACCCGAGATAAGGCAACATATAACTGCCCATGGGGAAAACATTACTTTCTAAGGTCAATGCCCACCAGAGAGAATGCAACCGTAAAACACTCCAAAAAACCAATTGTATCCAAATAGAATTTATTTCTAAATAGATTGACGTATTGTATATGAAAAAAAACCGTCTAATAGAAATATCACTCAATACATAAGGCACAGTCGCGGTTCCATACCTATTTCGTATTTTCTCTTTAACCATTCGTGATAATTATATGCAGTAAAAGGAAAAAGTATTTTGTTTTAAGACTATAAATTCACTTATTTTAATAAGAATTCATAATTATACATAATATTGACCAATAAACATGAATTAATGATTTAAATTATTTTTTAATATAAAAACTACCTTTTACACTTATATAAAAGTTATTATATAAAAGTTAGAAATAAGCTGTCGCTGACTTTTTTGTAGGCATTATCAAGCTCTACACATTTTTCTCTAGAACTCAATCATATATCTCCCGTCGGTAAGGCAGCGTTCGTAAAAAACGTTTTCGTTCGACCGTTTTTTCTCCGACTTATTTTGCAAATCCGGCTACCACGAATAGTCTTTTCATTTATCGGGTTAATATAGTCCTTGTCACTCACAAAAATCGTAGCCTTCTATTGGTAAAAGAATTTTCAAAATCAGTTCAGTAGATCCAGAGATTATACCCTGCAACCTCACAAACTTTACCTCTGCATAATATTAGTATAGATATAGATTCGTCGTCTGTGATGCCCTTTATGACTATCCATAATATTTTTTCTAGTTATAGAAATCTCAGCTTAGATACTTAATAATAATTATTTATCATTTACCTATGTAGGTTTAAGCATGGTTGGTAAATTTTAATAAAAAAAGTAGGGTGTCTCTACAATTATCATAATCAATATTTGTGATTAAAAATTAAATAAAAAAAGAAGAATACTGGAGGTTTTGGACTTAGTGTTTTTAAGATATGTAGGATTTTGTAAAAGAACATAATTACTATGCCAAAAAATTATGACAAAGTAGGTAAAATATCTGTAGAAGCCAACTTAAAATAATTTCTCAAGCAATAATATACTTCTAAATTCACAATTTTTAAATGAAAAGGTTAAAATTATAATGTGCATGCATTGGTTAGAGATCCGCCATTCTAAACGAGGCATTGAGTTTCCATTCCCCTTCTAAAATCCAGAACGCGATCTGTATTATGAGCAAGAGAGATAGACGGATATAAGCTGTCTCATAAAGCTCTTCGCTGCCGTAAGAGAAAGAAAGAGATAGAAGTTGAACAAACATGGCGACGAAAAAGATATGGCACCTCGAACACATCCCACTCACACCAGCATTTTGTTTGTGATTATCTTCAATTCGTTGGTTTGTGGATGGTACAGACACTATCTTCACTGAAAAACTCGGCTCTATCATAATTCATGGCTCAAGCTCTACCTTATCTGTTATGTATTGTTATGCAGTATTAAATATATATTTTTTATTTGAATAAAATTGAGAACTCAAAATCCTTACATATTATAATTATTTTAAAAAATATTAAAATTTATTTGTATTTCCACCAAAAATATTGCTAGTAATACACTTAATATTATTTTATTTCTAACCTAACAGTCTATGAATCAGACTAGGTTCATAATTTTATTACGAATTTATCACAACATGATGTTACAAAAATATACCTATTTAATAAATTTTTGTAACATCTACTACATTTTCTTTTTTTGTATATATTCAGGATTTGGATTCTGTCATATCCGAGATTAAAGCTTCGTACAGTGGTTGGTATCGAGGTACCACTGCTTATACATAGATGGCGCTTTTAAGTGATCTCGCTTTAAATTATATTATTCAAAAGTTTTGAATAAACTTTAAATTATATGCAAATAAAAATTATTAATATTCAAAAATAAATTTCCTTAAAAATTCCCTAAATAATCATTACATACTTTATTATATCATAGTTACATACTTTATGACACAGAATACAGTATTAACTGTAAGAAAAGAGGCATTAAGCGATAGAGCTTCCTGCGCCGTACACTGGTCATCCAACAAGTCAAGCAGTCGGTCATTATGGTCTTACTTGATTTGTAACCAATGTAATTGCTACAAAATTTTGTGCAAGTACCTAATATAATTGAGGTAAAAAAGTGTTTCAAACACAATATGAGCATAACAGTGCATATTATTATAAATATGTTTGCCATTTAGCAAAAATTAATATTGATGATACAACCATGTTCATAATAATACTACTTTATACGTGTACGCCACGGAAAGCTTCGTTAAAAAGTCACAGCGTATTAAATAAAAATACCTACAGTAAAACCATGTTGCTAATGGCCGTCGGCAATCATGGTTTTTCGATAGAAATAACAGACGATGTATGAAAAATGACGATTGCCGAAAGTTATTTAGGTTGTGGTCGTACTGTACATATTTAAATAATAAGTAAGGAATACTAACATAGAAGGTGATTTGTACCCACTCACGGCTCACCAATGTACGCTGCGCTTTGCCTCGCTGTCCGCATCAGGTGACAGAGCTTTTTGAAGAGTTCATTTAAGTTCCAAGTGTTTTCGATAGATGTCTCTGTTTCTAAAACATGTTACGGTAATAATTATATTTAAATTATTTTCAGGAACGATGTCTTGGTGTTATAATTTTCATAGTTTATTAAAATCAAATCAAACAGCTCATAATCATAGCTTATCGATTTAAATTTAATATAAAAAAGGAATTACGATTAAGAAAATTACGATTGCTAACTTCTACGTGAGTAAACCTAACTTAAGTAGCAAAGTATAAATATTATATTTAAAGGAATAAAGTTAATAATAATAATTCATACCAATTTAACAATTTTACATTTGAAAATATAAAATTTTTATGGCATTTGGTACAAAATATAAAACTTATTTTATTCTATATTTATTATATATTATAATTTAGTAAAGTTTAATAATAATTTATGTAGCTTTGTTATTACAATGAAGGTTTAAATAAACTTCATTGTAATGACAAAGCTTGTTAACCTGCGTTAAGATTTTTCAATAACGAAAAGCTCCACGAAAGCTTTCTCTTAGCAAATTAGAAAAACTCGTGTGTGTACGTTAAAATAAAGAATTGACATGAAAAAAAAATTAAAACAATAAGGTACAACAGCTCAAAAGCTATTTTTAAACAAAAGTCAGAAGTTTTATGATACCCCTTGCGTCGAACAAACGAAATGCAAATTAATTCGAAAGTCGAATTGTTACATATCGTGCGTGCGATGCGCATACAAAATGGCCTGGTTTTCAAAATAAATTCAAATCACTTTTTTTGGCAAAGAGAAAGCTTAAAGCCGGGGCAGAAGTTTAGTGTAGTGAAAGATATTACACGAGAGTGTAGTGTGTTTGTTAAATTCTACGTATTTTTCAAAATATAACTAAATTAATGTTATATTCGAGAAATAGCACGTAGTTATCAAAATCAAGATTTTTTTGAAAGCTCAGGAAATTCGCGTCATAGATAACTAATTAACCTAATACTTTGGAATATTTAAACGAGTAAAACCTTGTGTACTCCTGAAGTAAGGTTGTATTATTATTTATGTTTAATATAATTATAATATGAGGTCGTGTTACTTTGTTCATTTGATTGACGGACATAAACAGTGCGAGTTGGCTCTTCATAGAGCTATGTCGAGTGCTTTACCCGTATTGGCGAGTT
This sequence comes from Phengaris alcon alcon, assembly GCA_037179445.1. Taxonomy (NCBI): domain Eukaryota; kingdom Metazoa; phylum Arthropoda; class Insecta; order Lepidoptera; family Lycaenidae; genus Phengaris; species Phengaris alcon. The sequence goes on from JAYRCH010000354.1 coordinate 1,015,088, forward strand.
GCAAGATTTACGCGCTAGATGGCGATGGCGGTTGAATGTAAGTGATCGCGATAATCATTGTTAAAACTTTCAGTTTCTTAGTAACTAATAGTAACGGCTGATTACTAAAACGATAGTGACGCTCAAGTCACCTGCTTTCCTTGTCATTTCGGCTAGCAGAGATAGCGATAGCCTGTGAATAGGAGAGCTCTTAATTTTAATTCGTTTCAGTATTCGGCTGTAAGTTAGCTATTAGTTAGGTCATGAAAAATAATATATATGAAATATTACTTTCCTTTGGAGAGTTTAAGAATGAATAATACGAAGTGAGCGTTTTTTTTTCTTTTAGTTTTTCTGACGTTTCGGGCACACTATCCGGGCACAGCATCCGTGGCCAGACTAAGATTACAGGACGTGTCGCACTAATATGGCAACATCATTCACTCTGCCCGATGATTTTTAAATTACCTCATTATAATATTTCCATAAAAATAAAAAGTTTGCACTTCATACAGTCTGCCGCTAACGACTAGATGTGAGGGTAATTATTGCAGACGTACAATATCGACAAAGTTCCTACGTAAGGTACCTACAAGTTATAATTTCAAAATTTTCATTAGCAGTCAGCCCAACCTCTGTGGTTGATCATTTTATTGCCTAATTTAATATCACATACATTTTTAAAATTATGTTTCTTAATTTAAATTTATAACTTAATCCAAAAACCGCACTTTATGGTTATTTCAGGTCCTTGATTAAAGTTTGTCCAAGGACAGCTTTATTTGCGATCTTATCTCTTTTGAAACAGCTTTGCAAAAAAAAAGATAATAATATTATAATATACCTTGAGATAAAACAAATGAAAAATTTAAATATTTTCGCAATAAATTATCTTATCCGCTTTTATAATTTATTACAACAATATTTGAATGATAAATTGTAAAAAAACGTAGGTATTAACTTTCATAGTTGTTTTATGCAACAAAGAATAATAAATGTAAGAAACAAACAAATAGTTAAAATGATTTATCGTCGGGTGCGTTGTGAAATTTATTTAAATACACAAAACTACCTAATTTTTATTCATTTCTAAGAGGTATCTGTGTGTAGTCAGTAGCGTAATTCGTATGATGATATTCATTTTAATGAGGTTTGTATACATTTTAAATGGTAGAGTTCGACGCGGGTGTTCCTGGCTCTACATTCTGAAACGGAGCTACGAGATTGCGTTTACGATCGCTAACAATCTACTACAACATGTTTCATATTTCTATGTTAAAATAATGAGTATACCCACTGTTATTAACTAAACTGACTCTATAATTTATTTTTTAGCGTTACAATTTACTGGCATACGTATATGGTTACGAAAGTGAAATGTTTTTACGTTACATCGCACTTTGGTCTTAAAAATTCATTTTAATAGTAGTTTAATAGTAGGTATATTTAATGCTTAGAATTTTATTAGGTACACAATAATTTTGTGATATTTTTCTGGATAGTTTAATGTTAATTACTATAGGTACCTATCTTATTACCTATAGTTATAAACATAAAATAACTATAGATACCTAGCTATTTAAAATATTTACAAACTATAAAATTACTAAAAAGAAAACTAATACTAGAAAAACTTAAAAAGCTACAAAAAAAGAAATCGCCCAGGTTTCAATAATTTAATTTATTTATTTAAGCTTTATATTAAGCTTTTCGCAGAGTCTTATTAGGTACTAGCTGTCCCGAGCCCACTTTGTTGGGCGTAAAATATTTAAAAAAATTATTAACAAAAAATCATCAAAATCGGTCCAGCCATTTAGAAGATGTTCAATTACTAACACACGCACTGAAGTTTATAAAACTTCTATATATATTCTATATGAAGATTATTATTGTACAGTAAATAAATTCAGACACATTATTATAATGTGTCTGAATTATTTACTAGAAAATACTGATTACTAATGTGTCCTAGCCAGTGCCGGATTAGCCTATAAGCAAATAAAGCAACTGCTTAGGGCATCCCGTCTAGGGACGCCTGAGAAAAAAACGTGCTCACGAAATTTCAAAATCCGCGCGCTTTTGTCGGCGACCAAAGCGACACGACGACTGACGAGAGACATTTTTTGCGTAATCAGTGTTACCAACTGAGTATTTTTAGTACTAGTCAGTAGTAGAAAACAGTCTCCAGCCAACAGAAAGTAATCTTATGTTCATCAAAACGTTAGGGACAAAAACAAAAAAAAAGATTATAATTCCAACTTATGTTAATAACACTAAACAGATCATACCTAAGACGCATCCCTAAGTCACATTAATCTGGCCGTTTAAAATTATATATCTATATTCGTAATATTACTAACTTTTTTTGGTTCTTAACAATAAAATTCATATTTACAACACACTAAAACCGAAAATGTAGTGATTTTTTAAGGATTTCCAAGTTAAGTAGTATATTTTAGTTCTTTTCTTATAATGTGCACAGTCTCGTAGAGTATAAAATTTGAACAAATATAATCTGTAAAATCGGAAAAAAATTGATTTATTATTAATATATATTTATTCGGTATTTTCCGAAGCTCACCGTCTTTCAGGGTTTAAAGTTTGAACAGACTTTAACCTGTAAAATGTTGGACGTAAAGACATATTGTAATATTGTGTACTACTGACGTTCAGTCTTAGGCTATTGATTTGAGTGTATTTTTCCGAGCGTAGAGTAAGTTTCAACAGGCTTGGACAGGTAAAATAGAAAAAAAATTCTCTCGCTCGCTTACATTTAACATAAAGAAAATATAATATTAATTAGTATCGACGTTCGGTTTTAGCCGGTTATTGATTTTAATCTATTTTTCCGAAGTACAGTCTTTCAGATAGGTTTTAAAGTATAATTCGATTTTAACTTGTAAAATAAGTTTTTCATAGTTGAATCTGCCACTGCTTAAAGGGTGGCAAATTTAAACGACCCGGTTCGCCAAATCTTCAAATACGCCTCTGAATCATAAAGAAAAATTATTTGATGGCACGTCTATAACTTCATTAAACATTGCTTTAGAAAACAAGGAAATATTGCTTAGGGCACCAAGTTACCTTAATCCGGCACTGGTCCTAGCTAAAGTTTTACTACTTATAATAACTATGTTTTTTATAAAATACTATTACCCGACTATATAAATTATATAACCTTTATTACTCATGCTATTGTTACAAATCTATTGACACCACATTCATCAAAATCGGTTCAGTAGTAGGCGCTATGATGTAACAAACATACAGACATACTTACTCGTACAAAGACTGCTAAAGTTTCCCTTCCTTTTGGCTTTGCAGTAGTCGGTTAAAAAACCCTTGTGAACCACAGCTCTACATTTAAAACAATTAATAAATTAACCAATCCAATCTATTAGGTAATACACGAGGGTGGTAAGTTAACACGTCGGAAGCGGGGAAATCCTGGCAATAATAATAACTCAGTGCGCGCGCCCCCGCGAGATGGCGTAACACAAGTAATCCATTTATTCTCGGGGAGAAGTTTATGTAGTGAACTCTTAAGGCCCATTATACTATTTCATATTACTGAATATTGTCGCTTCATAAATTGCTTTTCTTTTACGTGATTATTCTTCGGAACGATAAACTCGGCTCTAGTTACAACAATAGAATCGTATTAAATTTAGCTTTAAAATAGGTGATTTATCTGTTTTTAAAACAGGTGATTTTCCATTTTGGCATATATTCAACTACCGGTTATCATTAAGCGATATAAAATTATTCTATATTCGGAATTGAAGAAAATCAGATAATATTCAATGATGGAAATAAATTAATTTGTATTCGAACGATTAAAATCTTATTATGCAATTTATGAGGTGTTATGTTATTGTTAAAGTAACACGTAATAATTCAACGGAAAACATAATTGCTTGCAGCAGGACGCTCGTTATGACTTATATTATAATATTATGTTGCGTCGAAAGATTTTAATATAATAATAATAAAAATATTGTAAAAGCTTACTAAATAAGGTAGGTAGTTAGTGTTAAATAATACGGAGACCCACTTTAATTATTTTTAAAGCAATATTAATCATATCGCGTAGCATATAGAAAAGAATACGAGTATGCTCAGTACCTATACTACAGAGTAGAATATATATATATATATATATATATTAGACCAGTTCAAAAAAACCGACTATTTTTTTTTTTTTCAAAATTCGCAGTGAAATATCTTCCTGGTGATGAAAAAAGAAGACTGTGAAAACGGGGGCCCTTAATATTAATATTGAAAGGTCGCTCATCGTGAATTTCTATTTTACATTTAAATAACATGGAGAAAAAAAAAAATTAACTTTAGAATTTTATAACTCATTTTTGAATGAGCGTATCGGGATGAGCGATACATATTTTTAAAGGAAATTGAACGCTCTAAATAAAATGTCTCTTATGTTTTTTTCGTAAGTTTACTCCTCTAATAGTTATTCAAGTTTAAAATTCAACATGTAATTAATTTAACGTTTTTTTCTTAAATTGTGATATAATAATAAAACTTATCTTCGAAAAAAAAATATTTTACAATTGTATAGTTAAAAGCTTCAATTTTAACACGATTGTTTTCATTTTATAAAATTTACGATTTTCACTTCAACTATTAAAACCACAAACAATGAAATGCTAATAACAACAATTAAATACCAATAACCCAATAAGGACATCTTAATAAAAAGACGACACTTTAGGAACAGTCCTTTTTTATTTATTGAAATAAAAATCAAATTTTAAGGTATCATTATCATAAATATTTTTATTGAAACAACTATTTTTCTATAAATTAGAGTAAAAAAATCGTTATAAAATAAAGTGATGGCTATTTTAATGTTTTTTTATTAAAATTTGGATAACGTTGACGATGCTCTTGTACAACTTGTAGAAGATATTGGAGTTGCTCCTCATTTTTCGTTAAGCAATTATTGTAATCTTCTATTAATGCAATACCCCGTTCCGCTACATCATTAACTACTGTTAACCCTCTGAAAAATTCTAGGTTTTCTTTATAACTTTCATTCTCAGACCACATCCGTACATCAATATCAAGGAAATCATAGGGTAAATCAAATATTTGAAAGAGCGTCAATGATTTCGTTGAAACAAATGCACTTAAGTCTTTTTCCAAAAATGATTCCAAATTCTTTCCATCAGCAACATATCGCTTGTCTTTGATCAGTTTATTCTCCGGATTTTGAAGCATAACTACGCACATTTTTTTCTTTATTTCATCAGAAACGTTATTGTCGAATAATGCGAGAGGAGCTAATTCCTCTAAACTATTTTCTTTAACGCTTTTTGTGAAACTAATTGATTAATATTTTTGTAATGAAGTAACTTTTTTAACATTTCTAAATCATTATTAGGAGCTTGGATCGCTAAAGAACACGTAAACCATACTCTAATATAAACTAAAATCACAAAAATACAGACATGGCGTAAATTATTAATTTCTTGTTTTGAAAGGGGAAACTGATTTCTAAAAATGAAAATTTTCAAACTGTAAATAGCTTTAGCCATCCATCGTGCATGATGCATTGCTCCTGGGCGCTTAAAATTATTCGTGCGTTCTGGTTGACCATCAAGAAAAATTAAAGCTAATTCTAGTAGCTCTTTGTAGTCATTTCTTGACTGACATACCTATGAAAGAATAGTTAGCATTAATTGAAATTTATCGGTGTAGATTATTATATCACAATTTAAGAAAAAAACGTTAAATTAATTACATGTTGAATTTTAAACTTGAATAACTATTAGAGGAGTAAACTTACGAAAAAAATATAAGAGACATTTTATTTAGAGCGTTCAATTTCCTTTAAAAATATGTATCGCTCATCCCGATACGCTCATTCAAAAATGAGTTATAAAATTCCAAAGTTAAAAAAAAAAATTCTCCATGTTATTTAAATGTAAAATAGAAATTCACGATGAGCGACCTTTCAATATTTATATTAAGGGCTCCCGTTTTCACAGTCTTCTTTTTTCATCACTAGGAATCTTCCTTTTTTTTTCAAAATTCGCAGTGAAATATCTATTTCACTGCGAATTTTGAAAAAAAATAATGGTCTGGTCCTGGTCTAATATAGAACTATATAATATAGCTTTTATAGAACAATCCAAATCGATTCAAATTTGAAAATTTTGACGTCACCTTATATGGCCCACAATTTCTCTACACAATCGTGGACACACCGACCACCGTATGTGACCACCGTGCATTCAAATCGGAAGCTAACTATGTAGCTGTCTATCTGTTCCTCTTTCTTTAATCTGTGCCTATAAGTGCGTCGTTCGTTTCTCTTTTTTCTATCATCTTTTAGCATAAATTTTATTTATCTTGTATTTGTAGAAAGTTTTTATTATATTTTGTATTATGCTGAGTTTAAATTAATACTTTGGAATAGGATGAAAGTAATTCCCAAGATATCTGAAGTATGAACATTCCCGCCCTGGGAATCGGGAAAGTTTCCCAGTTCCCAGGAATTTTGTATAATCGCTTTAATTAGAGCGCTCGGGAACGTTTTGTAATTGTAACCCGAGGATCGTAATTGTTAAGATGCCGACGTTATGTCTTTTGTTAGAGAGTCTTTGAGGCTTTCGGGGATTGTCTTTAAATTCATAAAAATATAGCTGAAAAGCGTTGGCATTTACTATTTGAAGTTGAAAATGTTGCTTTACTTAACAAGCAGCTTAACAAAAGCTTATAATTATATTTAATAAGATTTAATAAGAGAAAACTATAATAGTAGTGTTTGCTCAATATGGTACTAATATAATATATTAGTATAATATATTAATATATTATAATATATTAATTCCTATGGTCCATCATCTATCATAAACTAACCTAATTACATAATGATAAATCATATAATATAATCAACTTATTGGTTACACCTGCACCGATAATAATAATAGTCGAGCTACCTTATAATGTGAGTACATAGGTAAATAAGTATAATTCCAATGGGTTAAACTTTACTCTATATTTTCTAATGTTTTCCTTCAAAATATTCAATCCTCTAAGTTATTAGTTACCTTAACGAAATTTTCTTGAAAATTCACAATCCTCTTTAAGTAAAGTACACTATTATGTGCTTTTTACAAAGGTATTTATAAAAGCTTAGCTTGAGAGGTCCGCCATTTTCCCCGAGTGCTTAAATTGAACAAAAAGAGTTCAGTGCGATAGTATCAAATAACAAAGGAAGTTTTTACTACTGGAGTTCTACTGTCGGTAATACCCGGGTCTGGTTTTCCAATTCCAAGCAGAGGTGGAGCTATAAAAACTTCCGTCTCTGTTATGTAACATATATTTTGTTCATTTGAGTAATACTTAGAGTAAATTGGCTACAGTGAAAAAATATTCTTATTATAATTATTTTAAGGCTTCAAAAATGGCAATTTACTTTTTTTTCTTGCTTCTTTACTTGCGACCTTGCCAAATTGCCGTAGATTGTCGATTTTTGGTCGATTTTCGTCATGCAGCTTTAGTCACTCATGTAAATCCATGTGAATAAGTACAATTATTTGTAGGTGGGTACAATTTAGGATAGTAAACAAAAGGTAGCTCTTATTTTCTATTGTTTTTATTTACCTCGGACTCAAAAATCACTAGTCTTAATTTATCATCGCTATGTTTTTTTTTCCCCTAGCCTTTAGCTAATATCTCTAAAATACCTATGAAAAAACTCTTCTCATACGCAGTAACTGTATATAAAATTAATCGTATTAGATATAGTTAATAAATTAACATTTAATATCCTTTTCATATTGTAGCTTACAATATTATTAAATGCCGTTGCGGTAGGTTTGAACTTAAATTGGTACATTTATACAGCCTTCGAAAAAGCCGACCGGCGAACCCCTCGTCTTCTTATTCTCTTTTTATAATGTAATTTTCTTAAATCACCTGATGCACTCGGCCCCTAGTCCCTAATATAATAAAATTATTTTGTTGCAATATTGAGTACATTTACATTACATTTTTAATGGAGTTTTTTTTATGTTATATTATAAAAAACCTACCTTACCTTTGTTTAATATTTTTTAAATATTTTCAGATATTAACATGTTTATTAAACTGTTTACTGAAACTCTACATTAGCAATGTTAGGGATATGATATTTTGGATCTGGATACGGATACGGATACAGGAATAATATTATATAGGTTTCGGTTACGGATATTGGATTTTAAGGAAGTGATAAGTAATGTACAAATATGAACATTAACGATTCTACTTGTAGTGTAGTCTTATATGTAGAGTCTACATTCAATAAACTTAACACCAGCATTATATTATAAGACCTAACTAATGATGAAATATGTGTAATGTATATGACGTTATTACGTTTTGTAGTTTCGGGTTAAATTCGAGCATTTAACTCTAATTTAACCCGAAACTACATAAAATATAAACACAATTTTGAAATAAACGTATAATATAACGAAAGATATATAGATATATATTCCATTACTTCTATTAAAAATAGAATTTTGCTTAAGATTAGTAGACATTTAAGACAGACTAAAACGAAGTAAGGTAATTTTAGGTAAACCTTGAATAATATTTTAAATCTTGAAAATCAAGGCATAAATTATATTTATATTTTATTTAAGGCTATAAAATAAATTGCTAATTTTTGCAATTATCAAGAAATAAACTACGCAAAAAATTACTGCAAATTACATAAGCATAATTTATCATTCTTATGAGAATCATATATTATTAGTCATTATTTGAAACATCATTATTTTCAACACTACAATTTTAATAAAAAATATTCTAATTTTAATTAATTACTTTAGGTAATAATTTTAAAAAAACTTTGACTGTAGTTAACTTAGTAACTGTAAGTTAACTGTAAACTTAGTTAACTGTTATTAGTTTATTAGTTAGTTATTAGTTAATTTATTATTAGTTATTAGTTAACTGTAGTTAACCTTTAAAATATATTTTGCAGGGCCATATTATAACAATAATTCGTTATCAGTGTTTTTTTTTTTAATTCAGGTATATTTAAGTAAGGTTCAATGCAACAATATATTATGGATTATTCTATTTTACTATTAACGGTCATAGATATATAGTCTATAACATTTAATGCCTATCATTTTTGCGAATATATAGTTCCTAAAAGCTCTACGCACCTAGGTAGACCAGCAATTTACTTTAAGGATACTAAATTTTTTACAACTAAATTATTATACATAGGTAATTTTTCCGCGATATAAAGCCATATATTCTTTCCCGTGCTTTTTATAATATCTGTGCCAATTTTATTCAAATCGGTCCAGTAGTGTCGGAGCCTATTCAGTGCAAATAACAAACAAAATATCTTTCCTCTTATAATCTTAGTAAGATTAATAATCTACGTATCAGAAAAACTAATTACAATTTTTTATTCACTATGTAGGTTAATCCATTAAGATGTATAGTTACTTACTAACAAGTCACACTTAAGGTAAGTTACAAGTTGATCCAACATTTTTTTTCATTAAAAATTCTACTTTCTATCGACCTCTATTTATGTTGATATTTTGAGATTAAAAGATGTTTCCCATAAATAATGTTGCGCAGGCGCATATTAGGTATAAATCAAGTGGTAGCGAGTGGTCGCGGCGCGGGGTCGTTCACCCCAAACATCTGTTCCCACATTTCAGTCACAGAGTTATCAAGGCGGTTTCAAAACACGTATTGACTATCAGCAATACATTGTTTTGTACTTAAAATACATTGATAAGTTTAATATTTTATTAAACTTTTTTAATCGAAATATTCCTGCAGTTGGTTCCGTAAATTTAATAATCACTTTCTCCAATCCAGCCATCCAAAATAAAAAGTAAAAAATAGTGGCGACAGCTTTTAGTGTTCCCTCTAATGTCTTTATAATCTCTTAATAAGAGGAATCGTAAATTTTTTACTCCAGTTGTCCAACGTTGTAAATTATTTTAAATGTTTTATTTATTTTAAACACGTCTGTTTGTCTTCGAAGGGTAGTTAAATCAGATGCCAATTTTTTTATTTGGTACCCAAGCAAAAAAAAAAGGTTATGTGAAAAATTTGCTCCAGCGATACCTACAATTATACTCTATTATTAATTATATATTAAGTAAGTAAAAAAATAAATTTTATTTTACCGATGATTATTATAACTAATCACAAAAGTCAATTATAAAACCAATCTTCAAAGTAAGCGCTTTAATTATATAAATACATGTTCGGAGCCCTTGAGGCGATTGATCAACATTCAGGTATGATGGGGAGAGCTCGCCGCCATGACACAGCGCTGATTGGCGCTCAAAGCAACATGGTTGCCGTGTATTTTTAAAAGAAGTTTGTTCGGTCCGACCCGGTCCTTTTCGAGTGCCCGATTATACAATCCCCGCGACAAAACAAACTACACCCTATATACGTGCGGATAAAATTGAAAATACATTAACATCATAATTTTTTGGTATTTGGACTGGAATGTTAATGTTAACGTTTTTCGAGTTTTATAAAAGTTTCAAATGTATCCGATTTTTAACCGACTTCATAGTATTTTGAATTACAAAAATAGGTAAATGCGACTCAACTGTGAATATGTTATTCACATTTAGATTTAACGATCTATCTATGTGCACTGTTTTATAATCCTCAATATTCAATATTCATAATTATTTAAAACTGATTTATCGAGGGATAGAAAAATATAACATTTTATACATATTTTTTAACCAAAATCTACTCATGCACCTATTGAAAAAGCGGGTATATTTCACATAGTCATGAAATAATTGAAGCTCATGCATGATCGCGCCTGTCTATTTCCATCTGGAGATTTACGAGCACTCAACCGACTCAGCAGTTCGGACTCCGCCTGACAATATTTCATCGTAACTCCTCTTGATTAAAACAATTTAAAAATAGCTTTCTTTCGAAAATATATTTGCAAAAATTGCAGAGCTTTTTATACAATGGAAATATAGGAGGATTCGACACTTTTTATACTTAGATAAGGCTGTTTTCGTTCGGCAATATTGGCAAATAACAAATAATGTATCATATACCTAATTATCTAGATAATCGAGATTGGCTCGGAGTTCTATTAGAATTAAAAAGAAACATAAAAATATTCGTCTGACCAGGATTCGAAACCGAGACACCAATTTGCCAACAACGCGAAAAATTCTACATAGGTACGCGAACCTAACTGCCATATGGAGTGATATATTATAGAGTGACCATTATTGAACATATCAATATGTTTGACATTCACTTCGAAAGAAAAAACTTTTACAACTTAAAAATGCTCAGTATCCAGGTACCTAGAACTAGCCACATCGATTTTTTTTTCTCCTCAAAAACGCTCTGCGTACTAAACTTCATGAAATTACTGGCAGCCGTTTCCGAGATTTGGATTATATATATACAAGAATTGGTCTATAAAGTATATGATAATACTTAATATATTATCTTAGTAATTAGGACTAAGATATTATCTACACGCTAGAGCCTAGTTAGGTATGTTTTCCCTTAGCTCTTATAATATATTATATAATTCCTGGGTACAAAAACAAAAATAGAGCAAAATTGTCTTGATGAACTGGAAACTACTGCATAATATTTTCATTTTGCCCTGTGCATGAACATGTTAGAATATATTACTGTATATTGAACCGGCAAGAACTCTGCGGTAACTTGACTCACAACTGGAATAAACAGAAGCTCTTATCCTGCACAAAAACCTCGTCCTTACTACCTTATTTGGTAGTGGAAAACAGACTTTATCTCTATGTTATAAAGTTTGTTTTACTTCTGGAATATAATTTCATAAGAGCGCTTTTTGGATACACTTTTCTACTGTGGCCTAAGGTGTGTAATTTGTGGAAAACCGAAAGATATGAAGTTTGTCCGTACTTTCAAAACAAGGATTGTTGTTATTAAAGCAATTTCTAATGCACTGAATCAATTTAACTTAGTCAAAACATCCAATAGGTAGAATTAAATATACAAGTTGAATAATTTTATACCGGCCTATTCATTTTGTAAGCTGCTGTACATCTAAGTTATTAAGATTATTCAAAGCTTGTGTTATAATTATACATAAAGAGTACGAATTTTGAGCACTTTATGGACAATTATAACACAATCTTTTATAATGGATATACGGATGGATGTTTGTTACTCTTTTTTGCAAAAACTACTGAAAACATTTTGATGAAATTTGGTATCGTGTTAGTTTGAGCTCTGGATTAAAACATAGGCTTTTTATCTCCAAAAAGTACAGTATTCCCGTGGGATACAATTCAATATCTAATATAATAAAAAAACAAAAAACAACCTTCTGAACCTGACAATAACAAAGTATCTTGAATTTTGATTAAAATCGAGTGTCTGCTGTCTAATAAATTCAGGATACTCCGTATCATCAAATCCGTGGGTACTAGGTTCTATCGCCGACAAATCCGATGTACCACTTATCGACCTTATTACATGGCAATAAGGTTCAAAAGCTCACTGGATCTTTTATCGACCGTATATCGGGATGACGGTATAAGCCCGGTCCCTCATTTGCGCTGAGCCCGCCAACTCGCTGCCTCAACATTATATGTTACTTCCAATTAGAATATTAACTTGGATTTGTGTCTTTTCATCACTCTTTTTATTTGATGAAACGTGTTTGGTGAGAGAACATTCCTTACTAGGGAGGAAATAGTACAGAATAGGTAATAGTATATATTTATCTTAAAGCAAGTACCTGAGTAACCGATCTTTGCTCGGAGCTCTAGTAAATTTAAAAAAAAGGACCACAAAAATATTTTACCGGGGTTCGAACCACGTTCCGAATTTCCAAATAACGCAAAAATAAACTAAACTGCCGATCGGACTGACATTATTTTTCGATTCGATTCGACTCGAAATCGAAACGAAAGAAAAAACATACATAACTTAAAAATGCGCAGTTTCGTAGGAATAAAACTGAGCTAGACCGATTTTTCTCCCCGAAAACACCCTGCATACTGAATTTCATGTAAATACGAGTACTCGTTTTAAATATGAGAATAGGTAGATAATATTATGAAAAATCTATTAAAGTTAAAACTATGCATCGCTATAAAGTATATTTATTATGGTTATAGTAATGAGCTAGGTTATGCTTATAAGTTATACCTACGTAATGGGTGATTTACGTGGGTCGATTTTCGCCGTAGTGCCGTGAAAATATCGACCTTTCTTAATGATAGTCGAAGGAATAGAGATTGATTAGGGACTAAATTCAAATACCGTAGCGAGTACGACGAATCAGAAGAAGGTTGGTACGTAACATACTTCATCATAATCCATGGCACGGCATATAAAGCAACGAAGTACGACATACCACGCGACATTTCTTCAGAAAGATCCAAGGATAAATAGAAGAAGAAACATGCAAACGTGCCCTAATTTGCCCGAGCAATTCATTCATATTCATACTGCTTTCACCCATCTTTCACCCTTTGTTCACTGTTACGCAACTCCCATTGTACCCCTTTTTGTTAATTTATTGCCCTACCCTGCCCTTTGTCATACAAAATAATTTGCGAAGAACTCATCAAGGTCTACGGAGACAGATATTTTTTTATTGGCGCAGTTTTGTTGAAAAACAAACGAATTGTTTAATTGTTGTACGGAATTGCTGTAGATTAAATGTAGAGTTTTTGTGTTACTACCTTCTACGCTTATTTTATAAATGTAATTTTGGATTTTTGTATAATACAATCCCAGAGTAGAAAATATATATACATACGTACAGAGAAACAGATTTCATAAATCGATCTAAATTTGAAAATTTTGACGTCCCCTTTAACGGCCCACTATTTTTCCACACAATCGTGGACAGGCCATATATAGTGCAATAAAATCGAAAGCAAACTACATAGTTGTTTATTTATTCCTCTTTCTTTAATCTGTGAATAGAAGTGTCCGATTGATATATTCTACTCATTGATTAATCAGATTTAATTGTTATGATAAAATTTCTCTCCTTAGTACCTACAACTACTCTACAATATGATGTAAGGTAGGTACTAGAGACAGGAATTTTTACGATCTTATAAATTAAAAAATTATGTCCATAATAAGGGCTATGAGATTTTAAATACCTGTAAATAAAAGGAAAGGAGTGTTCGTTATAATTAAGTAAGATCCCAAATCTACCTCATTAGATTGTCCACCACAAAGATAGAAGCATTTAAAAATAGATATAAAACAGAAAGCTTTAATTTAACCTTATTTAATTACCTACAATAGTTTTATATCTTTAATTATCTTTATATTTGAATACAGAGCAGTTTTATTAATTTTACGTAATAATAAGAACGTAGTTAAAGAAAGTGTTTGAAAAGAAAAAGAGCGATTGTGGCAAAAATTATAAAGTTATGAAAAACGCATTTGCAAGAATTCTGAAAAGTTCGACGGAAATTACTAATTTTGAGCCACACTGCCACAGACTGCAGCATACAGCTCTTTCGTGAAACCAGCAATTGTCTGTCGTTAAGGATACCTACAGAAAGCGGGGTCTTGTAATTTACATCTATTGGTGTAATTTTAGAAAAACAATTATAGTTAATAAGTATACCTACTATAAACACTAATGATTAAGACGTGAAAGTTTAGTAATACAGATTAGAGATACTGCCTTATGTCTTTTGTTTTTATATAATTTGCTTTAGGTAAGATAAAAAACCTGGTAAACAATATAATAAAGTATATCTGAAGCCAGATTGTAAAAAATAACAACGTCAAGCTTCGCAAACTCCATGAATCCCAATGTCCCGGAAAATATAACAACACGATTTATATTCTTAGGTGGTTCGGCCCTTTTCTATCACTAAAATCTGGTCGGCCATCGAATATAAAAATGGTAATACCAATATCAAATCTTTGAATATAATATTAAGCGGATTAGGTATTTAAAAAGATTATATGATTGCGTCTACATAAATACTGTTTCTTGGATCTTTTTATAATCTAAATCTTTGGTTACTAAGCAAGTGTTTGATTTTAAATTGCAAAGATAAACAAAGGCTTGTCACTATGGGTTAACTTGGGAAACTACAACTGGGAAAATGGAACTGGGAAAATACAAGATAACCGATGGGTTATCTTGTATTTTCCAATAAAATAAATGTCAAAATATTTTTAAATCTAATCACGAAAAACAGTTGCATCCTGCTAGAGGCGAGTGGCGAATCATAAACGTGGGGGTAGAAACGAAATTATTTCTAACAGCGGGGCCGCCCGCCCGAGACAAAGGCTTAACTCGAGACGTATTATTTTATATGGGACACCGACTGAATAACAACACCGGGGTTATTTCTTCGGAAATATCACGGATTGCGCAATTACATTCCGATCATGCGTCTCCCTTCCTCCCGTGACAACTTTAACTCATCACTTATGAACTAAAATACCCCGGAGGATGTTTAGCGTTGAAATAATAAACACGCTCATACTGTATTTATAACCGTGGTAGCTCCATTATTTCCCGACGGTTTTTATACTTCCTTACATTTGTGCATTCACTTCAAAGTTAATTAGACTTTATAGAGCGTTCCTCCTCGATTCCGCTCGTATGCGGAGTTATCACAGGGAGGAGGGAGAGGCCCGAAATAGCAAATAAATGAGACGAAAATGTAAATGTTGCGCTTCAAAGATGAAAAGCGCCCGCTTCACCGCCGCTGTTAAGCCGCGCGCAAATGTACCAGAATTAGGAGCGCGGCTAAAATTTTCAGGCCAGACGGAACTAATGGAACGAGGATTGTATATTACCATTCTCGCACATTTATGTATTTTAATGTAATTTATTCTATAAATAAACTCGGAAATAATGCCGGCTTTACGACCTTATCTTTCGGACCAGTTACTTTGAAATAGCCCGCCTGAAAATACGCGTATTGTTAACTGAACGTGAATGTTTAAATTTATTACCCATAGTCTAAATAATTAAATAATTAAGCCCTAAATAAGGTCTACAATAATTTATTTTAAGAATATATCATTATAATTATTTTTCACATGTAGATAGGCATAAAATATGTTCCAAATATCGTATTGACTTAGCTGCATATCAGATTGATGCGAATAATTTGATACACAACGTTTATAAATAATATTATTATAACATATTATCTAAAAGAAAACAATAAAACAGTTGAGGTAAAGCAAACCTTCCGCAAAAATTTTCAATCACAACATTGACTTTCACGATACATCTTTATGTCTACTTATGGTGTATTCCCTCGTCCAAAACAAAATTGTTTTCCCGAATAAATCCGCTTAGAAATGTCCTTCGACAACATATGGACAGGGATTATATTAAGACGTTGCGGGCGGTCGCAACCCCCCTTCGATATTACTTAGACAAAGTTATTAAATAATTCAATTCGATATACTACTTTATTTTTATTACTTAAGTGGAATATTTAGTATTTACTTTTATTTCTGTTAGTGCAGCACACCTGTCTAAGATAATGTTACAACTTGGGATGTCTCTTAAGCATCTGTACAACCACCTATCACAGCGAAAATCAAATAAATAAATAAAATAAATTACAATTTTTCACTTAAAATAAAAAATTGGATATATATATGTAGTTGATATATATTTATTTTAATTAATAGCCTTGGCCGCTTTAAAAGCCGTTTTAACCTCGTATTCAAATCAGCTAAGCCAAAGATAAATATTTTAATTAGGTGAGCTAGGCGGAGTTACCCACCATATAGATTTGACCAACGATAGTATATTTCCTGCTTTTATTTATTTAACATGACACCCATTTTATTATTAAAACTAAAATTATTTTTAAAACGAAGGTAATAAATACAAAAATGTGTGAAATGTTATAGTTATGAACAGATAAGTCTGTCGAAATTAAGAAAGTGATGAATTATAAAGAATAAAACCGACCTCCAAAGTAAAAATGCACAAAAAAGTATGAAATAAAACTTATTTTATAAATAATTATTTTATAAATAATTCCCCTTTTAAATTCGGCTAAAATTTTCACTATTATTATTAACTATAACTCTACTCAATCTTCTTAATTTTGAAGTCGGTGCCAGCCTAAACAATATCCTACATTATTTTATAGAACTCACGTTCAAATTTTCTGGTACCGACTTCAAAATTAAGAAGATTGAGTAGAGAAATAGTTAACAGTTTAGCCGAATTTAAAAGGGGAATTATTTAGAAAATAAGTTTTATTTCATACTTTTTTGTGCATTTTTACTTTGGAAGTAGGTTTTAATTTTTTGTTTAAAATTTTTTTTGTTTAATAAATTTAGTACCTATCTAGATAATAATATATACTAATATTATTATGAATACATTTTAAGAAATTTATAAATACATAAAAGCTTCCGCTATTCTCACTCTTTCGGCAAAACAAACTCAACCGTTATTTCGTGCCAGATTTTTAGAGAGGCCGTGGTATTTCCACAAATAAGCATTACATATTTTATTATATTTCAAAGACATTAATATCGGTGCACAAAAGTCTGATGATTAGTTAGTACCTATGTCATCATAATAATATGTTGGTGTTTCGTATGAAGATGGTGGTAATGATGATGATGATTACTGTAAGTGGTATAATGGCATATGCTTGCAGTTCTTTAAACAAACCGAAATCCCCAAACATGTATCTATAAGGAGTCGGGAGTTCTGTTCAGTACTTTTGGATCCAGAGTATACCTTGGTGCAAAATCTTACTTTTTGGAAGCATAATTATGCTTAGATTACTTCAGAAAAAATTTCGATTTCAAAAAAAGAAATTTCGAGGAGTTCCCTCGATTCCTCATATTGATGTCAAAAGGACCAATTTATGATTATATCCTACACATCAAAATAAAAAATTTGAAGATCGGTCTACAGACGGCGGAGTAATCCTTGAACATATATATATTGAACATATATATATATATATATATA
The DNA here is from genome assembly GCA_037179445.1 of Phengaris alcon alcon. NCBI lineage: Eukaryota > Metazoa > Arthropoda > Insecta > Lepidoptera > Lycaenidae > Phengaris > Phengaris alcon. The sequence continues at coordinate 1,033,062 of JAYRCH010000354.1, forward strand.
TATATATATATATATATATATATATATATATATATATATATATATATATATATATATATATATATATATATATATATTTATACAGCCGAACGTATACCGCCTCCTTTTTTTGGAAGTCGGTTAAAAAGGAAGAAAAACTTATAAGTTTACATGAGTAGTTAGGTACAATGTACAGAAAATTAGCATAATGGAGAGGAAGCTTAAAATAAACTTTAAAGTTACTTGTACGTAGTTCGTATGTAAATACAATATTTGTATTCAAATATTAATTACTAAAATAATTGTGAAAGCGGTTGTAAAAATTTAGTTGATATTTCAACCAGCAGGTGGCAGCACGCGTAAACGAAATGTGAAGATTTTTATTATTTTCACGGCAAATTAAAAAAACGTGAGTAATAAATTGAATTTTGTTTTGAAAAGTTAATTTATAAGTTAAATTTATAAGTAAAATTAAAAATTAATAAGTGATCTAGAATAGGAATGGAGCGATTCGAACACTTTATATTTAATTATTATTTTGACCGTAAATGTGGAGATAGAGAGTTTTAATATGTACGTTGAAGCATAATATTTTGCACCGTGGTACTTGGTTGGTTAGCTACTAGATACCGACAAAAACAATAATCGGTTTATTTTAAACTAGCTTTCGCCCGTGGCTCCGCTCGCGTATAAAGCACTCGCGCTACTTAAACAAAGTAACCACAAATTATGCTTACATTTTTCATCGTAAAAATTACATAAATCCTAAACTTTACTTATTTCCCTACTATCTCGACCAAAATCTTGCATGTCTTAAAAACATCAAAGCAAAGTACATAACAAATGTATGTTGTTAATATAAGTTGATTGTAACGGTTGTCTGACATAAAACCCTAACACAAAGGCGTGCATCGTCTCCGTCCCTAAATAATATGGAGTATAAATGTCTTCGTACTTTAATGCACAATGTATAGTTGTATACATAATATCATAACAATATGGTTCGTTTATACCAAAGCATAGTGAAATGTGTTACAATATTGTAAACTTGTAACTTGTGTGTAATATAAAAACGATATACAAACTTAACCTGTTTATAAAATCCTTTATAATTCTTAAATCCTAATTTATGGGCACAAAAGTCTATGCTCAAAGTTATTAACTTATCCCACAAAAAAAATGAAAAATAATCAAGTCTCTCCTTCGCAAAAAGTTTTGAGATATCGTAGAAACCAAGTTCAATTTAAAGTAATTCATGATTATAATTATTTACTCATAAATAGTTTGTGACTGTGTGTGGATAATTTATTTTTATAATAATTGATTATATTATAGTCACTTCGCAATTAACACTTTCCTAAAGCAATATATTAATTGCATGGTTATTAGCTATGCAAAATTGCATTAATTATATTACGTACGAAAATATGGAGGCGCGAAAAAGCCGCAAAATTCTTTGAGAATAGATGGTACAGTCGCATTAAGACTTGGCGAGGGTGCGACCGCGGACTCAGATACACATTTTCAATCACACCAATGATTTAAAATACAAATATAACATAATATTATGTTATTTTATTATACTTTTCAAGCTGTATATGCACTTGGAGTGTTGTCGCGAAGGATTTTTTTATGTTACATTGAAAAAACAGTATAAATCACACTCCTGACTTATTCAACGCCGACTCGTCATATTGGGATACGAACATTGAACGATTTCAATAACCTTTACATAAAGCTATAAAAAAAACTGTTTAACACCTTGATGAATGCCTAAAAGCATGTTTACGCTGTGTATTGTGTCCCAAGTATTTGTTCAATTCATAATTCACAAATAATATGATGCAAAAGTTTTTACTTATGTTTTAATTCAACTCTTAAAGACAGAACACACTTTTAAGGGTTAACTTCACATACTGTACTTAATAACTTATCTTTATAAGGTACATGGTATTAAAAGGTTATGTGGCTTACTTAGCCCGCTATCTGGGAATGCATCGCGCGATACTCGCTGTTGCAACTTCTCAGAATAAGTTCATTGCACTTTTTTGCAACCTTAGGGTATAACGTTTCATAATGACGTTGTTCATTTTTTTAGAGTGAAAAATGTTGTCAACAACCGCGCTTACAAAACTCATACCTACTTTGGATAATTTTCAATTTCGAATTGTTGTGTTAGGTAAATAGCCAATAGGTAGGTATGTATATCATAGGTATATAATCACACTAGTATTACACTTAATGAAACTCCAACACTTCTTAAAACCTAAGATATGTGTTCGGCCAAGAGCTACTTGTCTGCTGAAATTTTCTTTCAAAGTACTTTTTGACCTATCTAATTTGGTTATATCTGTGAGCTTACTATTTATTTAGTTTACTATTTTAATTCAGTCGTTGCTGGCACGGGCTCGGGCTGATCTCGTCCAACAGTATAAAAATATATATACAGAAAGCTGTACCCAACAGACGTTGTTATTTTTTAACTATGCACTGGAATTAATAAATAACTACGTACATGTACAGTTTCTAAACCAACACTACATACAACCCGTGTATCATAACCCACCTTACCCACACACCTACTGCTTACACCTACAACCTAAAGGTGATGCGTCTAAGAGTTATCGACAACTGAGGGTTGAATATCGCCATTTATCAACGGTGGTCGGTGTTAGAAGGTTTAAATTGAGAGATTTGTCTATTTTTAACGCCAAAACATAAAAAATAAATGTCAAAAAATATTTTCTGGTGGGCCAACATTATCACTTAAGGGTATGAAAAAGTTTACAACCTATTATTTATAAAAAAATCATAAAAATCGGTCAAGCCGTTTCGGAGAAGTTATGTTACAAACACTGTGAAACGAGAATTTTATATATAAGAAATTTAAAAAATAACACTATTACGACGAATGAAGTGGAATTTCATTCATCATTTAATTGGGGTGATATAATAAATGTCCACATTATTATTACTATTGCGATGTCACCTGTCGGTAGAGCAATAAACACAGTATATTAAATAATGGGCCACTATTAATAATGCAAAATTACAACTTTTCAGCTTAATGAAAGCAAGAAACTATTTCTGGCGGATTGCCAATTGGAAATGTCTGGTATACGAGGAGTAGTTCCAGTTTGTAAATAACCAAGCTTTTAGGTTATATTCATTTCACTACTACGCCATTTGGTATGAAATATAGTTAATATGTTTGTACAAATATCGCCAAAGTTCCTCCTCGATCAGTTTCTAAACCTTTTTTCTTTGCACTAGGACCACTCAAAATATTTAAACACATAGGAAGTTCTCGCAACGACTGCAGACATGGTTGAAATACGTATTTACATGTGAGAATATGTGCATGTGCACGATTCAACGGCGCTGTTAAGCTATTTACATTTTTTACCTGGTCGAGCCTTCACTTATTCGATAGTAACTAAGCTCCCCATACCGATTTCGGTGACGGTGACCAGCTTCATTGAAATTAGACCAGCTCAGCATGAACTATTTTTTTCAGTGCCCATGTGTGTGCGCAATACATTAGAGCACTCTCTCTCTTCCTTTACTAACGTAACTTAGTGGCCCGGATGACCGATACGACTGGCAAGAATTTGATTTGGCAAGACGACTGGCAAGATTGAAATAATTGAATTGAAAATAACGAGGATCGAAACCCACAACCTCCGGAGTCGAGAGCCAAGCTCTAAGCCACTGGACCTCGTCATGTTTGATAGTACGTACTACGTAGGTACATAAAGAGACTATTATACAATGTACATATATCCCTAGTTCCTTTCTAATAGGATAATCTGGTCATGCCTAATCACTTACAATGTAAAACAAAGACTTGGTTCTTTTAAAGCACATAAAGTAGCTTGGCAAGAAAACGTCTGTGTCACAAATTATTTTTAAATTGCTCTAGGGAAAAAATAATAATTAACTTTTATAACCAGAAATAATCTAATGCTCATTACTTTGGAATAGCTCAATCTAAAAATACAATTCCCTAAAATACGAGTCATCTTCAGAGGGGAATTAATATGGGAAAACAAGAAGGTATCATTCCTATTCCGTAAATATTTACGGCTCCGACGAGAAAACATTCCGTAAAAATATTGGAAACATTCTTCTATTGCTATTTCCTGAGTGAAACAAACGATAAATATAAATTCAGCACTTGAGGCAATTTATTACTGAGATTTTTATAATCTCCTTAGCATAAGGGTCCGTTTGATTATTCTACAAGGAAATGCTTTGAGATAAATTTTATCACTTTTTTATACACTTTTTTCAATATCTTTTACTGTATTTATTTATAGAAAGCGATCTTCTATAGGTGATTGTATCTTCTTCGCGGGCCGCCGTTGGTTGCGGGTGGCCCAGGACCGTTCGTTGTGGAAATCTTTTGGGGGAGGCCTATGTCCAGCAGTGGACGTCCTATGGCTGTTAATGATGATGATGATGATAATGATCTTCTATAGATATAAAGGCAAAGCTGATTGACTGATGTATCACAGGCCAAACCCTTAACCCGACGAGCGCAAGACTAGGTGTAATACATCTGAGTAGCTGCGCGGGGGAGGTAAGTAAGCGTTGCGTTCACGTCAAATTTGTCTGCCGACTGATGAGGTGTTCAGAAGGAGTTCAAGTTGCGCCTGGGTGTGTTACACCCACCTTACGCTTCGTGATACAAATTCGCGTTAACATATTTTGGTTTATATTCGTTATATTTTAGTTTTTTTATATATATAAAACTAAAGGAGATTATTAAGTGTAAATTTTTAAATCAGCTGATAATGATAATTCTTGTGATTATTCCTTTTGTTACTTCGAAATTGATGTTAGTCAAAGACGCTCTGAAAGTGATTTTGAACCAAGAGATAGATAGGGTTATCGAATGAATCCCGGACTCGAAAAATGTCATACTTGTTATAAATGCAATCGTTATATATATTATGTGAAGTCTGACTAATTATATAGTATAAGTTTAGATCACATTTGTTTCCAAATTTCATCAACTATAAGGAAAACTATTCGTTTTTGTTTTTTTCTAAGTTTACTTTTTTAATAAATAATAATTATGTGTTAACGTTATGTTGAAGTAAAAAACTGAGCTTTCGTTAATTTCGTAAATAAACACTAAAAAATATTTGTTTGCTTTATTTTTCCTCTCAATCAGTTCTTATTTATTAAATAATCAAATTTAGTAAATAAAAACATAAATAAAATATTATGAAGACATTAATAAGTCTAGTCCATGGGTGTGCTGCACCCATCCTACGCTCGATGTAACACATATTAACCTTGCGCTCGCCGGGTTATGGCTAAAAATTTGAAATTTTGCATACGTATTTCTCATATCACGTAGGCATCCACTAAGGAAAGATTTTTCAAAATTCAACCCCCATGGAATAAAATAGGGGATAAAAGTTTGTACGAAACTTTTTATTCCTTGAACGATATCAAGGAATAAAAAGGGATAAAAGGGATATTTCCTTTGCATGATATTTCGTATGAATTGAGTAGGTAGGGAAAAAATAATGAATTACCTATTTCAGCGTATACTAAAATTCAATCCCTAAGAGGGTAAAATAGGGAATTAAAGTTTTTTATTATAAAGATAGCTTTGAAAAACAAATTTCACGAGGGTGAAGCCGCGGGCGAAATATTCTATAATATAATACGTTTGTTGTAAGTTAATGAATATACCTCGAATATACATTTGTATGAATTATTTATCATTAATATTAAATCTGACGGAAATTCGATCCCACCACATTTCAGAACAAACCAAAAAACGCATACCAAACTGCCAATCGGACTGACATAATAGCGAATCGAAATGAAATCGAAATTATTGATATATTGTTGCACGACGAATAAAAATAACATATAAGTATAGCTTAAACATGTAGCAGTTTCCCAGGGAAAAGACCTAGCTAGATTGATTTTCCTTCTCCAAAACTCTTTGCATACTAAATTGAATGTCAATACTTGGAGCCGTTTTCGAGAAACCCATTATATACAATACAATATTGTCTCATTTAAAGTATAAGATATTAAAATTAATGTCATTAAAAAAATCTTTATTTAAAAAAATATAGTCCAAAAATATTGCGGTTCGAAAGAGCTTGAACTACGTTAGATACGTATTTTTTCAATAATATAGAGATATTATTCATTCAGAAAAAATGATCTCTATTTATATGTAGATATTTCATAATATTATAGCGAATGAGACGTAGGTGTCATAATGTTATTAGTATATAAATTGGTAATTACCTGCTAGTGCAATAACACAAAAAACCCTTTATTTATTTATGTATATACTATAGATATTATAATATTATGTAGTTGTAAAATATGTTATTTTATAGGACAAAAAAAAATATATAATAAATTGTACCTTGTTCCTACTTAACCAACTACCTAAATTTTGAATATTATTATGATTTTTTATTATTATATTAATTAATATTGATTATTTATTTTTTGTCGTAGGCGTGTAGCGGGTAAGGTCCGGCGCTGTCGCGGTCGACCTTACTAACAGGTGAGGCGACGCAGCCACACAGAACATGATACTAAGGTTTGAATTTTATTTTTTTATTTATGTTAAGAATTATTCTTTTATTTATTTTGAGAATGCTTTTGTTATATTTTTATTCTTGAGCTATTTTTATTGAACTTTAATTTCATGAGCATGATTTATGATTCTTATGCACGCTTTAAAATGCGATGTTAAAATGTAATGTAGAATCTGTTTACTTTTGGAGGTTGATTATGCATTGTGTAATTATTAAACTTTGAAGATATTAAATTAACTAACCTTGTGTGTTGCTAAATATTATTTTTGTTTCATAAAATTACTTGAAATATCTAAAAAAAAGCCGTGTGGTGTCGTGGGACACCGGATAGGAACGAAGTTCCTTATTATAAACATATTAATATTAAGTTATATTCGAGGTATAAAGAAAATAATAAGGACTATACATAAAAATCTTACGTTACGGACGTTTTTTCCCGGCTAGGGTACCCCTCCGCATCGCCCCCATAAGGAACTTCGTTCCAAAAATATCCCAAAATTAAAATGAATAAAAGAAGTTAAAGTACATAATAGAAAACAATACAAAACTCTATTATATTTGAAGAAGAGTTCTGTGAGTTTTGGTAATCCCTTAAGATGTAAGGAGTTTAGTTTCTATTGAAATTAATTTAAAACCAGTTATCATTTACGTAACAGATGAACATTGAATAGTTTATATCTACCGAGTTGTTATAGGTAAACATTTAAATTCTTAGCGCGAGCTTGCATGTTGATTTACGTTTATTAGCGGTGCATGTTGGCAGTTCTTTGCTAATTATAATTTATGCTTTATATAATAAATAAAATTGCAGATATAATTATTGCAAGCAAAACATTTTTATTTCCACACTGCAGCTGGACTTTAATTTCATGCAAACATCTGCAAAACCAAATTAACTTCTTTTTATTATTATAATAATTTTGTAAGTTTTTTGCGCTAAAGAGCTTTGTTTTGACTTAAGTTTATGATAGTAACCAGTTCCGAATCTGACCTACTGACAAGAACCGGCCACCGCGAAGTTTTTTGAGCTGAGTCCAGGCATTTCCTTAGGACTTTTTATTTTAAACCAAGTCTTTAAAATGTACTGATATAAATATTGGTCCCACGAGGGTTCGACCTTAAAATAAAAATACAGAAAAAAAATTTCCTCCTGTACCTTACCTCCTCTACAATGTCAAATTATAATGTTTACATTATAATTTGACATTGTAGAGGAGGTAGGTAGAGTGTTGCGTCATAAATGTATTTTTATAACAATTCAAATGTATGTGTTTGCAACCATTACGCAAATTCTTATCGACTTCTGATTCATGGTGGGCGATTGCCTCATGGATTGTATGTTTTGTTAGAATGTACGAGAACTTGTATTTTAAAGTTTACAAAATTATTTTTATATAATGCTAAAGCTGAAGGTAAATCTGTTTCTTCTAATAGGTATATCCACATAGTTCGACAGGGAAAAATACAGAAATTGTTCCAAAAGCTTTTGCGCAAAATAAAAATATTGAAGTTGCTGAATTTAAATCGTCTTTATTTAATTAATTATTTTTTTACGAAAATAAATATTTTTGTACGTGATATTATAGAATTAAATTGGCTGTTCTCATTGCTAGGGCCCACTGGTTAGCAGCTGAAATAGACAAGGCTGCGGCATTCCAGGCGAGCCTACATAATAAAGACTCGGCTCAGATTCTAAATAGGTATTTACAGTTTTTTTTTATTTTACACCTTTCATACATTGCAAATGCACTGGCGCTAAATCATAAGAAGTTGTGGAGGTGGTGGTTTTCGTCAATATTTAAAATCATCTAGGGTATGAGTTAAACATAATGTGTCTCGCTTAAAAAACATTAAGTTAAAATTAACTTTCCAAAGCTGCCGTCAAAAATATTTTGTCATTTTTCGTATCATTTAGCATCAACATCAGCTGTCATCATTTCAATTATTTACACCATCCCGCTTTGATATTGTGCTGAAATCACAAAGAAAATGACACAAAACAGCGTCACATCTTTCCCACGAAGGTACCTGTAGTCAGGTAGCTTGGACTATATTTATGTTTTTATAATCTACCGTATCTATATAATTGCTTAAATCACTTTGCTTGTTAGCTATTTAATTACCCATAGAAATTGCTTTTAATCAATTTACTATTCACATTGCAAACCTACTTTTATATAGTTTCAATTACTTATAACATTTACATAACTGAGTAAATTGAACCATTTAAATAATAAAGTTCACATTTAATTTTGCAATCACAGTATATGCGCGATTCGTTGAAATATTATTTGCCGGTAAACTAGGATGGCGTTAGCCATATTATAATTGTAAGAGGTCATAGGATCAGTCCTAAAAAATAAAATAATATTGATTTCGGATGCTATAGTCACTGGACGGATGTGATAAAAAATAAGATTCCTTCTCATTTATAGTATAAAAAAAATGTTTTACCCATTAATTAACTCAACGTAAACACAACAATGAGTGAGATAAAACATTCGATATTGTAGTTTATATTTATATTCCAGTAGTTTCTGTATTATTTTATTTATTTTTCGTCGTTAAAAGTTTAAATAGATTTCAAACGGACTGTTATCTTTGAGATGTCTTTGAGCTTCCGTTACACCAGTGAATCTTACTTGTCGGTTTATTTACTCTGGAGTGAAGTGGGTGGGTTGGTCGAGTATATAAATTTTTATATATACCTACATGCCATGTCCCTCAGATAGTATCAATTTGCATTCCTCCTTATTTATTACGAAGCTTATTTGCATAATTAATGTAATTAAATGTGATTATTGTATTTTACGACCATTCATACATCATATACGTTCATCCATCAGTTTCGTCTCCATTAAAATGGTGTTTAAGTGTCGTGTCAGTTCGCGATGATGGATTTTCTAGATTTTTGTACTTATTGAAGTAAATTTTTGTTATTATTAAAACGCCCTCAGTAGTGCCGCCATTTTGAAATGCACTTGTATACCTACTAGTTTGGCAGAAAAAAATAACGAATTCATACAATTTTCATTAGAAGTTAGATTAGAAATATTTTACCTACTACCAAGTTGTTACCTATCTACCCAAATGAAATCAGCATGGAATTTATTATTTTTTCTTATCTTTATATTTTTACTATGTGGGTTGTCTATGGAATATATTATATTTTAATGGTTCTACAAAAACATGTTTGATTCGTACAATTTGAAAGTATGACTTTTTGTCCTCTTCTTTTAAGTTAGGTTTGCTATTATATTCATGAAGATAAATTACACGTAGAGTCTCCTCGATGTCTTGTTTTGGATTTTATATCAACAATTTTGAATCAAAAGTTAGTGAAATTTAGTTCTTATAACTCTTATGTTAAGTTACTTTTCGTTAAGTATAAAGAAACAGAACTACGAGTAGAAGGTAAATAATGAGATTTTTATTTGTTTTTCTGTAGTTATATAACTTTCTAGATTATTTAGAATTATTTGAACGTCCAGAGCATTTATCGAAAAACGTAATGGAAAAGATTCTAATTCAAAGATCGAGGAACGTAATCGGACGGTCGATCTATTCCGGACGACGAATCGGCGGCCTTGGAGATAACACCGGACACCGGACTCAGAATACTGAGTGGACCACCATCTAATCGATGGACATATGACGAACTTCCTTCGAGTTTAGTGAACTCTGATGAGTAAATTGAATTCAATTTTATTTAATTTCATAAATTTCTCGGCATCCACCATTGATACAAAATTTCTGTGATTTTTTATCAACTTTGCTGTTTTCAGTCTTAACAAGTATACAATAAAGGGACTTATATCAAATGAAATTAATATCAAATGATAATCTATTCTAATGTTGGAGAAATTTCGACTCCTCCGTCCATACTCCGTTTAGAATTGCAAATGAATCGTGTATTTACTCCCGTATCGTAAACTGTGTGATATGATCCAGTCAGTTTCACACCATTAAGCACTGGACTCCCACTCCCTTGTAATAAACATACCTATTAAAAACTTCGGTTATTATACGTACAGCTTCAGAGCGATACAATATTACACCTCCATAGTAGGTACCTGAACTATCTTCTTATATTATATAAAAATGGATTTCCTATGTCTCGCTAAAACTCGGCTGGACCGATTTGCTAATTTTGATCTTTAAATAATAGTGAAAGGTCAGGGAAACTATGAGAAATATTGGAAAAAAAGCGAGAAAAATACTAGAAACGAAAATTAAACTTTCCCATACTAACTGTTCACTGTGTTCAATTTTTCACTTGACTGTCAAATATTAAGCGACTTCCCCTTAAACGACTTCGGTATGTTCTGCCGATTCCTACTAAGGTAGCCTTAGCTGAATCGTTGTTTCTCTCCCTTCTTGATTACGCGGATGTTTGCTTCATTAACTTGACCGAAGACCAACTCAACAAACTTGAGCGACTCCAGAATATGCCTCTGAGGTTCATCTTTGGCTTGCGCAAATTTGACCGCATATCTGAGTCCCGTAACAAGCTCAAGTGGTTAACAATTCGCTTACGCCGTAATGCTCGCGTACTTGCCTTCCTTTACTCCATCCTATTTGATCCCAACAGCCCTCAATATCTAAAGGATACCTACAGCTTTCGTTGCTCCGACAGGCAAGAGCTGCGGTCCTCTACAAATCTCCTTCTTGATATCCCCATCCACCACACTAAGTATTCCCACTCCTCATACCTTGTACAATCCGTCCTACACTGGAACTCTCTCCCTACCCGAATAAGATAGGCCAAAACATTGAATACTTTTAAATCCTCCCTAAAAGAGTACTACCTCAGACTGTGTCAGATGTAACGATATGCATATAGTGTTATATATATTATTTTTATAACGTAAATTGTTTTTATTACTTATATTATTATTTAAGTTATTGTGTATGTATTATTATGTATTTACTTATTTTATTTTAAGTTTATAGTATCAAGATACTATAAGTACTTTTAGCGCAATACCCCTCTCCAGCGATTTGTTCCTTTCTTTCAAAGGTTGTCTGGAAGAAATTGCTATTTAGTAGCCTTTGTGTACCATCGTAGTGTTTTTAGTATTTTCTATATTTGCGTGTATATGTAACTACTGATTGTGCACAATGAAGTATATTTTCATTTCATTTCATAAATTATAGGTACCACAGGCGAGGCGTACATACTTCCCTTAACACCTACACAACCTACACCTACAACTAACACCTACATCTACGCCTAAAACTACAAATATGCATGCATACAAGCCGGCTTCAGTGTAGGTAGTAGGTGCAGTTTTTGGTCTTGAAATTGTAGGTGTAGTTATATTTGTAGTTTTAGGCGTAGATGTAGGTGAAATTGTAGGTATATGAAAGTAGGTTTGTAGGTGTAGTTACATTTGTAGTTTTAGGCGTAGATGTAGGTGTTAGTTGTAGGTGTAATTTGTAGATATAGGCGTAGGTTGTAGGTGTAGTTGAAGAAGCAGATGTAGGTGTAAGTTGTAGTTATTTATTAATTCCAGTTCATAGTTAAGATAGAACAACGGGACGCATCGGGACAGCTCGGTAGTACATACTCGTAACTATCTAGGTAGATAGTCCGAGTATAATATCTCAAAAGTGACAAGACATACAAATATTAACGCTTTATATTATAGATGAGATTAACACTATAAATAGAGGATATTTTAAAAGTAAATAAAGGTCGAAGAAATGTAAAATTTACTGACGGTAAATTTATTGTTTATAAAATTTTTTGTCGCAAAATAACTCTACATTTATTTATATTTCAAAAATATGAGTTAAACTGCCGTGCCTGCCGTGCAAACTAAAATCTGCCGTAGCTATACTGATAAGTTAGTATTACAGAAGATAAAAATAAGTTTATTATCTTAAGATTTTGAAATTCAACGTCCGTTATCTAAGCGTTACCATTCGGATTTAGTTTCAGCTGTTTACAATATAGAGTTTCAAGATTACTGTTATATCGAAGTTTCTAGTCAAAAACTCTAAAAAACTTATAGGGAATTCAGTAATGATTTAAGTGTTTCTTTCTTCTTCTTTTAAGGGCGCCCTTGTCGGTAGAGATTCTCGTCATTTTCTCTATCTCCTGTCAGAAATTTAAGGTATTTATTGTACATGACACTTAATTTTTTATAACTTGAAGGCCTTACAATTGTCTATTTTAATTATTTCTCTCCAACGGCTACATTTCTCATTTCTGAAAAAACTATTTTATTTTCTGCATCCTAAGTATCTATTATTTCAATTAGTTGTATTCAAACTCTCCAAATTCTCCTTCATGACTATCGTACTCTCAAGTCAGTTAAATGTAAAATTTATTATTTGATTGGATCCGGCGTTCGATATTCGAAAGGCCACGCCATGTTTAGATTAAGTGAAAGATATCACAAACAAGTCCATCGCTTTTCTTTTATCTATTGAATAAACTATTTTCTATTGGACGAATCCGTGAGAGTGTGTGAGATATTAGGACGATTCTACTCATTAAAGCTGTCGAAAATACAGTATTGTTACATATTCTATCACCCTCGCACACGCTTTAAATCGTGCGCGTGCGAGGGCGACAGCATGACCTAAGGTCTCCTGATTAGGATTATGCATCAGTTTCCTTCCCATCCTGATTGAGTCGTAAACGTCTATCGATAATGCAATTTATTTAAGTTAAACAAAATGTTCGTCTGCATTATTAGAGGCAAAAGGATGTAAGAAGCCGACAGTGGGTTGACTGTTTTGTTATCAATAGAATATTAATGATTTATATTACATACTAAATTAAACCATTTGTTGGGTATAAAGAAGATCTTAATTAATGCCAATTTTAAAAGTAAATTAATATTTAATACATCGTTATTAACGAATACTTCTTTAAACCTAAGAAAAACCTACCAATTGAGTATTTTGACTTATATAGGTATAATTTATGCATATTCTTTGACAGAAGGATGGTACTTACCTGACCAGTACATTTACGCAATCAATAATCAAAATATTATTGTCATTCATTCATAATTTGACATAAAAACTCATAAAATATAACCTAACCACTGATGAATGACACGAATTTCTCAACTTCCAGTTACTTTATATATAATGTGTTTACTTAATATAACTGTACTAACTGGCCCGTGCCCACATAATTGAGCGTAAAACATTAATTAATAAATAAATCATCATCCTGTGGACCAAATTGTAAATCTAAAGCATTCTCGAATCCAATTGAAAGCACACAAAAAATTTCATGCATTTGCATGAAATTTTTTCATGTCAACTCGTTAAGGAGATTAATTACAAACACACGGATAGAAATTTTTTATACATAAAGATATACACAAGCAACCAGTGCTTAATTCAAAATAAAATGAATTAATAATAAATGCTTATTCTTGTCAGTTAACCATGTTTTTTGTATGTTAAAATGACACTTGATAGCTCTACCTAGTATCTGCCTATCTTGAAATAGATATTATTCAAATTTATGTTTATCTTCATATTTTTATATAAAATAAATTCTTGAGAGTATTAGATATCACCAGTTAGTGTTTTGACCACTTCCCATAGACTTGTCAAACTTAAATTTATAAGCTAAAGACAAATAAATTTTATACACGAGACTTAATAGAAGATAACTAATACTAAGTACTCAGGTATAACGGCATCTAAACAAAGTAAAAATGCACAAAAAGTATAAAATTAATCTTATTTTCTTAATAATTCCCCTTTTAAATTTGGCTGAAATTTTAACTATTTCTCTATAAGAAAAAATATTTTCTTGAAATTCAATCGTAAGTTTATATTTATTAGGACATAATTTAATGTAAATATAAATTTTAACTAACATAAAAAAATTACCTAAAATATTTTTTAATTATTATTTAAAGTTCTCTGATTATAAAAAAAAATTACATGAATCCGCCGTTCGATTAGCACAGCTTTTATTAGTAGTAATAGTGTATGAAAATTCTGTAGGTACTTACTACATAATTAAATTTTTTTAAATAATTTATTAACATTAATCCCTGTCAAAGTAATCGGCTCAGTAATATGGCAATTGTCGGAGTTTACGAGCAACACGTTTAGGCAATCGTTAAAGGAGAAAGCCTGTAAACATGTTTTTTGCGTAAGTGGGTTACAACCCCGACTGAAAAAACCGTGGCAATCGAAGCAAATCTCTTATTTTATGTAAACTTCGTGACTTTGCCCCGTATCGAATGACTTAGCAAGGATTTCGTTAGGAAATAGAGTCTCATTGTGTGCTTAATGGGGAGGGGCGGAGTAAAAATAAACCGAGTTCGTTAATCGAATTGGGCCGATTTGGTTTTGTCTTTTCATTATTATTTTATATTTCGTATGCGTGTTGTATGTTGCTTGATGTGTGTTTATGTTTAACATGATACTTACTGTTCATGGCAAAATCCATTAGGACTCTTGCAATTTTAGTCCTTTAGTTAAAATATGTGTATTTACTACATGTGGCTACGGAAATTCTAATACACAATATCTTCTTTTTAATGTGATATAAATTATTCTTTATATATTATCTATGCATCTAAACATTGAAAACCGATTTTTAAGCTGATCGCATTATTTGGAATATCTATACCAGATGCTAATTAAAAGCTTCCTTAGTTTAGACGTATAAAATGTATGAATATAATTTTTTACAGGTTGCCCAGCCCGTTCACGCAGTGTTCGCTAGCCAGTTTAAGACAAGGTGATTATAATAAAAATACATATCTAAAATAAAAATGACATTATCCTAGAGAATATTAATCTAAACTCAGGTTTTAATTTTTTTGTTCCTAACTTCAATCCCAAAAATATGAATCTTTAGATACGTCAATTTCTACATATAAATCAATATTCCTAAGCCCTTAATGTGGGGTCACTATCCATGAACATCACTTTAATAGTCAATTAAAATATCTAAAAAAATGTGTTTTGTGAAAGTTTTCCCTTTGGTTTTATTATCGCTTGTGTTTCAGTTACCTATGGAAGCCTAGGAACCTATGTTTGTTTTTAAATTAATTTTACTTGGTATATTATAAATTAGCTTAACTTTTATTTAAAAAGTTAATTCCTACTCAAACATTAAATACCTAGTCGAGTCCAAGTATTGCGTGGATAAAGAAAATTAAGTATTTATGTTGATTATTTAAAGCCCTTGTTCCTTAAAACATTATTAATTTGGAAAATGATATGTATCGATTCACGGTAGTATATGATATCACGGTAGTATAGCACTTATAATTTCCATTCAAATATAGGCGAAAATATGGAAATTTCTGATAGTACGCTCTATTAAACATTTGGTAAATAGAGATATGTATAAAGATATATAAATATTAGATGCTACCTAAATACATAATATAAACTAGCATAATAAAGCAGTATACAATCAGGAAAGCAAAAGAAATGAGAGTTTCGTAACGAAATATCACATATGGCGAAGGAAAACTGACTTTCATGCCATTGGCCCGAGTATAAAGTAAATATTTATAGTCGGGGCGCACAGTTGTTCCATGTTTGTTTCTCTCAATCAACACGGTTGTCTACTAGTGATCTGCTTCCAACGGATATCGTCTATCCACACTTATGTAACATGTCTCTACTCTCAGACACTTGAAATGCACGTTATGTAGTCAAACAATACGTTTATCTCTAGCGCGACATTTTGAAACGAAAATAGACACGTAGATATATATTGAGACAGAGATCATTAGTACATTAAGTTAAGCTAAAATTTTACACAGTTGGTAATAAATTGGTGCCTACGAGTAAAACGAAGAAATGCGTAAAAAAATCACATTTCAATAGTATATTCAAATGTGATAAAATATTTACTTTAAATTAGTTGTGACTAAATATGAAGAATTTTAACGAATAATTATAATTTAATAAAAACAATTTAATAATTTTTCACAAAAGCAAATACAAATTTCCAGAGATGGTCACACGAATTTAATACAATGTTTTATAAAATTGCAAGAATCAAAAGAACTCTACAATAATTTTTTTACAAATCAAATATAATACAATGTGCCTGAGTTGACTTCAGAAATATTATATATTGTATCCAACAAAAATTTTAATCAGAACCAAACCTTGATCACCCTGAAAATTAATTTAGAAGGGTAAAAACGAAAATCTAATAAATTTTATTGACACAAATATAATTCGAAAATGTATGTCCCTACATTGAGCATTGTCGAAAGTCTAATTACTGTAGTGTGGGAAATTAGCTTGTCCCTAAATCTTGTCGACAAGTATCAAAGAATACTAATAACACTATACTTACTGTATGTATTACTTTTGTTCATCTGACATATTTTATTGCGGCTTGTGTAAACACAACTGACTTGTAGAGGTGTGAAATTTAAGCAAATTTATTGGTTGTACGGTATTGTTGCTTCGCGGGGTACAATAGGGGTTGACTTTATTGAGCCAATTTGGGGTCGAAAGGTGAAATGTACAATACGGGTTTGTAATTACACTTGGTGCAAAGAAAACCTTTGTAAACATGTTCAGTAATTTACAAGTCGTGCCGAATTTTATGTAGAGTAAGTTCTACCTCGTGAAAAAATTTTTGGTTTGCACTAACATGGTAATACGTAATATCAAAATACTTTGAGGATAAGGGGGTCATCCACATATTACGTCACAGCGCAGCGCGCAGGGTTATACCAAAAGTGACAGTAGGTACATGTTAAAGGGATCCTAAAAAGCGTGAGATCCCTATCTCACGTTTAAAAAGTAAAAAAAATGTGTGTGACGTAATCTGTGGACGGCCCCTAAAAGATTTAATATTTTTGCTTCAAGTGCTTCAACCTAGTCATTTATGCAACAAATTATACACCTAGGTTCTCTAACGAGCAGTCGCATACTTAGCAATGCGTTTACGGCGTAATGGTCTCCGGAAACAATGTAAGCGACCTTGCCAGTGACAATTATAAAACATAATCTGTCTAGTGCCTAGAATTATTTGTGGTAAAATTAACAGACGATAAAATTAAGTTTATATTCACAATAAAACGTGAGTGAGTTGCCGTCATAAAATCTCGCGTTTTTTATTGGTGGCAGCTTGGCGCTAGCCGAGTGACGCTTGCAGTTTGGTTAAACGGCAGTTTATGGCTATTTTGCCTCCATTAATCGTTTTACTACGCACCCGCACTCTTAGCCGACTCGACAACCCTTTTGTGAGCAATGAGCGCCGATGAAGCGATCATAATTAATTCATTACACCGGTTATGCGTTAGTTGATTCACATTCATAATTTCGGTATCGTTTAGTTAGCTGGTTTGATTATCTAGTTGATTTGTAAACTAAAACTAAAAATAGCTCTTTAAAATTAAATAGCTATTTTTTATTTGAAAATTAGACTTTTTGAATCTTATAATAAAAATACTAATTGGAAAATTAAATAACGTCATTTTATTTTATCACTCTATAAATAATAAGATATATTCAGAAAAATATATTTCTAAAGATAATTTCGTTTCGTAAGGTTTGTACGTATTAAGCGGAATGTAGAGTTCGGGCGCGCCGGGCGACTACGAGTCGTGAGCTCTGCGCGCTACGGCGAGCGCGAGCAGTGCGTCCGCCCGCCGCTAGATGGCGGCCTCCCTCGCGCCTGTGTGCTCTGGCCGCCGCACACCGCGGCGCCTCGCGCCTCCACTCCGCGTTCGACCGCGCTCTCGGCTGCGCGTCTCACAAACTCAGATAGCGTCGCGAATACATTACGATACACTCGCGACTTCGTGCGTAGCTCTATATAATATTTTCAAAAATACCCAGTGCCACAAAATAAAAATAGACGAACTGTTCGTTGATAAAAATATACATATACTGTTAAGTTTGATAAACTTTATCGTGCTACTTGGACTCGATTATTTTGAAGTTATTCCTGGCATCCGGAGACCGGATCGCCATAGTGCTAATACATAGTTTTCCTAGCAGCCCAGTTGGGGCGTTCGGTCGAACGGTTACCTACGCCTCTCGTCTGCTGCTAGCTAAATCCGGCTTCGCGTTTTGACTTTTCATGTGCCGTTGCGTGGTCGTGTGTGCGCGTGCTGCGATGTGCCCGCGGCGCGCGTGAACCGCTGCTCCATTCCCGCTCCCCCGTGGCTTGCCCGGCCGCCACCCTGTACCCTGACAACCATGTCGGGGGCCTCGGCGCGCCCTGCGACGCGGCCGCCGCGTCGCCAGCGCCCGCCTCCGGGCACTCCGCCGGGCCGGCGTGGTGGACCATGATGAACGGCGTCGGGGGGGCGCTGTACGAGGAGGCGCACGCGTCGCCCCCCGGCGGGTCCCCGCCGACGGCCCCAGCCGCTGCTCCACCGTCCGCCTCCAGCGTATCCCCGGCCTCGGTCGGCTCCAACCCGCCACAGCCTCTCCACATTCCGGCCAAACGATACGAGCCCGAGCCCGGCGTCATCCGGCACGCACAGCAGTCGTGGGGCTACCCCCCGGACGCGCCCGGGTCTTTCGAGCACCAGTATCCCAGCGCTCCTACCTACTACAATCTCCCAGGCGAGAGAGAGCGCAAAACGGGGCTGCCATTTTGGCCCACCGGAGGAGGAGAATACAAGCCCTACGCTGACGGATGTCACCAGGGTTTCTCGCAGCCCTGCTGGAATTACCCCTACGGAGCTCCCCGGGGGGACCAGCCCCTGTCATACGTCGGTGGCGAGGATCGGCGAACGGCGGTGTCGGAGGCCTCGGGATTCTCCCACGACGCGTACGGCCTGAGGAACTACGCCCCGGAGTCGGTGTCCAGCGCACCCTATCCGCCCCCGAGCGCCCTGCCCGGTCAGTATCTATTTTTAAATTCCGCTCTACATTTGTAAACACTTCTCGAATTATGATCACGTTTACTTTTCACGTTCAGTCGTGCTAAGAGCAAAGTTTATATTCTCAAGTCGAACTTATCAGAATCGCTATTTCGTAAACAACTCTACAATTTCACGTGAAACTCCTACTAACATACTACTAAATTGTACTTTGTTGACAAGTTTGCTATTAGTTTATCTTCAATTGCATATATTTGTTATACGATAGATTAATTGTAATAAATTTTAATATTATAAGTTTATCAACCTTGGTACAACTCGTATAAGTAGAGTAAGTTACACCCTGTCGGCCGCTAGATGGCGGAGACGCGCCCCTGCCGCGCACACTAGTTCTGCGGCGGTGTGAGTGCACGCACACATTTTCGCACCCGGCACACATGCAGAGCCGGTGGGAGTGTCTTATCAGTGCAGTAGACAGCTGCTGCATGCTTCCATGATTTTCAGTAGTTAGATAATAATTAGAAATTGTTCAGCTTCAGATCATGTAAAGTCCTTTTTGGGAAAAAAATGTTCGTTATAATATGTATGTAACATTTGAAAGCTTTTTTATAGTCAACTGTTTTGACTCTACAAAAAACTTACAAATTTTGACTTACAAGCTATATTATTATTAATGCAAATTTTCATTGGCATCAGAATACCAAGATGAAAAAATATGCATTTTTGACTCTTCCATTTTTTCTCTATTTACAAAAAGTACATTAAAATTTAAAATCCTAAGATCCTGTTTCATAATCTACTGATAAGCGTCAGATAGCTTAATGGCATTTTTTGTCTCTGCCGCTAGATATAAAGTAAGCAGCGGCAAAACTTCCGAATAGGCTATCCGACACTTTTCAGAAATTTGTGAAACATGCCCTTAACAAAACTGGTTATATCGATCAGTTCAAGTGCGTTCCCAAAACGCACTAATCTATAAGGCCGAAGTCTGTAAAACTCATCAATACACGCAATCAAAGTCACAAACGCAAACATTTTCCCACAGGCCACCATAAATTTGATGAATGAACAAAACACGTGCTACAAATGTTTAAAAACGAATCGTAAGCACCTCTTTATGGGCAGTGTAAATGTGTATATTGCCGACAGTAAATTAAACTTTACGTAGAATAAAGCGCCAATAAAAATGTATATCTAATAAATAAACACGATACCTGCTTGAGACAATAAACTGCTCATTGAGTAGCCGTAAACCAAATATTGCCGCAATAAACACTGTTTGGGATGTAAAAAACCTAGAAGTTTAAAAACCGATGCACATGTAAGCGTGCCTCTAGTTTATTATATCGTAAAAATTAACTATTCATTTTAACTAAATTGTAATCACTTGATTGACCTAATAAATATTGAAGCGTCATTAACATAGATTTCGGTTATAAATATTGATGAACTAGAAGCGTCTTATACGAAAAGTTGAGGTCAATTCATACTTTTAGTAATTATCGTGTCACTGATGTAGAGGCTGCGTCATTTCGGTAACTTTGTTTAGTCTGCATAGAATTCACGACCACTACTCGATGTAGTAAAAATTCATTCATAAACTAGCGCCAGATCGTAGTAACCATAAAGATGGGTTTTATCGCGCCTCTGTTACGGCGAAGGTGTAACTTGACATAATTTTGCGTAAAACGCGTATATAATGGGCCATTAAAAGGAAACAATTGTTGAAAAAGTTATACGAGTGCTCACGTCACTTTATGAGTCTGTGTTTACGGCTTGAGGTGACATTGACTCTGATTCAAACATTACGGGTTTTAAACTGTTCGAACCCTAATCGCTGTTATAAGTATTAAGGACCATAGTGCGTAAGCTCGCTGCCTCGCGCTTTTTCTCTGTCTACATCATTAAAATTGTTGGTTTTTTTTTCTTCATCGTTTAAATACAACAGTAAAAATAAATTAAGACATTTTTATGTAAAATATTTTACACGGAATCGAAATTAATTCAAACGATAATAATCTTAAAAGTATTTTGAATGAATTGTTCTATAATACAATTGCTTTTTGTCAGATTTTATTGCAAATGTATAGTTTTTATTTTTATTTGGTCAATGTTAACAATACAATGAATAATAAATAATAATAAAATATTAAGTTCCCGAGTAAAAAACCAATGACGCAAAATATACAAAAAGTGGTACTGCGGTTTTCAAAAATAATAATGATTTTAGTGTAAAAAACATATTTTGAACCTTATGTCGTTGCAATAATGCTGCGTGAAGTAGAGTTCTTGAGATGTCGGTCGGGTGGGTAAGTTTTACGGTCGAACGGACCCCGCAATTTTATTGCCTCTGATCGCTACCTATCCCCTCATAATTGACAACTTGACTTGTCATTACCTCCTTTCTAAACAATTGCTTACGCCGAGCAAACATAAACTTCAAGAACCAATTTTAAATTTAAAACTTAGCTGTTTTCTTCAACGCAAAGTATTTTGCATCCATTTTTGCACGATAATGACGACGATTTCCGTGCATGTATATTTTTACAAGAAAATATGTTTAAGTAGCAAAAAATATATCAAAATATTTTTTAAATATTTATTTAAAATTACATTGGATAAAACTGATCAAAACATCAGTTATCAGAAGCAATTTAAAAATAACTTGTTGGGCTAGCTCGTCTTAAACTTACAAAGAGTACATTGTACATCATACCAAATACTGCCTAGTGCTTATTACAACATTACACAGACCTAATAATATGAAAATAAAAATGAGTCCGTATTATTGAAGTAGGTAACTTAGTTACAACATTATATTTTCAAATTATAATCTCGGCGCAGAGCAAATATCCAAACCTAATGCAAGAGCAGAATCTCTAGATGTTCTGGATATGATTAAAAATAAATGGCTGTTTTCTCTACAATATCTTAGAGTATGGTATTTTAATTCCTGTTGTCTCTAGTACGGGTTGTATTTTTACTATTGAAAAGTAAATACAAAATATAAAATGTAAAGAAAATATGTATCTACTATCTAGTAGCTATTTACAATTTTTCTCGTAAAATTCACAATTTCTCAGAATCATAGTAATTATTAGCTTAAAATGCTTCTTTACGATAAAATTTTTAATATTAATACTGTTTGTATAAAATGGGAACTTATGAAATTAATTAAATATTGTCTATATAAACTTAAAGTTGTGAATAAACAACGTCTTAAATCTAAAAAAGTCAAGACTCTCACAAAATACCCTTTCAATTAATCTTAACGGACAATTTTAAGCTACGTTTTTGTTGTTCCACATTAGAATTTTAGGTCTCGAGACATGATTATAATTCTACAATTTCTAATCTAGATACGTGTCGCTTATCCGCTAGACATAAAGGCGTCTGTTTCGTCGTAGCACATGGCATAGGAAATGCCAAATGGTGCAGTGCATCGATATCGAGAAGGCCGCTTCGCATACAAAGTCAAGCGATGATCTCATCAAACACGCCGCCAGTCACGCTATATTCAGCCTCTCGATTCTGTGAAGCATAGAAATAGCTAGTTAAACAGCGGTCACACCTCGACCTGTAATTATAATGGTATTTACACGTGCAAATATTTAAAAATATATACGTACTAGGTATTCTGACATCATAATAATAGACTTAACTCGATTCCTATTTAGCATAGGTCATAACAATTATTATTAGCAATTGACAGTGGCGCAGGCTAGAGCCAGAAGTAAATAAGTTACACTGTTAACTTACCTACGTATTTTATCTAATTTCTAGTATCTTCTCCTTCTAATAATGTTATTCTTTTCTAGGATCCCTTTCAATGTCCGTTGGCGTCGGCGTTGGATGCGGCTCATCGAATCCCTTAGACTGGACAGGTCAAGTCACAGTGCGTAAAAAGCGCAAACCGTACTCCAAGTTCCAGACCCTGGAATTAGAGAAGGAGTTCCTGTTTAACGCGTACGTGTCGAAGCAGAAGAGATGGGAGCTCGCGCGGAACCTCAACCTCACGGAAAGACAGGTGAAGATATGGTTCCAGAACAGACGGATGAAGAACAAGAAGAACTCGCAGCGGCAGGCGGCGCAGGCGGCCCAGAACAACAACAACAACTCCAACGCGAACAACCACAACCACCACGGGCACCACCATGCGCCGCACCACGTGGGGCTGCACCACCAGCCCGCCAAGCACCACCAGTGACCCGCACCCTTCTCTGGGACTTACCCTCTTCACCACGGTATAGCGAGCTAAATCGACGAGGAGTTCCATAGACTATAGTGATGTTCCCCCATAGACGATGTGACGCTGTACCGCTTTTACGTAAGGACGCTTCAGCGCGGTCCCAGAGAATCCCTAGAGATAGTTAAAGTGTTGTCGATTTGTGTATAGTATTACGATATGTTCTGTAATTTTAACGAGACTAAGTATGTGAGTATATCAAAAGATATACTAGTGCGGATTATGTATTTAAAATTTTTAATTAATTGATCGCATATTATCTAATTTTTAGATAGTTTATTGATTTTTTTTGTAAAATATTATGTGAGACTGGTTTACTCGTGACGCTGTTCGAGTGGTTATGTCTTAATCAGTTATTTTTATTTTCGTTACCAAATTGTTGATTTAGGGTCGTTTTGGTGGTAGTTATTTTGCGACCACGATCGGTGTAGAATCACGAAACGAAGGCAGCAGACTCCGGTTAGGTATATTACTAAAGTTTGACGTACTGCCGTAATTGGTACAAGTTGATCAAATATTTATTGACTGTTTATTTTCCATTTCATTTGCAAATTTTGTTATAAATTATGGAGTTCTGAAAAAAAAGCTTTAACTCGGTTCCAGTATAATAATTATACATTAAGTTACTGTTATATCTATTGAACTATTGAAGTTGATGTTATGATCAATATTAGGTAAATACGGGCCAGTGCATTAATATTGTCCTCCTGTAGCACTGTAACACTTGAACCTGACTTATTTTTTGTTTTAGTTAAATATTTTATTATTTATTTATACGCGAATTATTACAAATATGAGAAATAATTATCAATGTATCGTTCTAGTACATCGAAGTAAATATATGTTAGGTGTCCTTTGTACAGTTTTTTCATATGTAGTAGGTATGTCAGATATTTAGAGATCATCTCAGTCTTAGATACTATTATATGTAATTTCTACTTAATTATATATTTATGTATTGAATGTTTCTATTGTGTAATTAGTAACTCTGCAATATGTATCAGATCTAGATGTTGTACAAAGTGACCTCTTCTAGGTGACCGAATTTTTACATAAGTGCTGTGTAACTTTTGTGAATATTTCAAGGTACCAAGTTTGCGACTTGGACGAGCGAAATTTTACAATATTCACATTTAATTACTATCTACCAACCTTCACTTATATCTTTATATTTTATATAATATGGTCATGGTGTTAAAACGTTTTAAAATACAAACATGTTTTTCAAATAAGTATTACTTAAATTATTCTTTGATCGTCTCGTTTAAAAATGTATGTTATGTATTTCCTTAAATTATTATTTTATTCCGTAGTTATTCCGTCATTGAAATTACAATTTTAAGAATTCTGTTATATGCCGGTTTAACCTTTCTTAATTCTAATGTTTAATGGCCCGTTTCAATAACCTATCTACCAATAAATATTTGTTAGAAACGTCAAATTTGTATCGCAATAAAACCGTCAAATGATTGAATGACTACGTTTTTAACAAATAGATATAGATATATAGGTTATTGATACGGGCCGTAAGACATCAACGTTAATTTTTAAATAAGACGATCTCTAATTGGCCGTGTACTTATTAATCCTATCTTTCGTTGAAAAGCTTTTAAAAAGTATGATATCGCTTCAAGTGTGTATGAATAAGGTAGAGAGGTAGACCTAATATGATATTTCGTAACTATCATTGTACAGTTAAAGTAATGTAGTCCACGCCAGGAGTGTGAGGTTAAGTAATAATAATTAATGTTCTCTTGTTCTCAAACAGTTTTGACGAATTTGGAAAGGAATGTATGAAAGGGAAAAAATTAAACATTTCGTCGTGTCTCGGATCATTTTCTTTCAAAACCTATTTAAGTCTACCTTTTATCTTTACCTTTCTTTTCAGTACTTCACTACATTTTAAGAACGTTTAAAATAAACGATCGAATGTATAATTGAATACGCGCCAAGCTTCCATTAGGTAATGTATATAAGATTATTACTGTAAGTTACATATTGGCATATGCTTGCAGTTCTTTAAACAATGTCGAAATTTCCAAACGCGTATCTTTAAAGACTGAGGAGTTATGTTCAGTGCTTTTGGATCCAGGGTATACCTTGATGCAGAATCTTACAAAGAGATTAATAAATTTCCAATGTCCTTTACGCTGCAATGCCAGTAATTGTATATCAGGAAGAGTCAGATGCATCATAGCATCGTTGTTTATATAGAATCTCATTGAAACTACTAATGTTGAAGTAGCATTCAATTGAATGATTTAATATTATATATTATCCATTTCTTAGTTCCAGCTTACTGATTTTAATCAACAATATATAGGTATTATTGGAATTTAAACACATTCAGATAACTGTATCGAAAATTATAATATTTGGAATAGGTATATTCAGGTAATAAAAAATATTATAATATGGGGTACGATTATTTTCAGTGACAACAGTTTTAGCTTCGGACGATCCTAAAATCGTGAACCACAATCTCAGGAACCATGTGGTTGATGAAATAAGGCAAGTATCTTAGTTTCTTTTGAAAGACATAATGTTCCTTAAGAGCCCTATTACAAATCTGTACTCTGCACTCTGTATTTGAAGCGTTCTTGACATTTCGCATTTTGTAGTAATTTTGCAGTTTTATTGAAATAGGTTAATTAATTCATGCATTAAAATGATAAAATCTTTATTCCTCATGAAGTAGCAATTGTTCTGGTATAAATTTTGCTTAGTAATATTGTCGTAGATAGGAGTTATTCACAACTAACTTAAAGCGATTTTCGAAGTTTTTTTGGCTTAGAATTAGATTTTTTTCTATATTAAATCGAAGATATTTCAAAATTCTAAGCCCGCTACGAACTATACGACTATATAGGAGATAACATTCTCATTTTATTATTTAATTTGCTTAGAACAGTAGTTCAATCCAGCAGCACGAAAAGTGCCTTCGCGCATTTTATGAAAATCGTTCTCTGCAATTTTGGGTTTAATTAAAAAATTAAGCAAAATTTACAACAAGCGAGCCCGCTCCGTACTAGGCCAATAGCTATTCTGCACTATTCAATATGTTAAAATTGATAACGTATCTTTGTTTCTGAGATCAAGATTTATGATTACGACTGTGATTTTTGCGTAAAATGGCCATTTGAGTAAAATGGCCATAATTGGCCATTTTGCGCAAAAATCACAGTCGAGAGAATATAGATACCTCAATATACCTTAAGAGAATATTACTCCTACGAGTAATATTTAACAATAATAGACATGCAGTCACTGTTAACCATATTAAGATTAATAAATAGGTAATAATTTACAATAAGTTGTAATCATTGACCCTTACTAAAATACTCTGTACTCACTCTGGCTTGCTGCTAGCCTTGCAAAAAAATGCCAAATACCTACATAATATTTGAATAGTCTACGAAAAGGTACCATAACAATGTGGAAGATTTCATATAATTACAGAGTAATTTAATACTGACTTATAATGAAGGCAGTCGACAATTATTACAGTCGTAAAATTCTTTCAACATAGCCTAGAATCTCAGTCGAAAAAACATGATGTTATTTTTATCAATATACCACTAGCTATAATAAACACTAGATTAGACCTAGCCACTAACAAAGGTATCTTTTATAAGAACAATATCAATATTATGAATATGGAAAAATGTAAAGCACATGATTAAGCGTTTGGTACCTAATATAATAATAATTTGAAATTATTACAAGTTACATCCACTTACACAATACTACAAAGTCTGTATATTATACAGACTTTGCCTATGGACTGTGACACTTTTCAAAAGGCTTACTCATCAGAGTCTTTAGCCAAGTTGCCATCGCTAATTACAACGACGAAATTCGAAAACAAAATTGCATAATATATTATTACCATCGCTAAGTGACATAGCGATGCTTATGTCACTTAGCGATGCTTAATATAATATGTCAAAACTCATCATTTATTTTTTCGAACTTCGTCTTTGTAATTAGCGATGGCAACTTGGCTAAAGGGCCAGCTGTACTTTATTATAGGAAAAGGTAGCGCAACAATTTGAATCATATTAAGGCTATCACGTCGCGTTATCTTTTAATTTTTAAATATATAATAATATTAAACTTTAAGCAAGCATACATTATATAAGTACAAAGAGCTTTGCTAGCTTTACATAATAGTTTACTGCCCAGTGCCCTGTATTTATTATACATTGCTCATAGTGACTATACTGCAGCGCCCTCTTGTGTTTGTTCGATGCTAACAAACTTTACACGTTTTTTTTTTAAGTAAAGCAACGATACTGAACTACAGCACTAGGTCTTTTAAAATTGCTACAATAATCTAAAAATAATATAGACCTCAAATATTACCTAAGCCGTTATAAAATAATAATATTATTTCATAGTAGTCTTTTCTCGTTAAAGACGATTACAAAAGCGACATCTAGTATTACGTTAGAAATCACCAAAGTAACGCTTCTGCAAGACAGAGATTCACTAATTTTAGGACTTAGGCAAAGCGAGCAGAATAATATTAATTTTACATTTCGGAAATAATTATGGCGTAATAACATGGGTACGTTTGTGTACGTATTACGTACGTACATATGTAAGTATTATAAGTTACGTACCATGATTTGAATACTCCAGGTTCGTTTCGATTCAATAATGCTACTAATAGGAGAGGATTTAAGTAAAATATTTAGTTTAATTTATATACTCAGAAATATTGGGGTATTACTACCTTGATACACGTAAAAAATATAACATTTTATGTGTAGTTTAGTAATAAGATACATATAAAAATACAAAAAAACATACCGGTTGTCTGTAAAGTCGGTTTACTGACGATAGTTGAACGTGACAACGTCAACATCAACAACAACAACAACACTAACAATAATAATAATAACAACAACAAAAACAACAACAATAATAATAATAATAATGAGGTAAAGTACTTGGTAACGGTACTTGGTAACGATAACGGGTAACAGATAACGCATGACGTCATGTTTTTTCGTGCGTGCAGCCGGCTCCATCGATTTATAAGACGTTATCACGTCAAAAGTTTCAGATTTTTTTGCCAATTTAGTACAAAAAACCTACATCACTAGTTTATTGACATCATACTTCATAACTATAGTAAGTATATAAATTATATACTATATACTATATAAGTTACAAATTTCGAAGATATTTACTAATCTGTTCCTGCGCCCTGTGGCCTAATATTTCATAGACTTTTATCAATTGTAACGTCACAGTTAGGCACAACTTTTGTATGGAGCATTTTTACGAGACTTGCGAAATTTTGTAAACAAGTAAACAAATTGCTGTTACCTTTGAAAATATTGACTTTTTACATACTGTTTTCTCTGAGTACTTACTCATATTATTTAAGACTATTAGCCTATTTAAATGTAACTCATTTGTCGAGCAATAAATTTGATAGACTTTCGTCTTCTTATGCGTAAAGCTTAAGATCTGAACGGAGCATAACATCAGTTATACGAACTACGTACACGATCCTAAAGTTTCCAATTCTCCATGGATCAATAATGCTTCCTGACTCCTGAACGTGCCAGTAAGGAAATTTTCATCGCATAAATTTTGATAACAGGTCAACCGAAAATAAGTTGAAATAAGGTAGAGCGAGGAAGAGATTTTTCAAAGGTGGGTCGTAAAACTCTTGAAAGTATGAAATTGATGCAGGTATTTCTAGGCTTGGAAATGTTGGTTGCATATAGGAGTGAGGAAGTTAGCTTATCATTTTGTATGACATTACTAGTTAGGGTCAGTTCACACCGAAACTAGACGAAACGCTACGCGGCGCTGCATTTTTAAGATAGCGATTTAAAATATAATTTTATTCACTACACAATAAGATAATAATGCACATGAAGTTTTTTAATAACCATCTTCTCAACTGAATTTCCCAGCAGCTCAAAAAAATATTCAAATAGATACTTTCGGATCTAAGTTAGCATCCACAGTAGGTAAATTACCTATATTTAGAAGCAAACGCAATTGCAAAACAAAAATAATTCAAAACTGTTGCCAAGAAGTAAGCATGTAAATGTATAAATAAGGCAAGTAAGTATTTTTGGAATCTCCAATGAGCGACGCGATGGCGTGCTCTGCCTAATTCCAGAACCACCGCGAATTTACCGTAGTTCAGATTTCACGCGATCGTAAATAGTCCTAGAACTATAAACTGCCGACTAAATACCGAAAGAAACATGCTTATAGAAGTAGGCAATTTCGAAGTAAAATATCGTTTATGCGCACATAATGCTCACGTCCATTATCCAATGACGATATCTGTGACTCAGTGGTTAGAGCGCAAGCCGGTGGTCGCAGGTTCGAATCCCGCCAAGGAAAAAAAATATTCCGTGTTTCTGGGTCCATGGATGGGCTTATAAAACTTAACTATATGTGTAGTATAATACTATTAAATATACTTCCCATTGTCTGGTTTCACCACCTAAGTTAACCTAAGTACGGTAAGTTCTTCGGATACTTAGCACGAGACCAGATTTAGGTGGTGTGATGTGTCCATAGATATTTTAGATATTATTGTTTACGAGGGGTAAACAGAGACCATTGAGCATAATAGGAAGTGGGAGCCTTCAAACCCCATAGAGGTAGGCTCTACCTACCCCTAAGAGTAGGAAGGAAGGTGAGGTCACCAAACCGCATAGGGGTACCTTCTGCTCTCGGCCTGCCTTGCAAGAGCAAATCTGTAACTAAAATAATATTTTTATGAAACTCTGAGTAAATTTTAACTTATGTATCAAGCATAGACTAAAATATATATCACTAACTTTCGAAAAATTGCAGAAAAATTAAGTTAAAAAAAAAACTTAAACCTAAAATCAGTTATTTATTGTATTGCAAATTGCTTAAGCTAAGTATAACGCTATATTACCTGATCTATTATCAAGAACAAGGTAATAAAGCTTATATTTTAAAAGAGGGCTATAGTAAATAAAAATTATTAAACCGCTTTAGATAATAGGGTATATAATAGCAAGGTAATGATTTTAGTAATCTTTATTGCTTCCAGAATTAGCATAGATAAAATAATTTATATTCTTATTTATTTTTCCGCCTACAACGATTACGATTTACGAGGCTAAGTGGATACATATTTTTATTCACTAAATTATGGTTCGATTATTCTCCTTTCGAACATTATATGATTATGATACAAATTGTTAATTATTAGATGGAATATTGTGATGGCGCCCGTACACGCCGAGCAAGCAGATTAGCAAGCAAGAAGCCTCAGGGGTAACAAGAGAACAGAAACATTTGCTGGTGTACCAAGCTGCTTGTCTAGCGTAAGACAAAAACTCTTTATTATATTAACAAACGGATTAGACTAATTGTATTCTCTTTTATATTATGTGTCAAATGTGAATCAATCAGGGAGCAAAAGGTAATAATTATGTGCTAATAAAATTTAATAGTTCATAATAAATTTTATCGTTATTATAAATACATCTTTGAAGCTAAATTAGATTACAAAAATAATGATATAATTATTCAAATTTCAAAGCTATACATTATTATGAGCTGCATGATTAATTCATGTCTAAATTATTTTATGTCTATATAAAATAAGAGTTAATTTAGAATTTTCGATGTAACAAACTCCTCTTGTTTTAAAATCATCATGCATTAAATTAATATCTAATAATATCTAATTCACAAATTAAGCCTAACAACTATTATGCTCGTTAGGTTAGGTTAGGTTAGTACTGCCTACTGTTTTCTCTAAGGGTCAGCCGTCAAAGGTCAACCGAAAACCGACGCGGCGCTGCATTTTTAAGATAGCGATTTAAAATATAATTTTATTCAATACACAAGAAGATTACGTTTCATTGCAAAAGACCGGCGTCCATCTCGAAATTCGAACTCTTACCCTGAAACATGAATCTCATTGTGTAGTGAATAAAGTTCAATTTTGAATCGCTATATTAATAAAAATGCAGCATCGCGTCGATTGGATCAGTTCCATATTGACATAAACAGTACGAACTGTTATAAAAATCCAAGCCCATACACGGTCAGTTCTAATGGATCTACAGATTGCGGTAGCGTCGAGTCGATTGGACGATAGGCAGTATGGTGTACTATGGCTACACTAACAATATATATGTCGAAGAAGATGAAGACTCCATGAGGACAAGAGGGCGCTAGTTTGAAATAATCTAATAAACAATAAATCGTTAGTGTTAAATTTAGTTCAATGATTTATTACAATATTATCCAATATCATTAAGCGATAGATCAAATGCCGAAGGATAAGAGTCACGACAAGTTCGATGCCACGTATTTCCAATTCCCGTAATCCATCATATCGTCTTTCCTAAGTCCAATCAATAACAGAAAAAGCCACCATGACAACCCTTCTTTCACTATAACATGTCTGAATACTAGCATCGACCTCGTCCAAATAGTAAATACTACTTGACGTTCCTAATCATAAACTTTAAGACTCTCCGACATATAACTTAACAACGCCCGTTTTAACGGTAGGTACGTACTACGTGTGATGAAGGCATTAGGATTAGTGAGCTTACTAGATTAGCATAATATGTAAGAGAATAGGTTGGATTACCTTGACTTAAACGATATTCAAGTCCACAATAATAAAATAAATTATGTAAAATATACATTGTACAATGTACATATACCTAAGTTTAAAATAAGAACTTATTCTCAGTATAAAGTCCCATATTTTGTCTTCAAAATACCTTACAATGTTTCGCTCGTACCGGTTCTGGAGCGGTCTCTCGGCTAATTAGCATATAAATGAATACAACCGAGACAACTTTATACAGTATCCAGTAAAGTTGGAACCGCCTCCACGACGGTAATTCGCTGAGCTCTCACGATGATAGGGCTCCTGCGGACTGGTCGAATAACGCTTATATTGGAATTGATGTAGAATGTAGAGTGTAGACCAATCATATAATATTTGATATTATATGCTCGGAATCGAAATCTTATTATTATTTTCATCTTTACTTTATAAGCGATATAAAAGTAAATGCCAATGTGTTCGGTTAATTTAATATTATTGAAAGTTTAGTTATTACATCTATAAGGTACCTACTCATAAAGAAGGGTTAGATGTGAAATATTATGTATCTATATGGCCTAATATTGTTTCAAAAGTAAACAGGTAAAATATTTTTGTCGTTTTAAAGACACTCAGATTATTATTACGCGAAGCATATACTTTGTACTCCGTTTTACGAAAATATTGCGAACGCAGGAGTATAAATTTGGTACAGTTAAAGTTTATATAGAGGAAGAGCAAGCTGCACTAATATTATTTTATAATAATGCTTAAAATACATTAAATTATTAAAAATAACATCACACACACCGCCTAACATTAATTACTCACACAACCATGCGTAGGTATTTTGTAGTTAAGAGGCAAAAGAACCCTTATAAAGTTCACACTTAAAATTGTAATGAATTATGGTCGAATTTCGACCACTTAACTATGCGACCACTAGTATATTCAAAATTCAAATACTTTATAATAAAATCCATAATACACAATATCACCTAAGCAATGAAGTTTGATTTTAATTCAGTGTTTTGACTAATATGTGATAAAAATAATAAATTACAGGGACCTTTTATGGGATTTTATGCATTTCAAAATTTTATGGGTCTAGTAAACTCGCCTAGTAAGTTAGCAGCATAATCATAGACATTTCTCATTCATTTAAATCAACAAAACATATTAATTTTTGTGTTTTAACAGGTATAATGACAATGTTTTGCGATGACAAAAGTAAAAAGAAAAGGCACATAGAAATAATAGCAAATTATTTTTTATATATTTTTTTTTATATACATAAATATGCTAATAATTGATTAAATAGCCAAGCTGGCCCCCGCTCTAGTCGTTGTGGATACTTATTTACAGAATTAATTTCTAAAACCCACAGCCAGAGGAAAACCCGTCTTAACTTGTGAAGGATAGTGTTCGAAATACTTTGCAAGGTTAACTCAAGCTTATCACAAGATAACAATATTGAAGGTGATTCAAAACTTTCCGTTATAAAGGTATTAGATAACATATTCAGTTATATGTACAATAAAATTAGTAGGTGGATTAAGGCGTTCCTAGCATTACTTAACGGTTAAAAGTAGGTATTTTAGAGTTTCTTCTTTCAAATCAATTATTAATACTTAAAAAGTAGCAAAATGACGATTATGATAGTAATATCTAGAAATACAGAAGATCTGAAGCCCAATTCTCCAAACTGTTTGTAATCATTATTTCTGTTCGGTCCGCGCGCAATCTCAAACTTATTTCAGACAACGCTGTACTATTTTGCTATATAGTATAGCAAAGAAGGACCTAATGGCATACTATATAGCATGGCGTTCACACTACACGATATTATCGCAAGCATTTATAGTATATAGCAAGGTAGGTATGGTTGTCTCGTTTCGCTTGCGGGACAGCCGGGGGTGAGGGAGGAGGAAGAGGGTGGCGCGCGATATAGCACAGCATGAATTCAGCGTATCGCACTATTTTATAGCGTATAGTAAGCCAATAATATATAGTACATACAGTGTGAACGTGTCCATAACAATGTATGTTGCGCGATATTGTTGTGCTATGAGCTATATACTATATGCTATTATATTATAGCGTAGTCTGAAAGCCGCTTAACGTGCGATAGACGAGTGTGTTAATGCGACACCGCGCGGACCGAAACAGGATTATGATCACAAATAGTTACGAGAATTGGGCTTCAGGTAGGTAAGTGAAACTTCACCTAAGTAATAAATTATGACTAAACTACTTTCATGGACTAGAAATTGTAACTAAGGAAATTTTTCACAATCTACTGATATATAAATGACTATCTACTGATATATAGCTTGTTTGCATATTTTGACTCTGTCTCTCGATACAAAGTAAGCAGCGACCAAACTTCTGAATAAGCTATCCAACACTTATTAGAATATAAAACACGCCCTAAAATAAACAAAAAGCGCTATTAGCTTTACTAGACTTTTAATGAAAGGTTCTCAAACTTAGACTGTCTGTATATTTTTAATTAAGTTTTTAACCGACTCCAAAAAAGGAGGCGGTTATACGTTCGGCTGTATTTTTATTACAACCATATCAAATTTCACTGAAATCCGTTCAGTTGTTATTACGTGAAAGGGTAACGAACATCCATACATAAAACTTTGGCGTTTATAATATTATAAGTAACGATATCTTCGTCGTCGTGTTTAAATGATTTCAAAAATCTTCTGAATAGGAAAACATTAGGCGTATAGATTTTCACCTTAAACATAATATTTGGGAATGTGGTCACCCATTCTAGTTGAATCCATGACCGGCGTTGCTTAACATGAGTTAGCGCTACTACCATAATAAAACTTCTCACTTATTCCTCCTGGTATTAATATACTGACTGACACAACTTTTATAATTATGAACCGATTGAAATGAAACAAACATTAAATTGAAACCGCAAAATAAAACAAAAATCGCATTCAAATCAGTTAACCCGTTGACTTCGTACGCGCAAAAACAAATATCGTGGGAACCGTACATTTTTCCACAATAAAAAGAAGCCTATATGTTAATCCAGAGTCTAAGCTACTACAATACCAAATTTCATAAAAATCCGTCCAGTAGATTCCGAGATTAGGTCGTACAAATGTACAGACAAACAGATAAACAGACAAAAATCTTTAAAATCATTGTTTTGGGTTCTTTGTCGTTCACAAAGCCCACCTGTAATATTCTTTCTTATAAATTTCCATGTACAGACAGCGACCAGTTCCGGATTTATTATATGTATAGATTATGGGCCAATTTCGACTGCAGGACTCTAGTAGGTAATAACAAATGTCTGTTGCTAACCTTAGCAGTGTAACTTCAACAAAACATAAATTATTTCTGTTGTTTGTTAGTTATACCATGGAAACAACAAAATCCTTGAGGTATCTTATCTCATAAAGGAATTCGTAATCCGTAGTATATTTTCAAAATTGTCGAGTTCCGGGCCACCCGAGCGTTTATCAGATAATGTAATTATGCTCAGTACGGGACACCTCAGCTTTCTACGTAATTGAGTGCCCCCTCCCCCCAGCTATTAGGCAAATCGAATCTCATCCGGGGAGGGTGGGCGATATGTGCTCGGGAGCCGGGTTTCAATTTGCGCGGATGTAAATAAAATGCCTCGTCACGTAAAGTACGATGGCTCAATTATGTAATTTATGTGTGTGATTTTAATGCGACTTCAAAAAAGGAGGCAGTTATTAGATACAAAGGTATATCTGACTAATTGTAGCAGCTTTATATTTATTAAAAAGAACCGTTTTCTCAATATTAATGATCGGAAATTTAATATGTTAAATACTGTTTATTATATACCTACTTGATTATAAAAAAGCTCAATTTTAATTAAAATAAGAATGAACAAAGCAAATAAATTTAAAACTAATTCACATTATTTTCGTTTCATAAAATCTGAATTGAGAATACGGAAATTGTATAAATTAATAACATAAATCTAATAAAGATTTATGTTTTGTACAGAAAAATTAAATAGGCAAATTCAAAATTGCTTTATATATTTTCAAATAAAATTTAATTATAATAGGATTATATAATTAAATAATATTTTATTACAGTATTTTTATATAGGTACTAACTACTTATCAACTATTAATACCTATAATTTACAAATTACAACTTTTTACCTTTGCTTCAAGGTAGAACTACAATGCATCATCTTAACAAACTTAGCAGACGTGCAAATTGACGCAAAGAGCATTCACCTTGCTCACTGACAAGCTCCAGTATGGATTAAGAAGCAGACTATTTCTACCCATGAAAATACATTTTTCAGCATTATTAGATATTTTCACGATCAGGTAAATGTTGTGTGTGTATTTGTGTAATTTTAATATTTTCAGAATATAATAATAGAATTCGTTATAAAAAATAAATTAATATTCATTTTGAACTTAGCAGTTACAATTTTCAGTACATAACATTTTTTTTCCCATAAAATACATAAGAAATTTTAAACTTTCTTGTTATTATTGCAAGTTATTTATTAAACGCCACGGAAATTCTAACAATAAAAATCGTTGGAAAATATCCCTCTCTTTTTTCCGCGTATTTCCATCCCCTTCTGGCCGGCGTCAGTCAGCACGTCCGGGGCCCATAACGCCGTTTGATGGTCTGCTCTCCAATACTAGCGGGGCCGTTATAGAGCAACATGTACGGCTGCGCTATGGGCGACGCCTATATTTCCTAAACATCTTTCCACGTTATAATATCGCACACCGTGGCCTTGTAAGTACCTAATCATTTTTCAACTGTTATCGTATCGCTTTTCGCAGATTTTGTTTCTAGACGAGCGTCATATTCCATCCCGAAAGTAATCTACGTAACTTTAGAATCGAATAAAATAGTAATCAAAATATACACGAAGCCATTTTCGAACAATTATAAGGCCGTCTGAGCAAGGTCACTCCCACAAAAATATGCAACACGGCGCACGTTTCTGAGCGGATACGAATTCTATCAACAGCCTTATAGACCACAACCTTCTTTGTCTAGCGTCTCGGCGACGGGCGGCCGCAAGTGAGACAGAAATCTACAAGTTTAATGGGCTGTTACGAGAGAAAAAATCAGTTGGCATTCGCGAGCAGATCAGCAAGTGATAGTGGAACGAAATATTTGTGGTTTGTGCACGGTGCCGGCGAACTTCGTGACATGTGGCGTGACGGTGAGTACCAGCAATTATATCTTAACACGCACGCGTCATCTCTCAGAGCGTAGCGCTATACCACTGACTGCATGAACGGCCCCTGGCGGCTATGGCTATGTAATATGCATTTGTTTCTGCATAGCAGTTAACGTCCTCGCATAGAAAATTTACAGTTTTACATTTAGCTAGACATGCACTTTCCTGCTCGAGCTTTAATTAAAGGTAGGCACAAGCTTAGTTGGTTAGAGTGTATAGTTTGTAACGTTATAAAACAATATACTCGTAAGTGGAATGTATTCATGTTAAGATAAGTTATATTCAGATTGTGTTTGCCAATGTTAGGATGTAGATAGTAGGTGCTTAAAACAATAAACAATAAAGGATTTTGATAATGTAGAGAGTAGAAATTAGAAAGAGATTAGACCAAAAGAATACACAGTCGAGTCTTCTATATCGTTTGTTTGTTTGATGAAATTTGGTACAGATATAGAGGAAAAGGAAGAAAAAGAAGGGAAGGACATAGGCTACTTTTTATCAAGGCTAAATGTGCGGTTCCAGCGTGATTTCCTTTTGCGCGCACGAAGTCGCGGGCAGCATCTAATAATATAGATGTATATAATAATATATATATATATATATACATATATATATATATATATATAAATAGAGGTGTGTGTCCCTAAGTCCCTATATTTCACTTTGCAGCTAAAACTGCACGTCGCAGACGCATGGTATTTGTATGTCGTAATAAGTACTAGGTGCATCGTGCACTGTGGTGGTTGCAAGTCGATACCTATAAGGGTGTAGAAGATACGGGGGTTGTATTTGTAATCTCTAAAAATGTGTGCTTATCATTAATTTAAAATAATTTGTATTGTTTTAGAAAATTTTAGAATGATGTAAATATTTAACTTTTATTTAAATTTATAAATAACAATTAAAAATGACCCAGTGAATCTCGTATTCACAGCTAGTTATTTATAAATTTTAAAATATTTTACCTTCAAATAAATAATATTATTTAGCTACAAAGTTCATTTTAGGGTTCCGTACCCAAAGGGTAAAACGGCATCCTATTGCTTAAAATCCGCTGTCCGTCTGCATGTTACCGACCAGGGTGTATCTCATGAACCGTGATAGTGAAGTAGGGCTCCAATACAACTAGCGTGGTTTTTTGCCGTCTGCCGAATCGTTCGTGCACGAGTAGGACTCGCACTTGGTCGGTTAACTGTAAAAGCGAATTGTTTCAAGCAATATGTTGAAGGCATATAAGTTTAAGTAGGCAATGCTATCAACCTAAGTGAAATAAATATTTTTTTTACTACATAATCTAGTATTTTTACTTAATTTAATTAAGATTTATAGTACAAACACAAGAACACAAACATATTACTATGTTTGTATTCTCATTTGATATATTTTTTAGTTTCTTAGTGGACTGGTAGTCCATGTGTATTGAATTCGAAATCAAACTTTGAGCTTTTGCCGAACCAATCAATTGTTACAGTAGCAATAAAAAAAATTGGGCTATAGTTTCTAAATTATTCCAAATAACAATCGAAGTCTGAGCTTTCCCTAAATTAGCATAAGAATAAGATGGAGTCACAACAATGACATTATGCTCCGAGGCCTACCAATTTAATTTACATATTTCATTTATGCCAAGCCTCCTCTATTGTGTTTGTTCTTTGAAATTTTTACACTTTCTATGATAATACTGTACCCTTTATTTTTGAGGCAAACAGCTATAGATTTTTTCGCAGCACTAGATAAAAATTGCACTACAGAAACAGTAAACACACATTAGATTTGTGAGATGCAAATAAAATAACCTTGTAAAAAGCAGTAGCAAGATATTTTCTAACAAATTATGAAAAACTTACCAGTTTTCCAAACTTTTCTTGACAAAATATTATTGCTTACATATATTTACTTTTTTTATATTTTATTGTATTTTATATCTAACGATTGCAAACTATATTTGGTAGAGTAGGAATACATAGTATATGCACCTACCTATGTAATAAAATTTCATATTAACATTATTCCAATAGGAATATTGAAATGCAATGAAATACTTGAACTTTTCAACGCTGATGTCCACACTTGACGCCTGCATCTATATACATCTATAAACCGGTATACATAAGGAACCAGTTCGGTCGCTGCACCGAAACCGGTGCTGGAAGGCCATGGTGTTCGATCCAGGTCGAATCACTAACGGTGATTGGTCATCGCTTGAAAACGTGTGATATGTTTTTTTATACTGTCTACCTACGCTTCCCATGTATACGGAAATTATTTCAATTAAGAGCTTTTACTGATTATTTGGAAATATCTAATTTAAATTATTTATAACAACTTTAGTTTTATCGATGTTATAGTATTAAATGTATTTCCAATTACTGGACAATATTTTTTATAATAATAAAATAATTATTACAAGGCGACCTTGTGGTCGAAATTCGCCCATAATAATTCAAATAATTCTTAAGTTTGATCTTTACAGGGTTTTCTTGCATCTTAGAATGAAAAATAAGTATTTGTTGTGCCAGATTGACAAACGTCAACGTGTTACAAAATTGTAAATTACAAACGCATGGTAGTGTGTTGATAATCTGAGGTAGTGTGTGTTGTTGTTATTTTTATTAATTGTATATATTTCGAAGCACTGCTTAAAAATATCCTCCACATGAACTTTAATTTATAGGGCAAATTTAATACTCCTCCAATTGCACAAATTTCGTAAAACTATACTGAAAGTTTTTGCTTCGCTTATTAGTAAAATAGTAAAATTACGTTTTATAATGTTGTATGCTTCACCTCCGCGTCCGTCAAACAATTTCCCGGAAATTTTCCATTCTACACAAAACAATATTTTGTGTGCGGGCTGTTCTGTCGGTTGCGAAAAAAAGTTGGCTTTGAAATAAAACAATTCATTTCATTAACATATTCATTCAATAACATTTAGTTTTCATTATTACTTACAGCAATTAATTGCTATACAAATATTGTTATTAATCATGTTTACTGCGCAATAATTATTTAAAAATGTTCATAAATATTTCAATTGTACATGAGTAGTAAAAATTAACATAAATTAAACATAAACTGATTTCACATTTACTTGAAGTAATAAGATTAGTTATCTTTACATCGCAAGCTTGTAAACATGCTAACATGGAGTTAAATATAATATTTGCATACATGTGAGAAAATTATGAGGGAATCACTCATTATAAAAACAATTAAAATGTATTTTTAAAGCATGATTGTTTAACTTTATGAGTTAGTAGTAGTATAAATTAATAGTCACAGTAAGCAGGCCTACATATACTTTTTCCTTCAATTAAAATGCGTATATAGAAATTAACTTGTATAGTAGCTACCTAAGTATTCTAAATTTATCGTTCATAATAGTATTTATACTTTTAAAATATCGTTCAATATTACAAATCCCGCGATAAAAATTGGTTTAGTAAATTTATTTACGGTATCCATTTTGATGCTAATGAAGTGAAACTGCCCACAGCACCCAAACGCTGTGCACCCAGTTTGTGGGTGAATCAGTGCAGTGAGTGATGCGAGTGAATAGTGCAGGATGTGTGTGGGATAATCCTTAGTGATGAGCCTGGGATTGTGTCTTGTGGTGGGGTGTGGGTCAGGAAGAGGTTTTAAAACGGTACCTATTATACCTATTGAGATTTAAATTACTTACAAGTTACTTTATTAGAAAATGTCTTATATATTGGGGAGGTGCCTCCTTAAGCAAAAATATTATGTCTATAGATTTTTGATTTTATTCTTTACTTGTTATAATATTAATATTTTAATCCAACATCTATGTAGGTAGATTAACATAAATGAAATACCCATATCGTTTTGTAAATTCAACGTTATAGGTAAGCATTGTTGCCGTTGTTGGCACAAGTATCCATTTACCTAAAAATTCACTTACTTATTGGTCGAAGGAAAAATTAAAAAATAAAAACTGACGAAATAATAAAAATGCATATGCAAAAGTAAATAAAATAATATCAGGAACCTTCAATCTTTATTCAAATATATTGTACTCGTATCTCGTAAGTATATTTTCTAAGCAGTTATGTTGATAATCTACATGGTGATAATATTTTAAGATAGAGCATAAATCTCTTGTGAGAATAATTATGCTCTATCTAAAAATTTATGAATATTACCTATACGAGTACACATAGTCTGCGGTAATCTAGGTATGTACATTGTAGCTATTTTTAAAATTGGTTACATTTAATGAAGATACCGAGTAGGCAGAGAAAACCATGTAGAGTTGAAAATTGAATATCTACCTACTTTAAACGTTATAAAAATTTCAGTATGGCCATAAAGAGCGGTGTGAAATAACTTGAAAATATTTTGCAATTGACAGACAGGCCGACGAAAGCCAAAAGCGATTCATTTGAATAATTTATATCTTAAATTTCTGGGTTTGTTTAAATTTTTGACATTACCGGTGTCCACCGGACATCCAGGTGGCTTCGGACCGCCAATATTTTTTGAACGATAGTTATATACTTAACCATTATACCGTACTTAATACTTATTGATAACAGATGTAGACCATAATCTTGTTTTACAAGCAATGGCTTAATAATAAAAAGGGCTTCAATTTTACTCTACATGTGTGGCAAATACTTAGTTTGAAACATTATAATTAATGTTGAAAACGTTAGCTTCATAGTTATTTCTTATTAATACTGTTTAATATAGTAATCTAGAAGTATATTGGGAGCTATTTTGTGTTATAATGTAACTAGTGTACTTATTGCATAATTATTATTATATACATAAAATGTAGAGTCCCCTGGCGGTCTATTATAGTTGTTAGATTTATTTATAGTCAAAGTATTTAATTTTAGAAAGTACTTTTACTATAAATAGATCTAACAACCATAATAGATTGGTATACATTTAAACTGTAAGTTTCATAAATATCTATAGTTTCAAAGTTATCAATCATCCTGGCTGCCACATTTTCCTCATTTTGGATATAAAACCAAAAAGCGAGGGTGGTATTTTGAGCATTTACTCAAAGCTACCACGGAAATAGAAACTAAATAAAATCTATATTTAGTTAATATTACATTAGTATTTGTCAAATAATTGTTACATTATGAAAAATAGAACGAGTCTTTTTATGTCTCAGTAAAGATGTACCTTATAGCTACTACGTATATTTTAAGTAGCTTAGGAGAAGATTTTAGCCTACGAAGTAAGTACTCTTATAATATTTACCTTGTACATTTTTAGTAGGTATCACTTAGTTGCTAGTTCAGACATATTTACGAAAGAAAATCATTATTCTTAAGTAGATAGTAGCAGGAAACCTAATTTATAAGCAGGTTAAACGGCATCATTATTTCTTCGTATTATAATAGTATTATTATGGTATGAAATAAATTGTGAGAAGTCTATCTGCTTATGAATTAGATTCCCTGATAGTACAATTACATACACGATATTTAGTAGGTAGAGCCGAGTACGTTCATTGCTCTCTCTGGAAGCAATTGGAATGCGTTATTCAATCTGAGCCAATTGTCTTAATTATGAATTATTGTCATATGAATGAAATATAATATTTATAAGGGGCATTGTACCAAGATGGTACCTATTTTTTGACAGACTAGTTTCCTACTATAAAAGCTTTTGGTAGCTTGCAATTTGAAGTTATTGAAGTCAAATATAAGAAGAAAGAGAAAATTCTCCCCTACTTAATAACAAAGAAAAGGGAAAGCGATAAGTTAAAAGCGTAGGTATTTATTATTACCTAATAATACTATATACCGTACACCGATACCGAAACATCAGTTACCTACGTATAAAAACTATGACAGACAAAATGGAAATCTTACTCAGTGGGCCGCATCGTGAAAATTTAATACGCTAAAGTATTTTTGTTACCTTTGAAAGG
Organism: Phengaris alcon alcon; assembly: GCA_037179445.1. Classification (NCBI taxonomy): domain Eukaryota; kingdom Metazoa; phylum Arthropoda; class Insecta; order Lepidoptera; family Lycaenidae; genus Phengaris; species Phengaris alcon. The sequence continues at coordinate 1,076,405 of JAYRCH010000354.1, forward strand.
GTAAAAATCAATTTCTTGTCTCTATATAAACAGTCTTTTAACGATGTCCCTTAGGAAATCTCTTTCTTCAATAACCATGAAAGGTGTTCCAAAATAGAGATATTCGTAGGTGGCGTAGAGGTGTATCAAAAATTCTAAACAATGCAATTTATCTGCTTAAAAATTATAAATAATTATCAAACATTTTTAGCCACGAATTTTTACTTTATTTATTTATATCTAGTTGGGTCAATAAGGATAACAAAGAGAAAATAAATGGGCAAACGCAGTGGCGGTAAAAAAGGCCACGTTTTTGTGTCTTCGAAAAAAGTTCCTACAAGATAATTTCATAAGATATTCCGTGTCCAGTGAAATAAAGGACTTGTCGATAATCTGATGCAAATTGTTGGGAAAACTGCAGCGCGCATGAGCAGTGTGTGTCGTAAACTGTAACTACACCCACCACCCAACAGTCAACACCCATCTTCACCCACTTTCACCCTCTTTGTTTTAGGGGAACTGTAAGACCCCTTAATGCTCTTCTTGGTCAAAGGGTTTCGTTTGATCTCGCTTGATGAGTAAATAAATTAAAGGGTCATTTTGTGGTAATTGCTTTGGTGAGTTAATGATTATTTCTTGATTAAAATTTACAATGTACATAAAAGTACCTGGGTTGAGAGTAAGTGAGCTTTGCTCGGAGATCTAGTAGTTAAAAAAAAAGAATCACAAAAACATTTTACCGGGGTTCTAATCCACCACATTCCGAATTTCCGAAAAACGTAAAAATTAACCAAATTTCAAATCGGACTGACATTATAGAGTGGCAATTATTGATATATTGTTGTACGACAAAAGAAAAAACATATATTACTTAAAAATACGCAGTTTCCCAAGGATAAAACCTAGCTAGACCGATTTTTCTCCCCCAATACTCCCTGGATACTAAATTTCATATAAACACTTGAGCCGTTGCCGAGATTATGATTATATATATATATATATATATATATATATATATATATATACACACTCCTATATAACTAGGCATAGTAATGGTAGAGCAACAACGATTAGAGAACCTGCTCTACATTATCTAGATACCAGTGTTAACAGTTATGAGTGTATTTTGATTTGCCAAAATGGGTTCTATTAAAATACTAGCTTTTGCCTGCGGCTCCGCCCGCGTAAATACAGTATTCCACGGGAACACAAAAATTAGCTTATATGTTATTCCAGAGCTTAAACTACAACCTTACCAAATTTCATCAAAATCCGTTCACTAGTTTTTAGTTAGAGTAACAAACATCCATTCGTCTATCCTCAGAAATTTTCAGATTTTTAATAGTAGTAGGTTTAAAGCAAATAAACGATTAAACAATAGCACCTGGGCTACCACTTACCAATTAGGTACCAACAAAAGCCTTTTACTGACATCGGCCTAATTTTTTTCGGCCTTTTATTATTGACACATCCTTTTGGGAAAGCGTACAGACTATTTTATCTAAGACTAGACGTTGGCCGCGACTTCGTACGCTCAAAATGAATTGCTGCAATAAAACGTAGCCTATATGTTAATCCAGAGTCTAACTACTACCACACCAAATTTTTTTGTTGTTTTTTCGTGAAAGAGTAACAAATATCCATATATCCATACCTACAAACTTTCGCGTTTATTAGTAAAGCCATTTTAGCATATATCTAGGTACAGTGTAGTAAGTGGTCGTGCCTGCATCTAACTATAGGTAGGCAATAGAGAGCAAAGTGTGTATTATTACAGGGTGTCGCAGTGTGAATACTGAGCAGCGTGGCGGGTCTATCGTATCGATCTGATAACGACGTGAGAACTGCCTGCATTCATTATCCCGAATGATGTTCCGTGTTTATTCGATTCCGTGTTCATAGGAAACCGTATCTTATATGTACTTCAAATGATCAATTATTGTATATGTAATATGTATATATCACCAGAATCTCGGAAACAGCTTAAAATATTTCCATGAAATTGAGTATGCTTGGCTTGGGGGAGAAAAATCGATCTTTTTTTGTTCTGACACTTAGCGAGACATAATAACTGCAATTCACTTTTATATAATATATGAGAATATTTAAAATTGTATTTAGTTAAACTCGTACCTACATTATAATAACGAATCAAAGTCATAAAACCAATGTTAAGTATATATACTGAGAAGTATATATACTGATAAAAATAATAAAAACAAAGTAATTATACCCTATCCAAATATTATAATATATGTATTTACTTACCTAGAACTTACATAAATAAAAATATATTATTTCATGTTTAGGTATTTATACATTAGGTACATACGTCATTGGTAAGCAAAAAATAGATAAAACAAAAATAAGTAATTATTGTGAAAACAGAACAAGGGTTCACGTTAAATACCCAATAGGCTTATTTTAATTTAGATTAGTTACAAGTATTAAATAACATGTGGGTGTAATTAGGTATTAGTAATACAGATAGTTCCTAAGAGACTTCTAAAATCTTTACAATAACAAGCCAACTTATAATTATTTATTACTAGCTGTCCCAACACACGTTTTTCTTTTTTAACTATGAACTGAAACATATATTTGACTACACCTACATATACACGTACTACAACAACCTACTTCTACATCTACGCCCGCCAATCTACTGGGGCCAGCAGATATATTATGAACCTAAAAATATTTGACAGTCAAGTGTCAAATTGAACACAGTGAAATGTTACTCAGTATGGGAAAATTTAATTGTTGTTTTTCGCATTTTACGCGTAATTTCCGCGAACTTTGAATTGAAAATCGTAACTACTTGGTATTTTTAAATAAAACTAAAAGTTGTGTATCTGTATTCTCTATATACATTAAGGCTATACTGTAACAAAGTTTCAAGTGATTTTACATACGTAAAACCCTACTATAATGGCATAATAATTATTAATTATTACCTATTATTACCTTAGTCTAAGATGTGTGAATCTGTTATGCGGATGATTTTTCTTTCGGTAAAAAAATATTTACGAAAGTCGAAAACAAAACACAAAGACTTTATTCCTGGACGCGATGTTGTCGACCTCGTAGGCGTCGTTTTGAAGTAAAATAAAGAGGAACTCTGCCATAAATAGCTATCGGCTTTCCCAATATGTAAATGAGTGAGGAAGAGACATCTGCTTAAAATAAAGTAGTTCCTACGTTTTACGCTTTTCAGGGTTCAGCAGTACAAGGAACCCTTTTAGTTTCGCTCTGTCCGTCCATCTGTCTGTCCGCCATTGTTAACTTCTGTAATTATGAATACAAATTCATGAAATTGCGTATAGGCATAGATTGAGCATTTACTTTGCATTTGGCATCAAAAAGTAATAATAATTTTAAGTTTGAGGGTTCCCCGTACGCAAGTGGAGATGTTTTTTTCATTGTAGGGTATCATCGTATAGATATTTTTAATTAAGGCTAGGTTTAATTTTTTATAAAGTAAACAATTTTTGAGTATTCGGCCACCAAAGTTGTTGTCAAGTTGGTTCCCCTCGGGAATTTCTAAACTATAAGAAGTAGAAACTTGCTATTTTACAAGCTGCTAAATAATATTTAGGATAATCGCAAAATATCTTTTGAAGTAATTTGGTTATGCGGTGAACTTACGGAACCCTCCTAAGACGTGTCCTGAAATGCTCTCGGTTAGGTTTTTAGGTAGCGAAAGTGTAACATTAGTATAAAAATCATACTACATCCACATAAACGTGAACGTTTGTGAGGATGGATGGATGGTCGGTTGTGACTCTTTCACGCAAAAACGACTGAACGGATTTTTATGAAATTTAGCATAGTTGAGTTTCGGCTCTAGATTAAAAGATAGGCCACATTTTATCCCGGAAAAGTTCAGTGCCCCCCTGGGATTACTGACGTATTTACGCGGGTGGAGCCGCGGGAAAATGCTAGTAGTTCATTATTCATGATTATAAATAATAACTATTATACCTACCTTAACGCGCATTTTAAAAGTCGAAACTAAAGCTACCTAATTAGAGGCTAACTATTCAAAGTTCAAATCATATACCTACCTACTACTACTTACTTACTTACTTACTACTTACTTATGACCTACTAATTAAATATCTTTCAGCTAATTATACATGAAGTTTAAATGTGTTGTTTAACAGTCATACTTTAACTAAACTATGACTGTTAAACAATTTAATACTTAATTTTTTATTTTTATTTATATATGGCATCGGCTTGTAAACATTTTCCAGTGTCAAGTTAAAAAGGCGCGAAATAGATTCGTTTCGATTTTCAACACCGTATTCCTAAATCATTAAGTCTAAAGTCTAGTCAAAGTCCAAATAAATTGTCAGTACAGAAAGTTCATAGGGAGTTTTGGCGGGAAAACAAAATAGCACGTTTTAAGAAGTTGTACCACTTGCCCACACTTGTGCACGTTAAGGAATATTTAATGGTTAATATTCTACCAATATTACACATAAAGAACCAAAATAACACAAATTTATGGAGATATTCAAAATCTACAACGTCACCTATTGAACTCCCCGGCAAAACTCAATTTAATACTTACTTTAACAGTTCTTACTTGAAAACTTATGTGTGCTTATGAAAACTTTTACGTAAAAAATACAAGTTACAATTTTCAATAGCATCCGTGATACTAATGATATAAACGCGCGTTTCAACGCATCTTGTCTCCTCAACCAATTGTTGATTATTAGTAACTAATCCAACTCATATTCAATCAATACCCAAAACTTTACCCACACACCTCTGCCCGCTTCGCCCCTCGTCGCGCGACATTTAATGACACCCGTGCAACCGGCCCTGCTCTCCATTATCGCCCCTAAGCCCACCACATAGAGGCCACTGTTCCCCGAATACGCCCACCGTGTTATATAGCACCGAGGATCTATAAAAGTTACGTCTGTAATCTAACATAAAACTCGGGCCGTTTAGATGCGAACGCGGCTACGGACGACACATCTCAGTCGCTCCGTGTTTTTACCGAATTTGGACGAAAGTGGAACTAGATTTTGTTCTAGGCTGTGTCAGTGCTGCCACGTGGTTCGCGAGTGACGTAGCCGGCTGAGGACTGTGAGTAAATACATATTATATTACCTTGAAACTATAATATATAATCGAAGTGCTAAGTGTGCATGCAACTCTCAACCTTAATCCTAGTATTAAACTTTAGTTATAAACCTTTTCGTGGTTGAGAGTAATCTGTTTGCTCTATGTAGAGTCTTGTTGCTTACTAAGCGCTTGGAAATTAATAAGTATAACCTACATAAAGTGATTTGTTTTTGTGTCATACAATTTCGTAAACGGCTTTTGATAACAATATTATGATAAAAGTATTTTCACAAATGTAAGCTCTATCAAACAGTAAAATACCTAACCTAACATACGTAGTTTCTGATCTAGAGCACAACAAAGTGTAAGATTGTTTTAAATATGTTAATTACTAATATTAAAATCGTCTACTATAGCAGAAATTTATGCTATTTGCTTTGAGTATGTTAGGCTTTTTATCAATCAATAAAAATGTTTTATAGGTCAAAGGTTATACGTACTTGAAGATGCATGAAATTCTTATAAGAGATGACCTTATTGATGTATTAGATAGTAAAATAATGTTATTATGCTACTTCTATTATAAATGCGAAAGTTTGCGAGGATGGATAGAAATGGGTAGGTGGAGGTTTGTTACTCTTGAAAACTACTGAACGGATATTTGTGGTAGTAGTTTAGGCTCTGAAAAAAGTACAGTTTTACCGTTGGCGGGCAAAAGCTAGTTATATAATATACCTAAAGATATTAAATACATATTTAAGCTTGGACTATTGGATTATAGGAAGTAGGAAAAGTATAGGGTATGTAAGAGATTTAATAATGAATTAGATATAGAGTTTACAAAATTACTGATAACTAATATCTATTAGGTGCCTCATAACCCTTGTGTCCCTTTAAATAAAAAGTTTAGTTTATATTTAACAAAAGAAAACACTTTCATTACACAAAACAGCTGTAATTCTTTGAACAAAAATATTATATGTCTTCTTTAAGTTTTTTGTGAATGTTTTGTATATTTTATGTTTAAACAACTAAAAATAACATTTATTTCAACAATAATTTGAAATAGTTTTAATAGAGTACACCCAGCGCCATCTTTTAAAGCTATTTTAAACAACATTCCGCATTCATTGATCCCCGTCTCTTTTCAACATATACGATTATTCTATACACATCTCCCCCGATCGCCGTATTATGAAATACGTACGATTGCATCATAACAACATAAACACAACTCTTTGACTAGGTAATACGGTTGCATTTTGAATGCAGTTCCATTCAAGTCGGATTTCAGTTATAGAAACATTTATCTTTCTATAGTGCTCTTTGTAACATAGCTGTCTCACTCACTCGAATGCCGCTATCTCTCTTTGATACACGTAGTTTTTTATGTAGATATCGCATTTAGTGCGAGATAAACAGATATCTCTTAGCTTTTACAGTTTGTTCAAGATGTTTGATCGAGCTGTGTTACCACCATTACGAAATAGGCGGGGCGTTGAGTAGTGGATTATTCTAAATCTCTACTTTGAAATGCAGTGTTAAATATTTTTGGCTGTTAAAATAATACTTCTTATGTTATAAATTACTCGATTCAGGTAATAAAAAATAAATATGTCATTGACTATTAATTTAAACACTTCTGATTTTTGTTTCATATCAAAAGGTATTTAATTTTCAGAACTCTACTTCATAATAATGATTTATCAATATTATAAAATATGATTGTCCTTTTTATAGTACTTACTTAATTATAATAATAATAGCTTTTTATTAAAGTAATAATTATATTTAAATGATCTTTTTTCCATAGTAGGTACACTTTTTGAAATACTTACATAATATATTGAGTTCTTGAAATATTATTGTTAGCCACGATATTTAAAAGTAATACGAAGGATAACTTCATATTGTCTGTATTGTTTTGATATTGTAATGCATAATAACATTTAAACAATTTAAAAACTAAATAAGTGGTATCTTTAATTTGTTTTTGTTAGTTAATAGAAGGAAATTATTCAGAACACATTATAGATTCGTGATAAAACTTTAATGATGAATCTCTATTTGAAAATGTCACGTAAAATTAAAATAATCTTTATTTACATAATTTCATCAAGATCAAATTATAAACTTCTTTGAATGAGAGTATTTACATCATGATATAATTTTTGTATTCACTTGAACATATATCCTGGTTCAGTTCAGTAAATCATATTAATTATTCGGCTCAGTCAGTTTTTGTTTTAAAAAGTTAAAGACAGTATTATTATAAACTACTTTTTTTCTCTGAGCCTGCATTTTCCTCTATAATTCTTATGATAGCGACATAAATATCAACTAAGATAGGATAAAATTTAGCTAAAAGTCTTCTTCGATGTATGTGCATTGTGCAATGCTCACAGCAATTGCAAAGTAGGTAATATTGTTTAAGTGCATCACCATTTTTTAACCGACTTCCGAAAAAAGGAGGCGGTTATAGGTTCAGCCTAGGTAGGTAGTATGTATGTATTTTTTTTGTATGATCAATGATAACTCCGCCGTCTGTCGACCGATTTTCAATATTATTTTTTTTGATTTACATGCTTTAGAGCGTATACTTTGAAGTTTGTTTCGTTTTCCCAAAAGTGGTGACCTGATGGTGGGATCCATGAGGAAACGAGGGAACTCCTCAAAATTTATATGGACACATATAGTGATTTCAACTTTTTCTAAAGTAACCCAAGCATATTATGCTACCAAAAAATAAGATTTTGCACCATGTTGGCTGGTACCGACTTCAAAATTATGAGATAAGATTGAGTAGAGAAATAGTTTAAATTTAAGCCACTTTTAAAAGGGGAAAATTATTTAGAAAATAAGTTTTATTTCATACTTTTTTGTGCATTTTTACTTTGGAAGTCGGTTTATTTTTTTTAAATAATAATAATTCACTAATCCATTTTCCCCCGTTGTACTAAATTTGGCTTCGTTTTTTTCATAATATACTGCTTATTTTTGTAAGTAGGAAGACTAGCCTGTTTGATTTTTAAAAGAAGAAATATTCTCTCGATGGACATTGTTGTCTTTATATATGGATTAGGAAAATCCTAATCTTTTCTAACTATGAAACTATTTGATCGCTCATCATGTTATTTTTACTTAAAGCACCTAATTCCTGTAATTAAAACTGTTTTTGTAATTAATGAATAATAAAATATAGACATAAAGTTTGCAAAAAATTGGGACAAAATATTAACCTACGCGTGTGAGCGCTCAGTGATCAGAATGCCGCCCGCCTACGGTAGAAACCTCGTCCTCCAGCGTTCTCCTGGACACTCTTGGCATTCATCTTTTTGGCACAGATAGAGAACGAATTTGGAGTCAGCTACTAGAAAGCCTTCAATTAACAGGTTATGACTTTGTGTTCCACAAAGGTTTTTGCAAGGGCAAAACGCTCATAGTGGCCACTAGAGGGTTAAAAGATTCCTTGAAACTTTCTGCATTTATTTTCATAATTACGTAAACATAAATTATATTACTACGTTATAGTACCCACATTACTCCTTTATGAAAATACTTTTGTGTAGGGATTATTTTCATGGTATAATAATTGTTATCATTATATTCCCTTTCATGGTATATTAAAAAGAAAGGAGGATAATAGTGTCTAGCCTCTATGTAAATGATCTTCTGTCAGTTGCCGGGAACGAACAAACTGCCACTTTCATTATTATTCAGTACGCCACAGACGATAAATTGTTCGCATAACTTTATCTTTTCATTTACTGCAAGTGTTTAGCCGAAAAATGTCTCGATACTTCTAACTGGGTACGTAATGTCACAGATTAAAGAGGAATAGACAAACAGATTCATAGTTAGCTATCGATTTGATTGCTCTACTACAAGCATAAGGTGTGTCCACGATTATGTGGAAAAATCGTGGGCCGGAACGATTTGGATCGTTCAATGAAAGCTGTTTATATGTCTAGTCAGTGAACTCGTGGAAACAAATAGAGTACAAAATTTAATTTAATTCATTACTCTCGGCAACTGTCAATCATGTAAGATTTTCTCGGCTAAAGGCTCGCTTGAGTAACGAAAGTCTTAGTCATTCAAAATTTAACTTTTTTCGCTACACAAAAATATACACGTTTTTATGACATCAGGCAAAACTACACTGCACATGCGCTGCGCAGCGCGGTGCAACTCGACATTCAAACTCTGATGGAAAAAGTTGAATTTTAAACAGCTACTCGTACCTTAAAATTCAGCGCCGCGTATCGTTTCGGTGTGAATTAAGATAGTCCCTATGTCCCTAGTATGCCCCTTAAGATAGTCTTTTCTCATAGACAAGTCTGTTTTAAGGCTTAAACGGAACGTTGTAAACCACAATTTTGTCTATGAGACGTTTTGCTTAAAGTATCATCTTCATATTGTATTTTGTAAAGAAATATTTAGTTTAAGACTATCGTGACTCGAGTAAGCGCTCGCCCTTAAACTTAGAGATGTACCCATGTTTACGTTTAAGCTGCAAAATTTTGTGTAACTCGAAAAGACGTCTATAGGATATATTATCCTATTTTTTATTATATATATATATATATATATATATATATATATATATATATATATATATATATATATATATATATATATATATATATAATATATTCAATCTTTATTAACGACTTAGTTCACAAACAGACAGCGACCATGTCGTCCTCAGAAGGCTACAACATTGGATAGTCTTAAAAATTAGTATTCCACCAAGATTTGGTAGACCTTCAATAGTCCCACACAGGATGCGATTTGAGGAAGTAGCCTTCCCCATTAACAATGCAAACTTATTAAGTGGAATGTGTCCAGATCGTATCCTAAATGCAATAACTAAAATATTCCTACTACGTGAACTGAACCACGGAAATCGACAAGGTTCTGAACGTAACGTTCTATACCAGATACCTTTGGTTACAGACATGAACTTTGTCTTTCTGTGATAAATTATAATTCAATATTGTTCTTCTAAATCGAGAAACGCAAAATTTTAAGCTCTATCATATTTTTCTTCTCTTTTTCTCTAAGTAGAAACATAGGATAATTTATACAGTTTAAGTCAGTTAACTACTATTATCTTATACTTTAAACGAGACAATCTTTTATATATATAACCGGTTTCTTGAAATCTTATACTTCAAACGACAACACCTTGTTTAAATACAATCGGCTTCTCGAAAACGGCTTCAAGTATTACCATGCAATGTAGTATGCAGGGAGTTTTTGGGTGAGAAAAATCGATCCAACTAGGTCTTATACCTGCGAAACTGCGCATTTTTAGCTATATATGTTTTTTCTTTCTCCGTGCAACGATATAATATCAATAATTTCGACTCTAAAATGCGAGTCCAATAGGCAGTTTGGTATGTGTATGTATAACTTTTGTCAACGATCGTTATTGTTCCGTTTTTTAATTTTTCATCAAAAGGTTTGTACACCCCTGAATGTTTTTTTTTACCTATTTTTACCTATTTTGTTATTTCTTGTGGTGACTCTGACTCGGCATTAGAAAGTATATCTAAAAATTACCGTATTAAAAATATTCATCCGCTTTTCTTATAAAAATAAATAATAACATGTAAGTCGATCCTAAGAAACGGGATATTTCTATTTCCTCATGCAGTATGCTTGTACAAATAATAAAACACATACAATATACATAATTAGTATGCTCACATTTATAACACATGCTCACACGTATATCCCAATAGGGGTAGGGAGACACTAAACATATGGTCTCTGAACCCAATAGGCGTAAGCTGAGGCAACAGAGCGAGTTTGTGCGTTCTCCTCATTCCTGAGTCTTGTGGGACTCTTGCGTGACGGGTAGCTGAACCAAGTCGCCGATAACAAACCTCCACGTTAAATCAATCATCACGTCAGCCTGTTGCCCTACAATTGACGACTTCTGTGGTTCCTGGTGTTCCTGGGTTATGGATGTTTATTAAATGTGTATCATATAACAAAAATATTTCGGTTGTAATTAAGTAACGGAACCAGATTGACGTCCACAGATATTATTATTATTATGTTGAACGTATGCCTACCCTAAAAAGCGTCCACTATCCCAGTTCTAAAAAATTTTTCAAAAAAATGTGTCAGTCTCGGGTACCTCTTATCCATCCGCTGCTAGCCACCTCCTTCAAATCGTAGGTCCATAACGCCGACGTCCTGCACTATGTTTACGTAAGCGCCATCTCTAAATGTAGTACGTGACTTAATTCGATAGCCCCGGCTAATATACACGGAATGAATATCGCTTTAGAACACAACACAGGATACTCTACCTTAAGACTACGTTTCCACGAGAATTCGATTTTCAGCTCTATTGTATCAACGCAGAGTTCTATTTACAGTCAAGTTTTTTCTCTCGGGACCACGCACCATTAGGGCTCTAACAGAGTTAATCTGGTCATGTTAAAAAAAACTGTCACTGCTGTGACCTGGAGCACTTACTTCAGCATGCTGAATACAAAGCTTATAAAGGCTGTTTAGAAGAACGTAGTCAATCCTTAAAATAGATCTATATTTTAAATAAAAGGAGGGTAAAGAAAAATCATAATATGAACCACCCCATGATTGCATGGTTGAAATCGGACTTTAAAGTTACCGCTTCTATAGAATGAAAATTATATACTATAATAATTAAAACCTGCATAAAGTTTAAAGACACATTTGAAAAAAAAATTGATTCTCTTTTAAATTTTGTACAGATTTTATCTCTGTGATATCTGAAAAAACCATTCCAAACGAAAATTGAGACGTTGTATTTTTGGGTCCACTTATCTACTGGCTGGTTTTAAGCAAGTTTTTTATTCAATTTATATTATTCATTCTACGGACTCGGTAACATCAAAGTGTTAAAATAATATTGAGATGATACAGTTGTTAAAGCAGTGAATAAAAGAACAAAAAATATTTTTCCAGTTAAAATTGGTTAGTTATTTATACTTCTGTTATTATGAAGAAATTAATACATTGACGATTGAAACCATTTTTTCTGTTTTAATAAGACCCAAATAGGTTAGGTCACCGTCTTTTGAAAAAATACAAAATGGTACTTATTTGTCTAAGAAAAGGTCTAATTATACTTAGAGGGGCTTATTGATTTATCTTTACCCCCTATATTTCACGGATTAAATACTTTCTACCAAACAAATTATCAGATATATCTCGAATTGCTCTATTCATCGATAGCTGAGTGATTATCTTTTCATATAAGAATTATAGTAATCATTACGATTCTGATAAGAATAATATTATGTTCTTATAATTGCAAGCCAATTATAAATATTACTTATTAAAAATTATACTCATTCATACAGCTACACTGCAGTAGGCTTGGTACGTAAATGAACTCAATAGAAATCTTCTCCGGGTTTTGATCTCAATTTGAAACAATTACTTTTTATAAAATATATACCTACACAATACATAATATAATAATATGGTCAATTATTATATTATACCTATAGATTTAGGTTTTTAAATATAACGATACCGCTAGGACGTTAAAATATTTAAAAAACCTAAATCGGTCGTTTGTTTTCTGTAACTTTTACAAAAAGTCAGGATCACAGTGTTCTACAAAAAAAACAAACGAATAAAGTCGAAACTTTTGTTTATTAATATCTATTTAAATAAAATCACTTAAAATTGAAATATTTGCAAAATATTTGATGTGTTTGAATAAGATTTTATATATTTTTTTTCTTTTTTCTAGTAAATATAGAATTACCATTTTCATTTTCATTCTCTTCACGATTTCCAGTATATTTTATTATTTATTTCTTTATTTTTTTCAAATATTTTGTGCATATTTTTAATGGGAAGTACAATATTACTTATTACCTTCTCAGTCCATGTCCAAGACTACATCATCACTGTTGGTGCCATCAACGACCTCTTTTCTTTAGAAAGGTAAAATTCACAATAAAAGGTCAATCACCTAAAGGGGAAGAGTAAAACATTGTTAAGCATAGGGATCATTTTTAAAATTCCAACCAGAATCTCAAGAACTGAAAATTTTTGCTGTATATAAAGTAGCTTGCCTTAATTCAGGCTATGAGCATAAGGTCAGTGTGCGTAATTTTATTTAAATCCTTTTAAGTTTTAGGGGTTTTCGTGTAAGCAGTAGGAGTAACCAGCAAACATCTGCCTATCCACAAATCCACACATCTGCACATATTATTATATAAGTATGGAAACAAATGTTATAATAATATTAGGTATATTTCATAATATACAATAATTGTATTCTTATAACTACTTTTTTACGAAAACTAGCAAAGGAAGGAGTATGACATTTGGCGTAGTTAAAGTTTATTATTAAGAGGTTTATTATTTTTTAAATATTAACTCAGTTCACTTAACTAATAAATTTTAAATACATGAAATTACCTAAAATTAATAAGTCTCACTACCATATTGTGTTTCATATAATTCTTCTAATCTTAAAAAACTTTCACTTTCAATAGGCTCATTTACATTTTCATTTTGTATTTATGAGGCAACCCTTATAAAGTTCAAACTTAAAAATTATAATATGAATTACGGGCGAATTTTGACCCCCGGGGTACCCCTAGTAAGAGTAAATAAGTCATTATAATAAGTGTCTTATTAGACCACTTAGCTTATGTTATTATCATAGTGGTCTATCAGACTCAGAGATTGCAGTTGTTTTACTTTCGAACAAGTAACAAGGAGTTTTACTCTCAATGAGACGTCAATTAATTATTAAAATTATTTCCGAGGCAATATCTCAAAGTGTAAAGTTTTCATCCTAATAAATATTATTTAAGTATTTACTTTGACCATCTTAAGCCTAGTTAAAAATATTTTTTACTATATTTTGTAAATTAAAAAAAAAAGCGGAGACAGAGTAAAATACTTGTAATTATCTCTATGGTCAACGAAATTTAACTTTAGTTCTGATTTCCTCCGTAATGCTCTTGGTGGCGCTGCAGGAATAGTGCTGTTATTATTTTAAAAAGCGGAGACAGCGTAAAATACTTGTAATTATCTCTATGGTCAACGAAATTTAACTTTAGTTCTGATTTCCTCCGTAATGCTATTGGTGGCGCTGCAGGAATAGTGCTGTTATTATTTTATTTAACATAACTGATAAAATTGTTTGTATTTGGATAATATAGTAACACCATAAGCCTCTTTTATAATTTAAAATTATAAATCTAATAATTATTGGCTTCAATAAATATCTAATTGCAGATTAAAAAAAAAAAAAACCTTAAAAATATTTTAGCAACACTATATATATATATTAAAATACCGATAATAGTTTTTAATATTTTACATTTTAGTTAGTGCTTTATATTAAAATTTTTATAACACCCAGCAAATAAACGGAGCACCTTTTCATGATCAGCGCCATCTTTTATCGAGTGGCGGAACATAAATGAATGCACCCACACAAACACAACGTGACTCTTTGGGTACTCTCACACAAAGTTAAATTGTAAGCTCTATTTTTATAACTTTTGATACATTTAATATATTTTATACGAGCGTTCACATTCTAGTTTCTACATTTAAAATGTATTAAGTACTACTATGTTCAGTTTCACTAGTCAATATTGACGGTTTTTGTAAGTGTCTTGATATATTTTTTTATTTTATCCTAATTTATTATCTTTAAATAGTAATAAAATGAATAAACTTCCACTGTCAGTTCACTTAGATATTTTAAACTACTCAACGGATTTTAATACAGTTTCCGGCAATAGACAGAGTGATTCAAGAGGTGGCTTTATAATATAATTATTATAATAAATAGCACCATTGCGAAGCCGGGGCGGGTCGCTAGGTAATAATAAAATTATTATAAATAAGTACTTAATTATATAAATATAGTATATTTTGTTTAGTAAAATACCTTATATATTTTACAAAGCGTGCATGCAATACATTTTACGTGGAATAAAATTTAATAAGGTGTGAATAATTATGAAATTAAGTTGTAAACTCATTAAATATCTTAACTTTTTTTAAAGTAACTAATACATTTAGTTACATTTAGTTACATCACTGATACATAGTTAAATCTTTATATTATATTCGTCACAGTTTAGTAGTAAAGTAGGTTATTGTTTTTCGTCCTGTAACTTAGGAAGTAGATAAGTACCTACCTAGTGGCATGATAGATCAACTATTCTTGTGCTTTCTATGCTTAATTAAGTAAAAAAAAAAAACAAAAATCACATAGACTTCTTTCACGAAACTCTGTTTTAGGTAAGTACCTAATTCTTACCTACTTACTTACTAATAATCGTATACTTTAAACGAGATAATCTTGTATATATATAATCGGTTTCTCGAAAACTACTGCAAGTATTACTATGAAATTAAGTATGCAAGGAGTTTTGGGGGGAAAAATCGATCTATCTTATTCCTGGAAAATTGTGCATTTTTTAAGTTATATATATATGTTTTTTTTCTCTAGAATTTCGACTCTAATATTATGTCAGTCCGATTGGCAGTTTGGTTAATTTATGCGTTATTCGGAAATTATGAATGTGGTGGGTTCGATTGCGGTAAATTATATTAGTAACTGCGGTAGCGAGGTACTATATAATCAGTTGTTCTCTCACCATAAGCATTAGTTGCCCTTGATATAGCTAGTTTGTTTTTTGTTTTTTGTTTTTTGTCGCGTCTGGATGTTGTGAGTTATGTTATGTTTTTGAAGAAAGATTATCATCAAATAATTTTTCTTTTAGAATGCAGTGTGATCGGAAGTACTTACAATATTTAAATAATTCTTTACCATTTTTTTATATTTTACTTTAATGTTGGTTGGCAGTAGGTTTTTCTGGATTCTGGTTTGGAGGTTTTGAATTTTACTAAGGTAAGTTTTGTAGGTCCTTCCGTAGCTGGTTTTGCCTTAATTAATAATGGAGTCGGCGAGGGCATTGTACGCCATTAATCTAATATTAAAAGGTATTTTATTTTTAATTATATACATATTGGAATGGAATGCTTTAAGCTTATCGCATATTCGAATGATTTGTGCCAACCAAGAAAATTTACTATCGACGATGAGACCTAGGTATGTATGATTATTAACTATTTATATTTTCAGAAAAAAGTTAGATGTAGGTAAGCGTAATTTCATCTGTATTAACTGCAAAGGTCGTATATCTGCAGGGGGTGAGGTGAACAGTGTGATAATTTAATTTATTTCAACGAATATTTATATACAATATCATTAACAATTTATTGATTAGCTAAACGTCTCTCGTGGCAATGGGCAGGCCACATCGCTCGTAGAACTGATAATCGCTGGGGAGTAAAGGTTCTAGAGTGGAGACCACGAACTGGAAAGCGCAGCGTTGGACGGCCTCCCTCTAGGTGGACCGATGACCTTATGAAGGTCGCGGGCCGCCGTTGGTTGCGGGTGGCCCAGGACCGTTCGTTGTGGAAATCTTTGGGGGAGGCCTATGTCCAGCAGTGGACGTCCTATGGCTGTTAATGATGATGATGATGATGATGAAACGTCTCTATGGATCTGAATTAAACTAATTATGGGAAGTGAAATGTAAATGGTATTTTGGTTTGTGGTCGACACATTTTTAAACAGCGGTCAAAAACGCCCAATGTATATTTTTATTACCTATCTAGTAAATTTATAATAATTAACAAGATATATTCGACTTAACGTAGAGCTTATAGCAATAAATTTCAGTCAATTAAATTATTAAGGAGTTCATACAAATGTGTATTATTTTAACTTTTTAGGTACAGTTATTTTGCTGTACAAAGCGCATAACAAACAAGATATCAAAAAAGTGTGTCATATTGTCTACAATAACAATAATTATTGTCTACAAAAGAGTTCCGTTTTAATTTTTTATCTAACGCCGCATTATTTGGAAACTGTGGTCGGATAAAAAGCGGAGCAAAAACATTACGAAAAACTTGTTAAAAGATTCCTAGACCCAATAATTGGGTAAGTAAATTAACAATAGAGGTAATAATGTTCTATTAGTGAAACCCCTATGTATGTGAAACAAAATTTAGTTCGGATTTTTGACTTCCCGTGGAAAGTCACGACTTGTGAATGATAAATTGTAAAAATGAAAAAGTGAAAAATGTTAAAATTATTCCTAATATTGTGTTTGTGTTTCTAATTTCGTGCAAGTTTCAGGAGTGAAAATTAAAGTGTTCTTGTATAAATTAGTATAGGCGTATCGCATACCTACCCAAACAGTGCTATTAATTAATAATAATTTTCTAGGTAAGTTAACGATTGACATCAATAAACAGGATAAAAATTTTATGCTATAAAGATTCGATAAAATTATATTTCATGGATTCTTCGAGAATATGTCGCTAAAAGGTTCGAATTATTTTTTATAAAATTCTCTCCAAAAATGTAATTTTTAATATTTTTAACAGCCAAATGTCAAAACTCGAAACACCTAATATTTTATATGTTTTATTAAAACAAAACTTCCAGATAATATTACAATGTAAATGAAGCGAGAAAACGTGCCTATGTCTATAAAAACATAAATTTATAACTGTAGTACCTATGTTGTGATGTTTGAATAAAAATATTCAGGAGTCAGCACATTGCCTCACTATATAACAGTTATAAATAGTCACTAGCTAGTAGCTTCCACTAGCTACTTATACGGGCCGCTTGTACGGGCGGGCCCGGACGATCAATTTGAACAATTATAACTACAATGTATGCGTACCACGTGCATAGAAACGACTAGAATAAAAAAATAAGCGACACTTAAGCCACGGTGGTCCCAATTATGCTACCTAGAATTAAGTAGTATTTAATATTCTACGCAAATTACTAATCCAAAATATACTCACTTGTAGGTATTTCGAGCAATGAGTAATTTAATGGACTTTGATAATAGCTTCATTTTAAATCTTATATAACTGGTTTCGATGCCTTTTGAAGTAAGGTAAATTAATATAAATTTAGGTGGGGTAATATATTTTTATTAGCTAAGTAAGTAATAAGAACGTTATCCATTTATTTTGTTAACTAAAAATATTGAAAAATTCTTGACATTTGCTAAGAGCGCAGGGCTCGATTATTTTTCAATATTTTGGCGTGTTATGTATGTTATGTATGACGTATAATATTAATGGTGTAAAAATGTATAATAATTTGATACTTTTTTCTGTCCAATATACCTAAAAATATTATTCACACCAAAGATAAAAAGGCTTAGGCTTAGGCTGTTAATATATCTCTACGTCTAGTTTCGGTCTAGACATACAGACATTTATTGATTGAAGGCTATAAAATTGTGCATACATTTAGGTAAGTGTCTCTTATTACTTCATCAACTAAAACAACGTAGGTGGTGCATAGAAATAAAACAGGTAATAAATATCGAATGCAACATATAGCCGTTAAGTTATAAAATCAAGTCGTAAACATCTAAGCCACTTATCAAGTAGAACATAACTCATTTGGCGACCTACCTGTCTTGCCACTAATAAACTTGATGTAAATGCTTTTTTATTTATGACCATAATTAAATCACTTAAAAACATATAAAAGCGAATAAACCGGAAGTAAATTAAATTACACTCACAGATTTTTTCTTACAGACAGTGTCAGTTATTTCCATTTTTATCCAATTATGTGAACTGTAAATAATATCGTGAGTCTAGTATAAAGCATATTTTTCTAAAAGATAGGGTATGAGACAAATGAAGACTACGTTACTTTTAGATTTCATTTGTTATTCCTTGTAACACTAAGGAAATATAACTAACGATTGTATTATATCAATAGCTGAAATATTATCTTAATTATTATTATATTTATAAGTAGAAAAGGTGTTCTAATAAGTAGCGACTGGGTAAGTGATTTATATATTTATTTATTTCATTTTTTTTTTCAATAATAACAGGCTCACCTGCCGTCGGCACGCCCATGTATTTGTTTTATGAAAAAGCTAAATTGAAAATAATATTAATTTTTATACATATATTATGTAAATATAAAATAATATGTAAATATCTTAGAATAATGAAATTTTATTCTTTCATGTTTTCCACATAATTTATTATTTTATTAAAATAAACTTACATCGTTTGCACTCTGCGGTCATGAAATACTTTTAAATGCGAATATAAATGTGTGTCACACAACCTAAAAATAGTTTACATGAAGATGTATATTAGATATGTAGATGTGCAGGCTTTTTTTAACTTATATAGAATTATTGAAAAACAATTATCGAAAAAAATAAAAACAATAAATATACATTGAATGGTATTCAGACTGAATCTATTTTCGATAGCTTTCGAAAGATTTAACTATTTAAATGCTAACTTAACTCGATTTAACATAACACGACAATAAACTTACACCTTATATTCAGCTTTACTCACAGTTTACTGGACCTAGCTTAAAATATCTATTAATGGTCCATTTATTTTGTTACATTATTAGAGAATTATTAGGATTAAAATGAACAAAAATTAAGTTTGACGTACCTACCCAAATATTTGTAATTATTTGAATACTACATAGCTATTTTGGTTTTAAATATGAAATTGGACAAGCTTATCACAGGCCTTATCCTGAGTTGTAAATCATTATTTTGTACACGCACCGTTTCCTATGCCTGAATAATATATTAAAATATATTTTGTTAATGAAAAAATGTAATTAAAATAATAATATAGCATAAAATATTTATTTCGTGCTAATGTATATATGCATAAAAAAGTTTAGATAAGTCGTGAATGTTATAAGAATTACTTTTTTCCTTTATTTATTCACCAAACGTAATTTATATATTTTTGTACGAAACTGGTTTGAAAACCTGTATAGTGTATAGCGATAATGGACCTGTTTAGCTTCCTTCCAGCGCTAGCCGTAGGTATTAGGTAGGTTTTTAAAATTCGATGTACGGAAAGTTAATCTTTTCTGCCTTAGGTTATAAAACTAATCAAGCCTTTTTATGCATTAACAAGCTGGTGCACGCAACTTCGTTTGCGTGGAACTATTAATGGAAACGAAACACTATTTGTATACGGAACCTTACCTAATGGAACTAAGGTAAAATTCGCCTAAGTTGTTCCTTATGACATCGACCAGTGAAAGTCCGGTTAAAATCGGTCCGGCCGATTCAAAGATTTGCCGGAATAAACTTAGACAGACGGACAGATAGTAAATTCTACATCTATAATTGATAGTATATATACAATCTACTACTATAGTACTATCTGTACTATCATATTATGCATGTAGAGCAAAGCTGTTTATTTGAAACTACAAACAGACACTTCAATTTTATTTATTTGTAGTATAGACTAGATTTTTCTCGCGATTTCATCCACGCGAAAGAAAATCCATAAGGGAGCGTAGCTAGCGTACTTTTCCCCGCGATAAAAAGTAGCTTATATGCATCCTTGTGGTCTATGTCTGTGCCAAATTTCATCAAAATCGGTACAGTATTTTTGAGCCTATTCAATGCAAACAAACAAAAAAATTGTTCCTCTCTAAAATATTATTAGATTTGTAATAAATAATATGAATATGAATATATAAATATATAATAATATGAATCCACTACTGTTACATCCTAACATTCAGACAATCAAATGATATTCAAAAAAATAATCTGTTTTTCAGAAACATAGATTAAGAATAAACTATAATAATATAATTATAAACCCTCCTAATTGATTACAAGTGGACTGAGATCCCAGGCCCGCCTGACTACCCTTAAATTATTACAGATAAATTACCAAAGAGTGTCAAAAACGTCGCGCCACCGCTTTTTGCAAATTTTTTAGTATTAGTGCGTACAATGAGCGTATGCAAAATGCATACCCGCTAGTTTGTGCCGTGCCGTACTCACTTTACTTATTCTCATAAAGTGTCAATCTTATTTTTTGGTTTCAGAATAACGTAAGGAACAAAACTTATTAAAGTTACTAAAGTTCTTGTACCTGACAATTAGCCCACCATGCAAATTAGCGGGTCTTAATACGTTCATACTTCATTCTAATACTTCATTGTAATACTAATACTACAATATGATATTCATTTTATCAGTAAGAATATAAGCGTAGCCAGCCGGGACTGGGATCTCGGTCCAGACAGCTTTCGATGAAGTCTTGACAATATTTTACACGACACGCGATGGCTTGCTGTATTGTGACGTCATTGATGCATATTTTACATCCGCCTTTTCTACGCTCATATTATCATTCAACGTATCACGCTTTTTAGCTATTTAAATTTTAGGATTACGCAGAATCTTACTTTAGTATTAAATTAGATTTACTGTCGGAAAATTAAGAATGTTTTTTTTTATATAAGTAGCTATTTAATATTAAAAAAAAATATTATTTAATATAATTGTTTAATTATAATAAATATTTTTTAACCTTTAACCTACTATAATAAAGTTAATTAATACTAAATAAATATTTATTACTTTTGTAATTTGCTGATGAGAGGCAAACCACGATTAGGTTCCATCTATATATATATATATATATATATCACCATATATATCATGTCGGTCTAGCTAAAATATCTAGGAGTCTGACTTAGTAGATAAGTAGATTTGTTTTTTTTTTGACAAAAGCGACTAAGAAATTAGTAAGTAAGGTAGGTATTGAAGGTAAGGTAATTAATGTTGTTAGATTTAAATTAAAGTCTAGTAGTCTTTATCCTATTCTTCTTACAACCAATATCAAAATTTTAAAAAGGTTATCTAAGTCTATGCCATTCTCGAATCCACTTGAACACACACAAAAAATTTCATCAAACTCGTCTAGCCGTTTAGAAGGAGTTCAATTACAAACTCTGCGTGTGTTAATTAAAGAAGATATGTACTATAATATATTCGTCTGTATGTTTTTGTAGCGTTAACTGGACGAGGGTTTAATAATGAAAAAGCCTGTAAAAATTGTAACAGAACGTAGGCTGAAGGAAATTACAATACCTTGATGATAGTTATAGCTCCACTATAAAACTGAAATACATTTGTAGACCCGAACATCAATCTGTCCCCAAAGGCACAAGATTTTACTATCTAATAGTTTTCTTAATTAGTCTACCTACGGTGTAACATAAAATTAGAGAAATAGGTAGAAAATCGGTAAATACCTCTGTGATGATAAAGTTCAATTTTGAATAGCTATTTTAAAAATGCAGCGCCGCGTCTCGTTTCGTTCCTTTGTGTATTGACTATTTAGGTGAAAACTAGTAGGTAAGTTCTTTGACTTGTGCTTATTTGCCATAAGAAATGAGGACCAGAGAGCTTTTAGTGCTGTTATTAGAAAGTCTTTTCCTATTTTAGTATAAGCTGGAAATATAGAAGCAGGTACTTTATTATTCTAACACCTGCTGACAATAAATTAAAATACATACCTAAAGAGGATGGGTGTTGATTATAATTAATGATTACTTAAATTCGACATGACAATTCATAATATATTCTTAACGTTTTATATACCTATTTTAATAGCATGCAAAATGTAAATTTCAGGTTTTTTCATAATATTTTAAATACATTGTAATTTTATTCATATGTCAAATTAACGTTAAAAGCTTTTCTAGAATAGAAACCGATTTTTCTTATAAATAATAGTATATAGAATTAATTAAATTAAATTAGTAATAAATATATTTTATAGCTAATAATTCTCTAAATGTAGACGCCATTTTATATTTTGAGAATTTTGTTTGATAAAGATTTTTTCTGAATAAACAGGAGGTATGTGAGACAACAAAAACATGAATATTGTAACAGGTCTATTCATTTTTATATCATTTTTGAAAGAAATATGAAAGAAACAGCAATCATGTCTCATGACACCACAGAATTAATATAATTAAAGATTCCTTGGGCGGAAATTTGTAGGTGTTTCTATTAATTTGATGTGTTCTAGAAACATTTTAATTTCGTATCCCCGAAAATATTTGGCTGCAGTCCATGGTTTTATGATTTATTGAAATAAAATGTGAATAAGCAAAGAAATTTGAAAAACATAAAAGGTGTTGGTATCTACATAATATATTTAATTTACGTATTTAAATGTTTTTAATATTATGTATGTTTTTAATATGTATAATGTTTTTAATATATATATTTTTTTAATGTAAAATTAAGCGTTTTTTGTTTTTATCAAGGTTCGCTGGCTTAAACGGTTTGGCATTTACTTTAACCTTGTTTAAAATAAATAATTCTTAGAAGTCACGCCAAATACCTAAAGTAAACTTTATCTCCAATAGCAGATGTAAGTATTTTATTATTTACTAGCATTGATTGCCCTTGGCTTCGCCCGCGTGAAATTAGTTTTTAAACTTTCATCCGCTATTTTACCCCCTGGGGTTGAATTTTCAAAAATCCTTTCTTAGTGGATGCCTACGTCATATGAGAAATACGTGTGCAAAATTTCAAATTTCGAGCCTTAGAGGATTGGCCTGTGCGTTAATACATCAGTCAATCAGCTTTGCCTTTTATATAATATACCTATTAAAAATATATAGATTTGTATGCACCATAATTTATTTCTTTTAAAGTGAGAGAATACAACTATACATGTTTTGATTATTTGCGACAGTTAATAATCAATTATCACGATATAAAATGATTTAAAAAAAAATTAAATAAAATTTCTGAAAAACATTATTATGTTTAAACAAATTGTGAAATAATTACCCAACTACTGCAAATCCAAAAGGAAGGGTAATAATTTTGGTAGCTATGTATGTATGTTCGTTCCACCGTAGCGCCTAAACTACTGGTCTGATTTTAATAAATAAGGCGTCAATAGATTCGTAATATCAGCTCGGCTATATACGTTGTAGTCGGGTTATAGTTTTTTATAAAAATTGTAGTTATATTCATTAAATTTTAATAAGTGCTAAATTATTAACATTTTAAATTAAATATTATAAAATTATAATTTGAAGCACGAATATGCAAAAATAACAGAGCAAATTTTTCTAATTAAGTATCGAATATCAATCTTCCTACATACCTACTTGTAAATTACCTGCCAATGCATATTGGCATAACACATACAAAGTTGTGACCACCAAGAAATTGATAGTGTTGTTTGATGTGTTGTTTATAGGTTAGAGCATAGTTTCTCAACCATTTTATGTCGCGACCCACGAGAAAGCCAAAAAGTTATGTAAAAAGTCTTGCGACTCCGTCATTATGAAATTATAACAATAATATGTACATAGCGCGCTATTTTTATCAGCTATACGTTTATAATATTAGCCTTATATAATATTATAAACGTATAGTTTATAATATTAGCCTTCACTGGTTCGACCATACGAACGATTTTTTCGACGTTCGATACAAAAATCGATTAGTTCGAAAAACGAATATTTTGTACTTACATATATGTAGTTTGTATTTATTATTTTTCCTCAGACTGCGACCCCATTTTAAAACAAACTCGACCCCCCTCTTGCCCTCTTGAGAAACGATGGGTTAGACTTTAGAGGTATACTTGAAATAGAGGTAGCTAGGTACAGGTTATTATATGTGTGTGAAAACTGGGCGGACTGACCACGCGATGTCGCGTGCCGTCGGCTACTTAAAAACGAATTTTCCTCTCATCTAACTACACTTCTCATCTAAATACTAATTACATAACCTGTAAATACTTGTTAAATCCTTAATAGAGAAATTACGAGTGACATCTAGTTTTAAGATTTACTTGAAATCACATAGTTAAGGAGATATTTAAAACACAATTTTAACCTTAACAATAATATAATCTCCAGCTTTCACTCATCATAATAATTCAGTTTTATCTTCTTATTAAGTTTCCGGGACAAATTTTCGTAAAAATTAGACACGTAAGCAATATCATCTTAATGTTAACTCAAGGTCTCGCCACTTTAAGTTGACACTCCCTACTCCCACATAGGAACATTAAGCCCCGGAAAATTACACCGATATGACTTGAGTCAGCGATCTTTTTACGTTGTTTGCAGTTTACTCTGAGATTTACACGTCAAGTTAGATGTTTGGTTTTGGATTCGTGAATTGCTATATTCAGGAATTATCTTTTGCGATTATCATTTTTAAATTTGACCTAAAGTTGTAAGTGGATTAAAAATAAAGATCATTCGTACGCCTACTTAAATGAAAAAAAATGTTAAGAAAGCTGACTAGTTTTTTTATCTACTTCATTTTAAACGCACCTATTTGCAATAAAAATTTTTAAAGACACAAAGTTTAACAAAATAAAATTAAAAAATTAGTTGGTATTTGTTATAGGGGCGAATTCCATTTGAATAAAAAGTACTTCACCTCAAAAATCTTCGGTCAGAAAACAAAGGTAAGGAATTATCTCGAAAGTTAAAAGCCTAATCTTCATTAATACAGAGAGGGGATTATTAAAAAAATCTACTCCTGGGAACGAATAGTATTTGTAAATTTTCCCTCTGACCTACTTGAGATCAGCAGAACTAGTGTAAATTGGCCCACCTCCCCCCTTCGGTTCCATGGTGAGTGTATGTGTTGAGGGGTTGGTGAAGATGCTTTCGGGGGTCTAGGTATGGTGGTGGAGTGCGGTACGGATCGATAGGACTCTGGCAGGTCGCCCAGCGCTTTCCCGCATTATTGTTATTGCAGTCGTCTGTAGGTACCCCTATCTCCTCTATGGTATCGGTTCTGAGCCTACTACAACATGGCGGCATATTCGCATCTAAAATTTATCGATCGGAAACCAGAAAATTTATATACCCTAAAATTATTTACTCAGTCATGCAAAATAATAATCGAAATCACTTTCTAATAGAACGGGCTTTTGTCTGTCTAACACCGTATCAAGCCACCAATGCGATAGTAAATATAAATTTAACGATTATAAATGTTATAAGAAATTGAAAAACAGTGCTTAAATTTATATATTATACCTACTTGATTGGATATCGTCGCCAACTTTAATTGGGAATTATTTTCCCCGTCTAAAACTATAGTATATAACATTAGAATCTAAATATAATGTACGCCAACTTCATATAAAATAATTTATAGAAATAATACTATTTCCAATAACTTGTATCCACGTCAACATGATACACTCATGTTGACTTTCGATATACCTACCTATTGCTCACTATAATGATATAAGAGTTCCGTGGCCTAGTGGGTAGACCGTTTGATTCGCACTCGAGAGAGCGCAGGTTCGATTCCCAGGTTGTGGGTTCCCACATGTTCACACATTCCCAGGTGTACCAATGAGACTTTTTCAGATCTCAAGTATATATACGGATGCTCCAACGGTGAAGGAAAACATCGTGAGGAAACCCGCACATGGTTGACCCCAGACGTATTGACCTGACCAGTCATTCCTCGGGACTAGGCTGACTGTGATCTGAGAATGCCGTGTGTGCTTGGGCAACCATACGACATTTAAAAAACCAACTGTCCCAGGCACTACAGTATTTCAAGAGTGGTTACTTCGCTCGGAGTATACTGTATAAATCATCCAATAACGGATGAAAAGGCCTAAGTTTTGTTCACTATATGAAAAGGCTTATAAAAAAGTTAAAAACTATAACCTGACTACGTAAACTAAACATCCTATGTTACGGGCCACTTTTACGAATACGAGCCTATTGACACTTTAATAATTAAAATCAGATCAGTAGTTAGACGCTACGGTGGAACAAACATAGTATGCCAAAATCATTAGTATTTCTTTTTTTAATTAAAAATGTAGGGTAGTAAAAAAAGTGTGTAAACAGTAAGAACATATATAACTAATTGCAAGTTAACCATATTTAATCGTTGATGCGTAGTTTTAAACAGCGTAATGCTGGAGTTTTCATTAAAATTTGAATGAAAAAGTCACAAGTTAATTACTTAAACCAAATCACTATAGCTTAAATTACAAGTGAATCCCGAAGTAAATGAAGATATCTATATGCACACAGTCGGGCTAGGAATGTCTATACCGAACGTGTGAGCTCTGTGGGCGGAGATAGCTTATCAGCCTTCACGAAATCATTGGATTAAGAAATACCACCCAAGATACATAATTATCTGATTAGAAGGACGGTTTCCTTTCACTTTAATGAAATCTTGGTAATTTATTTTGATTGGAAGCAGAGTTTATTGATACTACAATGTAAATTGTTTTCGTAAGCTACGACAGCGAGGTTACAAGAATGAAAATTATGTAAGTTTTTGTGAATAACCTGCAATATTTTATTACAAACTGCTTGCAATATGACAAAAGTAAATGCTATTTTCGGATTAAAGGCTTCTCATATAATATGTAAAATAAATATGGATTGCAATTACAATATCTCGCAAAAACTTGATAACGGCGGGACCGATTCGGCAAAGCTTGATCTTGAAATAATTGTGGAAGTTCAGGGAATGTTTAATAAATTATTTAAATAATCAGCGATCCTCAGTGGCCGGTATCTTTCACACATGACCGTAGGTACACACAGGTAGTAAATGTAGGTTGTAGGTGAGGATGTAGGAGAGGGTGAACACCAACATATGTAGGTTATAGTTGGAGATGATGGTGTAGGCTGTAGGTGTAGGAGTGGTTGTTT
The DNA here is from genome assembly GCA_037179445.1 of Phengaris alcon alcon. Classification (NCBI taxonomy): domain Eukaryota; kingdom Metazoa; phylum Arthropoda; class Insecta; order Lepidoptera; family Lycaenidae; genus Phengaris; species Phengaris alcon. The sequence continues at coordinate 1,104,066 of JAYRCH010000354.1, forward strand.
CTTTATTGGAGTTCATAGTTAAGACAGACAAAATATGTCGGGACAGCTAGTATCATATAATGTTTTTTTTGCGATAAAGCTTTGAAAACTTAAGTAAGGGTCCTGAATTACCTATACCTACCGATGTTTATCTAGAGAGTTGGTAGGCTAGCTACCTTTACCTACTAAATTAATAAATAGTTTTAAGTACTTACTTATAATGTCATGTTTATATGATATACTATATATAATATAATTATAGGGATATTTTCTATCTTTTAAAATTTAACTATATTCACTAAACACAAAATTTAACTATATTCACTGCGCAAGAAGATACACGTTTCATTGCAAGAGTTGGGATGTCAAGTCAATCAAAGTCAATGTCGAAGGCGCAATGAAACGTGTGTCTTTTTGTGTAGTGAATAAAGTTCAATTTCTGAAAGCTATCTTAAAAATGCAGCGCTGCGTTGCGTGTCGTTGTGGTGAGAATTTACACTTATACTGATACAAATCATAATTATATTCATGTGTGTGATGGAACTTGCATGGTAGAGCATGGTAAGGGCACGATAATTATTATTATTATTCAAGCCACCTACGATGCACGTTGTCGGCATAATATGTTCATTTATTATAAATTATTTCTTTACATAATACAGTGTGCATTAGCATAATACTCTTTTATGATAACCTTCCGGTACACAAGTACAATGGGGTTCCTTTAGATCTCATAACAAAAATCGCCAAGTGTGAGTCGGACTCGCACTCGTGGGGTTCCGTACAAAACGAAAAAAAAACACGTTTGTTTTAAGGGAGATTCCACTAATAAATATTTTCTTCTGTTTTTAGTATTTGTTGTTAAAGCGCCACAAACACAAGAAATACATAATCTCTGAGAATTTGAACTATCTAGCTATCATGGTTAAGGAGATATGACCTGGTGACAGACGGACGGTCAGACGGACAAAAAAGACAGACAGTGAATTCTCAGAAGCAGTCCCGTTTTTCCCCTTTGGGAACCCTAAAAACCACAAACATTTCAGCTGTCTAGCTATCACGGTTAAGGAGATACAGCATGGTGACAGACAGGTGGACACCGAAGTCTCTGAAATTGGGTACCGTTTTTATCCTTTGAGTAAGGAACCCTAAAAATAAAATTACCTTATTGTATTCAAATTCCAAGATGTTCAAATTTTGATATAGAATTATCGATACGTTAATGCTTAGGAATAATCTAATTAAAGTACCTATAAGGCGTTGTAAATGAAGCTTACAGAATTAATACGTTAATGACAAAAAAATTGGTAGGCACTAGGCAGTCATTTCAATAAAAAAAATACGTTGTACTTAATTACGGATTTAGATGTTACTACTTATAATGGTAATAATTACTTTTTGGGGTAGCGTATTTAAAAATTGTAAGTTGAGCGTTTTGAGGAGGTAAGGTCAATGTGATAACTAAAAGCCAATTTCGTTACAATTTTTAAGGTTCTGTGGTATTAAAATGATTGTTCGTAACTTAATAATTAAAAATTATTTTCAATCTGTCACTTGAATTATTTTCGATTCACAGCCCACGTCTTTATCAAAAGTTAAAAAAAAAAAACAACGAACTACAGCAGAAACCTTACACTAGCTACCACTATAATCTTGTCCGTTTTAAAGTTTATTAAGTATACAACGTAGTATTTAAAAATATACGTTGTATGTCTTGCCATGTCGACTTCATATTAGGTTACAGGTGCTGAAAATTATTAATTGGTAGCTAATATTGTACAATGTACCTACTAATGAAAGAACAGGTGGATGCAATTGCAATATATTTCTACAGAACCCTTAATTAATTTCTCATAATATTATGCATGTAAGTATTTGTAAGTACCTACTTACCTACCTACAATGTTGGGTGCTAAAATAAAGGCACATAAAGGATTTCTTTTGTAAAGGTGATCTAAAACTTTTTTTGTATGTAATACAAACAAGTAAAAAGTGTCTTATTTTAAAAATTAATCTTAAGCTGCCAATTTATATGAATTTTGTGAAAAATAAATTGGTGAGTGTTAAGAAAATTCTTAGGGAAAGACAAGTGAATAAAAACAAAAATCTTATTACAACTGTTTCTAGAATTCCCTTTTAAATTTATTTGCCCTTCATTCGTCTCTTATAAAGATAAGAGACGAATGAAGGCAAATAAATTTATTTGTTATAAGTATCGCTGTACTTAACTACAAAGGACGCGTTATATAATGTATACCTAAGGTTTATTTTGTTGTGTTCGTAAATTTATGTGCAAAAATAAATAACTTTTTATTGGATCTTTGCTCAATATCAAGATTTGGCTTTTGCAAAAAATCTAAATTTTAGTTAATGATTAAATATAGAAAAACATATTAGAAATAAATAGACTACTTACTAGCAAATACTCACCGATTTCTCAGTTTCAATCTTAAAACGCTATTAATTTTAAGTTGAATAAGTAAAATAAAAATAGTGTGTGAAATCAAAAAAAAATGAGATTTATGAAGTACTTGGTTAATTGGCCGTTAAAAATTACTTCATTATAAAAATAAACTGAAATTTTATAATTTAATAATTAAAAATATTTTTTTTTTGAAGAATAGAACATTATTTTTGTATCATACCTATTTTATGTACAATGTATATATCTTATACTTTAAACGAGACGATCTTGTATATATATAAACGGTATCTCGGCCGTACAAGTACTACCATGAAATTTAGTATTTAGGGAGTTTTGGGGGAGAAAAATCGATCTAGCTAGGTCTTATTTCTTAGAAACTGAGCATTTTTAAGCAAAATATGTTTTTTTTTCTTTCGTCGTGCAATATATCAATAATTTTGACTCTCTTACATCAGTCTGATTGGCAGCTTGGTATGCGTACCTACGTTTGATTTTTGTATTGTTTGGAAATTCGGAATGTGGTGGGTTCGAATCTCGGTAAGCAGGGCCGGATTTAAAATTACTGCCGCCCTGGACACTAAAGAAAATACCGCCCTATCACAGAAATTGTAGTTAAAATTATAGTTTTTATATCTTATTTTTTTAAATAGAATAACTAATTGCTTGCTCATTGCATAAATTTTATTATATATTATATACTTCAATAATATAAAAAAATTTTTTGTTTTTGTTCCAAGAATCCATAGACAAATCAGTGATCGAGCGCCCAGCGACGTACAAATTTTATGCATAAAATAGCCAATCTTTTGAGAATATTTGCAGTCATTGTAAAACGTAAGTAGTTTTTAACTCGTTTCAAATAATAAATAAAAAAAGGATTAATTAATAGAATTAATGAATTATTATAATGTGCAATTTTGATAATTGTAAAAAAATAATTCTAAAAATATTTTTTTACTTTCCAAAATTTGCCGCCCCACAAAATTTGCCGCCCTGGGCACTAGCCCTGACTGCTCCTAGTGTAAATCTACCACTGTCGGAAAGATAAATATTTTTGTGATTATAAGAATCTTTATTACAATATTTCTTTTTTTTAATTTTTTTTTTTGTAATAATTTTATCGTTGTACTAAAACTCCGAGCAAAGCTCGGTCTTCCAAGTACTAGATGTTTTATGATACTATTATCTATTTAGGTTTAGTAAAAATATTTAAAATACTATACCAACGAATTTGAGCATATCTTTCAATAAATATCCGGCTGAATTCAAGAGAGGAAAATACAACGAGATACAGTACTGTAATGTTAAACATTTCCATTCAATGTATGAAGTTACTCTACTCCACTCTATAAGAAATGACACGTTACCAAAAATAGACTTCAAATTTACATATTTTTCTGACGCCACAAGGCCGCCTGACTACCAAGACTGCAAAATTCGTAGTACATTATATAATATTAATATTAAAATATATATTATACCAACGCCTCCGCGGTCCAGTGGTTAGCAGTGGTCGTCAAACTGCGACCCGCGGGCCATATGCCGTGTTGGTGCGGCCCGCGCAGCAGCGGCAAAAGAGCCATGGCCGGCGGGCGGCAGGCTGCCAAGCCGGCTCAGACCAGAAAAGTGTGATGAACTCTGGGTTAGAGTTCGGCTTTCGTATCTGGAGGTCGTGAGTTCGATGCCCGCGTTGAAGGAACAAAAATTTTGTTTCCAAGTCTGGTTAGGACAGTGCAGGCTGATAACCCGATTGTCAGACAAAAAGTATGATCTATGTGACGGATGAGCATGTAAAAAGTAGGCACTGTGCCTGATCTCTTGTCAGCCGTCCCACTGGGTTACGAGAGTACTTAAAGAAAGAGAGAGTACTCCTGTGTATATTTTCGGACACAATTGGGCACACAAAAGTTACTCCTGCGTAGCTAGCCTAGTTTCATTGAAACCAGTCATCACCACGGAAATCAATGTGGAATACATTATTTATTGTAATTTCAAAAACATGGAAATAATTAGTGCTTCCAAGCTTCACTCCACTTTAATCAACTTTAAATGTTGCTATATGATCAATAAAGTATTACATCCATAAACGAAATAATTAAATATTATGTTGAAACCCAAGTAGAATAATTTTGTAGGAGGTAACTTGATACCTTACCTAGGTACCGTCCCGCTGTGCTTTCAATAGCTACACATAGAGTCAGGCGAAATAATCGAAATCATTTCTACTACGTCCTACTCGCTTGTTTTTATTAACATATAAATAAAGTATATTGGAGATATTTTTCACAACTAAATATGACTTAATTCCAGGTGTTTTCAATTCAAATAATAAATCTAAAACAATTTAAATTTTATAACTAATTCAAAACCTGTCCATTCATAGACAGGCGACAGTACACATAGCTCGTAGCACCCGTAGCCGAGAGAAAAAGTATGGAAAAATCAATTCCAATTTCCAAACATGCGCGTCACTGGAAAGTCACTGGTTTCCTATAAATGCAAACCCATGAATTGTTAATAGAAGAACAATAACTCGATATAAACTGTTTCAATTTGGCGCACGCCATTAAGGCGCGTGCATCTGGCGCCTCGAACCGCCATTTTATCGCCGCGATGATATTCGGGCATTTCAATTAATTTTTACAACTTTCTCCCATTTCACTCCAAAGTAGCATTTATTGCACCTACTGAATATAGTAAATAAATTGAAGCACAAAATGAGCCAATGATAAAAAATCTGCAGCCATTTTCGTCATGTCAGTATTAATTAAAAGAAAAACCGCAGCGAAAAACGGATTTCTAATTAACTCACATTACACATACTCATCAGACTTATAGCACTTTTTTTTCTTTGGTTTAACCTAACAGGTTTAAATTAACAACCCACGGGGGTGTTCTTCTTATTTTTACAAGATGTAGATATTGATTTTTTTCATTACTGATAATGAAAATTCATCAGTTAAGGTATCAGAGTCAAGAGCGTACTTAGTGTAAACAACTTTGACGTGATAAAGTCAATAAATACTTACCTCCCACATTGATTTAACGTATACGGGCGGATTATTTTGATACGACGCTTTAATAGAAACGTGTATCTTATTCCTTTAGGCGTAGAGGCTAAAACAGATTGTCCTAGATAATTCATCGCACTGATTTTCTTGTTTGACTGGATATAATTTACAATTTAAGTCAAACAATTTCTGGCGTAATCGTTCGTTTCGAGAGGGCATTGATTGCGACAAATACGTATCTATTTTCTTCATTAAATGAGACAGTTTTAAAAAATGTACAGATTTTGTCAGTCCCCAGATTAAAAATGTTTATTTTTGTGCCTGCCGTATTGGAATTCGATTTAAGGTCATTGGCCACAGGTATACACAAAACGAGTCTGAGGCGTCTTTATTTTAATAAAATACGTGAATTCTCTCAACTTTAATAAGTTTTTTATTTGATTACGGATAATTCGGAGCGGCCCCTGTACTGTTTCATATTCAAATTATTTAAATGAAAAGGTGTGGACAGATAAGCGCTTTCAAGTATGGGCCATTTACCGTTATATTAAATAGGAATATGAAAGTGAGTTCTAGGAATGAAATGTGGAGAATTTTACTGGCAGTATTTTATAAATGACTAGGTATTCTGAAGGCCGCCCTTAGGATGATTAAGACGTCGATTTTGTGAAAAAGAGGCTTTTTATAAAAAGTTAATTCGGATCACACCTGTCGCGGTCGTAACTTTTCCCCAGAATTGCTTTACAATGAACCCTGGACCCTCCCGACTATCATTTCGCCTCCAGCTTATTCATGATGGCGGCGAAGTCAAAGAACATAATATAAAAAAATATATAAAATCCTATTAAGACTCATAGAACATGTTGATTAATACGATACGGCTCAAACGATTGGCCAGAAAATTGACGGTTGATTCCGCGCTTAAAAAAAAGCTATTACTATTTTAATGTCTTAATCGATTTACACAATAGATAGATATACGACTCAATCGAAACATTATTACTCGATTACTATTGGCTTTAGATCGTTTATTTTAATTGCCTCATGTCATATTCAAATGCCATCTCGTACTTAATGACTCGAAACGCATCGATAAAATGAAAAGGGAAAGAGCGCTTTTCTAAAAAGGTTTTATACTCAGTATCTATAATATAAGAAAAGTTGAAGTATAATGGGATACGCCGTGGAAAATATTATTTCGTTCCATTCCGGGGATCGTTTAAGACGGTACCTAAACGAAAGTATGATGTAGCCCAGAGCTAAGTAAAGCGTAGTGAGATGCAAGCGAATTTTCCCTGAAAGTTTCTCCACAGAATGATCCAATTCCATTTCGGTAAGAGACTAATAATACTTTTTTCGTCTTTTTACTTCTTGCTTCCACCCTTTACTGTTATAAACACGGAACAGAAAAACGTGAAGCCAGCTATTAAATTTTACTATTATTTTTTCGAGTTTAAATTTAGTGACTGTTAGTATAATATTGTAGTATTTATTATTTACATAAAATGACTGCTCTATCACCATCTCTATTTATACTCTATATCATCTCTATATCAACTGGGTACTTTTAAATTTCTAATTACTATATTTCAGAGCTTAGCAAAGTCAATTTTTTATTTTAAATATTTTAACATATTAAAATCAGTTTTTCAGTATCAATAACTCTTTCGCTTTCTTAGTAAGGATTCTTGTAAAAATAGATAGGAGATAATATATGAATTAAATTACTTTATTGGGCCTAAGAATCTAAACTGAAATCATTTTACTTTCAAGAAATTTATTTCAAGAATATATCAGTAAGAATCTCCATTCATTTTCTGTGCCAACTAAGAAGTTGCAAAGTAAAACGGACGTCGGGTCTCGCCAATTATTTAGATTGGTGACGGCGTCGCGCTGCCCGGCAAACTCACCTAATACGTACCCAACTTATTTTTCTGTATTTCTTTATTTACTCTTTCATTACTTTGACGGAATCATAAAGTTTTGGGATAGAGGTCGTATTTACTTATGTACGTAATGGATACGAGACTAGGAATTATACAAACTAGATGAGTAAAACTAACCAATGTTATTATTATTGTTCTTAATATTATTGTTGTAGGTACAAAAGAACCTTATTAAGGTGAAAGCACGTAATATTATAAAAAAAAAAAAAATTTACTAAGCAGTTTGTATTTTGTAAATTATAAATATAGAAATTATGTCCGTCATGCTAGCTAAAATACTAAAAATCGATGAAAAGAGAAATATGTGTTCGAAGCAAAATTTTTGTCGAACGCAAAAAGCTTACGTAAAAGTTTCACGTATAAAAAGAAATAAGTTTGGTCCAAGTAGTTAAAAACAGAAGCAAAGTTTCGAACAATTTGTAATATTTTTTTAAATGTTCGTAAAACGAGATTATTTAAAAACAAGAGATAGACGTAGACATAGACGTAGACGTAGACGTAGACATAGACGTAGACATAGACGTAGACATAGACGTAGACATAGACGTAGACATAGACGTAGACATAGACGTAGACATAGACGTAGACATAGACGTAGACATAGACGTAGACATAGACGTAGACATAGACGTAGACATAGACGTAGACATACACGTAGACATACACGTAGACATAGACGTAGACATAGACGTAGACATACTTATGATTTATTTCTCGAGGAATACAATTATCTAAACCAAATAAAATGTTTAATTATTTGATTTCATTATAAGCTTATGCTTTTTCAGTTATGTAAGTAGTGCGACTTTTCAGAATAATTCTGAAAAGTGCAAAAAGCGAGCACATAAAAAAAAACGGTCAAGTGGGAGTCGGACTCGCGCACGATGGGTTCCGAACAGAACGGCATAAAATCGCGTTCCATTTTTATTTGTTATTAGTATTTGTTGTTATAGCGGCAACAGAAATACATCACATGTGAAGATTTCACTGTCTAGCTATCACGGTTAAGGAGTTACAGCCTGGTGACAGACAGACGGACGACAGCGAAGTATCAGTAAGTAATTGGTTACCATTATGACCCTTTGGGTTCGGAACCCTTAAAACGATTAAAGAAAAACAGATATACAAATATAAAAAAAAACAGAAGATACATTGGGCTTATAATATTGGACTGAATCAAGACTTCATTTTAATTCATAATTTTTGTAGTTTCTATGTTTTTTGTTGAAAAGTTAGAATATTTTCCATTACATGTAGTTTTTCTCTTTGGTTACGATAACTAAATCTATTATTTATTTAACATTCATTTTACTATAATTATCACAAAAGCTTATGACTTGTCCCACACTTAGGTGTGGAATAGTTGTGAGTCGACGCACGTCGCTCAGCGTATGCCATTGGCTTTTGCTTCCCTTATACCCCTGTGTACTATAGGAACGGAATTCCTTCTTTGTATTCCGACAAATTTATACTAAGTATTTTGTATACATCTCCTCTAGCTTTGTTTATAAATTACCTAAGTGAATTTTATAATTTAAAGGTGGGTTTTGTATTCCGTTTTATAATTTAAAAAAAAAATGTATTACCCTGAATCGATGACTCATCTAGGAAGACGATTGATTCGAGTCGAGGCGGTTTTGAAACGTCACTTTTTTATATCAAACAAAACCCAAAGAAATGAACTGAACGAACATGTACAAAACTCTTCTGTCTAGTTTACACGATCTCTATCATAATATTCTTTTCTACAATGTTACATATAGAATCGAAAATTACGAGAGATATCACCAATCGCTTTACGATTTAAACGACACGGACTTTTAAAATAGACATTTCCTTTCGAAATCTTGACAGTAGTGTCTATTTATTACGACGATACTGAAAGTACTTAAGCAGCTGGGGTTTAATATATTACCATAATTATTAAGATTCGATTCGAAGACAGTTCGATTCGAGGCGTATGGATAATCATATTTTTATAGGTGGGTACAGTTGTCAGGTGATAGTATTTAAATCTTTTAAAACGTATTTCTATCACACAATTATCGATAGATTCTGATAGTATTATTATGTTATGAATAAAATTCTTGATATCGCCCCCATCACTATTATAGTTTTTGGGAGTTTAGATTATAGAGGTATGCTTACCTACCTACGAGTAAATATTATAGTGGTAGTATTAGAACCACCTTATTATACAAATACAGCAGGTACATAAAGGTATAAACTACATTTCCTTAAAACATTGTTCGTAATCTGGACCTCCTCTTCTTTTATTTTAAACGACATTATTTTAAGTGTGTGGGAGTGGAGTTTGGAAAATGAATTTGCTCGTGAAACCAAAATTTGCATCCGAAATGCATTTTAAGTTGATTATGCGAACATAATAGCATCTCAAGCGCTTTTCGTTCATTCGTTCCGCGGCTTCAAATCGTCGGGTGTATTTTTATAATGAATATAACCATGTTAATATTACATTAACATTTACATAATGTTAGGTACTTTTTGCTCAGTTTATGTGTATTTACTATAGTAATAGACCCGTTAAGTTTGTTGTTTAATACTAAAAATGTAAAATTAGTTTTTGAAAATGACATGGTATTTTAAGGTTTATTTTTAACATCTTTTACAAAAAAAAAAAACTATTATCATCTCATTCAGTATTTGATATTCTTCCAGAATGTATTTTTCAAGATTGTGTCAGCGATAAATGTAATTATTTAAATGAAATAGACCCGGTTCAGACGAAGAAGTAAATTCTAATCTCTAAATTCCTGTCTTCGTTAGCTCTGGAATTATTGTTGATGATTTGATTTTACTATATATCTGTTTCGTCAAAGTTTCTAGAATAGTGGTAATGAGAGTAGATACCTAATCTTCAAACTATATATAAAAAATATATAGTTTGAAGATTAGGTAATATATAAAAAAATATTTAATTTTGTTGTTGCTATGTTTGTAAAACTGCTTTGGACATAAACGATTTATTTATTTATTCATTCCGTAATTCTCCCTAAACGACAAGATTTGTTAAAATAAAAATAAATATTTCAAAATCATGTTCCACATTCGAACTTTAACATAATACGATACATCTGTATTACAACATTACACATTATTTTTACACAGTAAGTGTAAATTACATAATATTGTAGCTGGTACTAAGTTATTTTCAGTTATCTGATAGTTAACCATAGAATATTGCAATGGACCTCAAACTATGATACTGAAATAAACTCGTAGGTATTTATATTTTCTGTCTAGATATATGATTATTATGACAGCTATTTGTTTATACAATACCTGCTTATTACATACTATCACATTTGCTTGAGTAGAAACTGGTGATTCATAAAAACAAATTCTGAGATTGATATAAATTTTATTATGACACTTTATAAATTATAATATTCATTAAACACGACATCTATTAACACCTTATAAATTACGACAAACAATAAAACGAAACACGAATCTGTATGACAAGTTATAAACTTGAAAATGTGGCGAGTGGTAAATCATATTGATATCTTCGTTTTTTTAGTTCACTTCACGAAATTCGTACCGTGTAACTTTTGCAAAATGTTGAGTTTCTTAATCTTAAAACGAGTATATTTTAAAATAAAAAAATATTACAAATTAAACTACTTTCGGTGTCGATATTGTTCTGAAAATTTGCTGTAAAGTCGCCCAAACGTCGGAATAACTAAAAACGAAATATAAAACGAAAATAAAGCGCGATAAAATTCCTAAAAGTACCTAGTTATAATCGCAAGTAAAAACTGCTTAAACATAATAATTATATTAGTAGTAAAAATATAATTAATATATTAAATTACTACCGGCCAGTGTAGTTGCGGACTTTTGCGTTAGCAAAAAATACAGATTTATGATATTATATTGTCTAAGATAATTAAGAACAAAACTTTATTTTCAAACTAGTGTATTAAAAGCTTTTATTTTCGAGAAGTTTCGCTCCATTGCCAAGGGATGGACCTTTTACGGTCGGTGTGAGTGTGCCGTAGTTATGGCAAAGTGCAGTGCATTTTTAAAGATAACGCCCGGGGTCAACACTCTGGGCTTTCATTATTTTAAATTATTCAGTTGTGCAAAGTGACCAGGGCTGGACACTGGACGGCGTAATGCAGTGAGTATTCCGTTTTATTATCCAAAAAGATATTCGAATTAGAATTTAAAGTAGCATTTTTCCACTTAGTTCAGATAGATCTAGGTTTAGATGTAAAAGCTTATACGAGGTGTTTATAGCCAATATAACACTCGTTTAAGCTTTTTTGCCGAAATTTATAAAGTGAAAATTTTATCTAGATTATTTTTTTCAAGATTAATGTGTACACCGCTTAAATAATGTACCCATATCAAAATTCATATAATTATTAAGTTACATTACACCTCATCTAAATTCAACGCGTAGGTAGATTAAGAACTAAAGCAATTAAAACATAATAAACCCTTATATACCTATCTAAATAAGCCATCCTCTGTGAACTATCAAAATTAATTGTCGACTCATAAACAAAATTAAGCGAAGCTCCCACTCGCAAAAAGCCGAGGGACCCATTCACTCATTATTCCTCGCCGTTGGTTTTGCCGAACTCGTTTTCGAGATAATTTTCGCCGTGGTCCAGTATCATCTAACGTTCTGTCTACGCAAAATGGCCGACATAACCTTATATTAAGCTCCCCCGAGACTGCAATTACCGTTCGAAAGACAACAATTACTATTTGGCTAGCGGCGTTCAGCTTAGCATAACATTCCCATATAAATTATGCGAATATTCCGCATAATTACGGCATTCGTTCACAGGATAAATACATGTGTTTTATTCGCGTATGACAACTTTAGAACTAATTAGGGCCACGCACATACACCAATTAAGTCGCTTGCTAAACGAGAAAATTTTAAACAAATCATGTAATTTTATTGAGTTGAAACATTGTAGTGTACAGTCGTGGTCGTAAATGACATATCAAAAGCGTTAATAACAGTATAAACTATCTTGTTCTTTGATGTGGCTTCGCCGGAATTGGAGCCAATCAGCTGTTGCATTCAATTTACAATTCCCGCTTGTATTGGTGAACTCGTATTTCATGTGGGGTAAGGAGTCAAGGTCATCAGGCAACCTACTCGAATGGCCCATTGTGTTGCTCACTGTCGCGAACGCCGCGGTGCTCGCTACGTTAGCTTCAATTTTGTTTCCATAATATTTTCTAATATAAATGTCAAGTAAATAGCTGTTAGTAGCATTAGATGCGCTATATTTTGAAAAGAAGTGAACAAGCATGTTTTAAAAGAAATTCGGCTTGTGACCGAATTTCTGCCATAATTCATATTTAAATTTTATGTTTCAAGTTTTTAGGATTCTTTTGCCTCTTACGCAATAAAAATATGTAAATGTTGTATTGAGTAATATGAAATAAATAGGTATTGACAATTGTGTCAAACCTACACCTACCTGTTGTTATTACACAAACGCGTAGTGTGAGTAAGGTAGTGTGTTTCTAAGCAATTTTGTTAAAATATTACCTTTCAGCGCACCCTTTTTTCCATGAAAACATTAACTGTGACAATTTTCATACTCCTCCGTTCGCACAATTCTCGTAAAACTGTACTTAAAGTTTTGCTTTGCTTATTAATATATAGGATAGACAGGTAAACTATAGGTCCAAGTTTACAGTTTTTGTAATTAAGTAATCACCTGTAATTTACTTTTTAATTGCAATTGGAAGTGTATATAAGACCGTAGTAATGCGTCCATCACTTTGTCTCGTACAAATAACGGGTAGCTCGATATAAATCTTTGCATCCGACGCGTCGACGCCAATAAAAAATAAGTGTGCCATTTAGGGTTAGGTCAGTTCTATTATTTTTAAAATATTGTCTTTATTTTCTCTACAATTTCTATAAGTATTTAAAAACCATTAACGTTTTCGTTTTTTTTTGTTTCATGTAACTCGAAAATATAGTAAGGGCCAGCTCACACTTACGAAATATTATAAAATTGATAATAATATTTCAAAATTTGATCAGCGTACTATTATAAATTAGCATTATTACCTGACAAAAATTAGGTACATAGTTATGAATCACATTATTGTTAAGTCCACCTCGTAATTGTTTGTAGATGTCTTGAAATATACCTTCTCCGCTGATAAATTCAAGACTTCTTAGCGTGCATATTTTGAGCTTACCGCGAGAGATATCTCATTTTTGCCGGTAAGCTCAAATGGGAAATTTATTTTGGCTCGAGGGCGTCAAGTTAAGAGCGGCCTTAATCCTTTCAGAGCGAACTTAACCCAATATCGTAAAGATGGAGCCAACTTATGTTCGGAGTTAAGTCAAATATTATCTTAAGAGAGATTAAGGAGTTATTAAATTTCGACTTGATTTAGATATGAGTTCACTTGTTCAGGAATAAACCAAATTACTTTGTACTTCGTAAATCATATGTGTAATCTTGTTATAATATTATACCTAAGCTGTTTTATGTTTTGAATTTCTTTAACATTATTTAAATTGCTATTAATTTATGAACCACTTACCCATGTAATATCAATTAGAAAATTCAACGTACCTCCTTATATCTATTGATCAATAAAGCCTTGCCTAAGCAGATTTTTCAATATCTTTTAAAATATTAATCATTTTATCCTATTTACCAATTTATTTTTAAACACAAAAAAAACAAAAACCACCTTCATAAGTAACAAATTGTATATTATAAAAAAACATAAATAGTAAAATTTACAAAAAAGTACTATTTTATTAAAAAAATAAGTTACCTACAAATAACCCTGGCAACTAAAGTCACATGCAAAAGGGCCTAGGGAACGATCAGCTGTAGTTGGCGGCCATCTTGTATTCGGGCCGGGAAGGGGCGGCGCCTCGCCACCATACGATTTATGTTGTAACGCTTGTCAGATATTTCGTCGAATGAATTGATAGAATTAAAAAGGAACACCTATTTGGAGCCGGATGGGATCAATCTGAGATTGGATGGGAATACAAAATTAATCAAGGTTGTCATATATTATATTTTTTGAAGTAGTTAAATATTTAGTATTGTTCTTAAATGTTGTGTTCTAAAAAAATCTTATTTAATAATAGTTCTAAAAAAGTCGGCTGTAGACGAAGTCGCTGGTCAGGGGTATTAATTAGATAAAAAAATGTCTCACTGAATAAATAAAGGCAAAAATATCTCGGGATGGTCCGGTAATTCGATAATTTCACGCGAGGCCGAAGATCTCGTTACTCCGGGCTACGGGGATCATTGACTCACCCCGCTCACCTCCGCTTACACCCGCTTAAACCCGCTTACACCCGCTCACTCTCATTCATCCGCACAAATGTCCCGGAACGAATCGCGTATAAATCCTGTGTGGAAAATAATTATGAACTCATCCGGCAGATTTTCGTGAGAACGAACGGACGGATATCATTTAATAACGAACGAAAATTCCTTTAGACACGGTTGGGTTAAATGTTAGAAAGGTGTTTTTGACATTTGCACCTGCTTGCCTTATTATATTTTATGATGAATAAAATTTTTGATTTAAACATAACGTAATTATAAGGAAAGTGTTGTGACGTTAAGTTTTTTATGCTTTGTTAATTGTGGTACTAAAAATTACCTACATGTAGGTATATTACATCGATATTAAAAAGGAACAGTTTTGCATAGAAGTTTTTTTTTTAATGAAACACTTATTTACTATACAAATTTTCTAAGGCAAATAAAATACCTACGTATTTTATTTGCCTTAGAAAATTTGAAACATATATAAATAGAGCTTTCATTGCTTGGCCTCTTCAGTGTAAAGGGCTAGTTTCATCGATATTAGGTGTAACTTATTTTTTTGACTATAATAGTACTTACTGGTACCTTGAAATTCGGTTTCAAGACTGTAAGAAGAACACTTTAATAACTTTATGAATCAAACTGAAAACACTTATTTTCATGACCACAATATTTCATACAAAGAAATAAGAAAAGTTAATTAAAACAAAATTGTATATTATCATCTTTTTTCTAACTTAACTTTATGTCTAAAATATAAGAGTTTATTTCGAACCCAAGACGAATGAAATACAAATTACTTTTTATGTGCCTCGGGTCCGCAAAACTCTTGTCGTCTGGGCTTAAATTATTATACTCCATTTTTCCATGAAACTTTTTATTTTAAATAATTCCCGAATAAATTTGGAAATAGAGCCTGTTTATTCATGACCCTCTGAATAACCCTAAATGAGCATTTTACGCCTTTATTTCGGAACGTTCGGTCGAAAGTTCTCCGATTTTCTCATCGTCAAATATATTCGCTTCAGCTTCCGCCATAAAACTAGCCTCGTTTTCTTTTGTAAAAATCTTCGTACATCAAATCGTTGTAATAGAAACTTAGTTATCATTTGTTATTGACAAAGTTTCGTTTTTATATTTCGCTGGATCACAAACAATGCTATTGAAACTGTTACAATGTATATTTTTTGGCTACATTTGGCATTAACCTAATAAAGAGCTTTCTTGTCGTTTGGTAGAGGTCACCCTTTTGGATAAATAACGTGATTGTAATACACTAGAGATACTTTAATTAACGATATAAGATTTTATTTTGTATATAGAATAAAATATAACATAAATATTATTTTTTTCAATAATTTTAATATTTATGTTATTATTATTTAATTATCAAGAATTAAATATTCAGTATAAATATATCAGTTATAACAAAAATTCCATTAAATACATACATAAAATTAAGCATAATATCTTAATGTGCTTCAAATATTCATACTACTATCTATAATGTTATACTTTGAGGCACCGACTGGGTGTACCTACCTACCTACTAATAGTTACTAAGAAATCGTTCGATCAAGAGCATTATGGATAAGCTTACTAGATAGCTTACTAATCCATAGCCTAGACTCTAGGGCTTAATAACATAAATCTTTTCTCGAAAGTCTATCGAGTGAAGTTAGCGACCAATAATATACGGATTAATAATCTATCTAGTACCTAGTCACATCAGTTTCTTCATTTTCTAAAATTACAAAGTATTATTTTTAAAATAATGTACTTACCAGACTTAAACTTACAGTGTTAAAAAGCTATTATTTTATTGTCAAGTTGGTACTTTTTTAAAGCATTAAGAAGGTAAAAGTAAAAATACTAAGTACGATTATTTAATACGAATTTTTTTATTCTTAAGAAAATATATTTAAATACAGGTCTTTTTCTTACAGCAATAGTCAACAGATCTTCATTTTACCATACTAGGATAGATTCCGTTTCATCTGCGTCAGAAAACTGTGTTTATACGAAACAGAGGAAAGAGTATCTGAAATTTCAAGTCGAATGACCATCTATCTGCGAAGTACAGATCGCTTCTGCAAAATAGAAATCTTGTATCCCATTACGTATACAAAAGCCAATAGCTAAGTTTTCATATTATAGATATTATTTTTTTTATTATTGACTTAGGTACACTACCTACGTATTTATAGAGAAAGAGAAATCCGTTAATATAGGATTTTTCGATATACATACTCCATGGGGGTGTAATGAGGATCCATGCGGACAAAGTCGTGCGCAAAAGCTTGTTACACAATAAATTATACAAAAATGTACAATAACTAATATTTCTTACAAATACCTTGTCCACATTAAGTGTTTTGTATTCGTAGATATTATATTATTATTAGTAGAATAAACATAATAATACATAGCAAATAAACTAATTAAATGTACGCAGTATGTATAAAACTATTACCTAACATATCAATAATTTTATGTAAATGGCGCTACAAACCACATAATGGAGCATACAAGACTCTATAGCCAGCGGTCTGATATGAATACGTAGTGGATAACGAAACTCCAACAGGAAACTTATTTAAGCCCATACATATAAATGTCTTTCATTATCTGGTAGCGTTGCTTTCGAAAATATTTTCCCATTTCGTTACTTATATTATCTACGTACGTTCGTAATGAGAGCTATGATGAGTTATCATCAATATCAGCTGCTACTGAGTTTTATTTTATTTACCCTAGATTTATTTTATTTACTTTATAATGTAGAGTCTATAATCTACCATAGATGTATATATTATAGACGAGGCAATAACTGTCTCCAGTTAAATGGCCCTACGTTTCTAGTTTTTGGGGCCATTTTGACATTTGCAGTATGGTAAAAACCAAGATGGCGAAACTTTTTCTTGTATGAAGATTTGTTCTGTCAAATGTACACATCATACACAATATTTATAAGTGATTCGGACGGCAGATATAAAATTATCTAATAACACCTAGGTATGATAAAAACTTATTACTGCTGCACGGTACTACATTCATAAGCTTTTTAGCTACTGTATAGGTGGAAATATAAGAGTTGGCGCGTAGAACACGTAGACACTTACTGTGCATGAATAGGACTTTGCCTAATGTAGTACTGAATTAGCCGTCATGATGCCACTCTCTTTTTCACCTGATCAAACTTTTGATTATGAAAGAGACAAAAATTGTTTTGTTATTGCTATTGAATTTCTACTGAAATAAATAATAAATTTAAATGGCTTCTATGTAATTTATTTAACTCTACATAAGAATAAGATAAACACTTGTAAGGACCAAATAATACACAAATTTACATAATTAGAACCATACTATATCATCATCCGTACGTCACAAGAAATTTCCTAACAATTTAAGTCTACAATATAAAATACAGTATAATAATCGGCAGCGGTTCCAGCCATGAAGAAAATATTTTGTTAATTTATTATTATAGAATTATAATAATAAATAAATAAATAAATTATAGAATTTTGAATATCGGCGTTACTTTCTCTTACTCACTTACTCCGTTAAATCGACTCACATAACACATTAATGTGTTATGTCACCTGACAATTTCCATTATTTACCATTTATTTTACATTAAGCTTACAAAATAACTACTAAAACGGTTTCGGCAAAATATTGACGGAGAAAAGTCGCAAAATAATATTTAAACCCACCCAAAATTTATCAAAACATTACAAAATCCAAGCAAACTTGAATTTTTAATGATATCAATATATATTTAATTTTATCACACTGTATATAAAACTGCACAAGTGTGAGTACCGTGACGGTGCCAAGTTTAGTATTATTACCCATGCCTACTCGTAAGACTAAAGGAACTTCACATTACAATTGGTAA
This sequence comes from Phengaris alcon alcon, assembly GCA_037179445.1. Taxonomy (NCBI): domain Eukaryota; kingdom Metazoa; phylum Arthropoda; class Insecta; order Lepidoptera; family Lycaenidae; genus Phengaris; species Phengaris alcon. Next base: position 1,122,650 of record JAYRCH010000354.1, read on the forward strand.
CTATTGGTAAGTACGTACTACAATTTTAATATCTCTCTTTAATATAATATTTAATTTATCTAATATATTTCTTATGTTCTCTTATTATATTTAATTCAGTTATTCTCTTCTTATAATAAACTTTTATTAACACTAGGAGTGCTTCTCTTTGGAGCAACGAGGATAATAAATACAATATTACATTGCAAATATAAGCAAATGAAGACGATTGACGAAGGATGCCCTTTATAAAAGAAAGTCTCAAATATTTGATCATGCCTCCTTCATTTCCTTTTTGTTGCGTAAAAAAGGTTCATTTACATAAATTTACCTATTGTTGTATCCCGGTCGTGCCATCAGAAATCCAAGACAAGAGGAAATTCAGTAGTAGGCAGTATCGGAAACAAGTTAAATAACAAACCCATCTCGCCCTTTTGTTTCGTGAAACATTCTAAGAAAATGACGCAATAAATACCGAATCGACTTGTACAGAATATAAATACGAGAAGGGTAGTCGCTTACACAAGTGTCAATAATTTTATGGCGCTATGTAATGAGCTCGTTTAGGGCTCGACGCGTATTGACTAATTATTTCCGTAATACCTGCTAATTAACAATACGTATTCAAGATACGATACTTCCGACTTCCGAAATGTTGAGTTACCGTAGCTGCAATTTGATTTACGTTCTTACGTTCTTACCTCTTCAGACTTATGTGCTATCAGAGAGTCTAATTCGTAAGCACTTTGAGTGTGCTCATAATTTATTTGTAATATAATGACGGTGTGTTGTATATCATATTGATGACATAATACGAACAACATAAGACAGCAGTCAACCTGGTTATGAATTAGATTCCCTGATAGTTCATAACTGCAGTAAAGTCCCACAATTCTTACTTAATACAAATTTCAAATGTGATCTTATCCTACTGTATATAAATGTGGAAATTTGTAAGGTTTCATGGATGTTTGGTTACTCTTTCACACTTATGACCAAATGGATTTCGTGATGAAATTTGATGTAGTGATTGTTTAGGCTCTGGATTAAAACATTGGCTACTTTTTCTACCGAAAAAGAATACAGTATTTCCGTTGGATATATATTTACGCAGGCGGAGCCGCAGGAAAAAGCTTATAATTTAATGAAAGTTATATATAATTTGATGAATAAAAGAGTGATCCTTCACCCCTTTTACAGACTTTGTCTAATATCAAAGTTTAGTTCAACTTCTTTTTACTTCAAGTTTAGTTCAAACATTAGTTCATTATACAATAGCCTATAGGCTATTCGCGTTAAGAAGTCAGTGAATCGTTCGGTATATAGGTAACATATTTCAAAATGGCTTCCTTTAGTTGGAAAATGTGAACAAGGCCCTATGCATGTTATTCGTAAATTTTGACATATTTTGTACGCTTTATTCACTGAAACCTCTTAACGTGAATAGACTATTGTAAGTATGTACTTACCCATACGTACATACGTACATAACGTATGAGTAAAAGAAAACAATGTGTTACAACAATTAAAATGTTTTAAATTATATTTTATGATTCATAAACTTCAAATAATTGAATATTTATGAATTTCATATACTGTAAAATGAATGGGGACCTTACATTGACGGGATAAATAAATAACACTTTTAATTGTTAATTAGTTTATTTAATAAGGTGTTACAATAATTTTAGTTAAACAAGCAGCATTTTTGTTCAATTTTTCCTATAATTTATGCGTTGATAACGTGAAAGTTCTAAAAAAATACAAAGAAGAATGTTTCAAGGAATGGCGAAAATACTAGCCTTCTTCTAAAATGATTAATCATGTTAACATTTTCATTTGAGGCACAGCTATCAAAACATCTGCGACATACATAAAATAACATGTATATTACATATCGGTAGCAAATGTTTAACAATCTCGTGCCTCTGTCTTCTCCCCAGAGAGTTGTATCACCCCCCTACCTCAACCCACCTTTTCGTTAGAGTGATATTCTTTGAGATACACAATTGTTCGCCAGTGTAACCAGAACCCCCATAATCCGATGTACTATCGAATCATGAAGGTATAAAGTCGAAATTCATACACGCGCAGCTCCACCAAAAGTGGGCCAGAAAATATAGTTAGAACAAGCCACGTCGTGCCATGAAAGTTTTTGTAGCAAAAGAAAAAACATTTATTAGAAAAATAACGAATTCAAGACTACTATTATTCTTGTACAAACTACTTGAACACAAAATTATTCTAGACTTGTTTTTATATCTGTCACAAAGGTATTTACTTTGTGAAAATAATCCAAGACTTTTATTAGATTATTCTTTACGCTTATTCTTATTATCTTACAATAGCAAGAAAAGCATGAAACAATGAAGTCGAAAATTTGTTTACGTTACCAGACCTCTACGAAAATTCGTTTCGTAGAGGGCTACATATTATGAAAATATATTTTAGTTTAAATAGGTTTTATGATTACCTCTATGTAAAATATAATATTGATGAGTACTAGAGTCAAGCTGAAGAATTTTCAAACTTTAAAACATTTAGGTAAACTAGGAGGGGTTCTGTTAAAGCTAAAATTCAGACACCAGTGAGTCCTACAAATCATAACGCTAATACATGTAACAAACAATCATTTACAATACAAATACACTCGAGCTGAGTACAAGCAAACATCAATAACGTACCATCTACAAACAATCGAACATGTCACCCCTGGAGCACTTTCGACGTTATACGTACTCATTAGTTGAAGGCTAATTTACGACGGCTCAAGAGCTCGATAAGACACTTATTGATCCCACTACGGTTGTGTATGTTGAAACAAGTCGTGTAAAAGTTTCTAGGAATGCTTTAGTGTTGTATTTGTATCTTTTATATTAGTAGGTGAAGATAAAACTTTCAGTACAGTTTGACGAGAATTATTGTGCGTGCGGAGAAGTATGTAATATTTGGCACAGTTAAAGTTTATGTGGAGGAAGGTGTGCAGAAAGCTAATATACTTTTAATAATACTTAGAAATACATAAAATTAATAAAAATAACAACAACACACACTACCTCAGATTATTAAATACACTACCTTGTGTTCGACAGATACAATTTGATACGTACGTTGACGTTTGTCAATCTGTCACAATTCACAACGTTGACATTTTTTTTCTATCTAAGACAAAAAGCAAAAGAACCCTTCTAAAATTCAAATATAAAACTATAATGTGAATTATTACGAATTTCGACCACAGCGCGGCCTCTTATATTTTTAAATAATGTGTAAGAAAACTATAGCTCGTATTTATATTTAGCCATTGAATGCTTCCTATGTTCTTTTTTTTGTGGGTTGATTTTGTAGGAAAAACATTACCATAGTTCACTTTACAATTAGCATAAAATGTTTACTGAAAATTCGTTTTAAACTGGGACAAAATTTTAATAAACTCAAGAAAGCTGTTGGTGCTTTAAACAATATTTGCAACAACATTAATTTCTTGAAAGGGAACAAGTAGAGTTATTTTATTCGTGTTTTACTTAAATTCCGTTCTAACATTGTTAAAATTCAATGAGTATTGTTCTAACTCTGAATAATAAATTAAACTGCTCATTGATAAATTGACACTAATTTTTTTAAAATTTTAACTTACTTTAATCTTAAAAAATTAATATTCATTATTTCAGATTAATTTAATGTAAAATAAAATCTATAATATAGTGTCAATAGTAGGAATCTGTCATTATTGTAATTTTTAATAAATTTTAGGTGAAATTTGTATTTCGTCTTTATTAATTTACATAAGACGATGGAGAAAATTTATATAATAAACATTTTCTTACACATGTGGTATGCAATTCATTTAGCTGAGTTCGTAATACACGTACATACCTTACTGTATCATCTCGTAAATTTAATCAACTCCCACCCAGAAGGATGAAACGTCCTCACATACAATATATTTCCTTATGTACTTAGGTTTTAATTCATTATAAAGTACTTCTTAATAATATATATTTACGGCTTAGTTGTCAAACGCTTCTTGAAGTTAGGGGCCCTCTTAGGCTGGGACTACATGATCCGGAATCCGGAACGCCGAAGAAATTTCAAAGCATTGAAAATAGAACTCTGGGCTAATACAATAGAGTTGAAAACCCAACACACAAGTGTCAAGTTTAATGTCAATGTCATATGGACTGATAAGCAATACCCCACCCAACCCACAAAATTACTAAAATGAAGATGATGATACTAAACGCTTTCTCAGGCGAAACTATATTTCAGGGTGTCTAATATAAAACGAATATGAAAAAATATAAACTGACGATCGTAATTGGCATTCGAAATTTAAAATTATACCTAAATATCGTCTGTGCAAACCATATAACTGGCTCGCTCTTATAACGTGTGTACTCTTTCACACATCGCCTGTGATTGGTAATGCAGAAATAGAAGAAGAAGTATAATTTCAAAATTCAAAATTCTTTATGTTTGAAAAATTATTTTCAACTATTACAAGATTCTATTATTTGCAAAAATCTGTAATTTTTAGTGAAGTGAACTCGAAATCATATTTTTTTGTGATGAAACAGTGATTTTGATAAAATAAATTCATGTAGGTATATAACCACTATATATAAACATTAAACATGCCTTGTGAGTACATATCGGTGAGTATTTGTATAAAATGTTTGCTTTGACTCGAAGAATATCGAGTATTTGTATAAAATGTTACATTATTTTAACTTCTCGATTGAATGAAAAGATACTTAGATTATATTTGTTTCAATATAATATAATGTATGAAACATAATGAAAAGTGATTTTAATGTGAATGCTAAGATTTAAGATTTAAAATTTTCTTTAATAGTAATATAAAATTCGAATGTTCAATAATGCAAGCAATATGTTTCAAACATAGTCGTAATATTGCTTACCTAATATTTGTTATACTTACTTGATATTATATTTATAAAAAAAATATAATAATATTACGTTTTCTTCTGCCCGTCAGTAAAAACTTTATAGTTTATCATAGGTACATTAAATAATAATAATATTTACGTACTTTATTTTTAATAATATTGTACAGTTTTACCACATAAGTACTTATTAATCTAGTTTTACATTCAGTTAAACATTTGTTAATATTGAGAAAAAGTAAAATGTAATATAATTTCATAATTTGCAAGTATTGGATTCCAATTTCAAGGGCCCGCAATAATATTGACAACATGAAAATATTTCCAGATTCTCATTCGATAACGTAACGTTACGCCGCTGTCAAATATTCCTGCTAGGCCCACAGAAGTGTACCTATTTTTCACCAACGGATAACCGCTGAATACAGTCAGGCTATGCCGTATGAGATAACCTGAAATATTTTGGTTACCAACCTTTAGCCCTCGTACCCAAAAGAGTTTTTTGCGGTCGCGACTCGTGATAGAAAAAACTGCACTGTAAATGGAACTCTGCACCTAACCTATAGCAATAGAGCTGAAAATCGAAGTGTCAAGTGTAAAATATCAGATTTGACAGCTGTATACGATTTTCAGCTGTGTTGTATTAGCGCAGAGTTCTATTTATAGTGCAGTTTTTTCTGTCGCGACTACATAAAAACGGATTATTAATTAAAGTGGAAATAGTGCAAGAAGTCCTGTGTGTTATTACTCTGAAACATGAATTTCCACCAAGAACCTACAGTACAATCAATAACATACATAAAAACGCTCGTGAGAACGTAGCCTTTTTTTTGTAATTTTTTTTTATGAAATAAAAACGATCGAATTGTACTTGTTTTGTTGTTTTTAACCTAATAATTGGGTCTAAAAATAAAAATAATCGATAATAATAACCTACGTATAGTTTTTTTAATTTTTTAATTATTTTCGGCTTGAATCTTTTGCACTTTTAGCCGATAATACGTAAAAAAGCTAAGGAAAAACTTTGAAATTCGAACAGAATTTTTTTATTCCGAGTTCAACCTCTTCTTACGTAGTATTATACATAGTTACATTCTCTTTGCTATATTTTTCAAAATAGCGAATTAAATAATTTTAGTACTGAAAAACTGATAAAAATTTTTACAAGTAGTTGAAATTCTCTATAGAATTATTAATTTAATTAAACACGATTTTCTCAAAATACCGATCTAGTGGGTTGACTCTATTCTCTCTCTCGACACTCGATACTTCGATTTCCAACTTTCTTAGCGCAGAGTTCTATTTTCAGTGCTCTAAATTTTCTCTAGCCTTCCGGATTCCGAATCATATAGTCCCAGCCTAAGCTCCGCCGGATTCCGGCAGGCTCTCTCAACGTCGAGGCAAATGTCAATGTGAAATTTGATAATTTTATTGTATTATCGCAGTGTTCTATTTTTAGTGCTCTGAATTTTCCCCAGCCTTCCGGATTCCGGATCATATAGTTCTAGCCTTAATCACAAACTCTCATATTCTTTACTTGGCAGAATGGTAACTATAGGCTGTGACTTGAGAGTCTCTTAAGTTTAGTAGCGTTTGAGTATTTGCTGTTACTGACACAGAGAAGAAATAATTTTATTTATAATATTATGTGAACATGGTTGTAGTTGGAGTGATAGAACAGTTATAGCTTTTAAAATAATTTAGGAGCTTTAAAGCAAATAATTTAAATAAGTTTAAGTAGTGATGAAGAGCTTACGCGTACAGTAATGGGAAGTATTTTACTAGACAGAAGAAAAATAAAATAATACCAACTTATTGGAGAGAGAAATTACACTTTCAATTACCTACCTGTTTTTGTACAAATTAACTGACATACAATTAAGAAAATATGAATTCTTATAGAGTACCAATAAATTTTATTGTTAGTTTTTATTTGATACTAAAATCTTGGGAGGCTAATTTGCTCAGAGGACATTTTTTGTTACCTACTCTAACCGCTCGATAAGTTTGCCAATGAAACTGAGTACTTTTTGTAAGTGTGTAGGAGTTAAATTTTTAATAATATTTTCGGTAGTAAAAATTCATCCAACTTACATTTATAATTTTTATCGTTATATTTTCACAGGTTTTGCATATGCTGCAGTTGTTTTATGAAATTTAATAGATCAATAAATAAATACCGACTAAACTGTTGCAGTATTGAAATTGAGAAGATAATTACTGATGCACTTGTTTTTTAATCAATCTATCAAATAGATTTTTAAATTTTGGTGGTAGGTTTTTTATAATTTCCTCAATAATAAAGATGTCGAGATGTCGTTTTAAAATTTAGCACACTAATAATATACATTAATCATTTCTTTCTATATTTTCGTGTGCACAATATATATGTACCAAACAAAATACTTATCGTGGGTGTAATCCCGAACCTTGAAAGCTTGCCAAGCTCCTGATCCTACGCAATTAAAACTGACAAAATATCGTCAGTCATTAGCCGATCAAGATTGGACACATTTACATGCCACGATACGACCTGCGATTACGATTGTCGACATACTGCCATTATTAGGTAAACATAGAGCATAAGGAGATCTTACCTCATTCTGTGAATCTTATAGCGCTATGCATGTTGGCCCAGCGTTGCCGAGTGATGGCCAGCGCCAACGTGTAGAAAGCTGATATGCCTTACCTTGTTATCGCTCGGTGTCGCTCTCCTAGTTGGCCGAGTGAAGCTCAGCGCCAACATGTATAGAGCTCATTTGCCGCAACTTGTCTTCGCTCGCCGTCACTTGTAATCAGTTGCCTCACTTTGGACCGGTGTCGGTTTTGTGCAAACATCAAAGGCGCTTGTCTGCGCTCGGCCAATGTGAGGGCAGCTCGACAAAACACTCGTCTATATTGGCCACCTGTATTGACGTTCGAGGAGCTTTTCCAACGTGTGAACACTTGCCTTATACCTTTTTGCCGATACTAGCATTGGCCTACTGGAAAAGCTCGGCTCAACAAATATATTTGGTTGTATTGTAGCTAGTTTGTCATAGGCACGATATGAGTTGGCGCGAGTATTTTTGTTCCAATGACAATAAATTATGAAAAAACAAACACTCTAGAATCTATCTAGTATCTAGAGTGCGTTATTTTATTGCCTACTTAACCCAAAAACTAAGAAAAAGAACAGAATTTTATACCAACAATAAAATATCAACAAGTTCACAGAAGTGGTTATTTTATTACTTTTTGACCAAAACTGTCCGAAATATTACTGTCGAAATCGTGTAATTTGATATTTAGCTTTTACTTTGTAGACAAAAATGATTGAATGAATGATTGATGAATGATATTATAATATTATCTTCAATGCCTCACTAGGCAGTATTCAAGGTGTTTTGATTCTTAATCTTAAAATAGTCCTAGAGAATAAACCAAGAGGTCAGAGAATGATACACATCATGACTGTCATCCTGTTTGTAGGAAATACAGTACATTATTATAATTCAGCAAAGATTTTGAAATACTAATAGCAGTTTCTCGAAGTCTAGTCTGACTTGGGCTAAAACTACGTTATGTATATCTATATCATTCTCATAACGCCTCTATCAAATAATATACATAATAATTACGTATCTACGCCGAATGGTCGTCAAAACCTAGGAGACGTGTACAAAATAAGGTAAAATAATAAAACTAGAGAAAGCCCGTTGACATTTTCGTGCGATATAAATTCGGTACATTGGGTTATGTCGGAGCGCCTTAAATAAAGCCACAGTAATGACGGTACCGCTACGTAGAGCTGGCTCTGTTTAAATATTTCATGGTATGCTGGTTCGCCCTTAAAAAAAAGATGAATATTTTTGTCCAAATTATATAACGTAGATGATGCTGTATAAAAAGACATACCCTGTTATAAAAACTTCGTACCAGGAAACTTGATCTTTACAAAGTCTTTTCTTTTTTAATATTATACATCGCTTGTGTTGTCCTATATTATGATCTCTTCGTATAGATATCAACGATGAAACAATTAGCGGCATTTTAGACGTATTGAAAATACCTAATAATCATAAACCAAAAAAATATATGGGCGCAGACAAGGAACAAGTTCCATTTGAATTTGGGAATACAGTATAAGGACATGAGAAAGCGGTCCAAAATATTTGAAAGATGGGTCAGGTTTGGAACGCAGGTAGGTTAGATTGTCGACCCTCTAACATGGAGAACTAAATCAGTAGCGAGCTCCTGAGCTACAAAAGTATCTCTTTTTGAATGTATCTAATATTCGAAATCAGATATTTTTATTACTGCGACAATAATTTACACACATTTTTCAGCACTTATTTCGAATGTATATTCAAATATTATACCTATTGCGTTCTCTTTAACTAAATTTAGCCAAGTGTAAGAACCCTTTAAGCACCCTAGACAATATCTGCTGAAATGATTTCGCTTAACGTATGCCTGTCGGGACAACGTAGGCCGTGTACACGATAGATACATAATGACGAGATGTGACGTTGCATGCCTCTACGTGTATATTCATGTCACACCATACAACCGAATGAGATCATTATCCCACCCTTATTTCCACTATCCACTGCCTGTATTTTAGACTCTACCATTGTTGACATTGAGTCCTTTTTGCATTGGCTAATGAATTTTGACAAAAACTGCACGCGGGCAGTTTTGGGATACGACTGGGCTAATAACCTTTGGGACATGACCATACTTATGTGTGTGTTAATAGAAATTATCTTCTATCAAGGTCCATTCCGTGTAACTTACGGCTCTGGAGGAACGTGTTTACTTAATTCCGACCAAAAGTCTTACTTATACTTTTTCTTTTATAGATACCGTGATTAAGTCAATTAAAGTACATGTTAATGAAGTGAGTTGTTACACAAGGTATATCGAAAAGAAAATTAAGTTATTCAAATGTGAGGTTTAGGGCCTATCTCACTAACCTCCTACTATTATAAATGTGAAAGTTCACGCATAAACTACTGGAAAGATTTTGATGAAATTTGGTATGGTAGTAGTTTAGGCTCCGGATTAAAATAAAGGCTACTTTTTATCCCGAAAAAATAAATCCATGGGACACTCTATTAACGCGAGCGCAGCCGCGAGCAAAAGTTAGTCTACAGACTACAGATAAGTTTCAGATAGCTTATACGCATTTTTTTTTTCTCTGACGTTCGATATAAAGTAAGCAGCGACAAAACTTCTGAATAAGATTTTCGACACTTATTTGAAGATTGTGAAACAGGCACTTAGTCTGTAGCTAGTGTTACAGTTAATATTTAAAATGTTGTATCTACTGCATATAGTTTCATTTTAAAGATATTTGAAGGAAACTACCTAATATGTATTTTGATAATTAAAATAAAAAGGTACCAATAATGCTTTTTATTTTTAGAAACATTTTGGTGATGAGTTGATGATATTTTAAATCAGTAATTAGTATTAATTAATCATAATCTCACTATAGTTACTATTAACTTCTATAAATAAATAAAATTATTCAGTTTTTCAATTAACCAAAAGTCCATTTATAATTTTAAAGTTTGAACTTTACGGGCTCTTTTACCACTTAGGGGATAAACAAATTTTGTGACAGATTGAAAAACGTCAACTTATCTCGAACGGCCGTGCGCTTGTACACGTTGGCGTTTGTCAAAAAAGTGTGTGCTAATATTATTTACACACACTATACACACACTTTTTTGACAAACTACCTCAGAAGGTGTGTGGTGTTGTTATTTTTATTATTTATGTGCATTTCATTATAGAAAAAAATATAATTCTGCAAACCTTCCTCCACATAAAGTTTAACTGTGCCAAATATCATACTCCTCCGTTCTCACAATTGTCGTAAAACTTTACTGAAAGCTTTTGCGTCAGGTATTAATATTATGTATGATAGTTAATAGGTACTTTCTACCAATATAAATAAAAAAGATAAACGTTACCTCTCATCCCTAATTTGCCTGCCCGATCGAAGTGGCCATGAATCCCTCTTACAATAAATAATCCCTAATGAAAGGCAAGTTGAACAAACTGACGTTACGAGTGTCTTACTCATGTGTGGGGTACACATGAGTAAGACTATGTTATAGTCGGGTCATGGCCGCTTTAAGCCCTTGAAGACCATAAACTCGAGTATTTATTATATAAGCGATAGCGTTCGAGTGCTGCACCAAAATATATAAATTTTTATTAACGTTTTCAAAACTACGAATAAAAGATTAGGAAATACTTTGCCATGTAAATTTAGAGTTTTATTCATAGCTAAAATTCTATGGAAGTCACAGTAATAACACACAGCACTTCTTGCACTATTTCCACTTTAATAAGTTAGTCCACTTTAATACTTATTAAAGTGGAAATAGTGCAAGAAGTCCTGTGTGTTATTACTGTAAAACATGAATTTCCACCAAGAACCTACAGTACAATCAATAACATATCTATGGAAGTCTTCGATATAGAATCGAAACATACTTAGTATAGAAGTAACATTGGTTAAAATAGTTGTGGCAAACATAATATAATAAATTTCATAGCAGTCAGATCGCAGCGCAGGATTTGTTCTCAATATCATGGTATTTTTAAATATTGAATACTAAATATACCCTATACAAATCCTTAAAAAAACGGTCTGTTTATAAATTATAAAGCCCTATGGATACATTTATTAAGACTAAAGAAAGCTTTTAAATATTTTAATTTACCGCGTGAGTGTCCCTTTATGCGTAGCGCGTCGTAGTTTTAAATAGAAGTCCATTTCAAAGAAACCCATTGCACACTCCAAGTGTAAATTTAATTTTGAAAGAGTTACCGAAAAAGATTTCCTATATTAAACACTACAAAATTACTAGGTAGTAAATTGTAAATTAAAAATTATAGCACTATTCATGTTTTTCTTGAAAGTTCCTGTCGACTATTCTAAAATTCTACATGTAATGTAGAGTGTATGTAAAATGTAGATTAGTATAATTGAGACATAACAAGTGGCTATGTTTATCAATGATGTCTCGATCCAGCGATCGCCGAGGCCGTAAATTGTAATGAGTCCAATTACTCTACATAGCTACGGAGAGGGAAAATGAAAAATATTATTGATTTCATCGTAAAACATCAACAATGGCATGTTTTATGATGGCATAAAATGTATCAGTATATATAATACTATATATAAACTATAAAACGGTTCTAACTGCAAATTTTAACGCAATCCAAACTTTAGGACAATAACCGTATTCGTTGTAGTAACTTGTAAGGTCGGTGAACTTAAATAATTTATGTACTATATTAAAATAACATTTAATATAAGTAAATGCAGTAAAATATTAGCTGTCTAAACATGAGAAATAATAATTAAAATCAATGTAAAATTTTGACTGCAATCGCAGAAAATTATGAATGTTGATGCAAAATGATGTTTTTGTTTTTTAATTTTTGATTGCGTTCGCGTGGAAATATTTAAGATGGAAATAGTTTAATATATTGATTTATCAATGGAGGTAAAAATAAGTAAATAATAATTTATTAACGTCTACGGACGCTTTCACGCCACGTGAATCTGGTCCCGTGGTAAGTTGAAGAACTTGTGTTGAATCAGATAACGGAAATATAATACACTAGATACTAACATTATAAAACATAAGAATTTCATTTTATAAAACACATATTTAATACTAATTCGTGACCTAGGTACATAGAAAACTTTTTGTTCCTTCGGCGGGATTTGAACCCCCGATCTCCAGCTTGTGCACTAACGCGCTAAACACAGACAAACCACAGAGCCACAAAGGTCCACAAGTAAATAGAAGTATTTTACTAAAACAGGTATATTTAACAAAAAATATAGTGTTAAACTAATATATATTTCAAGTAAAAATATTTTATTTTGCTGGACCATAGATAATTTTAATAATATTATAATATTTAACTTTGTAGGGGACAATAATTTTCCATAGGATTTTTCCAACGCCGGCTCAGTTCGGACTCGAAGATAACAAGGTTACACCGATATAGGCAGAGCGAGGCGTGAAACACTGATTTGAGGAGAACACTACACAAAAATCGGCTTACTATTCTAGCTCATGGCAATGCCGTATAGAGAGCCTCTCGGACACGCCTCGTGAGCTGATTTGCCGTCCCACTTTTACCATCATGTACGGCTATTTTTCCGCCGTTTTTCCTATTTACCTTGAGCTAGGGATAGTGATACACATTTTTTGAAACTCTTTATTTACTTTTCCACATATATAAAGCATTACATAATCACACACTTATATACAGTTACAGATATTCACGTTAAAAGTTTAAATACAACTAAATGCTATGTATTTTTATCACTAATTTTGTAATAACTTCTTAACCATTTACTTCACGATCAAGATTTTTATTATTTATTGTACCTGCTAAACATTTTATCTATGTACTACTAAAATAATTAGGTATGTTAAAATAGGCCACTATTTTTAAGTATTACTACTATTTTTAATATGATCTTAAGAAACTTACGTTCAAAAACAACTATTTTACACTGATGCTATGAAATTAACACTTATAATTTTCACTCAATTTTTACTCTTTGAGTTTATAAAAAGTTTTAAAGCACTATATAGCGTTCGTATATATACTTACTGTGTGTTATATCACTGCGAGGCAGCTGTCCTTAACAAACCTGTTTCGTTGTTTCAGGGGCACGTAGAAACACAAAACATAATATATTTTTGCCCAAATGATGGTCTAATTCATTTCTAGTGTTTTTTAACAGATGGTTTGGCTTTTGCTAATTAGATCGAATTAATAAATAAAAAAAATTATCATCTTGTTTTCATGGTGACCCTTATGACTATATTAAATAATATTATAGACGATTGAAGTAAAACACGTTCTACAAAACTATTTATTAATGAAACTAATCCACCTTCTCATTTTTCGTATTAGTCAAGTTTCAAGGCAATGGCTGTACAGTAGCTCTCATAACATAATTTATTATTATATTATAAAGTATTTGTCTCTTTCCTTTTACAGGCCAAAGATAAAGATATCAGATAACATCTAAATTACGTCCTATCAGTTAGATCAATATTAGATGAGATTCTAGTTCATATCGAAACCTGTTTGAAGCTCCATCTTTTGTAATACCGCATAGTCAAACATGCTTGAATATTATAAAATCGATACTAGTTTTAGCCTCCACAAATTAGTACGTTTGTTTGTATTAAAATTAGTAATATAGTATATTATAGTCTTCTTCTTTCTTTTAAATAAAAATGGATTGCAATTCCGATGTCTCGCTAAAACTCGAGAACGGCTGGACCGATATGTCTAATATGGTCATGAAATAATTGTATAACTTCAAGGAAGGTTAAAACGGTGAGAAATAGGTGTAAGTGTAGTTATTTATATTTTATACCAGTTCATAGCTAATACAGAAAATCGTGGGACAACTATTATTTACGAAATTAAGTATCAAATATATAAAAACTTATATTGCCATATTTATGCAATTTTAACAATCTCGGTGTGAACTGACGCTTGGATGCCATCAGTGCGACCACGGCTCTAACTTGACCATTTTTGTAATTGTGCATTTCTGGATTTATATCTAAATTATTTTCTTGTTTCGGTCTTTTTAGACCCCTTTTTTACGTAGTCAGGTAATAGTATTTTAAGTTATTTTTTTATTTGGTATTTTTCTGTTTCCCAATCGAACATATTTTTGGAATAATACTAATAAGTAATCAAAACATTTAAAATTAAAAATATCTTCTTCACAATCTCGGAGCGAGCCAAATTTTTATTTGAATTAAAAAAAATGGTAATTTGATTATAATATTATGATATTCAAGAAACGCAATAAAAATCTTTCAACGTTCATCATCACTTCACTGATCACTTATTCGTCGTTTATTACTATATGTTTTTATTTTGTATTAATTTTTAGTTTATTTTAGTTTCTTATTTGGCTTTATATTGTATTTTAGTAACTGAAAATATGTAGTCGAATATTATTTTATCCTATATATTATCAAAATCCGTTTTACCGATTTTAATCAAGTTTTTTTTTGTTTCAAAGCGCACATGATCGTGAGTGTTCTTAGCTATATCAGCTCATTCACTGCTTGGCAATTCAGGGGTTATTTAATTTTTTTATTTTGTTATGTATTTTCTATAATAAATTATTTATAAAATATATTTTAAAATATAAATTATTTATTTATAGTCTTATAATATGTAATGTTCGCAAATTGGACAACAATTTTGTACAAATTGTACGACCGCATTTTAATGTAAAACCGTATATCATGACTTAAACAATATGATATAATAAAATATATATTACATACATATTTGTAGTGTGCTTGCCAAGACTGCCAAAATCATTACCCTTCCTTTTGGATTCGCCGTAGTCGAGTAAAAAAGTTAAGGAGTAAGATACAATAGGCTTACACACATATGCTGCATCTAAAATTATAATATAATCACAGTCAATTGTAGGGTGTGTGTTGAATTTCAGAATTCTCAGTTTCATTATTATCCATAGGTAGGAATTAATTTATATTTTCATATTCATTACTCTTTAGCGTTATACCTGTAGGCATTAGGCAGGTATTATCCTGACCAATACGTGATATATTTGTTTTCGCAGTTCCACTGCTTTCATTGCGTGACGAATTAGTTCCCAAACTGGAACTGGACCTATACGAAAACAAGCTAATATAAACTTTTCTCGTAACCCCCGAACATTGTAATATTATGAACTCGGGATTAGATAAAACTAGTTATCTCAGTCCCAGTTCCTACCATATAATATTAGATAGTAATTATTACATACAACTTAATAGATATTACATAAGGCTAATAAAATTTTATATAACGCTCGAATTGTCAAAATTTTTATTAGTAAATTAAAAAAAAACTAGATTTATCGGTTCATCCATTTGGGAGCTACGATAACACGCACAGACACAAACACACGTCACTCTTCACTCTTCTCGTCACTTATCTGTTTTCGTCGGGGGTTAATAACAGCGGCATACTAATACATTAGTAGTTTCGGAGGCTATTCCATGCAAGCAAACAAAAATGCATTCAAATCTTTCCTCTTTATAATATTAAGTACTACATAAACGCTTTCAGTGTGTACTTAGACTGCTTTCTACGTTTGTGCTATGCGTATTTTCAATGATTATTGAAGTATTTGCTTCTATTATATAATAATATTGTAAAGTAGCCTTGTGTTAAATGAAATTTAAACATTTAATGTTTAATTAACAAATAATTATTAAAATTGTTCTTGTAATACAAGTGTTTCGTTTATTTTCACTGCAGTATTTAATTCAGATTGCGCTGCAACAAAGAGAGCAATTATGGCACACAGCGTATTTTAAACGCGTAGATGACGCGCGGCATTCGCGATGTTAACGAGATTCGAATGAATCGCTAAATACAACAATCAGATTCTACGTTGTCCGTAAGACCTTGTCCAGAAAGGAAAAATAGGTGCGTAAACCTACGCGCGTAGAGATTTTCTTATCTTATCAAAACAAAATGTCGGGCTGTCTATCTGTGATGCCAACTTCGGATTTTTTCCCTAAATTTAGGGAGAAAAAGTTTCTGAAAGATGTTTTTAGGGGTTTTATTTATTTTTATTTATATGCTTGTTTTATTTAAATTTGCAGTTAATCTGCTTACCGACAAGTAGTAATTAGAAAAATGAGAGACTAAAGAAAAATAAGTTTTTGAAGTAAAAAGACAATAAAATGTATAATTACAGCACACTAATTTTTATTATTTACCTACCTATTATTATTAAATTACAGCTGACGTTCTGCTATGTCACCTATCACTCATTGGTATTACATTGAGTGTAAGACTTTAGAATACACACAAAAATAAGTAGTTTTTATCTTCCTTTTGTGGGAAAATGCCGGCCACGTGTTAGTCGGACTCGTGCATGCGTACTATTAGTCTGGGACTATTTTCTCCGGAATTTCCGGATTCTACGTTTAGCGCAGAGTTTTATTTTCAATGCTCAGAATTTTCTACGACATTCCGGATTCCGGAGTATATTATAGTCCCAGCCTTATTAGGTGTCTATACAACTATATTTAGTAGGTACTAATATCGAGCAAATAAGGGCATAAAATCATGTTTCTTGTGTGACAGCCCTCCATAATTAATATTACTTTAATTATATTTTAATTTTTTTAAAGAGAATATATACAGGTAGTATGATACAACCAAAATTCTTATTTCAAGCGTCTACCTGTTGCCATTAATATTAGATATTGCCGCAGCGGAATTAGGGTAACTTTGTCGTTTATTTTATAATTATAAGATCTATAGTCTCTGGTTTTTTATTTTTCTACAGACTTTAAGGAAGGTCTTTATCATTTTTTGCTTTTGGGTAGTATACTCAAAAAATAATACCATCGAATATATGTATATGAATGACAACTGATATATGAATATATCAGTTGTCATTTGCATTAATTGATTTTTTTATCTCGTATACGTCTAGTATGGGCATGCCCACAACCCTAACAGCCTTGTGACTGCAAATTTTGCAAATTTATAATCAAACTTACAGGGTTCAGTAGGTTCAATTGTATTGATACTGTTAGCCTTTTGAGTCTTATCAGTGTGCGGAGTTCGAGTTTTTGTCACTACTCACCGTGAAGAAGTTAACTACAATTTGTATGGCATCGAATTAGTTACCATTGTTTACCACTAGGGGCGCTGTTTCGATGCCATACAAATTGTAGTTAACTTCTTCACGGTGAGTAGTGACGAAAACTCGCACACAGCACACTGGTACTTCTAACTTGCTGGCCATTCTTATATCAGCGTTAACATACATATTTATAGTAGTAGATTTAGTGTAACGCGGACCTTTTGTTACTGGACATTGAAGAGAGCATTAGCATAGATAGGTATTACTCCTTTCGATGTAATATAATCTTAAATCTAATATAAATTTGTGTATATTTTTTGTACTTACTTTTATACTTATAATCTTATTTGATGTTAATTTGTTAAAGGTATATTGAAAGAGAGGTAGATTGAAAGCTTATTTTTTTACACAGCATAAAATTAATTTATAATTACTAAATAAGCGAAAAACTTTCGCGCTCACTCCGCGCGCTCTCGTTTAATTAACATATTATAAAGGATAACACAATTATCTTTTTATTCTAATTAAATGTTATGAAGGAAATAATAAAATCAAAATTTTCGGGCCACATCCTCTTTTGATCCGCGCCTGGATCAACCAAAGCGGTTCAATATGGATACACGCGTTAGTAAAAAAAATGCACGCGTAGCTTCTGGACGCAATGTACCTCGACACGCGCGTAGGCCTTACGTATGATTACGCGGTAAATACGCGCTTTCTGGACATACTTTAAGCGCTCGCCCTTAAAAGCGCGTCGTCTGCGCGTTTCAAATACGCCGTGTACTATCGCTCTAAGCACCACAAATAATAATTGCTGTCGATGAAAATAAAATTAAAAACCAAATTAGTACACTAAAAGATAAATTTAGGACTCGCTTAATTCATAAGTTTATTTTTCACAAATTTCATAAATCTGTGATGTGAGCATTTATAAATTACGAAGCGATTCATTTGCATTTTCGCCTTTAACCAGCCTTCACAGTACGAACGCTTCTACAGATAATATACATAACAATGAAATTTACGCCATTGTGTGAAAATTGAAATAATTAAAAAAAGATCATTTGTTCAAAGCTTTAAACGTCTGCCTACCATTCGCAATTATTTACGGTGTTCAAAAGACGTTACGCAATTATTCAACCTAACCCTTTTTTGCATACGGCTCGTACTTTGAATAACTAGAGCAAAAAGGGTCGAAAAAACCGTTCCACAAAACACGTTACCTAGAAAAGGTTTAAACATTGCGGTTAACTGTTAAACAATCGATACAGTTATTGTGTGGGGTTTATGGTGTTGTAAATCATCTGGAGAAAAAAGAGCGTGTGACGTCGCGAGCTTGAGATCAGCTGAGAGGTCGTTCTCCTTTAGAGATCGTTAATTTTCAAAAATAAGTCACATACAGTTACAATGGTATAGCATAGGGATTGTTAACATTTTACCCTATGTGCCTCACCAAATGTTTTGAAAAAATACGTCTAGGGCTAGTTTCGATATGTACTTACCTAACATGCATATACCAAAAGTTGGCTGCAATTTGCCACATCAGTGCTTTCGTGCAAACCAGAGAGAAGACTTGATCCCTTCTACAACCCTGGGTCTTGTGTCTGCAAAATAACAGAAACTCTGAAGCCGCCGCGCCCCTCCTTGAATCATTCTACGCCCCCATGTGGAGCCCGCCCCACTGGTTGAGAATTCCTAGTATAGAAGCAGTCAAAATAATAAAATGCATAATGTAAATTATGCCATTTTTTTAGTTTAAAATTCATTAGAAACTTGGCGTGTTATTGTTGACTGTACTTTTATATTTTTTAATTACCAAATTGACATAATATTAAAATTATATACAATCTAAATTCCATGAATTATTAAAATTTTCATAATTATATGTTTAAATACTTATTTCAATTAACAAGTTTTATATGGTCGCCTTTGATGGTAGGCGTAGCTGTCAAACGTGCGCTGCTTTTCCATAAATTAAAACGAAACCTTATCTGCCGGTGGGTTAGTAAATTAAAAAAATATAAATTTAAAAAGGTCAATAACCTGAAAACTCTTTACACTGCAGGTGTAGACAGCTATATTTTTTAGAGGTTGAGAGTAGGTAGGTAACTTAATGAGTCTAGCTCTGTGTAGAAAAATTTTAAATTCAGAAAGAGTTTCAACGTTTCTAGTATGATTTTTAACGTTTTTAACTACCTACGTGGAGTTGGGTAAAGTGTACTCAACTTCACGTAGTCAAACTATACTGTAAGCTTTATTACATGATCTAACCTTTTGTTTTATTTGTATTCTATAATGTTCTCTTTATCTATATTCTATATATAACTTACGATACCTTCATTATAATATATTTCCAAATAGCTATCCAGTAGGCAATTTTATAAGTTTCAGCCCACATAGTAGATTATGCGGCCAACACACAATTTAGTGCACTTATTTCTGCCTGCGATATGCTACGTTCGATATCTTTGTTTCAATGACATACAATGTGCCGTCCGCCTACGATGTGTAGTAAATTATAGATGTTGTTGCAGTTGTCTCGTCTTTGTCTCAGCGATTATAGGATGTCCACTGCTGCCTGAAGGTTTTTCAGCCTAGCTGGTAACACAAAAACTAGATCTCAACTCTTGGGGAAAACGTAAAATCAAGTCATCAAATTTTACGTGCACTAATTTCTCTATTCGTGTAACTAGGGTAACGGGCACCAGTAGTCAGCCCTACACTAGTAATCAGCCTTTTAAGTCAAATAAATAACAAATCGGTTTCTCGATCTATTATTGGCCAACAATACTTTTGGTTGTGTGTGTGCTTACATCAATAGCAATTCACGTTTAGTAAGACGTGCTCTATTAACAAGTGTGAAAAATTATGGCGGCCATTTATTTTTGGTTGTAATATGGAAATCTTAACTTTTGTACCTTTTTTTTTTTTTTTTTTTTTTTTTGGGAGGGGAAATACGTTACATATCCCCCGCCGCCCCCGGGGGAGGGCAGCAGGGGTATGTCGGACTCCTTCGGCGCAATGGTGATGAAGAGCGCCGAGGTTTACCGACTAAAACCCCTCCATGCCTCCTTCTGCGCCTATGCGGGGTCATGGGAACTGCGTGATACTACTACCACGACCCCGCAGCGCGTGCCGCGTCCGGCCCTCTTCTATCGCGGCGGCTGGATGCAGTGCCGCCGCCTGCCTCACCGAGAGCTCCCCGAGGCATTGGGGAGCTACCCATCTCGGGGCCCACAATGTGGGCGGCGATCCCCCGATCACCGTCCACGGGCCTAGGCTTCCACGTCCATGGCAGGGGCGGCCGGAGCCG
Organism: Phengaris alcon alcon; assembly: GCA_037179445.1. NCBI lineage: Eukaryota > Metazoa > Arthropoda > Insecta > Lepidoptera > Lycaenidae > Phengaris > Phengaris alcon. Next base: position 1,143,534 of record JAYRCH010000354.1, read on the forward strand.
CCCTTGCGCCTTCGGCTCTTGGCCTTCGCGGCCGAGCCTTTGGGGGAGCCTTTCCCTTCTTGGTGCCGGGGGGCGGTTTGGCCAGTACGCAGCCGCTACTCCCCAGCACATGGCCCTTCTCTTGCTTCCCCATCATCTCGCACAAGAGACAGTTCGGGGGGGCCGTACAGTCGGGTGCCCTGTGCCCCGGTGCTCCGCAGTGGAAGCATCGACCACTGAGGTCCACCGGGGACGGGCACTTTACGGCTAAGTGGCCGGTGTCAAGGCAACGGTAGCATCGCTTTGGCCTCGCGGCCAGCAGCACTACCCTCGCCGAGACCCAGCCGACCTGTAGCCGCCCTGCACCTGTTAGTCTCTTGACTGCCGCTACCGGTGCGCACAGCCAGAGACACCTCTCACCTCTTCGGCCCACTACGACCTTGCCCGACCGGATTTCGCCGGTCGAGCAGCCTCCATCTTTGGCGACCGCCTCTATTACGTCGGCGGCCGTCGTCGTGTCGTCGAGCCCGGTGAGCAGCATTTCCGCGCGCTTCACCGGGCGACCGATCTTTACAAGTCCCTCGTCCAGAGCCGCCCTCAACTTCGCGGCAAGGGCGTCCGCCTTCTCCTGGGCTCCCTTCCCCCGATAGCTCTAACTTTTGTACCTAGACAATTACTTTCTGATTTAGCAGAACTAAAATATTATTTATTACTGACCCCCGGCTTCGTCCGCGTGACATTAGGTTTTAAACTTTCATCCCCTGTTTTACCCACCTAGGGGCTGAATTTTATAAAACGCTGAAGTATCAGCTTACATAACTCATTATTTTTTTCGTACTCAATTCATACAAAATATCATGCAAATATGTCCAAGGAATAAAAAGTTTCATACAATCTTTTATCCCCTATTTTACCACCTTGGGGGTTAAATTTTGTAAAATTTTTAATACGTGTGCAAGTTTTTAAGTTTCAAGCCCTAGGGGCTTATATTCAAAACTCTTATTTTACCCTCCTAGGGGCTCAATTTTAGAAAAGTCTAAAATATGTAACTCATTTTTTGTAGGTACTCGATTCATACGAAATATCATCCAAATATGTCCAACGAATAAAAACTTTTCTTACAAACTTCAAACTTCAAAAATTTTGAAAAATCCTTCCTTATTGGATGGATATGTCATATGAGAAATACGTGTGCAATTTTTTTTTTGGTACTTAGATTAGCCAGCCTAGCGTGGCTTAGTGCTGGATTATATCCATATTTTTATTTTTACCAGTAGTCGGCTGCCTCCACTGATATGAAATTGCAAGTGGCTGAGTGTATTTTTTTTGTAATCGTTTTTTTTTTCTGAAAAAGAATTTAAAAAAGGTTCATTTTGTAAGAAACTTTAATAAATGACAGATTTACTAAGCATATTATATAATTTATTACACCTTTTATCGATACATACAAGCGATTTTTTTTCCGATATCCACTAAAAGGCTGACTAACTAAAGGCTGGTACTGTTACTACTGATTATATAAAAAATATTTTTTTTTACTTGTAAAAGTGAAGAAAAATGAGCTGAAATGTACAGAAAATCCTAAAAACATGTAGATAACGCTCTATAAACTCCAGAGTACTTGACATTCAGCGACCAAATTTACACAATATATTATTTAAACCTCAATAAAATTTTATGTCCGTGCGTCCGATAGGTGAAAAATAAAGTGTGAACTTGGATGAAATAGCGTTTACACAGTCAGCTAGCATTTTATATTTTAAACAAATAAAATAATATAATTGTACCGTTGTTTATTTGTGAGTATTTTTATATCAGCAGAATAGGATTTAAATGCGAAAATCAGAAAGCATACAAATTATTTACGAAAAGAGGACTTTTTTTAAGTTTCACGTATAATATGTTTGTTGATCAATCTGTGTCATCGTATTTTCTAAGAATTTGTTTAATTTGAATACGGTTCATTCGGTTATTAAACTTCGATCTTGATTTTTCATAATAGAAGTTTATAAAAAATAATTCAGCCAATATTTTGGGTGGACCCTCAGGAAGTTTTTGATGATTATTTTCCCGAAGGGACACGTATACCCCACGTCCGAATGAGTTATTCCTTTGCGATTTATACAGACCAAGTAGAAAATACAAAGGCCGTTTGTACCTCAGCGATAATGAAATGGAACAACGATAAGGCCGTCGAGTTCTTCGCATATTAAATCCGATAAACTGCCCGATAACGTGGACTCATTGTTGTACTAAATTACTGATCAAAGATCTTGATTGAAAATCACGTAAATACTTGATTGATCAATTATCAGACTTGAAAGTGCTAAATCCAGATGTTATACGAAATGAAATATTTGTTTCAAGCTTAAACTCATATATACCTCATATAATATAGTATTTAAATATTAAATTATATAATGTAGAATAAACGCGCAGTTTTCAAGAGTTTAACCGTACTCATTGAGGAGAAAGATCTTTTCCAATCGTCAAGATAACAAATGAAATCAAATGAAAATAGCACCTTTATTCGATGACCATATAATAAGAACGCTATTCGAATAGTTCACCAATTATGTTTTTCTCTATTTACTATTTTTTATCATATATTTATTATTTCCCTTTTATTACCTATGATAGCTACCTCACACCTTAGGATCATGGGAGTTTACGTGATGTGTTTTTTTCATCATCATTCATCTACGACAACCTTGAAAATTAACCTTGCACTTCAAGAAACAAAATTAACTCAACAAAAAAAGTTCATGACAATGTTTAAGTTTGTGAGACAATACTGACGCGGCGCTGCATTTTTAGGATAGCTATTCAAAATTGAACTTTATTCACTACAGAAAAAGATACATGTTTCATATAGCATATTATATCCAAACGCTGCACATGCGTGCAGCGCGGTGTAACTTGACATTCAATCGCTTATAATGAAACGTGTATCTTCTCGTGTAATGAATAAAATTTTATTTGAATCGCTATTTACAAAAATTCAGGCCCGCGTTACGTATCTTTTCAGTGTGAATTGACTCGTGTTTTCAGCTAGTAATTTCATAGAGTACATTACATGATTAGACTCCCTAAGACCAAAACAAAGTGATGTTTAGTAGGTGCAGTGGGTAGTAAAAAAGGTAAATGCTTGTGATGTTTGCATACTGTGGTAGGTAGGGAGCAGGGTGTGCCGTATGGAAACTCATTCTGTCGAGAGTCGAGACAGCAATATTTTAAAAAATATGAAGTATGCCTAGTGAACCAACTGAGTGGTAACTTTAAAATACGAGAGACATACTTCATTGTTGTTATATTAATAGTTTAATAATATAATATGTAAATAGGTAATGGTCAAAATGTAGCCTACGATTCCTAGTAAATAATATGAGTTATTATGAATGGTACAAATGAATTATCTAGTAGATAGACGAATATGCATAAAATTTGACTTGGTTTTTTTTTAAATATCTGCATAATACGGGCGGCAGACATTTTATCTGAACCTATCTATTCATGGAATTTTCCACATTTCGCTGAAGCCTGTAGAATTTGACAGCTAGGTAGGTACATTTTTTATCGCTACAAACACTATCCTCAAAATAAACCCATATGAAAATACTCACTTGCTTATTATTTAAACACCGTCATAACTCATTTGTGTAATATTATTACCTATATATTAAATAAATTAAATAAACAAACATGTCTGCCCCTAATAGTTAATGCAACACCACAACGTATCGCTATTAAAATCTGCACATAAATCTATTACGACCATTTTTATCGATAATGCCTTAATAAAAGTCTCAACTGTAACCAATATGTATACGTCGGCTAACTAAACAATAGCCGGCCAGTTTCGCTCTACATTTCTACGCGATAAGTTTTTTACGTGGTGATTTTGTTATTCACACTTAATGGACTACTTCGCTTTGGAAAACACGTATAATGTCGTTTCAATTTGCCAATGTGTTGTGTGAATATTTTTAGTAGTTTAAAAATTCTCGCGTTAAAACGCCGGGTTCCAGAAGCTGTGTAGAGAGCTTGGTGAGTATTGCAAAATGTATTTACAGTATGAAGATAGAGTATGCATTCACTTTGCTGAAATTAATACTACTAGTGCCATCTGTGATGGAATCGAAACGTTAAAGGCATTGTAATCGCGGGAACTTTATGTATGGACTTTCACAAAAATTAAACCCCCACATCCACATTCGTATCGTGTAGAGAAATGTGTGAGTGAATACTATAAACGCACACAGATAACGCGTAAACTGTGCAAGAGCTTCAGCCGTTCCCCGCGAGATGGCTCTATTTCGATGGTTCGTATCTTGTGTAGCTTTTACAAAGTTGTATTTTGAGTCAAAATATTTTATGCTGCGCTACGTTTATCATTCGTACGAATCTACTACTACTGGACCGATTTAAAAAAAATCACTACGAGAATGCTAGATTATCTATACCTACAAATAAATAAAATTAAAGCGTAGGTTTGTAATTTCAAATTAACAGTTTTGCACTAAATGCATATTATGAAACTAAGTATATAATATGATACCTATTCCAAAAATAACTTTTGAATTTTTTTAACTTACTGTACGTTTTTTTGTTTGTTCCGGCTAATCTTTAAAAAAAGCCGTACCGATTATGAACGGACTTTCACTAGCAGATAGCTAATATTATAAGGAGTATCATAGGCTACTTTTATCTTAGGGTTCCGTTTACATAAATAGTTCCACGCAAATGATGTCGCGGGCACCAGAGAGTCATAGATAAAACACGAAGCCAAATAATGCGGGATGCAGGCAGTATTGAAAGACTTCGTAGGGTAGGTAGGGTTAAAACCTTCAACCCCCACCTACCTCAGCTATTTCTCTTTAAATGTTTGTTGTTTACTAAATATCTTTCCTCTTATGTTTGTTTTTACTTTACCTACTCGGGAAATTAAGTTTCGGTTATGGCTTAAAATATTATGTAGAGTCCCGTCTTTGCCAAACGCCCGAGTTGTTTAGTAGTATTCATTAAGGTTTATATTAGACTTATATGTTATATATTAGTAGGTATAAACTACTACTTATTTATTTATTTAATAAAATATTTTGATTTTAATTTACTATATTTATTTACTAGAAGAAAGATAATTTTATATTTTTCACATAAACAGTAAAAGTGATTGTAGCAAAATATCAAAGTGATAAAAATAAATTGCATCTTAACAAGCGGCTTAGTAATAACTTAAAATAGTTTTTAATTAAAAGTACAATATCTAGCAAAATGAACAATCAATGCAATAATTAATTATTTATCAGTAGAAAAATATTATAATGTTAAATTTAATATCAATAAAAATAAGCCACTAATAATCGTGAATATTAACTTTAGTATTAACGTTGCTATTAACTTAGACTTTTAATTTACTTTCAATGAATTGTAAATTTATCGTCTTGATATCATAAACTGATTTTGAGTTTTTACCAATCAACACGCATGTGACGTTAGTTTGACGTTTATGAAAATACCATTTCGCTGTTTCAACATATCGAGACTGCATCGAAACTGTATTATTGAAGGTGGTAATTGTAATCCTTTTTTTTTGCATAACGTTAAAAAAAGACATCCTTTTTACTCTGATTAAAAAGATATTTATTTTAATATTTCTACCTGAATAAGCTACATCTTCATACAATTCAAACACTTTAATAACCTTACACTACTTAACGATATGTGTCACTACACATGTCATATACTTACAAACTCTACCAAAAGCACACTGCTAGTACCTAGAGCCGTAAAACTGCTGCATCTATGCATCGCACTCTAGCATATAGCCTCTATATAGCACGTAGTAAAAGCGTAGTATTGCGGAATTATATATATTTTACAAACAAATAAAAAATATATACCTATTAAAGTAATTTTTTAGCTTGTTTCAAATGCTTTTATGATTGAAAAAAAAAATCTTTTAAATTTTTAATTAATTTTTTCTTGCATTTATCATCCGGGTATACAAAACAAAACCGTTAATGTAAAAACTTTAAAATAACACCAGTTATGAAGATAATATTATTGTCTCAACAAGAGGATAATAACTTTCTAGCTTTTTAAGTTATTCATAATTATCAGTCATGAGTTCATAGCTCATGAGTTATAGTTACAAGCTCACTGGTCCCATTGTCTCGTCTGCAATAAAATAAATTAAGATGAGAATGACACAGCTATCTAGTTAATTAGTCTACCTACTCTCTATGTAGACAAGATTATCTTCTCAAACCAGCTTAGACAGATGTTAACATAATATTTATTTTCTTATTTGTATAAAAGGTACCTATGTATTTTACTACTATAATACATACCTCATATATGTAGGAATTGTTGATTTTGGAATATGATAATGATTAAAGATAATGTTCCTTAGTTTTCTACCCAACTACGGCGAAGTCAAATTATGTTTGTTCCACCGTAGCGCTTAAACTACTGATCCGATTATAATGAATGAGGTGTCTAGGTGTTTAAGGTGAATAGGTTCGTAATAACAACTCTCGTAACATAGACTATATAATTTACGTAGTTGGGTAATAGTTTTTTTTTTACAAAAATTGTATATAGTTATTTTTATATTCGTATTTATTCGTACTAATCGTAGAAAATTTAGGTATTGTTTTAATTATAATGTATAACTATAATTTTCTGTAAAAAAAAAATATTTTGTCTTAATATTTATGAAATTTGCAACTACTTAATTTATTGGCTGCGCTTTGGTGTTTCAAAGTAAAATAAGAATAAAAAAATATAGTTTATATAAACGTAACATTTTAAAGGGTATTTTGTTTTATTTCTACGTATCTGAATCATAAAAATATTACTTAACTAAACAAAGAGACGTTTTTTATCTTACAAGAATTGTAGGTACAATGTACACACCATTAAAATAATATTTTTTTTGTAACATTGCATGATATCCTGTTCACTAGATACGATTAAGTAATTATTTCTGTTTTCAAATCATCACCGCTACTGTTAAAATCCACTGAGTAAATAATTCATTTTAACGCGAAAAAAACTTTATTTCGAAAAACTAACATTTTCATGATTAGATAAGTTTTTCTTGGAATAACTTATTCAACTAATTTTGTCTTATCAAAATATCAATAATGGATTTAATACGACATTTCAAAGGGCAATTACTTAACCCTTGTCTGGGGTACTGACGACTAAAACACCGATTTAGTTTATAAAATAAAAATATTTTGGTACCTACATAATATCGTGTCTAGAATAGAGCTAAGAGATGAGCAGCTGTTTGACCAAAATTTAGAAAAACAATAATATTAGAAGCTACACAAAACTTGCATAATAATATAAGAAGCTACACGAAACTAATGGATACTTCATTACAAATTTAAATGAATACACACGCAAACAGTTTTCAAATGTGTTTTATGTACATTTTTGCTTATTTAAAATGTTGTTAATTTATTAGAGGTACGGTTCACATACGTAAAAGTGCGTCACACAAATGTTAGAAACTGGGAATTCCATAGGTTCCTATTTATGCGATATTTAAGCAGTAATTTGTTTTTCTTTAGAAAAACGATTGATTATTATTTAAAGTTACTAGTTTAACAAACCTATATATAAGGTCAGTAACGACCCACGCCCCAGTTGTCAACCTTTTCGGCCTTTTAAGTCGAATAAATAACGTTCTTCTAATCCTCGAACGATTCTTGACCAAATAACACTCTTGTTTGTATGTGCTAACAACTCACGACTCGCGTTTAGTTCGACGTACTCGACCAAAAAGTGTGAAAAGGTAATGATGGCCATTTTTTATGAACCTATAGTGCTTGCAAAAAAGCAAATATTTTGTAGTTTCTTTTTAATTGTAATATGGAAATCTTAACTTTAATACCCAGATAATTGCTTTCTGATTTACTATAGCTCAGTATTATAACATTATCATTTAATACTGAATTCAAGTATGATTTGAAGTGGCTGGACTACTGGGAGTATTTTTTTTTCATTAATTTGTCAGTACCCAGCCACCCTAGTCGGGTACTGCATTATATCCATACTTTTATTTTTACCAGTCACCTCAAATAAGTATTCAAGTATTTCAATTTCAAGTATCCAAGTATTAGATTTTTGTGCTCTAGTAGACAGCCATGTGACAACTTTTAATAATTAATCTAGTTTGGATATTTTACAGTTAACTTAATTTAGTTCTAAGGAAATCTAAATAGGTATTATATTTATTTGAGAATGATTATATTATAACTCATTAGCAGGCTGACTACTGGTCCAAAACACAGCCGATTTGTAGATGTTTGATGCCGAGCGCTGGAAAAACAATGTTTATTTTATAAGAAACTTCAATCAATTACTGATTTACAAAAAATGTATTAATACGTGAAGCAGAAACTTTCAGTACAGTTTTAAGAACAATTTTCAAGCGAATAAGTATAAAATTTGGCTGTGTAAAGAAATTAATATTTCAAAAATGATTATAAATATATAAAATCAAAATAACAACAACACATACCTTCTAACTAGGATTATTATTATCACACACTACTGTGCGTTTGATAGGTGCAATGTTATTACACGTTTACGTTTGTCAACCTGTTACAATTTTCCTTTTTTTTGCCATCTAAGAGGCAAAAGAACCCTTATAAAGTTTTAACTTAAAATTATATTAATTGTTGTGGGCCAATTTCGACCACACGGCTACCTCTAGTATTATAATACAATACCCTTATTAGCGAAAAAATACAACCGATTATATTTAAATTTTTTAGATTATAGATTTTTTATATATTTTTTTAGATTATAGATATATTATATTTTATAGATATAGATTATATTTTCGCAGACAATACGTGTTTAATGTCAGTGTTAGTTTATTATATCTTATGTATGTTAGTCTATAAGGTACTTATAATATGGGCCTATGCAGCCTGAAATAAACGGTATTTAATTAAATTTAATATTTTCGAAAACCACTAAAAGGCTGACTACTGGTGCCGCAACCCTACCCATATTTATTTGTTTTAATAATTGCTTAAAAAATATACGGTACATTAGACCATAGTTGCGATTCTGCAAGTAAATTTAAAGTTCCCGATGGCGGGTTAGTGTCGTCTCGTCGCCGGAAAGTTTCAGAGTCCAAGTTTTACCGACATGCTCCACGGGTGGTGAACCAATATCCCCACCCCACTCATCTAACTTGGACCATTAGGGGTCTTCTATTCCTTCCAATTGCAAATTTGAAACTGATGCCGTGTAGTGTGACCTACGGCATGACATGTTCAACGCCCACGAAGATAATAATTAGAATAAGTTAATAGGTACTTATGCTCATCTATTAACTACCTACTAATTACATAAATTTTCTGTAAAGTAGACAGAATTTTCAACACAATAAGTGATATCTACTTTTTTTTCAACCACACAATTTTACTTGATGTTTACATTACGATACGCAACGTGGCACTGCATTTTCGAGATAGCTCATCAAAATTGAACTTTATTCATTACACGAGAAGATACACTTTTCATTATGAGTCAGGTAACAGTTCGAATGACAAGTTGCACCGCGCTGCAGTAGATAGAGTATGCGCGGTGTATGACTGATGTCATATGAATTGTATCTTTTGGTGTAGGGAATAAAAATCAATTTTGAATAGATTTCTTAAAACTGCAGCTCCGCGTCGCATCTCGTATCGTCGCAGTGTGAACTGACTTACAAGCGATAGAACAGTAGCTGATTTTTGTCAGTTAAATGCTGTAGTTCCATATGCAGTATTTTTCCGCCTACCATCACAGAGCCAAAATATAATATGACAAACTATAGGTCACTTCTCACTCTTTTTTTAAATCCAAGTTTTATAATTATGATGAATATCATTAGGTGTAATACGTACCTACCAATTATTTATTTTTAAATACCACCTGTGTGTATTCACACTAAGACATTGTTATAAAATAAAACACTTGCGAATTTCATTTCACTTTATTTCGAAAATGCATTTTGGATAAAACGTTGAATGAAAAGTGGACATCCGAAACGAAAAGCATAAAGTCGTTCAAGTTGCAGGGCACGTCCGTCCTGGATTGACCAATTCCGGCGTCTCGATTAAACTAAACGAAATCACAACAAAAGACTTTTCTAGAAGTTCTCTAGAAGTTGTGAAGTTTGTTCATATATACCTTCAAGTAGTTGAAGAATATACTTTAATGTAATAATAATAAATGGGTACAGTTTATAATTATCTTGTCTATTGGTCTAGACTCTAGTTATACCTTTGTTATTCCGTTCGTTCACAATAGTTTACCTAACCTACTTTATAACTTTTAAGAAAATATTTACTGACGAGAGGTATATATATATATATTATAATTATTATGAAGAGAGGTAATTTAAAAAATACTAAATTTGTGGATAACTGACTACTATACTTAAGATTAGTAATAAGTACGAAAGAGGTATTTTTATTGAAATCAAATGACATACAGCACATCTATCATCATCACATATACACATCTTCCAACACTTTTACGTACTTCCAAAATAGTAGGTGAACGATATAAGTATGTAGGTAGTATGTAAGTATCTTATTGCAGAGATAGTAGGTACCCATATAAATCTATATCGTATCTACATCACTACTGTCTAATGTAAGCTTTAAGATAGAGAGGTATACGTATTACGTAATTTGTTCTTAGTATATTCGATACCTAAAAGAGCACCTGTCTCTTTTTCTAAACCAATAAAATTTGATAAAATCTAGCAAAATAAGCAGCTGTCCGGTTGCATAATATAATATATCTAGGTTTGCTAGGTATATGTATAATTAAAATAATAATGTTTTTTTGGAAAATAATAACAAAACTGCAACATTAATTAAAATAATAAAATAATATAATATTTAAAATCGTGTCACTGAGTAAATTTATTAATATTATATTGCAAATTATTGGGGTTTATATGTTATACATAACGCTAATAAGATAATTCAATTTCAAGTGACAGAAATAAAATTAAGATAAGAACCTTTATATAAAACCTTACCTTATATAAAATACGTGACCTGGATAGTATCTACAAAATTCTATATTTTACTAACAGCTGAAATAATCTTAGGTAGGTACTTAGGAAATAGGCTTAGCACGAAAAATTTACAACAACGTATTCGTAACGTTATCGAATGAAAATTGTTAAGGCGCTGTCATAATTTTCAAACACTTCTTATTCGATCACGTTACGAATACGTAATTGTTATTTGTTCGTGCTAAGTCCACAGGGTACTAGAGTTGTTTTGACTCTCCCACTATACCTCGCTCATAAGACATTTCAATTTAGCATTTAATATTCGTACGAGGCGAGACTTAATGAAAACGGTATTTGACCGATGCATCGTTTACTTCAGATGGTCTTGATAACAAAATTTTAATACATTTGTATGCTAAAACATTTGTTTTCATTTAAATAATTATGTAGAAACAAAAAATATACTTACTTCAAATGGCGCGTATAAGGAAATGGCTTGTAAAAATGCACAAATGTGTGTTCAATCTCAACATAGCCCTTTATTTCGCCAATAGCTCTACTGATATCATTATATCAGCCAGTCTACTGATAGGCTATATACGCAAATACACATAAATCTAACTCGGAATAGCGTAAATAAAAAACTTCAGCAAAAGACATCTGAAAAAATATATCAAGGACATTATTATTCGCAATAATATAATATGTATATCACGAGTGATGATAAATTTTCTTGTCTCCCTAACAACAGTTTCGTATTATCCGATCCTATATATCTTCGTCATCGACGTTTTTTTCGTATCAGACTAAAGACGTCCGCTGCAGGATATAATAATATTATATTATAATGATAGATATTTCCTATAGTTTTCCAGCAAAACGCTATTGAGGCAAGTAAAATGTATGAAATATGGCGGATGAGACAACCGGTATTGAAGCGGATGATGTAAAAGGTTACATTATACTTGTCCTCATATCGTATCAGAGACCGAAACCGATGTCGGATCTGATGATGTGGTAACGTTCTTCATAAAACATTTCTTTCTACAGATAACGGATAATGCTGAAAACGTCAGAACTTTGTCAAATGTCTTTAACATCGACGTCGATAAATTCTTAATTTAATTAAACTAATTTAGTTGTCTGCAGGTTAGGAGGAGGATTCTCTACAATTATTTCAAGTACAATTTGAAGGAATAAAGCTTATACTGAAGTCGACTTTGTTAGATTATTTTAAAGGAAGTCAAGTTTGTTTTGAATTGCTTTTTTCCTTTTTAAATAAATTTATGATTCTACGTAAACAATTGGTATCGCATGTAACAAAACCAATTAATTGATCCATTTTAATTTCAAAATTTAAATAATAAATAGGTAGGTAAATATTGTAAATCTATATATAATTTTGACGACCTCTGTGGCTCAGTGGTTCAGCGCGTTGGTGCTCAAGCTGGGGGTCGCGTGTTCGAATCCCGCCGAAGGAACAAAAAGTTTTTCTGTGTTCCTGGGTCATGGATGTGTATTAAATATGTGTATAATATACTAAAAATCTTAAATATATGTATAGTATAAAAGTATTAATTATACTTTCCGTTTTCTGGTACCTGTAACACAAGTTCTTCGGATACTTAGCACGGGGCCGGATTGACATGGTGTGAAGTGTCCATAGATATTTATAAAAAAAGAAATATACAAAAGGCCCTTAAGGCTACAAATTTTTAATTTTGCACACGTATTTCTCTTATGACGTAGGCATACACTAAGGAAGGATTTTTCAAAATTTAACCCCCAAGGGGTTAAAATAGGTTATAAATTTTTTCATGAAACTTTATTCCTTAAACATAATATTTGCATCATATTTGGTATGAATTGAGCACGGAAAAAAGAATGAATTACGTATTTCAGCGTTTCCTACAATTAAGCACCTAGGCGGGTAAAATAGGGGATGAAAGTTTAAAACCTAATAAAAAAGTAGTAGTAATTAATGTTAGTACCTACTTATATTAAAATATATTTGAATCACTTACTTTTCCTGGCACTAAAATATTAACCGATATGTTGTAATTCTGGTAAATAATACTAAAATAAACGTAAAACTTTTGCAAAACAAACTATAATCGTTAGGTATCACTTGACTTGGCCAAAAATAACAGAACGCAGTTCTAATAAAAATTGGTGCTAACGATTTTATCGCAATATTTGACCGCTACTTTTGTAATCGCTTACCGTTACAAGCGGTTATGACTCAAAAACTATATGCAACGTAAAATTCAAAATATATAAATAAAAACATCTTAAAAATAATTGAAAGCAAAAAAAATTAAGAAAAATATAGCTTTATGTTTGTTTTGAATATAAATGAGAAGATTAAGATAAAAATACGTAACGGAAACAGAATTGGCAACTTTTTGAGGAGTGTCTGGTTCGTTTAGGAGCGAGCCGAGGCCTCATGCAAAATGTATGGGACTCGTTTCGTGCAAATTGTATCAGATGGGGATAGTTCGTGCCCCTCCGTTGACAAACTTCATATTTTCTTAAATGTATATTAAAGAAAATTGTATTTGCACCGTGAAAATATTGGAGAATACAGAGTGGATGTTAATTATTGATAAGATGTGTAGGTTTTATCCATATTTTAATTTACATTATGCTTTCTAGATGCCATCTTACTTTCTAGTCGTTTTTAAAAAAGCTTATAAGATAACAATAATCTATATTGCTTTGCACAGGCTACAAATAGATTGTGCAAAACTACAGGTCATATAAGTAGGTACTCATATCTGATGAGAATTTTCTTATTATCACTTTATACCAAAATGCGAGGTTTTTACCTTACATTTGGGTATTTAGTGAATGATGTCAGAACGATGGTTACAGTTAAAAAGGTTCGGTGTAATTTCATTAAGTACAGAAACAACTCTCGTTTATCGTACACATACTTAGTTGTAATTTGACTTAAGAGATGTAAAAGTGGGGAACACCTCTATTATTCCACCTATTTGTTTTATCTCTGGGTTTAAATGGTGAAACAGGAACGCGGAGCAGAGTTTCTAACGCCTGTACCATCCACCGCATTACTGCCTCCCTCTATGAGATAAAGAGATATTTTCTCTAGCCTGCAGGTGAAATGCAAGAACTTACCTACGCCATATAGATAACGGCCCCTTTGTTTGCGAGTTCTTTGGAGATAAAACAAAACAACTAAACGCTTTAGCTCGAGTTAAAACGGCTAAAGTAAACCTGAAAATAAGAACAGAATTTATGTGGGTAAGATTTTCATGTTAAATTTCGTATATTTTAATACTTTAATCCCTGTCAAAGCCTCGTTGAATCATGTTCAGATTCGATATTCAAAAAGGACGACGAACTCTGACGAGTGCCGACGAATGATCTCCGAATATAGGTACGCCAACATAGTGCCTTTACTAATATTATCTTCGCACTGAACCCTGAAACAGAGATATTGATTTCATTAGCATGTTTGTATTGCCTCGTATTTTCCTCTTAGGCTTGTTTATCTCGTGGAACATCCAATAAAGTTACATTAGCCGTCATACATAATAGTTGTATTGTATCTGCCCTTTCTTATGAATACGGGATAGTTACTTTGACTGGATAACATTGAAATGTATGAACGTTGAAATATATTTTTATATGAGCAGAATTAAAATAATATAATAAGATTATTATATTATTTTAATGCTGATCAGGCAAAGGGGAAAGGTAATTTTCAGTTCAGTTTCAATACAAATTGTTTTAATTTTTGTAGTTTTATAAATGTAATTAAATTAATTATGTAAGTAATATAAAAGCTTGCTGCAAAAACTTTAACATAAAAGCTTAAAGAAAAAAGCGTGATAATAATTAATTATTAATTAAAATTATATCACAATGATAATTATTTTGAGCATGTAAACATGTGCCGTTTGCCAAAAATATTTACCGAACAGACGCTGCCAGTCTGGCGAGGTCACTTACCTATCAACCTTTCTCGAAAGATCCGCGACCCTCAATCTCAGACTTATGTTTTACAAAATGGAATATCATCATTATTATATTAATACAATATTATGAAGAAAAAACTTTCGGTACAATTTTTTTTTTTAATGTGCGAACCGAGGTGTATGATATTTGGCACAGTTAAGGTTTCTGTGGAGGAAGGTGTGCAGAAAGCTATTTTTTTTTAATATTTTAATGCTTGGAAATACATAAAATTAATAAAAATAACAACAACACACACTACCTCAGATTTTAACGCACACTATCTCAGATTTTAACGCACACTACCGTGCGTTTATTTGATGTACTTGTAACACATTTATCAATATGTCACAGCATGTTTTTTCTCCAAGAGGTAAAAAAACTCTTATAAAGTTCAAACTTAAAAATTATCATATGAATTATTATGAGATAATTTCGACCACAGAGCGCCCTCTATTTAATCTTATTAAAGATATTGAGAACATCATAACGTCCACATTTAGGTAATTATAAGATACTAGCTTTTTCCCGCGGCTCCGCCCGTCTAAATATAGTTTTGGGCATCCCACGGAAACACTGTACTTTTCGGGGATAAAAAGTAGCCTATGTTTTAATCCAGAGCCTAAACTACTACCATACCAAATTTCATCGTTCCGTTGTTCCAATCCGATCAGTAGTTTTTGCGGAAAGGAGTAACAAACATCCATCCATACGTTCATACATCCATCCATCCTCACAAACTTTCACGTTTATAATATTAGTAGGATATTCTGCCAAAATTTATTATACGTACCTATCTAGAGGTAGGGAATATTTCAACACACCAAAATGCAAAAAAAAACTCTCGACTCTACTGTTTCTAGCTAGCTTAAGATCGGAAAAAGGAAACGCATATAATATGTTATTCATAACAAAAAAACATTAAACAGATTATGTGACTTATTATCATTTGGATTAATACTAAGAGTAACTAAAGCTTTCCGTCGGGAAAAATTTAATCCTTAAAAAACTACTTAAATTTTACCTACTACCTACAAATTACTAGATAAGGTATGTAAATTCCGACTCCCTTCCAAATACCAACCATTGGGGATTTTCACCTAATTATACTTAATGAAACATTGAATTACAATGAATAAAATGTACGGTGACTTAACACCGTCGTTTATATGCTAACTACTAGCCGCCGTCAAACTCAACTTAATTAACTTATAGGGATGATTATTCTTGACGTCTATCAATACACAGTCGTTTGTGTTTCCTGTGTATATAATTTTTATCAAATTTCCCGCGGCTCCGCCCGCGTAAATATACTATCGAGTATCCCGCGGGAACACTGTACTTTTCGGGGATAAATAGTAGCCTATGTTTAATCCAGAGTCTAAACTACTACTATGGTAGTAGTTTAGACCAAATTTCATCAAAATCCGTTCAATAGTTTTCGCGTGAAAGCGTAACAAACAAACTTACATTTACATTTATAATATTTATTTTATTGGATGGATGGATGAGATGGATTAACACACAGGCTACTTTTTATCCCAAAACAGTGCAGTGTTCCCGTAGCATACTGAATTTACGCGGGCGGATCCGCGGGCAAAAAGTCTATAATAATAAGCTTCCTATGTTTAACTGTTTGTGGAAACTAGAAAGTCGCAGGCTACTTTTCAGAGGCGACTTTTATGGTATATGGGGATATACGGTTTGGTTTTCCTTCAGTTTGGCCTGAACGGATGCAAAATCGTATCATCTGTGTGCAATTTCGAAATCGCGTCAGTCGGCCGGATAGACTGAAGCTATTCGTTTCAGTGTAGCTAGCTCTGTTTTTGCGAAACTACTAAACTCGCGTAGCTTTCTTCTAAAAACTACTAAAAGAATAATGAAAACTATGAAAACCTACTCAACTTAGGTATCCCTAAAGCCCCCAAAAAACCACAACATTTTAGGTTATTATTAATTAATATATATATATAAATATTAATTCTGGACTGAACGGACCATGTGTGAAAAATCGCTTCAGTTCTCGCCCGAGCCTTTTACCATAGCCATTGAGTTTACTATAATTAATAAGCACGACCGTAGCTCGTTCAGGCCGAACTGACATCAGTTCTAACAGAAACGATCGGCCTCTCATCTGTGGGACCTTTAAGAGTGCGCTAGTCAACGGCTCGAACTCAGTGTGGCGCGCGGGGAAAATGCTTATTATTTCACCTAACATCAGGGAAAAAAGGATATACCCATAAAATAGTAATCTATAATTAGAAGAGAAGCTATAGTGCACACATTTATACTGATTTGTGAAGTATTTTAGAAAAGACGCCCTCAAATTAAGCAAATCGACACTCAGCTGTTGGTATTTTATGAAAAAAAAATCGGTTGTCTGTAAAGTCGGTTTACTGACGATAGTTGAACGTGACAACGTCATGTTTATAGTGCGCGCGGAACTAACTGGCCGCGCCTTAGGTAGGCCTGTTGCCGCCGCGAAGTCCAGCGCCGAACTGAGTAATAACATCAAGCGCCACCGCCTCTCCGTCCCACCGCTCACATACCTAAGGCGCGGCCAGCTGAGGTAACGGCAATGCGTCATATTTAGCGAGGTAACGCATGAGTTATGTTTTTTCGTGCGTGCAGCCGGCTCCATCAATTTATAAGACGTTATCACGTGAAAAAAATATTTTTGTCTAAAGTGAAGTTATCTCAATTGCTGAATAATTAAACTTCGTTTGTTTTTTACTAACTGTCGAATTTGCGCTAAAAATCCGAATTTAAATTAGTTTAAAAAATAACAGCCTCCAGCTGTTATTTTTTAAACTAATTTAAATTTTAAAAATATAAGCACATACCGACCTAGATAAGTGTAATAAACATCGATATTAAGCTAAAATTTGAGGTATAGTGTTTGATTTTAGAGTAAATCACCAACAGCGTTTGTATGGAGCAAAAATCGACTAATCTTAATAATCGTAATCTTGATAAAAAATAATGACTTATTAAAGAAATATTTTGATTTGTAAATTCATCAGCTGTTTGCCACTTTTATATTTTGAGTAGGATTATGTATAACTTTGTCATAATAATGTCGTAATATTAATATACAAGGTGTTTTGAAGAACGTAGGTAGTCAATCCGTGAAAAAGAGATCCGGGGCGTGAAGACAAATAATTTTAACACAAATATTGTGATCATATGACTAATCGCCTTTATAATATATTTCTTATCTTACTTGTTTTTTAAATAAATAATAAAATATTACTATATATTTTTGCTTTATTGCTTGCCGTATTTTTTTGTTACTCTTTTTTTAAAATGAATAAATAAATCCTTAATAAATGAATCCTTACAAATATCTTATTCCAATCGAAAAATAAAAACGACAATTCACTTTCTTCCATCCCATATACACGTCTTACGTAATTGTAATATTTCATTACAATTACGTAAGACGTGTCTCATTTTTGTTCATAAATAATACAGTTACAACTGCTAGAATAACAATTTTAATAGTTATATTATGATTTTTTTATCGAGAAAATTTACAGTAAACTTGTTTTGAAAACAATGGTCCTCTTACAAATGTGATCAAAATTAACATATATTTCTTTGCTGTGCTATGTATTCATTAGTCTCAAAAAACTGTTTTAAGAAGCCTATTTTTATTATGCATAGCGCCTTAAATTGTGCTTAGACAAGTTAATTATACATAGTAAATTAAAACTATGACGACTGAAACCATTTTTAATGTTGTACTACGAACCAAATAGGTTAGGTTTAAAAAAATACAAAATGGCGAATTTTTCAGAAACGGTCCAATATCGGCCATACAAAGGGTGATGAAGGGAGGATTTGAACGATTTGTGTTCACCCTCTGAATCTCCATTTCACGGATTGAATACGTTCTACCAAACATTCTGTATAAGACCAATACTTAGGTACAATAATCATGCTGGATATAAATACATAACCTTTAATTCAGACCGTATAGGCACAAAATACAACAGAAAGCCACTGAAAAAAACTAAAGAGTAAATATTAACAACCTAACGCAGAACATCGTCTCTATTATAAAAATGTGCAACCCATAAAGTGAACTAAACGTTGGTATTGTACGCAGCTAGA
Organism: Phengaris alcon alcon; assembly: GCA_037179445.1. Classification (NCBI taxonomy): domain Eukaryota; kingdom Metazoa; phylum Arthropoda; class Insecta; order Lepidoptera; family Lycaenidae; genus Phengaris; species Phengaris alcon. The sequence goes on from JAYRCH010000354.1 coordinate 1,162,654, forward strand.
GAGATTTAAAGGCTTACGTGAAATTAGAAGCGAAATAGGACGAGATAATTACGCCTCCCTTCTGACTAGCATTTGGTTTCTGGTCTTAACTGTGCGACGTAATGTACTAAAACTTTTGTTTAAATGTAAACTGCTTTTCTGAATAGTTTTTGTAATTACTAATTAGGAACCTACATGGTGATGGTCAAAACATTCTCAGCTAGAATATATATCTACTAACCTTTAAAGCTTAGGACAAATAATAATCATACTAAATTGTATGAAATTATGACTACAAAAAAATAACATGATACGGAGTAAACTCTCAACTGTTCGCGGTCCTGTCAATAATATCTATTTAAAGCAATTTTACTTCCTCATGAATTCATTTTTGCAATACTGTATACGCGGCATTTAAGCATATTCATTCACTCTATGCTTATTCATCGACATATTTTATGAATCATTTAGTGATGGTTATATTTAGTATATACTATCACTAAATGATTCATCATATATTTAGTATATTAAAATGATTTAATAAAGCATGGACTTTTCAAAATTTAAACAGCCGATGATAAAACATAAGTTGTCTGCTCTAACATTTAACACAATCTATATTAAGGACGTTAATCCTTCTATGCAGTTGCATACAGCGTCGGCCATGTTGTGACCTTTTGAGCGCGCGATATACGCATCTCCCTCTATCTAATTTAGAGCTGTATATATCCGTCCCTTAGCAACGACTACCCAATTAGGACACCACGCATGCGCTCGTCTTCAATGTCAAATCAATCCTGGACTGATGCAACCGGCTACCGAAAGCAACATGATTTTAATGCCTATCGAAATTTTAATGAAACAAAATAAATGTAATCTGACAGCCAGCTTAGCTGACAGACTAAAAAATCGTGTAGTCTAGAATAGAAAACTAGGTACTTTGATACTATAAGCGTTAAAAATTCATTTCTGTATTTTATTTGTTACAGGAACTCTCTGATGTCGCGTGCAACGAAGTGGAAGTGTAAGTAATTTTTTTTTACCAAATAAGATCTTTTTACGTTTTATGAAACTAGACTTTGGTTTACCCAGTATAAGGTCGATTACCTACTTATAATTTTACAAATAAATAAACATAACTTATTCTTGTCCTTGTTTACTATATAAATTTTGCATTATATTGTGTTGGATGAAGTTTTGTTGTTCCCGGGAGTAAATAATAATTTAGTCATAGAACGGAAGCCATATTTTTACGAGTGGCGAGATCGGCTCATTACTATCTTATTACGAACGACGACTCAGGCCTCTATGAGCCGAAACACATCCAATTTCCCGACTTCCCATTTATTGATATTGACTCAAGGAAGCTCGGGTGAGGTATACGACCGCGGATTGGCGCGAAACTGGAAAGGACAAAAATATTGCTCTGAATTTTTCATTTTGCATACCTAGTTCCTATATAAGATAATGGATTTAATTTTTCCGTTTTGACAAAATATAAGGAATAAATTGTTGATTGGGTAGTGGGTAAGCTATGCCTAATAATATTATAGTCGCTTCTTTAATTTGCATCAAAAGACAATCAACTTTAGGATCAGATCACACCGAGTCGCGATGCGGCGTGGCACAATAAGATAGCAATTTAAAATTGAACTTTATTCACTACACGTCAAGTTTCATTGAATGAGTTCGAATTGCGAGCTGCACCGCGCTGCGCAGCACAGCGCCGCTCTCGCCATGAAACGTGTATCTTTTTGTGTTATGAATAAAGCTCAATTTTGAATCGCTGTCTTAACGCACCTCTTATCTTTTGGTCTACGAAGACAAGATGAGACAACAGAAAATATAATTTAATTTTATATCACTGTCTCATCTAGACATTATAACAACACAAATATATTTTTGCATCACTTATTATCATTAAATCTATCGCCAAATAAACTTGAGCAGGACGTGACTTGTGAAAAAATTGCCTTTTACCTACTGGGTATAGATTTGTAAGCAGCAGAGTTGATAGTGTATTGCAGTGGTTCCCAGACACTTTTATTTCATAGACCACTTTCAAAATTTTGCTGGATCCGGTGGACACCCTGCATCTACATTCTACATTACTACCAATTTGTAAATCTCGAAAAAAACGTGAAGATTATATCTATCTATCTATGGAAACTTGCGTTGTGCCTGAGTTTCAACGAAGAATTAATAGTTTTCGAAAAAAAAGGTTAGAATTGATTTCTTGATAGGGTTAATTATTTAATAATAAAGTAGGTAGACTAAAAAAAATCAATTAAATCTTAATTAATTGTATCGTGAGTGGATGTCAAAAAAGCAAAGATGGCCAATCGAAAAAGTGACTCCATCCAACTTTACTTTTTTGAAATGTACAGTGACTCAGCACAAGGACCAATCAATTCTCACAAATTTTATTTAGAAAACGTCCCATTCGGAGTGGTAAAAAGAAATATAGTATATTTCCTTGTGTTGGAGGTATATATATTATATATTCAAATATATAAATTATTACACTAATAATTATTATTGTTTTAACAGTCGTAATATAATCAAAATTAAACACTTATTTATAATTGTAAGTTGAGGTCATAATTTTTTTTTTACAAATCTGTCAAATACGCGATGTCTGCTTTAAAATTGATTAGGTTTTTTTTAAAATAAGGATCTTTACTTTCCAGAAATTCTATAACTGAGTCAAAAAGTGAATAAAATCTTGATAAACGTGCACCTTTCGACAACCATCACATAGACAAGCAATCTATCACTCGAATTTTTCGGTACTAGATGTTGTCGGTGGATAACACAGTAAATTGTAGTTACCTCTGGTATAATTCTTTTAAGATGGCCTATAAACCCACGATATTACCCGACCATGACAGGAGCTCCATCTGTTGCCACCGAAATAACGTTTGTAAATTGAATCGATTTTTCTTTAAAAAAATCACTCAGGACATTAAATATTGATTCACCTTTAGTGTCCGTCTTCAAAGTTTTCGCGAATAGTAGCTCTTCATGAATTTTTTCGCCCATAACAAATCGAACATATGCCAATACGAGGGCGGCACTGAAAATTTCGGGAATCAAGGAAGTGACACAACATTACTATTTAAAAATGTATTTATTGCTTTTCGAAGTATTCTCCGCGAAATTTGACACATTTTTCCATACGATGGAACCAATCATTGAAGCAACCATTCCATTCGGAAGTTGGGGTCTCCAAAATTGCCGTTTTGTAGGCGTCCACAGCTTCTTCAGGTGATGAAAATCTCTGACCACGCATTTTATTCTTTATTTTAGGGAAAGTATAGAAATTATTAGGGCTTAGGTCGGGGCTGTACGGTGGATGGTCTAATAATTCTATGATTTCTTGCTCTAAAAACTCTTTTGTTCTGTGCGCGGTGTGAGAACTCGCATTGTCGTGATGGAGGATGATGCGGCGGTTGCAGTTCTCTTTACGGAGTTCAGAAACGACCTGTGGCAAACAAATGTTAGCATACCATTCTGCATTAACCGTTCTTTGTCCCTCAAGAGGAATAGTCGCAACATGGCCGGTTTTGGAGACAAACGTGGCCACCATTTTTTTTGCAACACTCCGTGAACGAACAATTTTTGTTGGCTTTAACTCATTTTCGAACACCCAAACTCGTGACTGGTTTTTTGTTTCGGGTTCGTACGCGTATATCCAGGATTCGTCACCTGATACGATGTTGTATACAGAATTTGAGGATCCTGCGTGGAATCTTTCGAGAGTTCTGACGCACCAAGTAACGCGAGCCGCTTTTTGCTCTTTACAGAGCAAATGCGGTATCCATCGGGAAAACAACTTTTTTACACCTAATTGTTCATGCAAGATTATTTGTATTTGACTCATGCCAATGTCTAAAGTTGCCTGAATTTCGCGGTATGTCACATGTCGATCTTCCTCAATCAGCTTACGCACAGCATCAACGTTTTCTTGGGTGACTGCAGTTTTTGGACGACCTTGACGGGGATCATCACTGAACTTGACACGTCCACGTTGAAATTCAGCAAACCAGCGATAAATTGTGGTTTTGGATGGGGCTTCATCACCAAATGCAGAAATCATCCGGTCGACACACTGTTTTTGTGTTAAACCACTTCGAAAGTCATAATAAATCATCGCTCTAGAATTTTCTCGAGTCAATTCCATTTTCTCAACGACTAAACAAGTTTGACAAGACCTTGTGACAAGACCGATAATCTTTTTTTAAATAAATAAACGGTATTCGATTTTTAAAACCAAGGAGTTTTAAATTAAAAAGATTTTAATATGACAGGAACAGTGGAAATATTCCATTCCCGATACTTTTAGTGCAGCCCTCGTAATAATGCTTCATTGCCAGGTAAAGTTGACTCGTCCAGTTGAATAGAAAAATGAGTTACTTGCAGATAATCACACAAGAAACTTTCAACATCAGAGCTCATTTCATCAATACGTCTTTGTACAGTGTTGTTACTCAAAGGAATCCTTTTGAGTATGTCAAATGAAGATTTGTGCAGAACTGTTTTTAAAACTTCTTCAACAGCAGGTAAAATGAACTGTTCTCCAATGGTGTGCGGTTTTCCAGATTTTGCTATAAGTAATGAGATATTGTAAGATGCCCGCAAGCCATCATCGTTGGTTTCAGACGTTGAAGCGAACATACTGTGTACGGTGGGTCTCTTCATATTTTTCCATTAATGTTTGGAAATATTTAAAATCTTTACCTATTTTATCAGGATGACACCTTCTTAGGTGGTCTTCCAGCTTTGATGAGTTTCATAGAGTCATTGCTCAAAGCTTTGTTGCATAAAAGGCATGTGGGATATCGTTTATCTACCTGTGATGGAAGAAAACCAAATTTTAAATATTCAAAACTGTACTGACGACACTTCTTCTTAGATTCGGACATGTTTCGTATAATTTTACCTACCTGTAAATAATAAATAAAAAAATTCAAGTTCTAATACAAAATGTTGAAAACTGCGCCCTTTTAGCATTAGGCACGCGATATTATATTAAATAGACAGGTAGGTAGGTATACAAATAGGCAGGTAAGTACTTACTTTTCCGACACTGGTAATCACTAATATCGATTCACTTTTCTTTATGAAATTTCGGAAACAAATGAGTGACGTTTATCCTTGACATTCGTATTTATATTGGTGAAGAATTAAACACGTTCATACAAGATTGCAAGTACATACACCACAACTCGTATTAATTTAAACGTTTGAACACGCATTGTGGACGGGACGGTTACAAGTCTCGACGCGTTGTACTGAATATGGAATATGCAAGTTTTTACAAGTAAAAGTTGCTGAGCTTCTTAAAATATTATCTGCCTATATTGATAGGAGATAATTGTATTATTGAGAAGGTTTAATTTAGGTATCATATTGTTTGTGTTGTTGTATTACTGTATGATGAACGGTGTGGCTCAATGAGTTATAAATGAAATTGAAAAAGGAAAGTGGCATAAGGCCGGATAGCTCAACTGTTAGAGCACTCGGCGCGATACCGACATGGTCTGGGTTTGACTTCCAGTTCGGAACTATCCATATTTTCTCAATTTATTTATAAATTGTCTTATTGAGAAGGTTTAATTTAGGTATCATATTATTTAAAATAGCAAGCCAACATTTTAGTTCTTCACTATCGAAACCAAATTAATTTTCATGCACCCCTGCTTACGATTGTAGACCCCCATTTTTCGTCACGTCCAACGTAGACCCCCGTCGAGTCTCCCGTGGACCCCCAGGGTCCACCTGGACCACTTTGGGAATTACTGGTGTAATGTTTACTTGAAATGACTACATATTTATAGTCTATGGGATATTGGTGTTTCTTTTAGGAGTAGGTTGATAGAATGTACATTGTCTATGTGCCTAAAGATATATATTTTAATATTATAGAGGTATAACATTTTCCATATTTAAGAAATCACAAGAATCTTTTATGTACTTACCTGCCTTACCCAAATAATAAATTAAATCTATCTCATATAATATAATATTATGTAAAATTCTCGTATAACAGTGTTTGTAACAACACTCCTCCGAAACGGCTTTACCGATTTTTATGATTTTTTTTCAAGTATATTTGGTAGATCTGAGAATATATTATACACTCCGAAGTGTTAAAGGTGGTCCACCCGTTTTTTTATGATTTGGTAGGTATTTACAATGCATATTATTATTTTCACCCTTCTAAAATCAACATCAATTTCTTAAACAGTACCTACTGTAATAATAATCTTCAACCCTCAGTGGTCGATAACTCTTATATTGTGTGTACATCGCCTGTAGGTTGCAGGTGTAGGTAATAGAAGTACGTAGTAATGTAAGTTGTAGATTGGAGATAGTATAAGTGTAGGAGTAGTTACTGGTGTATGTAAGTAATTATATATTTATTCCAGTTCATCGTTAAGACGGAACAACGTCTGTTGGGTTAGCTAGTATAATATGTAGGTTTAAAATAATACTTATATAGTTGCAATATATATTATTAACATAAAAATTTGAATCTATTTAATAACAAAATTATATGCAAAAATAGCTTTGCAAAAATAGCTTTGCAAAAACACTCACAGATTAGCGAACATCGTTTGAAAGAACTTTTTAATGTTCCGGGAAGTCACGTTAGTAAGGAATCGCCTGCGATGGTCGTTAATTTTTTTATGTTCACAAAAATATTTCAAGAGCATAGATCGCATTTCACGTGTTTTGAATACTGACTCAGTGGATCCTGGAATTTCTAGCGTTTGTATGGGTTAGTTTACCCTTTAAATGCCACGTGAAAATTGTTACCGTGGGTGTATCGTGCAGTACAACAAAACGTATCGTGCAGCTAGCATTTATGCTAAAAATTTGACAGCATCGACTTTTGTAAATATTTTTAAAACATTTAGGATTTCCTCTTGAAATGATGAGACTTACTAATACCATAAGATTTAGGAACTTTTACCCTACATGATGAAGCTTGCGGGAAACTCAAAGGTAAATTCTTCCTGTAAAAACTAATAAGCGGAAAGTGTTTGGAGATGTTGAGGGGTCGACTAACTCGTCTCAATCTGCGTCAAACTGATTGAACGCGGTGTCTAGATTTTCATAAATAAACCTGATAAACGTTTTCGTATAACGTTAATTTTTAAGTGGGCCATTATTGTCGAAGGGGTTAGGTTAGCTGACTACAAAAAAAATGTGTTTTTAAATTTAGTTTTAATTTTTGGTATAATCGCGTCCGATACTCCTCTGACTTCTTATATCATTGCAAGACACGGCAGTTTTCTTAATTTATTTGATACATCCGACTTCTTTAGGTATTAAGTAGATACAGTTATATCACAAAATGAATGTATATTTTCGGTCAGATACATAAGCCGCTTTGTATGGTAATCCAAACTGCGTGTATAGTTTGGATTATATTGACATGTGTCAAGGCATGGTAAAAAATGGTTTTAAAGAAATGGTTAAAAATGAAATTAATTCCATCTCGCCAAATGGAGCCAATGCGGTCGGGACAAATTTGAACGAAGGGCCGATGTGCATAATATGGTAATGAGATCCCATACCCGATCCCAAACAAACTCGATATTGGTCCCAAAAGAAGATTTGCTGGAGAGATATGTGACCAATATCAAAATTTGTTTACATAATAGACATTGCCTGGGGCAAAATTTCCGATATGTATGGCAGATTTGGGTAAAGCTCATAATAATTATCTTAGCAGAAGTACTATACCTATGAGAAATCATGATCAATTTTTTAATACTAAACATGTAGAGGTGCTGTTTAGGACTGACGTTATTGTTTTTGTATTCTTCCACAAGGTTTTGCTTTTTCAGTTCTTAATGCATATTGGTAGAATATTAACCATTAAATATTCGTTAATGTGGAAATCTATTTTTCCCGCCTTTTTAACTTGAAATTATCAAAAAAATATAAATTTCATGAACTTTAGTATTTATATCTGTTACATAATTTTGATGCTACAGAGAAACACTTAAAACATTTGAAGTAACTTCAGCACTTGTACTGACACGCTTAGAAGTCAGCGATGGCTTAATTAATCTCACAGGTATACCTTCATTGCAAATGGGTGTCATAAAACCATTAAACTTCAGACAGTCTTTCTCATTTTATTTACTAAATAGATGTTTCCTGCGACTTCGTACGCGCAATAGTGAATCATGTGAGTACTAGTAGCCTATGTCTTTCTCCGTTGTCTAATCCATATCTGTACAAAATTTCATCAAAATTGGTTCAGTAGTTTCGGAGTCTATTAAATGCAAACAATCAAACAAATCTTTCCTGTTAATAATTAGTATAGATTTGAGAAATACGCGTTTTTACTCGAGTCTTCCTCGTATTTTTTTCCCATATTTGGAGATTTTTTAAAATTATAATATGATTTATAATCATTTCCTGGTCAGGTATTCGAAAATACTGTGTTGATATTTGACGACTTCTGTGGCTCAGTGGTTAGCGCGTAGCGCGTTGGCGCTCAAGCCGGAGATCGTAGGTTCGATTCCCGCCAGGGAACAAAAAGTTTTATGTGATCCTAGGTCATGGATGTGTATTTAATATATTGTGTTCTAAATAATAAAAATCTTAAATTTAAGTAACGTAATAAATATTTATATAATACCGTTATCTCGTACCCGTAACACAAGTTTATCGAGAACATAGCACAGGACCAGATTGGCGTGGTGTGAAAGTGTCTATAGATATTTTTTTTTGTTAGGTGGGATTCGTAAAAGTGATGATGTTCATGTCTATGCGTAGATAGAGAGTAAGTAAACACAATTAAGTGGTAAAGGCCTTGGTTACATAAAATGTATTAGATCAAATAGAATCGAACATCGACGAACACGCAACTATCTTTTGTCACGCAAGAAAAACCCTTATTTATTTTTAGCTCTAGGTAAACGAACCCATTTCCTTCGTCTTGTGACTTATCATTCGTTCGAAAATTCGATTACTTCAAAATTTTCATTTGTGGATTTTTTCGTTTTTATTTTTAAAAATATTATTATGCGATTAATCGAATAAGAAGAATCGTGTATGAGCTTCAGGTTTTATATTTAATTTAGTAGTATTGTATAGTAGGTATTTTATAACATTGAAGTTGTTTTATGTACCTGGATATAGGTAAACTGATAAATAATTCTTAGACGTATGTGCATATTTTATGATATGCAAAACGAATGCAATCTAAATTGTGCCTTTTATTAGCTAGCATATAGAAGCCCATTAGTTAGTGTATATCAGACGAGTGAATACTAATTGCAGTCTCGAATGAACGAGCGTTTGAAATTGGAACCTGTCTGTCAAATTGGAACGAATGGACCCAATCGGAGATAACCGGTGGTCCCCGGAGCCGCGGCGTGGGCCATTTACATGTCAACGAGGGTAGGGGAGGGGAGGGGGACGGCAATGGCGGTGTTTACCTGCGTTGGGTATCGTCCCGTCGATGTATGATAAATTGGAACGTGTAGGTATTTTTTTTAATTAGGTGGCAGTGTAAGGTTTATCAATGGATTTAGAAATATACTATACCTAAATTTTCATGTCCGACTTCACAACAATTGTGCGTACATAATATTTACATTTTAGGTTCGATTCGCGGAATTGATTATTGTTTGTTTTCGTATTTTATGCAGCCATACGTAACTGAAGACGCGTATTTTATTTATAACCACATATTGTATTACAAAACTACAAAGAAAGCCCATTAATATAAATACATATAAAATCATCGGATAAATCTGAAGCTGTTATTTATTTCGACTATCAATTAAAGTTTATTACGATTATGCTCTAATACTGTCATAAAGGATGGATAGGACTATAAAATTTTTGTATAACGTAGCTTTGGTCAACCTGCAGTGTATTACGAACGTCATAAACTGTCATCATTACTTACGAATAAAATCCCGAGAAAAATGTATGGTCCATCTAAGTGTTTGAGGTCATGTAAAACAAGGAAGCCGCAAAACAATGATTAAATAAAATATTCTAATTGAATAGTTACTTTATGGAATACGAAGATCGGTGTCAAAAACGGTTCCGTTTTTTACCCGCAAATTTTTAGGAGTGTAATTTTTCTACTTCATCCTACTTTCCTACTACTATTAAAAAATATGTGTAAGTTTGTGAGGATGGATCAATGAATGTATGTATGGATGGATGGATGTTTGTTACTTTTTCACGCAAAAACTACTGAACAGATTTTGATGAAATTTGGTATGGCAGTAGTTTAAGCTCTGGATTAACACATAAGCAACTTGTTATTCCGAAAAAGTAGTGTTAACACTGTACTTTTACGGGCTCTTCTGGGTTTTGTACGGGCTCTGCCCTCGTCAACACGCGGGCATAGCCGCGAGAAAAAGCTAGTTTAATCCTACTAATATTATAAATGTGAAAGTTTGTGAGAATGGATGGATGTTTTTTACTCTTTTAAGCAAAAACTACTGAACGGAATTAGATGAAATTTGGTATGGTAGTAGTTTAGGCTCTGGATTAATATATGGGTTACTTTTTATCCCGAAAAAGTACAGCGTTCCCGAGGGATAATCTATTTAAGCGGGCGGAGCCGCGGGCAACTAGTATAAAATAGTCAAGAGTGAGGATGGATGGATATTTGTGACTCCTTCACGCAAAAACTACTGAATGGATTTCAATGAAATTTGGTATGATTGTAGTTTAGGCTTAGTTTAGAATGAAAGCATAGGCAACTTTTTGTCGTGACAAAATGTATGGTTCCAGCGAGACTTTTTTTTGCGCGCGAACGATGTCATGGGCAACAAAACATTGTCATATCATAAGATACAGGGTTGAGAGAAGATTATTAAGTATTAGTATAATATTTAGATACACTCCGATCTTCCAATGCTATTTATTATTATTGTGTAATATTTAAAATTTCATTTCTATCGTTACATCTGAAATTATCAAGTTTACGTCGGTTTTTTTTTGTAGTGGGTAGAATATCTTATCTAAAATTCTATTTTGTGTTTAGGTAGCTTATAATACTGTCAAAGAAACAGAAAACACTGTTTATTTACCCCGAAACAATTTAAAGAACAGTTTAACCTCAGACGAAGACACTTATCTCCAGTTCCTAGTCTTATAAAGTTGACAAGATGATAACTTGATTTATTTTCTCTGTCCGCTTACTTAACTTGCTCGATGCTCCGAACTTCTGAATAGGCAATTTCTGAAAATAAATAAAGTTTAACTTTAACATTATGGAATAATTTATCAGCATACATTTTAATAAATGCCAATTTATTGAAATTATTTTGGACGTTATCTGTAAACAGTTTAATGAATGCAGCGTTTTATAAAATACATAATATTACTTTATCTCTGATACAAAGAGAGAAAAAACTTTTTACTGTTTTTAGTCGATGCAGTAGGTACCACAGATTAAAAAAAAAGAGGAACAGATAAAAATAGCTACATATTTAGCTTTCGGTTTAATTGCACTACTACAAGCATACGATGTGTTCACGATTAAAGGGGTCACGTTAAAATTTTCAAATTTGGATGGATTTGGATCGTTCTATGGAAGCTGTTTCTCTATATGTAAGTAAATATATTTTCTACTCTGAGGCAGTACTACGTAGAGTATCGAATGTTCAAAGCGTCGCGTTACTTTAAAGGCCGCCACCAGTGGCGAAGGCTGGTAATTCAAATCACACACGACACCAATTTGACAATTGTCACATAAAATTGGTGAGTGGTGACGCCACCAATTTTACCGCCTGTTTAATCATCGCATAAAAAGTCTAGTAACGCCACCATGGTGTAGAAAAATGAACTTAACGTTTGGCCAGACTTCAACATACAAAATTAGGACGTAATTACATCACGTTGCCTTCGAATATATTGCAAAGATGAAAGTAGGCAGCCAACAGGGTCATAAATATCAATGCAACGTTTATTTAATACAAAATCATGTAAATTACAGAACTTATTATATGACATGACAAGTAACGGGAGTCGATATGATGTCGGATAACTGTATAAAGTTGCATTTACAATGTAAAAATTTCATATGTGATAAAAGTTTTTTTTAAAACATAGTTCACAACAATAGTTCTTTTTTGATCGTATAGTCTAGACAAAGAATAAAGAAAGGAAAAAATACCCAAGTTATTTATTAAATACGTGGAAGGACATCGGCCACTTTTAATAGCGAGATTTTCTTCTGCGCATATGAACCTCTAGTATTTCATAAATATTACGTTTCTGGAGTTACCTAACACTAACAATAATAATTGTATAATATTTTTCAATGAAATTTATAACATATTTATTTCATAACCCAGTGATTTAATATTTTTTGTAAAATTATTTTTCTCATTTTAATAATGTATAATTTCCGCAGCACATCATTTTATAAACATTTTATTTACATTGGGTGCACACTATCGTACAAAAAATAAAATGTAATTATAAGAACAAGATAAAATAATTATTTACGTTGCTAAGCTAACGTTACATTTAATATTATTTATATCATTTTTTGTATTAATGGCTGAGGAAAAACTAACCAACGTTTATAATATTCAGCGAATGTGGTTAACCAGGTGGTTAACCGAGTTTTTCTCGGAGTTCTGATAAAAAAAATAATCACAAAAATATTTTTCCGACCGTGATTCGAACCCATCACAAACTACTGGATCACCTTTTTGTGGTCTATACTCTGTACTAATATTATTAAAAGAGGAAAAATAGGCTCCAAAACTACTGGGCCGCTTTTAAAGTCCTTTGGCACAGATATACATAGAGTAGATCACGGGAAAGGACATAGGCTAATTTTTATTGAGGCGAAATGTACGGTTCCCGCCGGTATTCCTTTTGCGCCCACGAAGTCACGGGCAACATCTAGTTTGTAGATAGCTTTGGTCTTTGAACATAATCAACTAAAATATATTAATTATTTACCCTGGTGTTACATATTGATTATACCTCCTTGTATGTGGTATAACAGGTTAAAGTAAATTCAGTGATAAGTGTAGCAAGAAAATTAACGTGCCTAAAGTACTTTTACCTACCTAATTAGGCGGGTACCACTTCCTTTTGTTATCACTAGTCGATATAAAGAAGCGTATTTAATTTAAAGGTAAAAGGTAGTAGATAGCTCCTAGCTACCATTTCAATAACTAATAATAATAATTCAAAACAAAAACAATTATACATAATCACTACTTTGATGGTTTCCAATGACAAATATATTTGTAACTTATTAATCTATTTACTGATCGCAGAAAATAAATAAATTATGAAACTCTTAAAAACATTGAACTGTGACGTAGCTGGTGCAGTAAAAGGACAAAGCCAAGCGGGGGTCGAAAGATACAATTCTTTCGCCAGCTGAATTAAAAACCGTTTTTACAATCTTATTGGCTGTTTTCGGCATTTTAAATTATTAAAAAAATATATCTGTTGAAATTTATTACGTGAGATTGTAATAATTGAAATTTTAAAACCTATCTAGTTACATTATAATTTATCGTTATTTATAATTGCACGCTCAGGTTGTTTTTACACGAAAATAACTCAAGCTTGAACTTACAAACATTAAAAGTTAAATCTTTTCAATTGTACTTTGAATGGCCGGTATCTTGTGTATAGTCGTGAATTTAAATTCTTAACGTAATTACGCTCGGACTAAACCGTTTCCAATTTGGGGAAACCAATAAGATCCGCAAATGATTCTGCACAGTTAGCTGTTCTTAATGATAATACGAAGTTCTTTTTTATGCGTTTACGCTCTTTTTAAGATTTCCATTCGATTCTGAATTTCGTTCACATATAATACAGTATGCTGAGTGTGAGTTTTTGCCACTACTCGCCACGAAGGAGTTAACTACAATACGTATATACCTAATAAGTATTTTCCTGTATTTTTTTTTATTACATAAATGAATATTGCTCTAGAAAATAAGACAGTTTATAAAATGAATAGTGTACTAAGAAACAATTATTTCAAAGATTAATGCGGATTGTTTGAAGCACTTTTGTCAGTCTCGTGAAAACGCCCCATACAAAAGTCGTACAAGCAGGTGTGACGTCACACACTACTAATGTTGCCACGAAATGTATGGCCATTAAACACAAAATTTCTGATATCTCCGAAGTTTGCGCGTTTATGTTCATACATAGCATAGTTATTTTTTTTGTATTTTATGTAAGTAAACTAATTATGTAGGTTTTTTAGAATAATGTTGTAAAAAAATATATCAACTTTTTTGCGACTTCAAAATGCATAAAATTACAAAACTACACATAAAATCTTAAATCTTTTTAATTCTATCAAGTTCTAATACTTTATTGTTTCTTAATCTATTTAAAAAAACTAAATTTTACATACATTTTACATCGAATTAGTTTCTATTGTTTGCCACTAGGGGCGTTGTTTCGATACCGTATGGTTTTTAGTTAACTTCTTCACGGCGAGTAGTGACAAACAATCGCACTTAGCACACGGAATGTATAAAATGTTTCATCAGACTCAAACATAAGGTAAGTTTCATTTTATCTCGCAAATGGAAACCTATGATATTGCGCAAGGGACAATATAGTTCAGATGGGCACGGAGGGAGCTAGGGGGAATATGCGACGTGTTTTGTTATTGTGCCTGTTGAGACCACTTCTGACACATTTGATTAATAAAACTCTTAGATAAACTATAGACAATATAAAAGCGTTAATATAATAAAGAAAATGTAGAGTTAGAGACTCTACATGACGTAAAGAGTTATAAATATATTATGTTTATCGAAATATCTTACGCTACATAATTTTTTTGTACCTATTCTAGCCTCTAGGTAATGAGACTGCGACCATACACTACGTAAACTGTATAATATAATAACAATAATATTATTTGCATTAAATACGTGAATAATATCGAGCAGACTTAATGCTTAAATTACGGACACGGCACGACACCAGTGACTAGTTATACTATAGGTAATTCAAGCATATTTAAGTCAACTTTTATCCAAATAATGATGTGTAATGACTTCATTTATTTATAATTTTCCAATCTAATTCAAGAATCAAATTTATTTAAATTATTAAGATAACGTAGACGCGATACATATTATGTGTATGAAACGTTACATACGTAACATATTGTATTAGAAATAAGAAACTTGTTTGGGCAACTCTTACCCGGATTATATTTGAACAAATATTCCACGAATGTCGTGTACACAATATAATAAGTCTCCAGCTATTGGACGGAGGAATAGCTTCGTGTCTCATTCTTTTACGTGATCCTCGAAGGGTGGAAGGGCAAATCTCTTGATATTATGTCGCAAAGGTGGGTTAGGTATATTACCAAACGGTTTGGTTATTTTCTCGTATTGCGGATACTGTCCATTGTTCGCGGTGGAATTGAAAGCCCTCGAGACGAATAAGTCTGGGAATGGATCCATCGGCGTAAGATAATTCTAAGGTTCAGAATTTAAAACAATAGTAGCATTCTGTCTACAATATTGTCTTTCATTATTATTATGTACAAGCTGGCACCCGCAATGCATAGAAACGGAAACCTATTTTTTAAACGGAACCTTAAGATAAATGTAGCCTATGTTACTCTTTATAACATCAGCTATCTGCCTGTGGAAGTCCGGTTGAAATCGGCTGATTCAGAGATTAGCGGAACTAACAGACAGACAGACAGACGTACGGACAAAATATTTTATTTGATTTTGTGGTGTAGGTATCCTAATTAGGCATTTAGTACAAAGCTGTTAATTTGAAATTACAAACAGACACATCAATTATTTATTTATTTGTATAGATAGATGATTGTATCATGCATCATCAGCAATGGTATCATTAATTAAATATTAGCTATATAATTGCAGTTATAAAAATACAAACACGTCATAATACTGCATAATATTATGTAGGTAGGGTAAGTATTCCTGGCAAAATGTCGGTGAAATTTTTATTCAAATCAGGTATTATTATAATTCCTACAGAATTATTGCATGAGACACATAATTTACATATCGTAATTACTGTAATAAATATAATTTCAAAAAACTGTTTAAATTGGATACCTGATTATGTTTGTTACCTAAATTAACTACAGAAGTATGAACCGTAGAGATAAGTTAGTTTTGTTTACGTTGAAATTTTCCCTTTTTCTCCTTAATTTTTAGTTTTTTCTGTAAATTTATGATAATTACGTTAACATGATAATGTAATAATATTTTATATGTAATGTATGTATGTTATATACAGTAATGAACAAGTGTAAGCAATATATTACGAAGGTAGAGCCCAGAGTTAGTTATATGTTGCTTATATTTTCAGTGGTGATGAGTGTTTTCGATATGTTTATATAAAATGTTAATAAAATAAACGCATGTCAAAAATGTATGGAATCTTGGTAAGTTTTAATATTTATAAAATATTTTTCTGAAAAACTATAATACCTAATTTACTAGGCCTATTTATGTTCAAAATATTTTTCACCTTCAAAACCGTAATGTCTCTACCTTCAAGACTAAGATATTACCTAGATATAACGCCACGGATTTGTTGCCTACAAAAAAATTCTCAAATGAGGCTGTATAAAAATGTTTCGCCAAAACACAAGCATGGATGTGCCCACCTAGTTTACGAGAGCAGCAACAGATGAATAGTGAATACCTATTACCTAATTTACTTTTCTCGTTTCTTTCCTGTCTGTTTTGATATAGCATATTATTATATTACCTGCCTATAGGTAGATATCAAGGATACATGTGGATGTGGATTATTCACCTGTTTTTACAAATGAGGTTACAATTAAATAATTTATTTTAAAGAATAGTGTTTGGAATATATTACCACCAAAACCATTTTCATGTAAAGTGATGCCAAGATCGCACTGT
Organism: Phengaris alcon alcon; assembly: GCA_037179445.1. Classification (NCBI taxonomy): domain Eukaryota; kingdom Metazoa; phylum Arthropoda; class Insecta; order Lepidoptera; family Lycaenidae; genus Phengaris; species Phengaris alcon. The sequence goes on from JAYRCH010000354.1 coordinate 1,179,555, forward strand.
CAAAAAGTTATGAGATCTAATTTTTGGTCAAGCTTCCGACTCAACACGTCTTAACTATAGGAGGCTAACTTCGTAAACTCGTGTTTACGTGACGTAGAAATGAAGCATGAAGTACTAGTATACCAAAGCCGCCGGCAACACACTTGTAACTCCTATAGTGTCGCGGGTATTCGTGGGCAACAGTAGTCGCTTTTTATCAGGTGATCCAGCTTCTGTTTTCACGTCTGAACCCCTTCCCCCCCTCTTATTTTACCCCCTCTTATCATAATGAATAATAATTTACCGGTATTTTCATACACATTACACTGGAACAATAATATCACTACCGATCATGTACAACGTATTATATAACAATATAAATTTTTATTATTTTTTACTTTAAATGAGCAAATCTTGTAAATATATAATATAGAATATTATAATATTGAGAATCTCGGATATTTCAGCTACTAAGCATCAGACTTTGCATTGTTGGCAAATTGGTGTAGGGTTTGAATCCCGGTCAGACGATTTTTTTATACTTAAATGTGAGAGAGCCACGCTTTGACATGAATGGGTCAGCTCGAACGGAAAATACCACGGCCTCACAGAAAACCGCGTGAAATAACGCTTTCGTTGTATTTCGCCGAGTGAGTGACGTTACTGGAGGTCCAAGGGGTGTTGGGGGTTTTATGGACTGGGAACGTAAGTCGCAACACCAGAGGAGTTACAAGTGTAATTTCTCTGGTGTTGCGAGTGTCCATAGGCGGCGGTAATGGCTTACCATACATATATTTTGTCACAAAAAATATAATATTATAACTCCGAGCGAAGCTTGGTTACCCAAGTATTTATTAATATTGTCCGAATGTTTTAGTGAAAAAATATATTTACATAATCTATGATTTCTTAAGTAATCTATTGAAGGCTAAGCGTGATACAACATCCGAACACTGACATCTGTCGGTAGCATTAAGCACTACTTGAATACACATCATTGATATTGTTTATTAGCTAAGTACTTATTTGCTTAGATGGCGTTTTTAAATCATAATATTTTTTTAGTTTTATTAAAATCGCCATCTATCGCGTATATTATGAACTATGTTAGTTATGTCATCGTTCATCGCTTGGATTGGACTAATTGACGTAATATTGAAATAGTTATTTCCTGAGTATTCTTTAGTAATTTAAACGGAATATTAAACATAAAGGTTCTAATTATTAAAGGGAACGTCCCTTTAATAACTACTGTTTAAGATGAAGTACATTAAAATATGTCGATAAAGATTAAAAATACTTATTGTGTTTTTTGTTTTAATAAAGGGTTACATGGTTATTTTATAACATTTTATTGTTATTATCAGATCCCTACAACAATTTTCAGACCTCTAGCGTCAACATTTGTAGAAGTCTCATACAAACTTCCACCCCCTAGTTTAAGGGGTTGGAGGATAAAAGTTTTATGAGACTTCCGTATAATATAATTAGAATTTTACATTAATTTTTCCCTTGAAATTACTACAGAATACTCAGGAACTAATTATTTCACTATTACTTCAGTTTCCAATCCAAGCGACGAACGACGACATAACTAACATAGTTCATAATATACGCAATAGATGGCGCTTTTAAAGAGTCTTAACTTTCAGACCCTAGTTTAAGGGATTGAGGGATAAAAGTTCCAATTTTGTCAATTTTTATGTTGCTTGTGTACTAATACAACCTTACGTACCAAATTTCAGCTTTATAGAACATTTGGAAGTACCATATAATTTTGTTGATCATCAGTGAGTCAGTGACAAATTCAGGGGTTTTTAGATATCAATAAAATCTAAAGTATAAGTAAAGTTTAAACTTGCATAGTTTCATCAAAACTTTAAAAAATCGACGAAACGCTTCGATAAAAGGTGGTCTAGTAGTGCCCTTGCGCTTCGCTTGGTTTATCTTGGCGGAGGCACTACCGTGCCCCCAGATGTGACATTATACATAATAATGTCATATCTGTCAATTTAGTTTATTGCTCATCGTCTCATGATGATGAGCAATATTTAAAAAATGTTTCTTAAATCTGTTGTTCTACCTATGTCAGAGTTAAGGAGAATTTAGGCACATTATTATTATCGTACCTTATATATAAAGTATCAAAGCGACTATACACAGATACTAAAAGACCACATCAAGGAGATAACAGCAAAAATGCCTCAAAGAAAATAGATTTTCCCAATGAAAATAATGTATGGATGTTTATTATAGATAAAAGTTTTGTCCGTTAGCCTGATTAGGTCAATCTGCTAGTTGTTTGGCACAAATTAGGCTTGTATTCGAAAAATTTTGCATGCCTTCGCGACATAGAGGCGCCGAGGTCCAATTTAGCGATTGGCTGATAGTTATCTAGTGGGGAGGACAGGATTTGGATAACACACCACACATACTAAAATCCTCCACGATTTACATAATAATGAAAATAATTTTTCCATGCTTTAGACAATGCAACATTATATTGTGTTACTTCCGTTTATACCTATCTATACCTGCCAAGAATGTTTATAATGTTTGTAAGCAGCCATAACTTATAAATTTGGCCAAGTTTAGAATAATATTTTTAATAGACGGCGAATAGTTAGGACCTAATGTTGAATATTTATGGAATACTTACTACAACAAGAGTATGTTTTTTCGTGTTAAGTTTTTAAATAAATACTTAAAAACATTAATATATTTATTTATAAATATTAATTCGAACCAGAACAGAAAATATGGATGAATAGAAATATAGGTGATTTATATACAAAACTTATTTCAAAACAACAACAAAATCCTTATTTACGTATAGACTCCGTATCTTCCCGAATAAGGGCTTTAAGTTGGGAACGAGCCTGTAATACCCTACTTCGGAGCCTCAAATTTGATTATCATAATATACTCCCTGAACCGTAAGCCGGCTTCGACGACGTGTCTGATTGTACACGCACGTCATTATATTCTTGGAAGGCGGAATTACTGCGAAGGAATGAATTGGATTAAATTTTGTGTCAGATTCACGTGTTATTAATTTTCGTACGAAAATAACGTTTAGATAACGTTAACCTACATTTTTTTTCATAATTTTTTGCTTATTGTAGTATCAATAGTTTTCACATAATTAATATAAAGAAAAAAAAATTGCCAGTTATGGGGACTGCCGATAGAGGTGGAAAACAAAAATTATAAAAGAAAAAGAAATAAAAATAAAATATTTCGTCTGACCGAAATTCGAACCCGAGACCAATTTGTCAAAAACGCAAAACCCAAGCGCCTACGTAACTGCGTTACGCGTATCTGACATTAAAATTCAAAATTTATCATATCTTATTTGTATTACACGACGAAAGAAAAACATGACAAACTAAGATCCTTATGTCGTAGGTTTATAGGTCAAGTCGGAGGTAAAAACATTTTGAACGGACTTTTAACAAGTCAGTCATGAACATGTCGGTGACGCGAACCCATAAGTTTTTCCTCTAGCAAAAAGTCCCAACGCGGCTATAGAAGTTTTCACGTCAAAAAAAGGCTTATGAAATTTCTTAAGTATATTAGTTATTAGACAAGGTTAGGTTAGGATGTAGACGAGACTACACGAGTGAAATGCGTGCAATTTATTTGGTTATGTTTCAGTGAAATAAAAACGGAATGGTATTTTTAATGAACGGAAACACTTAGCGTGTCTTTCTTTGAAAGTAGAAGGTGTAAAAATAACAAAACACTTAGTTCAGTGTTAAGTTATTAAAATTATGAGGAGGCATAAAAGAGTTTGTAAAGAAGTAGGCGGTAATACGCATGTTCCAATTTCGCTGTGTAATTAGATGTTACACATTAGTATGACGTAGGTCTCAGAACTTGCGTTTTTTTTTTAATATATTGAATTATCTAAGCATAGTTTTGTAAAGTATGCGGTCCCTATTTGCCTCTATCTTAAGACTCGTCGATAATTGAATGTAGATTTTAGACATTTTTCTTTTTATCTTTTTAACCTTAACATAAAAAATTATACCGTTATTTAAAAAAAAATCGACTGCGTCAAATAATTTTCATGTACCCAGTGAGACCCTCACGACTGACGAATCTAATAATATCTCTCAAGCTCAAATGCGACGAGCCGCTTAGGCTATAGAGCGTGTCAAAGATATATACATACATACACTCGAAAACCATAACCTTTCTTCAGGCGCAGTCGGGTAAAAATAATGCAATATTTTTCCACACATGATGCTTTCATATCAACCTACTATGAAATCGAATATTTATTTCTCTATCTTATCAAATCTAAATTATTAAAAAAACCTACGCGTGTCTCACAAAAGATGTAACTTACAACATTGATAAAGAGTTGAATAGCAACATGTTCCTATGAAGCGTATCTTTGAAATGTGTACATAATTTGGAAGCTTGGAGACGGATGATGTACACAGAACACCGGACACACAGAATATTGCTTGTCATAAACATCCTAACCTACTTAGCTATAAAACTATATGTAGGTACGAGAAGGTAGAGACCAAATATTCAGCTAAATAGCTCTATAGAGATAACGTACCACGAACACTAACGTATCGACATATACGCGCCAAACATTCATAAAGCGAGCACAAAAGTACCTACTGCTATTATTGCGTAGATGAAATATTGTGTACGATAAATAAACAGAATAAGTGCTCGAAACATTAGATTTAATGTGTAAGGCTTAATTATTACAAAAAAAAAACTTTTTTCGAGTAAATAAGTATGTTTAGAATAATTATATATTTTTTGAAAATTAATAGTTTATAATCACAGCGTGGAGCATTAATAAAGCAATTGTTTAAATTAATTGATTTTTTATGAAAAGTAGGTGATGATTTTATACAAGCCATAAAATAAGTTTTATACCAAAACTGATTATTCATGCATCAAAATTGGCCATGATGTTAATGAGTCTTGTGTATTTTTATAATAATATTTATATAACATTTTTATGAATAACGATGGCATGCTTAGCTACTTTATGTTATGTATTTATTTATTGTATGTTATAAATTAAAACATTATTCCATAACTTACCTAAATAATTTTCAAAAACGCAATCACAGCTTATTTTAGTAAATAATTTTTAAATAAAATTTAAGCAATTAGTATTGTTAAATTATTCTTGGAAACAATAAGAAAGTTAAGATTAAATAATAATTATATAGGTAGGTATATTAATATATATTATAAAAGACATTGCTTTATAATTTTTTATAAAAACTTACCTTATAGTCATCGTCAGATTTAGAAATATTTTGAATAAAAATAAAATTACTTTTAACCCAACACTATATAAAATCAAATTTTATTTCACCCAAAACTATGAATGCATCTGCACTACTGAAATTGAAGCATTCATATTTAAAGGGACCCTTTGCATGCAAAAAAAGGGAAAGCGAATCCCATATTATTGTCCCCTCGGCTAAAAACTGGGCCAATGGCAGGGGCACAGAAGGGATCAGTTGATTTTTTCTGCCAATCAATATGCGGGGACAATATGGCCGCCGTAGATTCAAAAAAAAAAAGAATCGAAAGTTAGAAATCGACGTGAAGCGTTTTTTATATGGAAATATTTTAGATGTTTTGCTCTACTTTTTATTGTGACTCAAGTTCCAGACTGATTTGAGCGTGAAGGTAAATTTGAGATTTAGTGAATTTTAAAAAATATATATATGAAACTTTATCTTAATTTTATTGTTAGATGTTGCATGTTTATATTTTGCAAAAAGTGCACACTAAAAAAAGTATAAATAAAAATGCATAAGTAATACCGATTAAAAATAAACGGCAAAATATATTTAAAGTTAATAACTTTCACAGCTGTAAAAGCTTCGTCATTATTCAAGCCAATAATGAGCTAATGAGTTTTTGCCACCAATTATTATCAAGGATAAGGCCTTTAAAATTATGAAAAGAGAAGTTCAATTCTTTGTGACACAATATTTTTAATTATTATTAAATAAAATATTGATGAATTTCCAAGTTTATTTCAAACTTTTACAAGGGATTTTATTTTATTATTTACACTTAACTCTAGATTTCAGAAAACTCTTTAGTGCTTGTAGATATGAAATTACCACTAGTGTATTTATTAGTTTGCTTGCTATTTTATTTTGTTCATAAAATATTATGTACGAACTATTACAGCTATACGTGTGGCTGATATTAGAACTTTACTTTATACAAAACATGCAAGTTAAAAATGTTATTTTATATTTTAAGTAAATGTTATAGGGAATATTATTATTATTTATTATCAATAACAAGCAGTTTTTTCTACCTCCCATTTTTTGAACTTATGGGCTGTGAAATATCTATATTATGAGCTGTTCTACTTTTGCTCTCTACCTAACTATATTTGCCACTGACTGTACTCTTCAGGGTTCCGTAATACTTAAGGAACTCTTCCTGTCCATTCCGGTCCGTCCGTCTGTCTGTCTGTGTACCTTTATAGCTTCTGTAATTATGAATATAAATGGATGAAAGATACTGAGAATTTCCTATGGACAATTTGCTACGGCGACCAAACACATAATTAGGCTATATGCAAGCGTTATTACACCTAGATTACAACGAAACTGGTCCATATCTGCAGGAGAAAGGGTAAATTCTCATACATTTTAACTCATTCCAATGAAAATTGTACAATCTAATCTTATCCTCAAAACGAGACGATCTTGTAGGTATATATATATAATCCGTATCATATATCATTATATAATCCGTATCAATGAGAAACTGCGTTTTTTAAGCTACCTATACATTTTTTTTCGTCGTGCAACAGTATATCAATAATTTAGACTTTATTATGTCAGTCCGATTGGCAGTTTGGTATGCGTACCTACTCGTATGTATATTTTTTGCTTTGTGCAAAAATTCGGAATGTTTCGAAATGGTTCGAAATCTAGTGGGATAAATATTTTTCTTTTCCTTTTTTGTTTCTTAAATGTATTAAAACTCCGAGTAAAGCTCTGTTACCCAGCTACTAGTATTTTAAATTCCCAACGTCTTCTGATACAGATATTGTATAGATTTCGGTTTTATGATAAATATGTACAAGTTACGAATTTATTATATTTCGGACATTATAAATTCGTAACTGGTCGCTGTGTGTACATGGAAGATATATAAAAAACTATTACAGGGGGCTTTATGAACTACGTAGAACCCAAAACAATGATTTTTAGAATTTTTATCTGTTTGTCTGTATGTCAGTTTATCTCTCTGAATTTTCTCCAGCCAGCCGGATTCCGGATAATATAGTCCCAGCCTAAGGTCGTGATAACTAGCGTGGCGGGTCCGGGCAAGCAGCGGACAGCTGTCAGTCTGTATGTTCGCTTTTGCCGGCAACTTCACCCGCGTGGAAGAGTGTTCGTAGCAAAAAACTACTTAAGCAAATATACCTACCTACTGCAAATAGCACAGAGTAAAAATATACTTTACTTACGTAATAGTTTTTAATTATAAATTTATTACAAAGTATATATTTTTACTCTGTGCTATTACTATATTGCATTAGGTATAATTGCTAAAGGAGTTGCTTGCCACGAAAACGTGAGGTATGAAAAAATATTTTTTTATTATAATCTATCATGTGGCATATCGTCCAATAGGACTTTTTAAATTATGTCAAGGGTTCATGCATGAATTTTTTTACAAAGCCAACAATTTTTGAGTAATCGTCGTCCAAAGTGGTTTATAAGTTGGTATAAATCACTTCAGACCCCGGCATTCCAAACTATAATAAATAGAAATATGTTAGTTACTACTTTACCCTACTTACCATGCTGATGGGTGAAGCTAAAAACTATATAGGAAAATTATTTTGAGTGAAATCGGACAATAACTTTTAAAGTGATTTAAAGAAAACCTATTGCGCGTTGATAGATCCTGAGACATATCCTGACATGCCCTTGGTCATTTTTAACAATAATGTGTTTTTTTATTTATTTTTAATTTTTACTTTACACTCTGTGAATGTTCTAGAAAATAGATAACCGGCAATGATAAAGAAGAAGGCGTCTTCTAGGCGCGCCGGGCCCTTGAAAGGGGCCTTGGGCGCGAAAACATGATCAGGGGCTATGCCCCTCTGCATGTGGAGTTCCAGAGACGCGCCCAGTACGAATACTGGGCGCAAAGACGTCAGTTTTAGGGAAGACCCCCCGCGGCAGAACGCGGGGGAAACCCGAGGTGGCAAGGGAAATGTAGATAGCGAGGGCCGTGGGCGGCCAAGACCTGCGGTCGACTCCGACGACGCGTGGGGTCCTGGTCCGGGGACCAGGAAGCGTGTATGGGTCCACTCCCACACGCGCCGCTTTTGTCGACCACGGACACAACCGACCAGGGAAATGAGGGGGGGGGAAAGGTATTTCCCGAGCCCCAGACTTTTTATGTCGGGGGGGAAGGGGCTGCCACGGGGCTGACGTGTGGGCAATAGGGCTGCCCCACGTCACACTCCGGGCGCACAAAAGAAGCATTTGCGCCGGTATGAGCCGGCGCGGGGTAAAGGGGGCGGGGGCATCGATCCAACGGTGCATATTCGGAGGCGCACCGAATATGCAGGGGGCGTCTCGGCCGCGTGGCTCCGGGATGCTCCCTGCGTCTGGTGTCGACAGGGCGGTGGCTGTGGGCGAGCAGGCATGTCACGCAGCGGGTCAGTTGACCGGGTACGCAGCTACCGCTCGCTCAGAGATAGGTGATCCTGTAACTAAAAGAATACATTAACGCGTTCAAGGAGCGCGGGGGGGGGGGGGGGGGCGGTGCATAACACGCGTGAGTCCCGAGTCCGGTACACGCAGCTCGGATCTCCGGCAGTCACAGTCGGCTCCTATGATAGGAGCTTCTGGATGCCGGAGATATTCAGGCGCGGGTCCGAGCTAGGGTCTGGGGAGCCAAACTTTTATTAGGGCTGCGATGGTGGGGGCGCCTTTTAGGAGGGCCTGTATAATTGCTTGGAGGATCTCCTCCCCGGCCTGAACCTTCTGAACTAGGTCCATGACCAGGGAGAGGAGGGTCTGCAGCAGCTCTGCTGTGGATAGGGGGGCCTCGCTTTCCCCCGACCCTGGGGGCAGCAGAGGGAATACCGGAGTCTGTGGATACGGAGCGACCACGTGATTTGCGGGCTCCGGGACGATCCTATCTTCCACGACTGTGATAGTGGAGGAGGTGGCACTGGATGTGCGCGAGGAGCGCTGAAAGCGCGGGGAGCGCGGGGGGCGCGGAGTGCGCGGGGAGCGCAAGCCGCGCGGAGAGCGCTGCGAATCCCGCGTGAGGTCAGGCTGCGGTGGAGCGAGCTCAAGTGGCTCCAGCTCCGCTTTGATGCTGTCTGAGAAAGAGACGGTATCACAGAGGGCGGTCACAGGAGAAGCGGCATCTTTCCTCCTGGTTTTCGGCTTCTTTGCTCTCCGTGCGGGGGAGATAGAGGCCGAGGGGGCAACGACTCTGGGGATGCAGTCGTTCGCCTCCGCCATCAAGGAAGTTGAAGTTGGCGGAGGAGGTGGGGCCTCCCGCACGGGGGAAGGCAGGTCGGGTTTGGCGCAGGGGGGGGGGAGGGGGGAGCGTTTCCTGGTCGCTTCCTTGCCTCCCTGCGGAACATTGGACAGTCCCTGCTATTTCCAGGATGAGCCCCACTGCAGTTTGCGCAGAAGGGCGGTTCGGTGGAGGGGCGGGAGCAATCCCGCGCGGAGTGTTTGCCGGCACACCGTGCACAGACTACCACTCGGTGGCAGTTCTGGCTGGAGTGCCCGAACCGGAGACATCGATGGCACTGGGCCGGGCCGCCGCGGCCCCGCCAGGCTTCGATGTATATACCCGGCATATACAGAAGTTCAGTGACCTTGTATATGCCGGGGACGACGTCAGGGGCCCTGACGATGCGGGCGAAATAGATGCATCCGCCGGGTTCGGATCTCGCCGGGACTTCGGACACGTACTCCGCCACGTATACTAGTTCGGCGAGTCCGGCTTTGATGTGCTCGGTGTTAGTGGCAGAAGGTAGGCCTCTAATTCCTACCTTAATAGCCCTGTCTTGCGGTAGGGAGAAGGAAAACCAGGAGGCCTGTCCCTGCTTTTCCAGGTCCGTGAGGTACGATTTTGTGACCCGGTATTCATGTTCGCTTCGGGGCGTGAAGCGAATACCCGAGCCACTTTTTTTGGCTTTGGGTGTGTGCCCCAAAATGTCCCGGAGGCGCCGGAAATGGCGCACCCAGTCGTCGATTTTCTCGACGACCAGGGGCGGGTAGCGAGATGTGTTGGGGGGTGGCGACATTTTTGCCGGCACAGGTGTGGGGGCAGAGAGTCGGTAGGTGTCGGTAGGTACTGTAGGTACCTGTAAGATGGTGGCACTCACCTCGGCGTAGGTAGGCTGGCGGCCGGTGTACCTGGCCGTCGGTGGTGAAGGCAGGTCAATGAGTGGTGGCGGGAAAATGGGCGCGCGGTGGCGGTACTCGCGCAGCGTGCATATGCGGGGATCTGTGGCCGCACGGGGTGCAGCACGGCGGTTGTCGCACGGCTGTGGTGCCGGCGAGGCATCAGGCGAGCGCGGGGTGCTCGCAGTGGGATGGTGTGAGCCGTGCGGCTGAATAGCCAGCGCGGCATGATGGTATCGCGGCTGGGTAGCCAGCGAGAGGCGGGCTGAGCCCGCGGTGTCGCGGGATGTATCCGCTATCGGGACGCTGTGGCGTCCAGGGGGTGCAGCAGGGTAGCGAGAGTCGCTCGTCTGCGCAGAGCGGCGCGATGTGCGCCGGGTTTGGGCCGAACCCTGTTCGGCTGCGCGGGACAGGGGCCCAGACTCGCCGCAGGCCGCCATCGGAAGGCATTGGGGCGGGGGGGTGCCAGTACACCCCCGCGAGAATGCCGAGGGCGACCCGGGGCGGGCGGTGTCCTGTCCGCACAAGCTAGGCTCGGCGAGCGGGCGGTAGTGCGTGCGGTCCGGGATCGAGCGTGAGCTAGACCTCGACGAGGCCAGGCTGCACGACGACTCGGAGTCCGCACAGGAGTCTAGGTAGTCGCGGCTATATAGCCGCGGGTCGTGGTTCGTCATGCTCAACACGAGTGGAGCACAACATGTAACACACAAGTCACAGAACAGTTAAAACTGACGGCAACAAGTGTACGTCTTCTAACACAAAGGTACAAACGTAACACACGGGACAAACGAAACACTAAGTGCACGCACACGAGGACGGTACACACACTTAGGGGGGCTGTCTCCTCGTGACCCAACGCTGAGCCGAAAGTTAACGGGAGGCCAAGAGCAGGGCAACTCCCCAGCAAGGCGCAAATCCACAGCTTATTCTAATGAATAAGGTGTGAATTTGCGGTCGCTATCAGGAGTTTATAGGCACTGCACTAAAAGGGTCGGCACGTTCGCGGAGGGAGCGCGACACTCGACGCGTTTCCGAGCGAGACGGCACTACCGCGGAGTGAGCGAATCACTACTACGCGGATAGAGCGGGACGACACGAAAACGCGGAGTGAGCGAGACACTCGACGCGTTTGGAGCGAGACGACACTAACGCGGAGTGAGCGAGTCACTGCTACGCAGTTAGAGCGAGACGGCACGAAACGCGGAGCGAGACACTAACACACGCGACTAGGAGACAGGACGATCCTCCGGCAATGATATTAGCCAATTTTTCATTTTATTATTGGAACGAAGTTCCTTATCGCGCGTTGCGAAAGGGGGCTAGACGGAAAAAATTAAGACTAAAAGTTGTAACGACACTTTTTGCCATAGTTGTAAGCCGTGCGGCGTGCGCGTGTTTCTCTGTCTGTCTCTCTCTCTCTCTCTCACACACAATTATTGCTAAAATTGAGCCTACTGATTAAGTTTATATTACATTATATTTGTTAATAATTAAAAAAAAAATATTACAATTCCTTCACTAATTAATCGAAAGGAGCTTCGTTCCATCCGGGTGTCCCTTGACACCTCTCAAGTTTTATTATGTATAAAACTGACAGTAATAGTGTCTTTAAATTGATTATTATTGTAAATATGTTTATTATAACATCGTAAATTGTAAAGTAATTATTTTTTTGTACGTTATTATAACATTATAACTAGCATTTTTGTTACTGTAACAGCACGTTTGTCGGCAGCACAACCTTCTCGTGAGTGCGAGCCATAAGCTGGATAAATATTATCGCAAATGGATAAGGTTTAGTCTATGTCCAGAAAGCGCGTAATAATACGCACGTAAGGCCGACTCGAGGCGTGTCGAGGTACTAGGCCCCAATACATTACGTCCAGAAGCTACGCGCGTATATTTTTACTAACGCGCTTATCGTCCATCACAGTCATGGGCAGGCATAGGCAGGCAATTTTGTCTTGAAGCTCTACGCACGTAAGTTTACGCGCGTAATTGGTGTTTCTGGACAAGGTCTTAGGCATGCGTTGACGAGGAATATAAAAATTGAATGAACTTATCACCTAGTAACTAAACGTTCGACATACATTGGTATCTAATAAAGGAAAGTTATTGCAAAGAAATGTGGTTAGGTTTAAACTTTAAATTGATGCTTATTACAATGTACCTTAGCCATTCAATCTACATACCATGAAATTGTATAAATATCACGCAATAACTACTAAATGAATTCAAATTTTCAAGGTTGTTTTTCCTATTTACAATTGGCCAAAAAGTAAGGTCCATTCAAACTAAGACTAGTTGTAATTTTATTCCTGGTCACAGCTGGGGCATATATGTCTTTTTGTACTACACACACCGGCATATTTAGCGGAACATAAAATAAAGGTTTGATATCAGTATCCTATAAGGTTGCTGGCTGGTTCATACGTCATTTAATACAAAAAGAAATATTTTCAAATTAAGAAAACAACTGAACATCACATTTTATGCAATTGTTTTAATTTTATTCAAATACACCTTATCTGGAGCGAACTTCGAGTATTTCTTCCTTCTCAGTTTGATTTAAAATTTCATTGAAATACTGTTTTTGTTACTTTTTTTAATCGCGTATCGTTTTGGAGTTGAGGACTGAATTATGCCTGACTTAGCCCCAACGGAGATTGCCAGGGCACTCGAAATGCGAAGAAATGGTCAAACCTACAGAGTGATATCCAGAGATCTTCGTCGACCAGTTTCAACGATCCATCGCAGTATCCAACGGTTCAGGGAGACCGGTACTTATGTGAGAAGAGCAGGACAAGGCAGAAAAAGACGCACTTCGAGTAGGGTTGATCGTTTCATTCGGCTTCGTGTACGTAGGAACCCCCGTTTGACGGCCTTCCAAGCCCGACATGAGTTAGAAGTAGTGCGGGGTGTAACCGTAAGTGAGCGTACGGTACGAAGAAGGTTCGAAGAAGCTGGTTTGGGTTCATTTGTGCCCGCCAAGGCTCCAAGGCTCGAGGTAAATCATCGTAGAAACAGGTTAACTTTTGCTCAGGAACATCGACTTTGGAACGCGGACCAATGGAGTAAGGTATTGTTTAGTGATGAGTGCAGAATTCTCTTAAATCAAATTGAGAGATTGAGGCAGGCAAAGAATATACAGACGCAAAGGAGAACGATACATTCAGACAAATTTTGAAACTACAGTTGCATACGGTGGTGGATCAATAATGGTTTGGGCGGGCATTTGTTTGGGAGCTCGCACAGACTTGGTAGTGATTGACAGAGGGAGTCTGACTGCAGACCGCTATATCAGAGAAGTTTTAGAAGAAAATGTCGTACCGTTTGCCCCATATATCGGTGACGATTTTGTTTTTATGCAGGATAATTCTCGGCCGCATACCGCTCGGGTAACTCAAGCTTATCTTAATGATATGAATATCACTGTTATGGAGTAGCCGGCGAGATCACCGGATATGAACCCAATAGAGCACGTTTGGGACTTGCTGAAAAGAAAAGTTAAGTCCAGAATTCCAGCTCCTGCCAACGTGGGTGAACTGCGAATCGCCGTAGTTGAGGAATGGCGGAGACTATCCCAGGAGACCATCGATAACATCATTCTCAGTATGCCTAGACGGATAGAAACTTTAATAAGAGCACGTGGAGGAAATACGCGATATTAATCACCATTTTTCTAATTTAATTAAATGTTATTTTAATATTAATTTTCACTTTTCCCGGTTACATGAAAAGTTCAAAAATGTACCATTTTTCACAAATAGCCTTCACTCGCAAAATCTGTTCTTAATGTGATCTCATTTTAAGTAAAACAAATGAAACTTTAAATAACAAAAGAAGTGTAGTATGTAGATTTTAAAATAAAACCATATTTTTTTAATTATGGACCTTTTTTTTTGTGTTCCGCTAAATATGCCGGTGTGTTTAGTTTGACTGCAGGTACATGCAGATGAAGTCGGGCGTCAAATCAATAACTGTATGATAAAATATAAGAAGACTAGTATGAATTTCACAAAACCAAAGCCCCCGCGGCTTCGCCCGCGTGAAATTTGGTTTTGAACTTTCGTCCCCTATTTTACCCAGCTAGGGGCTGAATTTTAGAAAACACAGAACTCATTATTTTTTCTGAACTCAATTCATACGAAATATCATGCAAATACGATCAAGGAATAAAAAGTTTTATGCAGACTTTTATCACCTATTTTACCCCCTTAGGGGTTTAATTTTGAAAAATCTTTACTTAATGGATGCCTACGTCATGTGAGAAATAAGTGTGCAAAATTTTAAATTCATAGCCTTAAGGGTTTGGTCTGTGCGTTGATACATCAGTCAATCAGCTTTGTCTTTTTTATATATGTATATAGAAGATACCAAGTTACCAACCCAGTTAGGTATAGGTAAGTCAAAATAATTATTTTAAGTACCTATTTAAATTGTCTTTGTATACAATCAGAATTATTGTTTGTTCTAAATTTAGCAAACATCCTATTATAATATACTTATTAGCAACTTATAATATTTGGTTTATCAAATCACAATATATTAGAGTCCAAATAAAGTACGTATAGCTGGTATTTACAAAACAAATGTAAAATTACGTAGGTAAAAAACTCTTTATTCTTGAACTAAGACATCCTGCCTATTTTAACTTGCACAAATGGTCCGGTAGCTTTTTAGACTCATCTGGGAATAGAAACAAAACAAATCTCATTTTCCCAAGGCCGTTGACATCACAAACTCGTGGTTTTGTAAATCATCTTCAAGATATTATCATAATATGTCAGTCGAGTAAATATTTGAATACAATATTATTATTATCTTTGCTCTTAATATGCTACTACAAAACATAATAATCGTAATCAAGATCATAAAATATTGATACTTGAAAGTTTTCAAGTATCAAGACAGCGCACGCCATCTGTCGCTATCGCAATCATCCTCGTATACTTGGCTCAACACACACTGACACGCTTTACTATATTTACTATACGCGCGTACAACGTAGAGTCTCTGTATGTTGCGTATGTTCGTAGATTACGTAAAATACGCGCGCGCCAGTGTGAGTGCCTTCGACTCAGCAAACAAAAGTTCGAAGGCGGCTTACAGTTACAGAACGATGTACGTAGCGACATCTAGTTAGAGAATGCGAAATTGCAACACCTCGGTCTTAAAAGATAGTGTCCAACTGAAAATTTGCAGCCAAAAAATATTAAAGGGTTTTTATTTAAAAAAATAAAAATTCTATTAAACTTATTTATTATTTTGTTATGATTTAGTATTTTTGCTTTTACTTATTATAATATAAGTTAAAAATAAAGTTATTTAATTTATCAGGTATTTCTTACAAATTCCACGCTTTGCGTAAAATTCAGTACTATAATTCATGAAGCACTGATTGAATTTTGAAAGTTGGATGTTTTTTTTATATTAATTGTTAATAATGAAATAAAACAATTATATTTAGATGTAGTTAGTTTAGTTAATAACTAATTATTACTTTCCACAACTTAATTTTTTAACATAATTATTATTAGACTAAATAAATTAATACTAAAAATATTGGAAAATTTGCGAGAAAAGTACTAAAAACGTCAATTTAATTTTTCTATACTTATTTTTCCTACGTGTCAAACATTTGATGTATAGACGGGTGGTAATATAAAATCGGACCTCCGTGTGAATGATCTCCGATCCAAAATAGTTAGTTAGTATTATGTGTAATGTTGTAGAAAGTGTGTAATGTTAATCGGCCGGCCACCGTAGGTTGTTGATGTAGTTTTTGGTGTTTAATTAATTGGTATAGGTAGGTAGGTGCTTAGATAGGTATGTTAGTAGGTATAGGTGTTGATGTAGGTTGTATGTGTAGTTTATAAGTGAAGTTATTTATATTTATTCCACCTCATAATTAAGACAGAACAACAATTGTCGGGTCTAGTTTACCCTAGTATACACAGTAGAATATAAAAATATTTGTTACAATATCAATGATTCCAGTTTATGATGTGAAGTACATAAAGATATTTGTATAAATATATTTTATTTTAATTATTAATCTATTTAGTCTAATAATAATTATGTTAATAACTAATTATTGCTTTCCACCACTCAATTTTTTAACTATTTTGGATCAGAGATCATTCACACGGAGGTCCGATTTTATATTACCACCCGTCTATACATCAAATGTTTGACACGTAGGAAAAATAAGTATAGAAAAATTAAATTGACGTTTTTAGTACTTTCCTCGCAAATTTTCCAATATTTTGCACCGCTTATACCTTCCCTGAACTTCGACTATTATTTTAGTATCGAAATAAGAAAACAAATCCAGCCGTTCTTTAGTTCAAGTGAGACAAAGGTACTGGTAAATATAGTGAAGAAGTATAGGCAAAGGCTGATTGAAACAAAATTAGAATAAATAAAAGTTACCCCATACTGTATAAGTAAAATACACGGTTGAAAAAGTTCAGTTGCAGTCTTATTCATGTCGACCGTCCGAGCTTAAAATAAAATGTTATCACGAGTCAAGTCCTCGACAGAGGTTTAGCTGAATTTAGTTAAGCTGTATTATTGATAAACTTTACTTTCTAAGTCTTTGTTTTCTAATTAATTACGTGCTTACTTAAATATTTTTAATAATACTGCTTAATTTTAAATCTAGATATTGGAGCAACGTAATTTTATATTTTTTATTAGTACTTTACGCATAATTATTTATATGTTATCAGTATAATTATTTGATAATTCAAATTTGACTCTTAATGTGTAAGTAAATGAGGCTTTTGACGTTTGTTAGGTCATAATCGTTTAATTTTATTGGTATATAAATTGAACATAATTTGTTTTTACGCAACATTCTGTACAGTGTATGTCCTTTAAGTTTATATCGAAAAAGTCATTTGAATAAAATTCAAGAACATTTGACTATGTAAGTTATTCGTATTTTTCGGGGTTGGGGTTGAGGGGATACAAGATTAGGATAAGATTCACTGTATTTAGTCAGCACAGCTTAGTATGAATACGACTAAAATTATGAGGTGAGATAGTATGTGAGCCACGCGCTCGGTAGGTCCGTGAACATCCTGAACGCATCGTGAACTAAGGTTAATTTATTACATTATAATAAATGAAGGTATTTACAAAAATGCAGTGTGGCGGTATTGCGACGGAATGTAGGCGTTGACCCGTACGCGTATTGAAAACACGAATCTGATAACATCGTACGTCATGGTCATGAGACGCAAGAGCTATAAAAATATACTCACAAGTCTTCATACAAAAAAGTAACAATAGAAATATTTCTAGATTTTATGTGATAAAAATCTATGCAAAAAATATTATTATATTTTATTTTTTAATTATCACAGAAAATAGGTGGACGAGCAAAAAATTACAATGAGTAATATTACATAATTTAGCAAAAAAAACTACTTATAAATTTTTGATATTCTATTATTTGCATTTTATTAAAAATTTGAAATCTCAGAAATTATCATTTATAAAATTATTTTTAAATACACAAAAATCTTAAATAAACGTTCATGGTCCCAGTTCGTTACTTTCAATGGCCTACTTATTTATTACGTTGAATAAAATTTAAATCTGTGGCTACCGTTTATAAAATCCAATAATAGTGTTGATAACCGAATATAAAAAAAGTATGATACTAATAAACTTTTGCGGATCTAAAGTATAATCAGTATTATTAGCTAGTATTATTGTGCCCATACCGAAAGTAAAAATATTTTAGTTTTGATGGTATTTTTAGTAACAGTAATCGTCGGTGACCAATTTTTAAGGACGCTTTCTTTGATTGTAGATAATAGTAATTATTATGAAGAGGTACAGTAAAATATCAAGCAGCAAGAAATTCGCAGAGTGTCATCGCAATCTCATTAGCAATAGCTTAAGTAGAGTTGGTCTACATTGTTGATATCATCAGGATACATCATACAAACGGAAATTATTATTAATTTTTATACATTTTTAACTCTACATGCTTATCCACTTGGCAACTCTCGGAATACTAGATTGAAAGTACGACATAGAAATTCTATCGCGAATTCATTTGAATAAATTTGCAAACGATTTTAAGGTCCTCATCTCTAGAGTTAGATTAGTTTTTTTTTTTGTAAACACCTCCAAATTTGGCAGATTGGTTCGTTGACATTTCGTGGAGTGCACAAAGGGTGCTTTATCCCCTTTATTTGTCCATGCCAGAGAGGGAGAGTCGTCCATTGTTGTCGCCATAGCAGGTGGCATAGACCGCGGCGAGTTGAACTTTGAAGTTTGAAGTCGCAAAATAGTAACTATGATTGGAATGATAGCAAGGTTAACGCTTCCTGTATGTTAATTCATTGCATATGTATTCAAATTTCTCACCTGCCGATATTGCGACTGGGAAATATCTTAATTTTAATTCTGGTGCTTTCGTTGATCCTGAGGTCACCTGCTTAATGCGCGGCGCCTATGAGTTAATTATTTAAATTACCTAGTACGTAATTAATTACTGTCATTAGTGTTTGATATTATCTTTTATCGTTATATCGCTCTGGCCTTAACGATCTTTGTGCTGCTGTATTATAATAATAATATTAAATATAATTACTATTGATCATCATCAGCAGCTAGCGAAGGTACAAATATATTTTTTTATTTTTTTTGTCATATTTTAATGATTATTCATAACTAAAAAGGCCCGGCAGGCCTCAAATTATACATATAGGCTTGACCGGATAAACACCACGGACTCACAGAAAACTGACTTGAAATGACGTTTGTGGCCTCCGCCAAAGACCAACACTTAAAATCCTATCATCAGGCAAATCCATCTGCTCGTTTCCATCCATCATATTCGTCCATTTCGCAAAAAATACATCAAAGGAGACTGTTGCAGAGACCACCCACATATTTTATCTATGTATTTAACGATATCTATGCAATACCTATCTTTCCTTTGCATATGAGATAACTCGACATGAATATTCATTTAGTTTTAGTCTTGGCTTAAAATGAAAACTATAAATGTTTATTCACAAGGGATCTAAAAAAATACTTATTTCAATTACAAATATTATGTTATCATTGCATTTGTTTATTATGTATTCCCAATTTTTTTAGTACTTTTTTAGTAATAAAAAAAAAGTTACACAAACTATAACCCGACTACGTAAAAAAGGGGTCTAAAAGGGGTCTATTATTTTCTGTTTCGGCATTTTAGACCCCTTTTTTACGAAGTCGGGTTATAGTTTTTTTACTTATTTTTTTATTTCGTATTTTTCCGTTTCCCAATTCCGAACCTAGAAATTCCAAACATATTTTTGGAATAATATTAATAAGTAATCAAAACACTTGAATTTTAAAATCTTCGCTAGCGCGGAGCGAGACAATTTTTTTTCTAGATATAAAGATCTATTATTTATTATATCATAATATATCGTATATTATGATATAATATATTTATACATATTTGTAATGTGCTTGCCAAGACCTTTCTTTTGATATAAAACACGTGATGATTATCTCGGTTTAATTTTTTTAGATGTTAGAATCTTTGGAAAAATTTTGGAAATATATAGCCTATGTTACCCGAGGCATCATTACGAATCTATTGACACTTCATTTATTTAAATAGTACCAGTAGTTTAGACGCTACGAGGGAACAAACATACATACATAATACATACATAGACTGCCAAAATCATTACCCTTTTTTTTGGCTTCGCCGTAGTCGGGTAAATAAGACAATGATATATTAATATTATCATAGGACGACCTTATTTACGAAGAGGAAAACAATCACAAGTAGAATGGTATGTAAAGAAATATATATTTTACTAAGTAGGTATGTAGATGATACACAAATATTTTTTGGGTTCCGTGGCATCAATGATTTGACATTCTTAGTCAGATCAATTTATTTTTGATTTAAATATTTAATCTGAATTAAAAATTAGGACGGAATTAATAAAAATAATATTACAAGGCATAATAATAATAAAAAATTGTGAGCCTTTTAAGTTAAGTTAGGTTAAGGTTGAAAGATTTTC